>CM073492.1:63981219-65181219 GCA_037074585.1 Biancaea sappan
GCGCTCTCCGGGATATATTGCCATTAATGAGTACTAGTAACGTTTGTTGAATTGGATGATTTTTCATCTTCTAATATGTATTTTCTAACTATATCTATTGGTTGAGTTTGAGCCTTCAGGTATACTTGCATGACCGGTGATGTATTTGAATTTTATTAACACGAGGCCAATTTGCTCACCGAGTTTTAAAGCTTACACTCTCTGTGAAATCTTTTTGTTCAGATTAGGTTGCCGGTGAAGAATATTAGCTAGAAGAGTAGATCACTTTGTACCTTCCCACTGTCGGGTAGGCCCTTCTTTTGCTGTAGATTATGTTGCTCTGTAACCGTCTAGGACATCTAGGTCAAGGGTTTGGTATTTGGCTTGTATTTTAGTATAATAATGTATTTTATATTGAGAATCTATTATTATATGCAAATTATCTCTATGATTTTCAAATAAGAAAATTTGATATATTTTCTTCGTATTTATTAAGGAATGTTATTTTCATAATATAGAGATAATAACTAAATAATTTTACTCATAGGTAGAATTATCGAAAGGCTTACAGTGATGGGATATTCATCATTATGTTGGTCATGTGGCCAGAAAATGGGTCGTGACAACATCTCTTTCTTTCAAGGGATATAAAAGTTCTTTGACTTCTATTAAATATGACAGAACCTTTTTAGAAACCTTATACCCAGAAGCTATTTGGGCTTAGTCATTGGCTTCAACATTTAACTCCCTAGGTTGGACAATCACTTCGTCAAATTTTTTCATCAACTTACTTGCTAGCAACATGACAGAAGGATTCGTCAGATACTGCTTGATTTGATCAAAAGCCTCACGATGAAAAGGCTCCCAGATGAAATCCTATTTAGCTTTCAGCTTAACCAAAGATGAGAAGACTCTGGTTCTACTTGACAAATTGATATGAATCTTTTTAAAAATTTTACTTCCCTAAGAAAGATTATAATTACTTCTTATTTGTTAGTGTGGCAGCTTCCAAAATTGCTTTAGTCTTTTTCTTGTCCACTTCAATTCCTTTCTTATGGACTAAGAATCCTAAAAATTTGGCAGCTGCCACTCCAAAAGCACGCTTTTCTGGATTTATTTTAAGGCCGTGCTTTCTCATTCTTTCAAAAGCTTGCCTCAAATGTGTCAAGTAAATTTGCTTATCTTTTGACTTGACATTGAGATCGTCTATCTAAACCTCCATAAACTTCCCTATGAAAATGTGGAAGATGGTATTCATCACTCTTTGATAGGTGGCCCCTACATTCTTCAAAGCGAAAGGCATGACAACCCATTCATATGTCCCAGTAGCTCCTAGACATCTAAAAGTGGTTTTTGACACATCATCCTTGGCTATAAAAATTTGATTATAACCAACATGACCATCCATACAGCTTAGAATTTCATGCCCAAACACGACATCAACTAACATTTCTGCCATAGCCATAGGATATTCATCTTCATGAGGAGCCATATTCAAATTCCTAAAGTTTATACATACCTTTAGCATACCATTTTTCTTAACAACTGGAACTACATTAGAGAGCCATTTAACATACCTAGTAGTTCTGATTGACTTAACTTTAAGTAGACGTTCGACCTCCTCGTTGATACTCAGCTCCATTTCAAGAGTGAATCTCCTATTTGCTTATTTGATAGGCCTGCATACTTGGTAACTTGTGTTCGGTAAGGTCTCTACTTAAACCAGGCATTTCATTATGCTACTAGGTGAAGCAATCTTTGTACTATGTGATCAACATGATAAGCTCTATTTTGAATTCATCTGGTAGAAATGCACTTATGGAAATGGGTCTTTTACTCATTTTAGTATCCAAGCTTATCACTTCCAAAGGATCTTCTACTTTGACATTCAATTTCTTGTCGGGCCCTTTTTCAAAACCCAAAGGGCCATCATCTATAACGTAGTCTAACAAAATACCTTTCGAGGTAATGATTGCTTTGTCAGCCACATAGGCCGGCAACCTATTCATCTGAGTCTCAAGACTTATGGCTAGTGCTTGGTAAATTTTTGTCGGCCTTAATCATTAATTTGACATCAAACTGATCCATCAGGCAAACCTCAAAGGCTTCCTTATTGATCATACCATTTTCTTTAGCAACTGGTCTGAGATTCAAAGCATAAATTCTTAAATTAATATGGTGTTGTTGTAGGTAACAAGGATTGTCATCTGCTTCCATAAATTTCACTTGAGCTTCTGCATTTCATAGGAATAATTTCTGATGCACAGTTGACGGAATGGCTCCAACGGCGTGAATCCAATCTCTTCCCAATAGTATGTAATAGCTGGACTTTATGGGAATTACTACAAAGAGGGTTGACCTTTCAACTAATCCGACCTAGATATTTAGCATCACTACCCCATCAGATGGAGAAGATTTGCCACTAAAGTCAATGACAACCATATTTGTTTGAATCAAATAAGACTCATTCTTCCCTAACCTTTTGAATAAGGCTCTTGGTATCATATTAATGGTGGCTCCACCAATCCACCTTTGTAGGTAAGATTTCCTTCCAATGAGGCTTTGATATGCAAAGGCCATAGATGTGCCTTTTTCACATTAGTTTGTTTTTAACTTGGCTAAGTTGTCGAGTCTTGCGACCAAGTCGTCTTCTTGACTGTTGAATTCTGAAATTATATCATCCTCTAAAAATAGCCAATCTTCTGGCAAATCTTCTAAATCCTCCTATTTTTCTCCTATGTAGATCTCAAAATGAGCTTCATACTTCGGTGGTATCACCGAGTTGAGATTGAGATTCATGTTTATAGGATGCTGATCTATATCTTTTCTTTTTATGATGTCATGTTTTTCTTTAACGTCATTTTCTTCTTCTTTTTCCAAATCAATTACATTATAATCATCCTCATCTATAGCTGGTCCAAGTTTAAAATAGTCCATGTCCATTGGTCCATCATCTAATTCTGGTTCTGACAAAGTACTTCCCATGGCATAATTATCATGAATTTTCACTCTAGAACTTGTCTTGAATCTTGTTGAGACCAAATTTTACATGTACATGCTTAGAGATGTTTTAGGCATTTCTTTGTTAGCCATTGTTAGCCAAATAGCCATCCCATGTGTTGTTTCCATTGTATGTCATTTTGTGCCTTGTTTCCACTTTCCTTCTTGCATTTTCCACTACTTTTCTTCCCAAACCAGATTTTTTGCTTCGCAATTTGAGAAGTGACAAGCTATTAAATTCTTTTAGAGATTTGATGTGCTAGAAATTTCTTCTGAATTTTGGGACATTTTGAAATGAATATTTCTCTTTACTCCCATGCAAAAAAATTATTATGGTTGAAAAAGAAAAAAGGAAAATGACGTCGACGTCAAAAAAAGAAAAGAAAAAAAAAAGAAAAAGAAGAATAGAAAGAAAGAAAAGAGGGGGCAGAAAGAAAGAAAAGAGGGAGTAGAAAGACCCTTTTGTTCTCAAAATTTATTTTATTCAATCTCTTGTATTGTTATGGTTAATGCTCTTTCATGTTCTTAAGTTGTTCCCCTTTGTTTTCCCAAATTTTTTCCACACTTTGTTCTTGTTTTTCTTCCTTTCTCGAGTTGTTTTCCTTCTTTCTTTCCTCTGTTTTCCACCTAACATTACATCCTTGTAAAGTCCTTTTGATTCAAGCATGCATATGGATATGAGTAGTGGAGATTTCGATACTTGTCAAGCTTATGGTAGTGATTTTGTGATAAGCTGAATTTTGAGTGATTTACCCTTAAACACTTGAGAGAATATAGAGTAAACACTTACCATGTGAGGAGGCTAATTACTTTAATTCATTCTTGTCGAATTAAATTGTCATGATGCATGGAATTTTAGAAATTTAAGATTGATTTTCTCTAAGTGCTAAATCTTTTCAACTTTAAATTATTCCATGGTTGCATGTTTACACACTTTTCCTTTGATGTTTTTTGGTGTTTTGAATTTGATTTTGATTAGGAGTGCAAAAGGCTAAGTGTGGGGGATTTGATATCAAGCATTTTTATATGCAATTTAGTCCCTATCTTAGTCCTTTTTGCATCTTAAATATTATGTACTCTCTAATTTTATTATATTTTAGAATTTATTGGATGTAATCTAATCATGGACTAATTGTGCTTTAATTTTGTAATTAGAGAGCTAAATTGATGACATAGACGTTTTGCTTATGTGGAAGCCACTTGGACATGCTGACTTGGTGTTTTATGCTGATTAGGATGTTGACCAACTCTGCTAAATGTATGGACCCCATTTCCTGCAAAGTAGTCTACATGTTTACAACATATTATCTAGATTTTATACAAAAAAAGGCAATCTATTTTCTGCAGCAGAAAAATAATTTCTGTAGCTCTATATTTCAGTGTTTCTTTTTCTACATTGCTGCCACTGCATTTTTGGTCAAAACAAAAGCAGAAAAAAACTTCTCAAAATTACAATTTCGTCATCCTTCTCTCCTGCAGCTTAAAAGAGCACTTCAGACCACTATTTTTTGCTGTTGAAAAGATATTCTTCCTTCATTTTCTTTGTATTTCATAGGTCTTCTTCCCCCCTTTTTTGGTGTATTTTGGCCTTCATGGAAGGCTAAAAAGCCTCTTATAATTAGTCCATGATGAACTAGAGATGTAACTTGAATTCTTGGAGCAAGTAATGAGTTTTTCTTGTTGATATCTCTATTTCATTTCTGTTCTTGCCTTTCATCTTTGTTTTTATGTTTGTTTAAGTTATGGTTAGACCTTTATGGACATAATTACTATTTTGAATGCTTAAATCTAAGATGTTTTCTTGCTGTTACTATTTGATATAGCGAGTAGAATAAAAATGGCTTGCTTAGGTGATTATCAAGCATGATTTAGGTTAGGGCTTAATCAAATTGCACTGGTTAAGTTTAACTTATATGTAATCTAGTTCTAGGATGTCCCTTAGAAATATTAGTTAGAAAACCTAATGATAGAGAACACTAAAATTAATTTGAAGACAAGAATAATGATAGTTGCAATTCTAGGATTCCATGACTGATTGCCTTCCATATTTGTTTGAGTGTAATTTTGTTTTGTGCTGTGTCTGTTTTACATTTAGTGTTATGTTCTGTTAGCTATAGGTTTATATTCTATTTTAGTCTTTAAATCAGCAATCACCCCTATAGTGTCAGTAGGTAATTAGGTTAATTAATGTTAGAATAATTAATTAGGCAATTTAGAAGCAAGGCTCCTTGAGAGAATATGACATGGGACGACCATTATACTTCAAGTTGCCTCGAATTCAATTATGGGCGACTTGATGGTCGTAGTGGCTCGAACCAAGCATATTCACTATATCATGATTACTTTTGTCCATTTGTTATTGAATATTCACTAATGAACTTTAGTAGATGTGATAGTGCTTGGCATATCTCTCAACATATTTAGGAAAATAGGTCCCAAATTTAATCTCTCTTGACGAAACATGGTGGAAGTACTTGTCCCTGCCATATTCGCCAATGCATAACTTACTATTTAGTTTTGAACCATTTGACATGTAGGATCGGCTAACTAATTTCCAATCCCAAGTTGAGTCATTATAAGAGGGAATACCCCTAAGGTAATCCATATTGTGGCACAAACCTTGTTGTTTTATTGCCTACTAGATTTGGTGAGACCAGTGTCAATCTAGACACTTGTTCCAATACAGGATTCTCAAGAGGGATACGTTTGTCACAAATTCTATGAGATTTATAGTTGCTGAAACCACTGGCACATTTGCCATGGTTACGGCAATCAAAGATGCAATTAGTGAACTTGTTACTTGATTAGCACTATTTGCATTACTCATGATTTTAGAGTTATGAGCAGTTATATATTTACCACTTCTCCAATGCTTACATTCAACGAGTTACTCTAAACTTGTCCCACTGGGCGTGCCAATTTGTTAACAGTGTTTTTAGTTTAATGCCAAATCTAACAATAAATAATGAAAATCGAGAGCGATATAATTTCAAAGTTATGCAATAATCTCATTTTCGATGGAAATGGTCGAACACAAGTAAACTTGAGTATTGAATGCAAGTAACTTAAAAATGTAACTGCACGAAAGAATGTAAGGCTAGGAACACACTTTTTGCATAAAAGTTAGATGAAAATAGTAAATTGCAGAAAATAAGTGCAGAAAGAAGATTGTAGAATGTAAAGTGAAAAAAGGTAAATTGCAAAAAGTAAATAGAACAAAGTAATCGACAGAATGTTAATGGCAGAAAGTAAATTGCTGAAAATAAATTGTTGAAAGTAAAGTGCTGAGAAATTAAAGTACAGAAAGTTTAAATGAAAGCGATTAAAGTGCTGGAAGTTAAAAGAAAGTGCAATAACTTGCATAAAATAAAAGAGATTGGAATGATCAAGACTTTGAATTAAACTGACTGAAATGTAAGGTGGAAAACATACTTTGATGTTGATCCTTTAATTTACTCGTGTGAGATGTTAGGATTTTAATCAAAAGTTGTCAAGCTCTTTTACAACAAATAATTTAGTATTTATAGGCAAATGATAGAAGTAATTGCATATATGTCTAATCACTACGTAAGTAATGGTTTACATGCTCGACGCAACTGCCTTAACCCATATAAGTGATAGTTTACATAGTTCGAAACAACTATCTTAATTATTTTGATGATGGAAGTAACTATCTCCGATGGCTTTCATTTGATAATTTTCTTTTGTCTTCAACGTTCAACAGCCAAGACATGCCATTAATTGACATCGCTTCATCATTCAATGACTTTTGTCTCTCAGCTTGTTTGTTGATGATGTTTCTTTGAACTTGCTTATTGAATGATGTGCTTTTGGCTATATAACTTTGACAGACGTACACGACTGTCATTGCGAACAATTATGAGTTGACGTCTATTCTTCTTGCTTGCTTTTGTGGAAATCGTCTCTATCGAATTTCTCTACCATATGATTGTTTTGACACTTAAACAATCATCACTATTTTATTACATCACTGAGGACGATTGCATTTGGCCAAGCAACTAACTTTCACTTGCAAAAATATATATTTTATTTTAAAAATAATCGTCCAACAATAACATATATAATAGTCTCAAACCAAGTCAAAATCAAGCAAGCTCATCCATAAGGTATATGTTCACTCGAGATTTATTTCTCATCAACAAGCTGAGCTATAAAAGACATGCCTTTCAAGGTGATCAATAAAATCCCATATTACAATCATCCACAATATAATAATACTTGTTTCATTCACACTTTTTTTTGCAACATAGTTCTTGAGTTGCCCAATAAATATATATTTATATATATATATGAGTCAACAATGCAAATTTACACTTTAAAATAATTTCATTCACGCATACAATGTATGGTTATATATACAATCTCGGGTTCTTATTATTATTTAAGTAACAAAATACCCATGTCACTTATGCATACAAGTTTCGTTTCACAATACCAAGTATATAAGTCCTGATCTCCCCATGTACACAATAAGTGCTTATGTTTCTATTTTCAACATTGCCCAAAAGCAATTTCTTTTCTAAATCAAATTACCACCACACATTCCCTTACTGTTAGGTCTAACCTCCATCTATGAGGTTTGGGTTATAGACATATATTTCTAGCTACCCTAACAATTCATACACACACGTAGCATTTAAGCAACTTACTAACTTGAGCTATATAGCAACTGCCCTTAATACGAATATACTATAAGCTTTTTATGTACATATTAATTAATTCATACACAAAATTCCTAGGAAGAGATTCCTCTCATATTCTTACGAGATTTCTCATGTGTCAAGCATCCAATGCATTACAATAATAGTTTCACATTTGGTAGGGTTAGTTGCTTACCTTGTCTCTGATGTATTTAATCTACCTCAATCTCGAGAATCTTTCATGCAACCCTTGTTTAGATTCTTTGGAAAGGCATCCTAAATAATTGAAATTGAAAACACATGAGAAAAGATGCCAAAAAATCATGTTTTTAAAGTTGCCCAACTACTGCAGCGTTAGTCTCCTCATTGCAGCACCCAAAAACCCTGAATCAGGATGTTCTCTTTGTTTGTTATTGGTGCAGCAACTGATGGAAGTCAGTAGGCAACCCTCTATTCTTGAGAAATTCGATTTCTCTTTGAGTTTTGCATGAACCCAACCCAAATCTTCATATTTTTCATGATTCTTATTTTGGAAATTCATATATAATCATTAGTAAATATCCCAAACTTAAAAATCAAGTATTTTGAAGGATTCATCTCCAAAATAATCACTTTCTTCCTCAAAACCTAACTTTTCTTTTCCATTTCTAATGTAACTTTAATCACATCCAAAGTATACCATTTCTTAACAATCCCTCAAGTTTTCATACTTAAAAATCATCCATAATTATGGAAGAATGTTGCAAAAACAAAGCCCAAGCCTAACCAATCCCATTCAAGACCATTTCAACCCAATTTCTCCCAATCCAAAATTATACAAAAGATTGGAGAAATATGGAGCTTACCTTAACTTTGATACCATTCTGGTGAGGTTTGGTCACTGGAGAATTGTACACACACTTGAGAACGCTGACAAGAAGCTTGACACCAATGGAGATGAGAAAGGTGAGCTAGGGCATGAGAGAGTAGAAAGCACGATAAAGAGAGGGAAAATGAGTCTAGTTGTGCATGTGAGTCATATACACACACACACAAACATATATATATATATATATATATATAAACTAGGATAAAATTACCAAATTATCCCTAGGTCAACCCATGGTCAAATTTTTAATGAGGCCAAAATTGTAATTTTCTTAAATTCGTATAGCCTCCACACACTCGGGGCACCACATATCCCCACCACTCATTTTCCATGTTTAGCACAAGAAGTTTCCCAAATTCTGATTATTCTCCTTTTTCACTAAAGGGTACTACATATTCTGTAATATGCCATATATTTTTTTACAGCACGGTAAGCTTTGAAAAATTGAAAGAAGAATTTGAGGAACAAGAACTAAAAAATTTGGGTATGTTGAGGATTTAATTGCAATAAGAAACAAATAATAATATATTATTGAGGAATTGTTTTAAAAAAAATTATTTTTGGTTAGAGAGTTGATTAAGTAGAAAAGATGAAGCCAAGAGTAGTAAAATATTTATTTTGAATTTAAGATAAAAAGCTTAGAATTTTCATAAATTGAGAGGGACTCCCATGAAAATTTAATTTGTGCAAGGTCATCTTATGTAATTTAAGCAAAAAGAGAGACATGTGGCATTTAGAAACAGAGCCATGTGTGCTCGTTTTCTCATTGCCATTTTAGAAGCTCCTGGACTTGCTCAAGACGCACACAAAATTGAACTTAGGGCTGGAGAAGATGAGAGACCCATAGTGATGGAGAGGAACGCCGTGGTGGCCACAGCCGACCACTACCCCTATCACCATTGCTGGGGAAGACTCCCCTTCTTCTTTCTTCTCTTTTTAGAACTCCTCTGAACCTCGAGATGAAGAACATTGCTGCCATAAAGAAGACAATGCGTGGGACAGTAAGGAGTGGAAGAAGGAGATTATTGGAGGATACCATGGTTGCCAGCGACTCCATCTTCCTTTTGAGGGAGGATTCATTTCCTTATATCTTTTTCTATTTCTCTCCTTTTCCTTCCTTGTTTTGCTGGGAAGCTGAGAGCCTAGAGACCAAATGGTATGAAGATTTGGTCTTAGGTGTGATTCTTGCTATTAACTCAATTTTCTTGATCTTAAGTTAGATTAAAACTTACTGGAGGGTAAAAATCATGTTTTCATTTAGGTTCCGAATCTATGATGGAATAAGAGTTACTGATTTGAAGAAATAGAAAGAATGGTAAAGTGGGACTTGGTATTCAAATTTACTCTTGTTATTTGTCTAAGAGAAACTATGGAAATTAAGCATGAATTAATAACTTGAAATAGGAATTATGTGTACTAAAATTCTGTTGTGTTGGCCATGGACGACATAGAGTGGGAGATGATAGAGAAAGCCAAGAATAGTGAGAGGGAAACTTGAGTTTTGTACATAATTCATTGACTACAGAATTTTAGTAAGATTAAGATGAGATTTTGGATTTCTGTGAAGATTTATTTTGGGTTTTGGTATGGAAGTATGTAAAGTGACATAATAGGTTTAAATTGTTGAAATCTTGCTAGTGACCTATTAGAAAACCTCTTTGAGTGCTAAACATGATATGTGATTAGACAAATAAATGCTTGAGATGGTTTGGGGAAGCATGGAAGCATAGGGACAAATTTGGGATTTAAAACATAGTAAAATCCATTGCTGCATAATTTGTGTAGAAGTGAATATGAACAACAGTAGGTCTTAGTCCTTATTTAGTGGCTTAATTGCTTTATTTCAATGCTAAATTTTTGTGATACATAGTTAAGATATTGTACTAAATATCTACCAAGTTTCATGGCATTCAAACTTGATTTGGTGGGTCAATGAAACAATTTTTCAAGCTTTTCCAAATCTGAGACAGAACTGATATGTAGTTGATAAAAGAGTCTTTAGAGGGTTACATGATAGAATTTTAATCTAAAATTTTTACTATGACATAACATATAAAGAAGGTTTTGTACCAAGTTTCATAATTTTTGGAGCTAGGGTTTAGCACTAAAATTTTTTTTAAATTCTACGTCCAAATTAAACCTCCAAATGACTTGAAGCATTGAGCAGTTTTTGTTCTAATATAGCGTTGTTCCTTACTTTACTTGTCCTCTAGGCTTTCAAAAGAGTTTTTGGCACCCTTCTCCAGATTGAAGTGTAGAAACTTAAATTGGAGACAAGGTGAGTGGACTGACGTTCCCATGGCTAAGTGGTTTGCTCTATTTTATAAACCCTGCATCATGGTGATAGCATGTAATATATTTAATTTGAAAATAAAAGGGATTATTATGCATAACATTATGTTATGTTGTTAGCGTACTCTTGTAGAAGTAAGGTAGAATTGGCTTAGTGACTTGTGCAGTTATATATATATATATTACATTTATGGTCGTTCATGAATAATTGATGAGTAGATCTTTGAATAATTGCTTTTGTTATAAATTTTAATTTTTGTATAATTAGATGTTGGTGGGATTAGGAATGTGATTACAAATGATCATAAGATGAAATAGATGGTATGAGATGAAATGATAATTTAGTATTATAGTAACACGCTATGTAAGTTAAGACTTACATACAGAGAAGGTTTTTATAGAAAGGGTAGTTCATAAAATCTATTATATCTTGTGAAGTATGAAAAACATTTTGAATGGGTAGTAGTAGAAATAATTGGTAATTAATAATACTAATATTTTAATTAAATGTGTCAGTTAGATGATTGCCTACCTGTAATAAAAAATGATACACAAAGTGCTATTAAGATTAAAACATATTATAGAGAAAGATAGAAATGGAACTATGGAAGGAACTTAATGAAATTTTAACATAAATTCAAAAATTTCTTGAATCTAGTTAGGGAATATGAACTATTAGTATTAGGCTCTCAATTTGTTTATTTGGAGTTCCCAAGAGAAAGGACATTATGAATTAGTTTAATAACCTATGGGATTGTCAATTATGAGTAATGAAAACCTCTAAACTAAATAATGATTAATCATTAGTTATATGTACATATACTTAAATACACATAGCACTTCATAAAATACTAGTTGCATGATTGGGCTTAGAAAGTATATATAACGTATGCATACTTATACACACCCTAACTTTGTAATTGGAATAAAAAATTTGTGGTTCCTTTGTATGTTAAGTTCGTTATGATGGATGGTTAGGTATCATGCATGATATGAATTTGTGGTGCATGCCAGGATTGACATGAATGAAATGAATGATTTGGTTATGTGAGTGTAAAATGATGCTATAATTGTGATGTATTGTGCATGACATATGAAATGTGTTGAGGCATGTGATGGATGAGCACTTGTTTATACTTAAGATAGGAGATTAAGATTGCGACTATGTATGTGTTTGGAAAGAAAGGCATGGTGGTGCAGCCCATGGGAAACTCTACAAGGAGCCATAAAGGTGGAGATTTATAAATGGGGCGATAAGGGTGTATGCGGTAGAGGCCACAGGGCAACGATCAAGTTGTACTCTGGACTACCCGGTTGGTACAGGATATTTGTGCAACTGATTGAATTGCTTCCTGTTTTGAATTGTTTTGAATTATGATATATTGAAATTTGATTGATTTACCTGTATGTTGTTGGAAACTATTTTGGATTTTGTTGTATCATGTTATGATTGATTTATGAATAATTGGTACATGTTATCATCACGATGTATCATAACTGTTTTTCATCATAGTGTAATGTTATCCTCTCACTGGGCACATGATTGCTCATACCCCTTTATTTAACATTTTTTAGAGTTGACAGTTGGAGGTAAATTTTTATGCAAGGAGTTATGGATCTTTTGTCCAAGAGCCCTAATTGAATTCGGGAGTGGTTTATTTCTCATTCTTGTACTTTTGTGCTACTATTCTAGAGTTGTTTCGTGATCCTGTAGGTAATTTGGGGACGAGAAATTCTGTTATTGTAAATTGAGAAGTTATGCATATTAATGAGGCAATAGTATTAAATTCTAATGCTAGATATCTTAATGAGGTTGACCAGTTTTGATGGAATGTAATAGATAAATTTGTGTAATTTGATTACTTATATTCAATTATTTATGAATGATCAAACTAAAGTTCTTCTTAGATGAAATTATTTCTTTATTTGTCTATTTTGGAATATTAGTCATACATTATTGTTAAAATGAGATAGGTTCCGAGGTGATGATAGGCTCACTCTTGGGCTGGTCATGTACCCTAAGTGGGACATGACATATTCAACCATTCAGCCCTAACTAAGGAGTCATTAAATGAATTTATAACAAGAATCATATTGCAAACAAAGTTCTTACTAAGTGCCCTACCTCAGCACTATATATGTATAGTAGGTGCCACACGTTAGCACTGCTTATAGTTTATACGTGCTCCACCTTAATACTATATGTGTATAGCAAGTGCCACACCTTAGCACTGCTTATAGTTTATACATGCCCCGCCTCAACATTGTATATGTATAGGGACAATAATTCAATTAATCACATTCAAGAGCAATTTCAATCATTTGTAACTCATACAACCTCATCATCCATCACAAACCATAGCACACATACTTACAGCTCGTTCCACATTTATTATTAAAGAGGTATATCACACTGATGCAACATTCTGTCGATAACTCCTATAATCATTTATATATCACCATTGAGTTACTCATGTCACAATCATTTATCACAATCTTAATGCATCAATATCTATACACATGTAAGTTTGAATATGTGTACACATAACCTTACCACATTTTCAAATAAATGAGTTGAGTTATGTACGAGGGGGTATAGATGTGTACATATTCACCTAAGGAGAAACACGGGTAGGTACATTCACATACATACATACTTTTAAGCACATATCATAAAACCTCATGGGTTTGCATGTGTGAGTATACCTATGTATATATATATATGTATTTATGTGCATATATGTACACATTTCCCCTATACTCAGTTTGAAAGTAAATAGGTAAGTACATGCCTATACACCCCTCAAGTTGCTCCCATAGCCATTGGTATGATTATACATGAACACAATTAAATATATGAATATATACGTCATTTTAATTACGTATGATCATTCATAGAAACCACTCACATAATTGTACATTCCCTAACTATTTTAGTACTAAGTATAAGTTCACGACCTCCACAAAATGTGATATTGAAAACTTACAACAATCCATTCTATATCACTACTCTTCTACACAACTTAACCAGTTAATATAATTCAATACTATGCAACTCACAATAATTTCCATGTCAATCACATGTGTTACATTCCATATAGTGTTAGAATGGTGCTCTAAAGGCAATCACTTTTAGCATTAGATGTACAAACTCATTTATTTATCCAAAGAGGTTTTCTTCGTTATTTATATTCATATTCATTAACTCAAGATTAGATCGTAAAATAAATAATAAAGTCCATGACACAAAATATAGCAAGAAGGAAAATATGATGACAATCACAATGTGAGATTCCTATCATATGTAATTATGTATGTATCTAAACTATCCCTAGTTACAGGATCACTTAGGACTGGACATCAGTGATTCGGATAGACTAACACATGTTATGCTTCTTGGTTTGATCAAGCATCTATCCTCATAAGCTGTAAGCATGAGATATTTTGAGTGAACATGTAAATGCTTGTTAATGGTAACAAGTACATTGGAAGACCTGCATGACACATCCCATGGATACCTATTCAAATGTCAGTGATAAATCTCATAGTAGCTAACAGTGCAAGTATCCTTGGACTTGAGGAACTCAAGTTATCTTGGATATGGATCATGTGTTTTGACTCCATACTATGTTACCCATCATAGTTCGCTCTTAGGGTAGTGATTGGGCACAACATGAAATATTCAAAGATATTTGAGTAGTCAACAGAGGATTCACTACTCTTGATAGAAGGAAGTATACCCATGGCCACTTGTCGAGATAATCGCTAAGAAATCCTTGGCCAAAGTAGGCTTGTCATGAGGATGGTCTTCAGTGACATAGTTTATAGTGATTGATCCCACAGGACAAGGAACATACTACTTGGGCTTGACGTGATGTAATCAAGTCTAGTAGGAGTTGACACATAGGCTATACTTTGAACCAAGTGGGCATAAGATGGTGAATGAACACATTGCATAGACACGCATTAGTTGCAGAAAGGTTTAAAGTCAAACAACTGACTTTCCAGTTAATTAGAGGTCATGATGTGTTGCTAGATACCACTCGTGATTCTATTTACAAATAAATGTTGATTATGAATGGCCAATATAGCTAGAAACATAATGGGTCACACACATAGAAATTCACTAGGAATGTAAAACGGGTTTGAGAATTTGATCCAAAATTGGAGAACTAATTAAAAAGCGATAAGTGAATAAAAGGAATAGGAATATGTTCCTATTCCTACCCAAACAAGGAAAAGCCCAAAACAAGAACCTCTTAGGTGTCACTCTCTCAAAGAGATTGGGCTTCTTAAGATGTCATTTTAAGAAGCCCAATAAGGGAATGGTGCCTACTAAAGGAATTAGGGCTTTAGGGTGTGTGGTTGCATCTATCACTTTATATATCATAGTAAGAGCCACATACCATCTACTACTCTCTCTCAATTCTTGAGTATTTATTTTAGAAACACTCTTGTTCTCTTTTCCTTCAACCAAGAGGGTTTTCTTCATTGCTTCTTTGTGCTTGCTAGCAAAGAATGAGAAGAAACTTCGTTATCTTAAAAGGTTTTTCTTTTGTGTAATTTCGCACGGATTACTATTAAAGGTATTATACTTTAGATACTTGCCTTGGCTTGGAGAGGTTTCTGCATTACAAGAGGTATTTCTCTTCATCTTGTTTTTCATGGTTAATGTAATGGTAATATAGGTTGATCTATTAGTGAATGGATTTTAGAGAAAATTTAAATTTTACCGCATTCTATGGTCTCTAAAATCCTATATATAGACATATACGTATGTTAAGTATACAGAAGATCATTCCTTCGAGTCACCACACACAATATGTCTATGGATTTTAATACCTTGCTCATAAATTAAAACTACATAATTATGTATGTAGATATGTCTACTATAAAGTATGAGAGATAATTTAGGCAAGAAAAAGTAGAAGCCCCTTACCTCTTAGCTGAGCTAGCTAATTGTCCTCAAAGGATGTGGAAGATGCTTCAAAGAGTTCATTCCTATAAGGCAACCATGTGAAAACATGTTACGGTCACAAAATAGGGAACTCTTTCTTGCTAGTTTTGACCCATGCTCACTATTTTAGTCATAACTCTCAAAAGGTTAGAAATTTTTAATTGAATCTTATTTCAAAGAAACTAGGCACTTTCCAACAATATAAAATTTGTTAAAATCTGAGTCCAAACGAGAAAGTTATGACAATTGAAAATCTACCAAAAACTATCGAAAACACTGCCACATGCGTGGCTAGGCACTCAAATGCCTGCCTAAGTGGTCAAAACGCTCCGCCATATTGCCATACTCATGCCAAGGTAGCTATTTCCGCCTAGGTGGGCTGGGATGCCTTTTTGTAGCAATTCCTGACTTCTCTAAGGTTTTTCCTTCATCCTAAACCAATTTCCCACCAAAATTGATTATTCTTTCAATGGTTTTGCTCTAAAAATGTTTAGGAAACATCTACATATCCAAATCTTATATTATATTCAAGAATCAAACCCAAAAATCATGAAAATTAATCTCAAGAACCCTAACTTCCATATTTTTCTGCCATAAACGATTAACCCATAATTTTCATGTTTTAATCCAAAGTTTCTACAAATTTCTTGTTCCAAAATGTTAAACAAACATCCAAGAGAGGTTCTATATCATTAATTCAACTTAGATCTCTCAAGAATACTCATCGTTAACTATAATCCCCTCAAATTCAAAAGTGGTAGCAAGATGGTAAAAGTAGGGAGTTTACCTTAGCTTCTCCTTCCTTCGATAAGGCTTGGTTGTTGGAAGCTCGGACCCTTCGCTAGAGATCAGTGGCCAGAGACTTGGGTGAGCACTTGTGTGAAGGAGATGAAGAGAAGGGAAAGTTAGGGCTTAGAAGGGAAAGGGCTGCATGAGGAAAAGAGAAAATAGGTTGAAGTTTTTTACTCAAGGGAAATTATCCTATTGCCCTTTTTTTTTTATCCCGATAAAACATATAGTAGCAATTTTGTAATTTCTTGATTTGGGTATTTTATACACACAGAACATCACACATTTTCTCTTTCATTTCCTCAACTCCTAGAGCACCACTTCCCTTAACTTGCCTTATTTTTCCATTTCATAAAATTACATAAAAGCATTTTTTTTATTTCACCCTAGTCCCTCCCTGGTCTTATTATTCATTTGCTCTTACTAACCCCATATATCTTGACCATTTACCACTTCACATACCATACCACATTCCATCCATGAATTTGAAAACAAAAATTTTTCCCTATATCCAACCACTTGACCGTAGAACCAAATTTCAATAATACCCGAGGACCTAGGGTGTTATAAGATGCGACTAATAGCTTTGATTCACAATTCATCATTATGATCATAACTAGATATTTGGTTACTATTAGACATCCATTTACTTAGGTTCTATTCATTACTGACCTTGTACACCTATAGCTTAGTGTATTTAGCTAGTGGTACATGGAATAACCATATAGCTACTTGTTACAAGTTATATGTCTATTTTATCCAAACATAATGGCATAAGGCACATAATATGTATAAAACATATATTTCTACTACAAGCCCATTCCTTTATTTTATGCTTGGCTCCATATTTACATAGCTTGTCAGTATACTTGCTAGTTAGCTTTATTCTTTAGCTTATACCTTGGAAATGGTCAATTACGATAGAAAAACATGAGACAGAGGGTCCCAGAAGCTAGAAAGTTTATTAAAACAAACCAATTCCATTTCAAGTGATGAAAACAATAACATTTTAGCATTAGTGAACACATAACAGATCATGCATAAATATTCAGTCCCCACTGAACTCCTAGAGCCTAACTTAAAATCATCAAAAATCTATAGCTAATAAGACAACCGAGGTTCAACCAGAGCAAAACATACAAGATCACACAACATGTATGTATCTGATAACCTTATAAAGCCTCGCCAACCATTGTTAGTTCACAATACAAACCACACATGCATAAGATTACACAACATACTTGACATAAACAATGGACCATATTTAAGCATGAACACAAATATCACATAGCAGAAATTTCAATCACTTAACCATAATAAATACAATTTTTCATGAATAAGCTAGTTACCTTGCTTGTCAAGGTTAATCTACAATGAGTTGTTATCTTATTCAAATTCTTAGTTTCTTTTCACTATTCTAGTATTTCTCACTGTCATAGTGTAATTTATGAATCTATAGTGTGATTAATTTGAGCTTTATTATGGAATTGAGCTAGAGTGCTTACCTTGGAACTTTCCTATCACTGTTCTTACGAATTCCACTCAAGGCCTAGTTTGAACTCATTACATGGCTTTCTTTCTCTTTCTCTTTCTTTCTTATGTCTACTATCTCTCTTCTGCATTTTTCTTTCTACCATATGTGCCTATGCTATTCACTTATCTAGTTCACTATCAACTGCCCAAGAGTTTTCCTTTTCCCTGCTCTTGAAGGATCTCCATCCACTTCTAAAGTCCCAGGGGTGTTTTGGACATTTCCTTTATAACTAACTCACATGTTTGTTACTTAAAAGTGTGTCTGAAGTTTGGTAGTCAACTTCCTACCTAGCACCAATCGAATCTCTCACTTCTGTTTTAGAAAAATCCTATTTTTATTTTAACCAATTGACTACTTAAGCCCAACAGTTGACTACCTTATCTCTAATGATGCTTTTGTGAATTCTTGAAGCTTAATAGTTAGCTGCTTCCCTTGGCAGTCAATTGTTTCCCTCACCTATAGTTCTTTCACTTTATTTTGGGTTTATTTCCTTCTTAATTTCATCTAGTTCCCTCATAGCAATCATTCTTTGTTTGGTGTTATGATTAGGATATTACAAAAACAAAATGTGCAATAGCGGAGAGATTGTGCGAGATCAGAGTTCTTGTAGAAGGAGTTACTAACTGTAAGACGTTTGTCCTTTTTTTTCCATTCTCTTTTATGACCTTCACAGTCTTATAGCTTGCATCAAATCTATGCCTCTACTAATTTATTGTCTTCGAATGGATGAGATTCTTGGCAAGTTTTGTTTTTAGTCTCACGAATATGCTTGTTCTTCTTCTTTTTTTCATATGAATTTAAACCGGGGTTTAGTGGTTGTTCATACTCTAGGTTTAGACATCAAAGTTTGATTATGATATCTTTCTATATTTCAAAGTCTTGAATTTAAAACTTGATTTGTAATTATTTTACAAATGGGATATTGTCCTTAGACTTACGAGTAAGGGAAGATGATGGGTGATATGATCATCTCAAGTGACCTCACCTTCCTCATTCTCCTGAAGTATAGAATTATTCCTAACCAAAGTATCATTTGGAACCAAGATAGTTGTAATGCCCTAATAAATGGGCACATGACTTATCATACAAATTAGGGTGCACCTCAGTGGTAGCCCATAATTTCCCTGAACAGTGTAATGCCCTTATTTTACTATGCTAAAATTTGAGAATTTTTTTTGTCCTAAAAATTTGTTTTGTATAAAAATTACTTCTGAATATTGAATACCTAATATTTAGTAATAATCTCTCATAATTATTTAAAATATTAAATATTTAATCAGTAATAAATTGGGATGTTACAACTCAGCCCCCCTAAAATTTGAATTTTGTCCCCAAAATTTGGTAAGCATATAATTAAAAAGGATTAGGCATACATTATAAATTTTAATTACTTTAGTCAAATAACTCGGGATAATGTCTTCTCATATGTTCTTCAGTTTCCCATGTTGCTTCCTCTTGGGATAATCCTCTCCAGACTACTTTAACCAGAGGGATTTGCTTATTTCACAATGATTTGAGTTGTGTATTAATGATTCTATCTGGTCTCATCTCTACTATCATGTTCTCTTGTAAATGTACATTATCATGTGAAGGATCTAGGATGTACTTTTTAAGTTGAGACACATGAAAAGCATTATGAATATTTGCCAAGTTTGAGGGCAAGGCCAATTTGTAAGTTGTGTTGCCAAAATTTTCAAGGATTTGGAATGGGCCTAAGTATCTTGGACTAAGTTTCTTTGACTTCATAGATCTTCCAACTGTTGTAATTGGTGATATTTTAAGAAAAACATGATCACCTTCTTCAAAACTTAAGGGCCTTCTTCTCTTATCTGCATAGATCTTTTGTCTACTTTGACTTGTAAGTAATCTATCCCTTATAATTTTGATTTGCCTTGAAGTTTGGTCTACTATTTGTGGGCCTATCAATGCTCTTTCTCCTAGTTCGACCCAACAGATAGATGACCTACACTTTCTTCCATATAGAAATTCATATGGGGCCATCTTGATACTGGATTGGAAATTGTTATTGTAGGCAAACTCTGCTAATGGCAAGAATTTGTCCCAATTCCCCTTGAACTCAATCACACAAGCCCTTAACATATCCTCCAAGGTCTAGTTTGTCCTTTCTGTTTGACCATTTGTTTGAGGATGACAAGCAATGCTAAAATTCAATTTTGTACCTATGGCTTCTTGTAAAGATCTCTAAAATCTATAGGTGAACCTCGAGTCTCTATCTGATATGATGTCACATAGAACACCATGCAATCTGACTATCTCCTTTATGTATAACTTAGCATACTTGTCTAGGGTATAGGTAATATTGATAGCTAAGAAATGTGCTAATTTTGTCAATCTATCTACTATTACCCAAATGGAATCATGACCAGAAGAAGTTCTAGGTAGTCCTATAATGAAATCCATTGAGATGCTATCCCATTGCCCTTTTGGGATTTCTAGAGGTTGTAATGAACCGTCTGGTCTTTGGTATTCGGCTTTTACTTTTTGACAGGTTAGGCATTTACTAACAGATTCTGTTACCTCTTTCTTTATTCCGAGCCACCAAAAATTTCTTTTTAGGTCATGGTACATCTTTGTTATTCCTGGATGAATAGCATACTTACTTTGGTGTGCTTCTCTTAGAATATCTTCCCTAAGGTTTCCTTGATTGGGGACATACACTCTATCTCTAAATTTTAGTAACCCTTTGTTGGTGAATTTAAGATTCTCTACTTTAGCTAAGGCCATTAACTATTCTACTCCTTTGATGTAAGGGTCTTTAGGTAAAGCTTCCAAGATTAAATCCTCTAGTTCATTTCTAATCACTAGGGAACTTATTTTCAGACTCTTAAGGTTAATAGATACTTTAAGACTCATATCTCTGAATTCCTTAAGAGTTGTTCCTCCCTAAGCATCATAATAGTTAGACGAATAGATTTTCTGCTTAAAGCATCAGCTACTATGTTAGCTTTACGTGGGTGGTACTTAAGAGTGAAATCATAATCCTTTAGGAATTCAATCCATCTCCTCTGCCTCATGTTAAGCTTTCTTTAGGTAAGTGTCTTTAGGTAAAGCTTCCAAGATTAAATCCTCTAGTTCATTTCTAATCAATAGGAAACTTATTTTTAGACTCTTAGGGTTAACAGATACTTTGAGACTCATATCTCTAAATTCCTCTAAGAGTTGTTCCTCCCTAAGCATCATAATAGCTAGATGAATAGATTTTCTGCTTAAAGCATCAGCTACTATGTTGGCTTTACCTAGGTGGTATTTAAGAGTGAAATCATAGTCCTTTAGGAATTCAATCCATCTCCTCTACCTCATGTTAAGCTCTTTTTAGTCAAAAAGGTATTTAAGGCTCTTGTGGTCAGAAAATATTTCAAAACTTGCACCGTATAGATAATGTCCCTAAATTTTAAGGGCAAAGGCAAAGACTACGGCTATTAATTCCAGATCATGAGTAGGGTAATTTTGTTCATGTAGTCTTAATTGTCTATATGCATAGGCCACTACTCTTCCTGGTTGCATTAGTACATAACCTAAACCTTTAAGAGATGCATCTGTATAAATCGCGAAAGGTTTCTAAGGCTCAAGTATAATTAATACTAGAGTTGATGTTAATCTAACCTTTAATTCTTGAAGATTTTCTTCACACCTACTATCCCAAATGAAAGGTAGATTTTTCTTTGTTAGCCTGGTTAAAGGTAGAGCTATTGCTGAGAATCCCTTGATGAACTTTCTATAACAACTAGCTAATCCTCTGTTACAATTTTTGGTCTTTCCCAGCGTAAGATAGCTTCTACTTTACTAGGATCAACTGATACTCCTCTCTAGAAATGACATGTCCTAAGAATTTTACTTCTTTCAACCAAAGCTCACATTTACTGAGTTTGGCATACAATTTATTTTCTTTTAAAATGTGAAGCATAATTCTTAGATGTTGTTCATGTTCTTCTGCAGTTTTTGAATAGATTAAGATATAATCAATGAAAACAACTACAAATTGATCTAAGTAAGGCCTAAAAATCCTATTCATGTAATCAATGAAAATAGCTGGCGTGTTTGTTAGACGAAACGACATGACTAGGAATTCATAATGCCTGTATCTAGTCCTAAAGGCTGTTTTAGGAATATCTTCCTTAACTCTCAATTGATGGTATCCTGATCTTAGGTCAATTTTTGAAAATACCAAAGCTCCTGCAAGTTGATCTAACAAGTCATCTATTCTGGGCAAAGGGTATTTATTCTTGATGGTGATTTTATTTAGTTACCTATAGTTGATACATAGTCTAAGTGTTCCATCTTTCTTTTTAACGAATAGAACTGGGGCTCCCCATGGTGAAACACTAGGTCTAATGAAACCTTTTTCTAAAAGTTCTTCTATTTGTTTCTTAAGTTCGGCCAACTCAGTCGAGGACATCCTATAAGGGGTAACTGATATTGGACTAGAACCAGGTACCAAATCAATAGCAAATTCTACTTCTCTTTTAGGGGGCAAACCACTTACATCTTTAGGGAATACTTCTGGAAATTCATCTATTATGGGAATGTTCTTTATTTTGTCCTTTACTTTTACTTCTATAGAGAAAATAATTAAGTACCCTTGGCAGCCTTTTCTTAGGTATTTTATAGCTTTGGTAGCAGATATATAAGTCAGCTTAGTCTTTGATTATGGGGTTGTTGTATGGATAGGCAAGGATACTACTTTACGGGAACAATCAAGTATTGCATTATTTATAGATAACCAGTCCATACCAATGATGACATCAAAGTCATGCATTGTAATGCAAATCAAGTCTAAGATAGTCATTCAATTTTTGAGTTGGGCAATGCAATTTAGGCAAACTTGAGAAGTATAAGCTTAGCTACTAGTGGGTATTGAAACAAATAGATCATATGTCAAAGTATTCATTTTCAATCCCAAAATTTTTAACACATGCATATGATCTGAAAGAATGTGTTGCTCTAGAGTCAAATAGTGCATTTACAAGAGTATTACAAATAGAAATGTTATATTGAATTAAATCAGGTGATTTCTCGACTTCTTACTGAGTTAAAGCAAATACTTATCCTTGAGTTTGTGGTATAGACTGAGAGACTGTTTCCTTTGAGGCTTGGCAATCCCGAGATATATGTCCTGGCTTGCCACATCTATAGCACATGCCTAAACCAGCAAGGCACTGAGTATTGCCATGGTTCTTTCCACATCTAATGCATGGAGTCTTAGGTGGGTTGGAGTTGTTTATTGGTTTACTTCTATTTTTCTCATGGGTAAACTTTTTCTTTTTCTTCCATGAACTTCCACTCTTATTATTTGATCTGGACTCCTGCTTTCTCTCATACATCCTTTCCCTCTCTAGATTGGTCTCACGAATACTTTTTTTAGCCAACTTACATTTGTTTACAAGTTGGGCAAAATTCTTTATTTCGTGAGTGGTTACTCGATCGCTTATGTTTGCTCTAAGCCCTCTTTCGAAGTGACTAGCCTTCCAGGCTTCGTCATGGGTATTCTTTAAGTAGAAAGAGAATTTAGCCAATTCCTTAAACTTTGCCTCATATTCAGCCATAGATTTCTGCCATTGTCTAATATGGATAAAAGCTGGTTCTTTTTCTATCTTTAGACAATCTGGAAAGTATTTATCAAAGAAAGTATTTTGAAATAGCTTCCATGAAATTTATATTTCTTTAGATTCCAACAGCTTCTTGGCTCCTCGCCACCAGTGCTTAGCCTCGCCTTCTAATTTGAACACAACTAATGTTACTTTTTACTAAGAGCTACACTCTATTACTCCAAAAATTTTCTCAATTTGATTCATCCACTCTTGGGCTACATCTGGGTCATGAGATCCCTTAAATGAAGGAGGGTTATTCTTTTGGAATTCCCCTAGAATATGGTTAATTAAGTTGCTAGTTTCACCTTCCTTGCTTTTTTCCTTTAACCTTTAGCCCATTTGTTAAGAGTTTTACAACTTTAGTGGTGGCATCCTGATTGTCTTCTTGTCAATCTACCCTAGCCACCAAGTGTTCTATCTTTTGAGTGAGGGTTTCCAAGATCTTGGCTTGGGTTTTCTTAGATGAGGCCATTTCTACAAGATACTAGAAAGGTTGTATTTTTAAATTATATAAACAAGCTAATCAAACAGATAGCAAACATCATCAAAATATCGTAATTCTACCTATAAGGTGCCCAAATCTTTGCTTTGATACCAAATGTTCTAACGCCCCTATTTTACTATTATAAATTTTGAGATTTTTTTTTGTCCTACAAATTTCTTTTGTATAAAAATTCCTTCTGAATATTGAATACCTAATATTTAGTAATAATCTCTCATAACTATTAAAAATATTAAATATTTAATCAGTAATAAATTGGGATGTTACAAACAGCCCTAATATCTACAACTACACAAATTGTAAATTACATAATTTACAAAGCAATTTACAGCCAAATTAATAAAATTCCTAAAATACCAAAGGATCTAGGTGGCCTATAGAATTACAGAGCATTACTAATGGCATATAGCCTAAAAATTGGTTCATTAAGAACCTTCCAACAAAATGGAGTGCATCTCCAAGCCGTTAAGCTCCCAGGAGTTCCCTTCCTCCTATACTGTTATATTTGAAAAAGATAACTGCAGAGAGTGTAAGTGTAACGTCCTTATTTTACTATACTAAAATTTGAAAATTTTTTTAATCAAATTCTAATGCTCAATACATGTACTTTCAGAAAGAACATTCTACAATTGTTCTCAATACAAATCATAATTTGTCATACATAATAATTCAAATTCTAAACATAAGATAATTTTGCATTCATTCGAAATAAATTACAAATCTGCCGTACATAGTAATTTGACATCTAAACTTTAAAAGATCTATAATTCTAATACTTAATAAACTTGAGTGCTCTTAAAGTGTTCAATCAATCTTTACATCTTTCCCTTTATACTCAGCCTCTGAAATGATCAGTTGGAAAAGCACAAAAAGGTGAGATTAGGGTATCTCAATAGCTAGCATAATTTTATAAACATTTATAAATATACTATTTCAGTCATAAAAGTACTTATATCATTAAAATCAGTCCATGTAATATAAATTCTCAGTTGAGTACAATAAGTTGATGAAAAATTAATAAGTTGATATACAAATAAACCATGGAATCAAGAATAGTTGATGGCACACTCAACGACATGGAAAAGATAGTCTGCAGAACTACTTTTTCCAAGCTGAACATGAGAGAAAGGCTACTACAGTCCTTTAACTCAAGCTAGAAAGATTCCCAGCTAAAACATGGAAATATAATTTCCAAGCTAACATAGAAGCATAGCTCCCAAGCTGAACATGGAAGTAAAATTCTAAGCTGATAACATGCTAATTTTATCATGAAAAACATATTTCACTTTAAATAAAACTTCATGGACATAAAATATTCAAGTAGTAAAACAAGCTTTTATGAATTGCTAAACTACCTGGACTTTGTGATCTGACTTTTTACCTCAAATAGTTATTCAATCCATCTTGAAATTCGTTTCATGAATTCTGACCTATTCAAACAGTATATATAACCTTATTTAAAGTTTTAAATAAAAAGACTCTAGATTTCCCATATCTTCTTAAATTCCTAATTCTTTCATAAATTTCTATTCATTTGGTTTCATTGTAATCTTATATTAAACCAATATTTCTCATAATATTTTTGAGATGATATGTATATATCATTAATTTAAATAACATATATATATATATATATATAATTATGTATGTAAATTTCGGTGAACATATACTTATATATGGCTATACTTAGATATATACACACACCCCCCCCACACACACACATATATATATATATATAAAAATAGAGTTGTAATAAAATAACATTACTTAGCAAATATAAAATATACTACATATGTATTTATTCATGTATAAGATATAGATACAAGTATAAATATAATTTTATAAATTTTTACATAATGATGTAAATAGCTAATTTTATTAAAATAACTTAGTTTTTAGTTAACATATTACATAAAATTAGATTCTAGTAAAAACTAGATTTTTCTTATACAAACTTTTCATTTCTTTCAGGTTAGTCCCTATTTTGTGTTTCATGTTTTTGCTAGAGAGTCAGAAGCTAAAACCTGCCCAAATTTCCTTATTAGGTATTTTTTTAGGACTATGTGACCATTTCTTCCCATAAAATAAGCTAAAGAAGCAATTTCCAACAAAACTCAATTTCCAAAATATTACCCGAGATATCGCGTGAACTTGGAGGGAGATTGTGCTAGTCTTTGCTTCTGATTTTTGCACTAGATTATTGCCACTCCTTCCTTTATTCTTGGGTAAGTTAGTCACTCAACCAACTCCCCAAAATACCTAGGAAAATTGTAGAAAATCAGTTCTTCTTCCCGTCGATTTTTCTACTTTATTTTGGGTGCATGAAGGCTCTCGGTTCTGTACTAGCTTCTCAAGGAAGAACACATTTTTGGCTTGCAGAACTTGGCTTACTCACATAAAGGCCTCAAGAGTTAACTCAAGCTATACCTCACTCTAAGAGCCTAAGCTTGGCTTCAATAACCCAAAGTTGACAAAGATCACACCTTTGCTCACATCCACTATTGTTTCTGTTACACTTCCTCATGTTTAAGGGGGAAGCTCCATTTATAGAGTTTGTGAAGGAAAACAAAAATCAATTTTGCTTCCTCTTCCTCTTTGTCCTTTTGAATGAAGTCAAGACCAAATTTGCTTCTTCCTCTAAAGTGTCTGAATCTGACTTTGATTCTTCTTCAAGACCAGATTTGCTTCCTCCTCCTAGAAGTCAAAACCAATTTTGCTTCTTCCTCTGAGGTGTCCAAACTGCCTTTGATTCTTCTTCAATTTTCAGCCACACATTTGTATGGTTGCAAATGAAGCCACTTTCAGAGCTTTTCTACCACTAATTTTATATGGTACAAAATGAGGCCACCTTGAAAGCTTTTCAACCATTCATTTTACATGGTTTTAGACTAGCCACATGGCATTAAAACAATATGCCACATTTCATATTTTTACACCATGTAATCTAAGCCATTATTTCACATTGTGGTTTGGCAATGAAAGGCACAAAAACAGTTCCGTTTCTTTTCTCGGTTTTTCCTGACAGCAAGTGATAGGAAAATCCTTAGGGTTGCCTGATCTTCACGGCGTAGGCGATAAATGAATTCAAGACTTATCAAAAGAAAAATAAGAGCAACACACTCCGGAATTGAAGAAGGAATTGGAGTGGTTCAATGACCTAACAAGTGCAAATAGTTAACCAACGTTATATAGAACGTGACCTACTATTTAGAACGCTTGTTCAACCACGAACACGAATTGAACCAATCCACACAACAACGCACTTGGGTTGAAGCACAAATTAGGGGCTTTTGTGAATTTGAATCACCAATCTTATAAAGAAGATTGACAAAGCAAGATTTCACAAGAGCAAAGAAAGAAAGATAAATTCTCACACAATGAGAGAAAACACTTGAATGCAAGTTTTCATAAACTCAAATCTGATTATTACAATAAGCTTGGGGGGGTATTTATAGATAGGATGGAGAGACAAAGGTGCCCACCTATCTTGACTTGAAGATACATACATTTAATGCACATGAAAATAAATGCCTACCTATCTTGACTTTGGATACAATGCTTTTAATGCATTTTGAAAATAAATATCCACCTATCTTGACTTTGAAACATTGTGCATTTAATGCACATGATTCATAATTGACTAAAGACCATCTAGAAGTTAAAATTCGTACAAAAATAAAAGAAAATTACAAAACATGAATTTCAACTCAAATGGATATAATTGAGCCCAAATTCTATTGGTCCATGTTTATCTCTTGGACCAATCTCTTTAATTTGTAGTGTTCTGGCCCAAAATCCCTTTAGCAACTCCATTTTCAGCCCAAATGATGTTGAGCACATTTTGATCATTATTTAACATACATTCAAATGGAATTTGCTTCATCCATTCTTGAACGAGCCCATTTAATGTCTCTTTTATTGTTTTAGCCCGAGCTCGTGTAATTGGCCCACTTGTAATATACAATGGATCTACTTCTTGATCATCCAATGTAATTGTTGGGTTCACATCATCCTCCCCTTCTTGAAAAGGAGTCGTCCTCGACTCTTCAATATCTGCATCAAAATAAGGAGAGAGATCAGAAACATTGAAGGTAGCATGCACACCATATTCACCTGGTAATTCAAGTTTGTAAGCATTATCATTAATCTTCTCAATGACTCGAAATGGCCCATCCCCTCTTGGCATAAGTTTTGATTTTTGTTTTTCTGGAAACCTCTCTTTTCTTAGATGTAGCCAAACCAAATCTCCAGGCTTAAAAATTACTTGCTTTCTTCGTCTATTAGCACATTTTTCATATTGTTGAGTCATCCTTTCAATGTTGTGCCGTGCCTTCTCATGAATTTGCTTGACAAATTCAGCACGCTTTTTACCATCCATATTGGCTCTTTCCTGCAAAGGTAAAGGAATCAAGTCAATAGGTGTAAGAGGATTAAATCCATAAACAATTTCAAATGGCGAAAATTTAGTAGTGGAATGAATGGCCCTATTGTAAGCAAATTCGACATGTGGAAGACATTCATCCTAACTCTTCAAATTTTTCTTGATGATTGTTCTCAACAATGAGGAAAGTGTCCTGTTCACAACCTCGGTTTGTCCATCAGTTTGTGGATGGCATGTAGTAGAAAATAACAATTTGGTTCCAAGCTTGCTCCACAATGTCTTCCAAAAATAGCTTAAAAATTTAGTATCCCGATCAGACACAATCGTTCTTGGCATCCCATGTAGTCTCACAACTTCCCTAAAGAATAAATTAGCAATGTTAGAAGCGTCATCAACTTTGTGACAAGGAATGAAATGTGCCATTTTAGAAAATCTATCAACAATAACAAAGATTGAATCTCTCCCCATCTTAGATCTAGGTAATCCCACAATAAAATCCATTGAAATATCTTCCCAAGGTACATTAGGAATTGGGAGGGGAGTATACAATCCATGGGGATTTAATTTAGATTTTGCCTTATGACATACAATGCATCTTCCCACAAATTTCTCAACATCTCTACGCATTCTAGGCCAATAAAAGTGTACATTCAAAACACTAAAGGTCTTGGCAATGCCAAAATGACCCATAAGGCCACCAGAATGCGCCTCTTTCAACAAAAGCACACGCAAAGAACAGTTAGGAATGCAAAGTTTGTCAATATAAAATAGGAATCCTTCATGCAAGAAAAATTTATTCCAACTAGTGTTTGGCTTGCAATGATGAAATGCTACTCCAAAATCAACATCATTAGCATACAATTCTTTAATGAATTCAAAACCCAGAATTTTAGCATCTAACATGGAAAGAAGAACATACCTCCGTGATAAAGCATCAGCAACAATATTTTCTTTACCTTTCTTGTACTTAATCACATATGGAAATGATTCAATGAACTCAATCCATTTGGCATGCCTTCGATTCAACTTGCTTTGGCTCCTAATATGCTTTAAAGCCTCATGATCAGAATGAATTACAAATTCTTTAGGCCACAAATAATGTTGCCAAGTTTCCAGCACTCTAACTAATGCATATAATTCTTTATCATATGTAGGATAGTTAAGAGTTGGTCCACTTAGCTTTTCACTGAAATATGCAATGGGCTTACCTTCTTGCATGAGTACACCGCCTATGCCAATTCCACTAGCATCACATTCAATCTCAAAAGTCTTACCAAAATCAGGAAGGGCTAGTAAAGGTGCATTCGTGAGCTTCTCCTTAAGGGTTTTGAAGGCTTTCTCTTGAACATCTTCCCATTTGAAGGGGACATTCTTCTTGGTCAGTTCATTTAATGGGGCTGCTAGAGTGCTAAAGTCCTTCACGAACCTCCGATAAAAGCTTGCAAGTCCATGGAAACTCCTTACCTGTCCAATGGTGGTTGGAGTTGGCCATTCTTGAATTGCTTGGACCTTTTCTTCATCAACCCCTATACCTTTACTACTAACAACATAGCCAAGAAAAACAATTTTGTTTGTGCAAAAATCACATTTCTTCAAATTACCAAACAATCTTTCCTTTTTAAGAACCTCTAGAACTTTTCTAATGTGATCCACATGTTCATCTAAGGTTTTGCTATACACAAGAATGTCATCAAAATAAACTACCACAAATTTCCCAATGTAAGCTCTCAAGACATGATTCATTAACCTCATGAATGTACTAGGTGCATTAGTTAAACCAAAAGGCATAACCAACCATTCATAAAGTCCATGTTTAGTCTTGAATGCTGTTTTCCATTCATCTCCTTCTTTCATTCTAATTTGATGGTAGCCACTTTTTAAGTCAATTTTAGAAAAGATAGTAGAACCAGTCAATTCATCAAGCATATCATCTAACCTAGGAATAGGATGACGATATCTTACCGTTATGTTGTTAATGGCTCTACAGTCAATACACATCCTCCATGTGCCATCCTTCTTAGGTACGAGCAACACTGGAACTGCACAAGGACTAAGGCTTTCTCTCACATATCCTTTGTCTAACAATTCTTGGACTTGTTTTTGAATCTCCTTAGTCTCTTCAGGATTGGTGCGGTATGCTGGTCGGTTAGGCAATGATGCTCCAGGAATGAAATCAATTTGATGTTCTATCCCTCTAATTGGTGGCAATCCGGGTGGTACTTCATCGGAAAAAATATCCTCATATTCCTGCAAGAGAGACAAAACAACACTAGGCAAAGTAGAGGTTAAGTCTTTATTATTCATCATAGCCTCTTTGTAAACAAGTACTAGGAGGTTTTGTTGAGAAAATAAAGCTTGTTTAAGGTCACTATTTTTTGCCACAAGGAAACCTTTTCCTCCAACATCCATGTTCTCTCTTTTTCCTTTTTGATTTTCTTTTCTATCTTTCTTCTTTTTCAACACACTCTCTTTTTCTTCAGTACTTGACTCTTTTTGAATCTTTTCACTCTCATTTTTATTCTCTTCTTTTTTGCTCACTTGGCTGCACTCACTCTCTCTTTTCTTTTCTCTCTTTATTTGATCTTCTAAGATTTGCTTTGGTGACATAGGGAGGAGGGTTATAGGGTTCCCTCTAAGTACAAAAGAATAACGATTTAAGAATCCATCATGAGTGACATGCCTATCATACTGCCAAGGCCTACCTAACAAGAGATGACATGCTTTCATGGGTACAATATCACATAAGACTTCATCTCTATATTTGCCAATAGAAAAGAGTACTTTCACCTGTTTAGTCACCTTCAGTTCCCCACATTCATTGAGCCATTGAAGTCTATATGGACGGTTATGCTTGACTGTTGGTAAGCTCAATTTTTCAACAAGCTCAACACTTGCCACATTACTACAACTTCCACCATCTATGATCACACTACATACCTTGTCCTGAATTAAGCAACGTGTGTGGAACAAGTTTTCTCTTTGATTATTCTCTTCCATCACCTGGATGCTAAGTGCTCTTCTAGTCACAAGAAGCTCTCCTTCCATTGCACTTTCTCCCTCATCATTTGATTCTTCTTCCTCCTCTGTGATATCTTCTTCAGTCTCCCAATCTCCATTGTTATTGACGATCATGGTGCGTTTGTTTGGGCACTCACTGGCGATGTGACCTCTTCCTTGGCACTTAAAACACCTTATGTCACGGCTCCTTGAAGAATTAGGCTCAACTTGAGTTTTCTTTGGAGCAACAGCTAGCTTTTCAACTTTCTTTGAATCAACTTCCTTGGAATTTGAAGTAGAAGGGTTGTCTTTCTTCGAATTGTGCTTCCAGGAGTTAAAAGAATTTGAATTGTAGCTTTTTCTTGCAGTATTCTTCCTCTTGAGTTGTTGCTTAACTTTGATGGCTTGATGTACCATCTCTTGAAGCTCTACATAATGATACATCTCCACGATATCAGCTATGTCACGATTGAGTCCATGTAAGAAGTGAGCCATTGTTGCTTCTCTATCCTCCACAATGTTGGCTCTTATCATGGCAACCTCCATCTCCTTATGATACTCATCTACACCCTTTGTTCCTTGTATGAGACGTTGCAACTTGTTATGAAGCTCTCTATGGTAATATGATGGGATGAACCTCCTTCTCATAATTGTCTTCATTTCTTCCCAAGTGGAAATGGGATACTCTCCATGACGAGCTCTTTCTTTTTGCATCTGGTCCCACCAAACAAGAGCATAATCAGTAAATTCAATAGCAGCAAGTTTCACCTTTTTACCTTCGGAGTAGTTATGGCATGAGAAAATTTGCTCAACACGCATTTCCCATTCTAAGTACTCCTCGGGATCACTTTTGCCTTGAAAGGAAGGGACTTTTACTTTGATTCCACCAAGGTCTTCTTCTCTAACTCTAGGCCTCCTAGGTTCTTCTCGATTAAATCTCCTCCTTCTTGGTTGATATCCACCAGATTCATCATCCTCAACTGGACTCTCCGCAACTCTATAAGGTTGCTCATTTCGTCTTCGGTTGTTTGGAGAGGCTGGTAGTGTAGCGGTTTGGTTCTCCATGTTATCTAAACGCTCAAGAACTCCTTCTAGCTTTCTGTCAAACATCCTTTCAAGATGACTCATCAATGCTTGCATTTGGATAGGAGCTAGTTGTGCTTGAGAAATTTCTTCATCTTGGTTCCCTGCCATGTTAGTGTAAAAAAAAAAATAATAATAATAACAGAATATAGGATCTCACAAAATGCTTAGTGTTTCACTCTTCTTCTCAACTCAGTATTTGCACTCCACTCTTAATAATCTCACTAACTCTTAAATCCCTCAATATCTTCCAAAGCTCTTATTCAATCTAAGTCCTTGTTGTGTGATTCAATAATTGCCAATTTCTCAACTTCAACCAAGCACATGAAAGTAGATTGTCAAAGTATGGGAATAGTTGAACTAGGTCACAGTTAAAGAAAGCTTTATGGATTCAATAGAAAGAAATTTTGTTACAAGTGCAAGATAAGATTTTTTTGTTAAATGAAAAGGGAATCAACTACTTTGAGGGCAAGAAGATGCACTATTTGAACAATTTTTTTTTTCCGAATTTTTTTTTTCGTTTTTTTTTTTCAATGTGATGTGCAGAATAGATAGGAGCAACAAAACAATATATGACCTTCTCAAGGACAATGAAATCTTGCACAGTGAAAGGAAAAAATTGATATCTAGGCAAATTGGAAATTGAAGAAAGGGGAAGGAACAACAAAGGAACAATAATATATTTTTCTCAAAAAAAGGTGAAAATAAAGAAGGCCTACCGTGTCAACCAAAATGCTTTGATACCAAATGATAGGAAAATCCTTAGGGTTGCCTGATCTTCACGGCGTAGGCGATAAATGAATTCAAGACTTATCAAAAGAAAAATAAGAGCAACACACTCCGAAATTGAAGAAGGAATTGGAGTGGTTCAATGACCTAACAAGTGCAAATAGTTAACCAACGTTATATAGAACGTGACCTACTATTTAGAACGCTTGTTCAACCACGAACACGAATTGAACCAATCCACACAACAACGCACTTGGGTTGAAGCACAAATTGGGGGCTTTTGTGAATTTGAATCACCAATCTTATAAAGAAGATTGACAAAGCAAGATTTCACAAGAGCAAAGAAAGAAAGATAAATTCTCACACAATGAGAGAAAACACTTGAATGCAAGTTTTCATAAACTCAAATCTGATTATTACAATAAGCTTGGGGGGGTATTTATAGATAGGATGGAGAGACAAAGGTGCCCACCTATCTTGACTTGAAGATACATACATTTAATGCACATGAAAATAAATGCCTACCTATATTGACTTTGGATACAATGCTTTTAATGCATTTTGAAAATAAATATCCACCTATCTTGACTTTGAAACATTGTGCATTTAATGCACATGATTCATAATTGACTAAAGACCATCTAGAAGTTAAAATTCGTACAAAAATAAAATAAAATTACAAAACATGAATTTCAACTCAAATGGATATAATTGAGCCCAAATTCTATTGGTCCATGTTTATCTCTTGGACCAATCTCTTTAATTTGTAGTGTTCTGGCCCAAAATCCCTTTAGCAACTCCATTTTCAGCCCAAATGATGTTGAGCACATTTTGATCATTATTTAACATACATTCAAATGGAATTTGCTTCATCCATTCTTGAACGAGCCCATTTAATGTCTCTTTTATTGTTTTAGCTCGAGCTCGTGTAATTGGCCCACTTGTAATATACAATGGATCTACTTCTTGATCATCCAATGTAATTGTTGGGTTCACATCAGCAAGAGATGAATTGCAGCAGAAGAAATTCTGACTTAGTTTAATTCCTTCTAAATATTGAATACCTAATATTTAATAATAATCTCTCATAATTATTAAAAATATTAAATATTTAATCAGTAATAAATTGGGATGTTACAGTGAGTTTATCAAAAACTCAATGAGTAAATGACTGTGCAATAAAACAAGGCACAATTACAAATACCAGAATCACAACCATAACTTAAATAAATAAATACCTCAAACACATACTAGCACGTACAGATACACAAGCACAAGCACACCTATTTATGTGACCATAAAGTGCTATTTCCTTGCGAGTCCATACTCTTACAATCCACATCATATCACATCCCACATCCTAATTCGACATAAAACATATTACAACAATCATATGCTTGTTTTTCCCACACTTTCCCATACTTATCTCTTTGAGACCCAATCCGAAATTTTTCCTAGGACTATAATTACTCAAAAGGTTTATTCTAGAAGTCCACCCCTCTGTTCCGACTCTTCCTAGGAATATCCACATCCTTGGGTTACTAGTTAGTTCCCTCTCATGATGTGAATATGCAAATGCAATATGCAATGTTTTCCCGCTCTTTCCCATGCTTACCACATTGAGACTTAGTCCAGATTTTCTCCCTCAGACTGTTATTACTTAATGGGTTTATCCCAGAGGTCCACCATTTTGTTCCTATTCTTTCAATGTTCTTCTCAAGAATATCCACATCCATGGGTTACTAGCTGGTTCCCTCTCATGATCCACATCCCATATAACTCTTTTCCATATGTAGTCCACTCACATACACAAACACAACACAATCCACATTTATAATAATCATTCCTCCAACCCAAATGGAATCCATAGAATAAACTCACAATATATCAAATAAATTCAATCGTGGAGTTCTATAACTTCCCTCACTCAAGGATGAGCATAAATTGCTCCAATGATCAAAACCCAAAATATAAAATTTCTCCCAGAAAGCCTTGGAAGGTGTCATCCTTTCTAGAAACTATTACCACAAGCAAACTTGAGGAACTTAGGGTGGCTTAAGTACCTACCACATATAAGTCCCTCTGCCACTCAACCCCAAAGCACCCACATGCAAATGCATAAATATAAAAATGCCCTCAGGATAATTATCCCACAAAATATTTGGTCTCCCTGAAAACATATGCACGATATAGTATCTCGCTCATGACTCGCACAGAGCATACTTTGATACCATTGTATATTACTTCTCATTCATTAACCTCATCAATCCCACACTTTACCTTATACATACCACAAACACAAACCACATGCATATCTCACATTAATATAAAATATATGCACCCTACTTGAAGGCATCAGTCCACCCATAGGTGATATCATTCTCATAGGCGATGCCCCGCCCGAAGATGTCATCACATGTTTAGCAGATCGGTACTTAGGTGTTAAGCTTAACTGGGGCCTCCATGTTGCCATCATATCCACAGTCACAACACAAAAATAAATTATTTGAACTAGAACCTATGCTATCATATGCACATATCACACAAACAATCCTTATACAGATCTACGATAATATGGAATCCCTACTTAGAAATCTTGTCGCGTGAGTTTACATTCTCATGGACTTAAAATTCCCACGGGGACTTCCCTGTGAAGGTATATATATCCTTATATTGCTGTTCCTCAACCTCGCTAGTTCTCAGGTGCATCCCTCTTGGTCCCAAACCACGTTCCCTATACTAGGAACTACCAGTTTTTGATCTCAGAAGTACACCACCCCATTTCCACATTTCTATCCACTAATCACTCAACCAGCTTAAGTCCTACTATATGAGGGTCCCGAACTCCTACCTTTTCTCAGATCTTAGCCTTTGAATCTTGACAATGTCAGTTGGCCATAGTCCCTAGGAGGCCTATTATAGGGGCACAATTCATAAGATGAACCTTTTGATTGGCTCTCATATAGCTTGAACCCCCTGCTGAGTCTTACAAACTTATGGGTGTACTAAGCCTGTCACAAGTCTCGGTCCGTTGGGTCATGTTTATAACCAATAACAGGTTAACAGGAACATGCTTTCAACCACAACATAATAAGCTACAGGCCAAAGCATTTTACCACAATCCATGAAACTAAAACTATACCCACTCCCATAATTCCCTAAATAAATTTATATTTGGGATATTATGTATTTACCCATATACACATACCCCATGCATACTCATACGGAAGTAATTACACTTCTACATGTTTCCACACATTCTCCTCCTCAAATTAATGCACTTGCTTCTAAAGTACTTACTCTAACACCAATGAGCCTAGGTTTAACATTAACTTATCCCAAGCCACATTCATGGTACCATTTCTTTATCCTCCATAAGAAACATATTCGATGCCTGTAATGCCCCCAAATTGGGCACATGAATATACATATATTATAGGATGTACCTCAGTGGTAGCTTATAAATTCCCTGAACAATCATAATATCCACAACTATGTAAATTGTAAATTACATAATTTATAAAGCAAATTACAATCAGATTAATAAAATCCTTAAAATACCATAGGACCTAGGTGGCCTATAACATTACAGAGCATTTTTAATTGGTTCATTTAGAACCCTCATACTAAAATAGAGTATGTCTACAAGCCGCTAACCTCTAGTGGTTTTCCCATCCTCCTCAGTTGCTAAATTTGCAAACAACAATAGAGAGCGTGGGTTTATGAAAACTCATTGAGTAAATGACTGTGTCATAAAAACATGGCATAAGTACAAATACCAGCCTCACTACCATAATCAGAATAAATACCTCTAGCACAAACTAGTACGAAATATAATATATATATATATATATAACATACCTTACCATGCGTCAAGACTCGTAATTCACTGCGAGTCTACAATCTCACAAAATAATCCATAAAACAATCCTCAACTAAATAAAAATATAAGTAAACAGCCACTTCAAAATGCATTATGCAATGCATGATGTATGATGCATTTTCCACATCCTTTCCCCACTTACCACATTGAAGATCAAACCTCAATGGATTTATTCAAAGGTCCATCCCTCTGTTCCCTCTCACAATGTAGATAAATGCAATATGCAATGTTTATCCTACTATTTTCTACACCACATTGATTCCAACCTTAAATGTGTATGCATATCCATTGACACTACTCAGCACTATTACACAATAGGTAGCTTTTCGCTCTATTTCCATACTTTCCACTTCTCATAATATAAATATGTAAATGATGATATGCAGTGCATTTCCTAGACAAAAGTTCTCACAACATATACCACATCAATTCACCATAACCAATCCATTATTCCCACATACGTTCCACATCACAATAATGGTAAGAATTCCACATATAATTTCCACTTTCTAATTAATATTATTAATTAGAAACATAACATAAAACTCCCAATCCCACCAAATAATTCCCACAGTCATTCAATGAAATTCCTTGGTCTGGTTATAACCATTAACTAGGGAATTTCATTGATGAATGTCTAACTATGGTGTGAATGAGATTTATATTGACTTAGCCAAATAATTTAATAAAACTTAAATGGCAAGGTCATCCACTCACCTCGATGCCAATAAGGTTTACCACACAAAAAGTCCCAGGAGACGAAGCCAATGAAGTTCCTAAGTCACCCAGAATCAACCACAACCAATGATAAATAAAACGAAGAAAATCCTTACCATTAACCCTGATCCTTGGTCATTCTTTTTTGACATAAATTTTAACTGGTAAATAATTTTCAAATAAAACTTTTAACTATGGAAACTAGATTCAAAGAGCTTTCTAACGATATAAATTTGTTAAAAATGGACTTCGAATGAAATAGTTATGGCCGTTTGAACAAAGGCTAGAGATTCCTATATGGTTGGTGCCTGGGCACCAAGGCCCTTCCTTTTTCTCTTAAAGTGTGGTGCCTGGGCACCACGATCACAACTTTATGCAATCTGGCTCGGATTCGGCCCAGATGTGGCCAAATTTTCACCGTTTTCTATGATTTCTTCCATGGGATCTCATTCTTGATGTCTAAGGAGTATTTAGACGCCAAAGTCCCTAATTTTAAGTGAGAAATGAAGCCAAAATCCTAGTTTTACCTCAAATAGCCTTAAAATTAGAAAATAGGGGAGAAGTTCAAGAAATCAAAATCCTTACCATTCCTGGCTTTCCCTAGGTTGTTTGGCCTCCAATGACCTGCCCTACCATCAAAGAAAGGTTTTCCAAAGCTCGTTGAGGATTTGGGTGGAAAGGTAGAGAAAAGGAAGAGAGAAAAAGAGAAGAGAGAGTGAGGAGAGAGAAAAAAGGTGAGAAATGAGGAAAAAGGTGTAGGGCCGCCTATATAGACTCGTCTATGATGAAATTACTACTTTTCCCCTAGGTAACTCTTGTTTAACCTTAGTGGTTAAAAACCTATAACTTTTCCAATTTGGGTATTTCCTATAGTATAAGTAACACCTAGTTCCTCTTTTAACTTTATGCCCTCTTTGGACCTCATAGGTACTCAGCTCCCTTTATATCTCATGATTGCTTTCTCTCTGTTCCATGTCTCTCAACTCTCTCTATGAAATTTCCTCTTCTTCTTATCTTTCCTCAACTCTCAAAATGCCATCTGCAATAAAATATATAATCTAATTATTTATCTCTATTTCCATAAATAATATTCAAAAGAATAAATTAAATATGAAAATTAAAAATAACCAAATAATTCCATTAAAATAAATGGAAAATTTCGTTACCCCAACTGTAATGCCACCAATTATGTGATTCCAAAATTGGCGAGTATTACATTCCACCCCCTTAAAAGAATTCGATCCCCTGAATTAAAAAACTCACCACAAGCCTCGGAAGGCACCGCGACAATTGATGAGAAGTGGCATTGCCCCATTTCCATTGCAAACCAAAGTATATATGCTGCCACTCACAAAACCCCACATCCTCCAGGGCCAAAATGAAAACTAAAATCCCCAGTCATTATTCAGCTCTGATATACCATGGAGCTTTATAACTTTCCTCACTAAGGGATGAGCATAAATTGCTCAAATAATCAAAACTTAAAGCATAGAGCTTTTCATATAAAGACTGATAAAGCATTACATCTGTGCTGTTCTAGTAATTATTACCACAAGTAAACTTAAGAAACTTAGGGTGGCTTAAGTACCTACCACACATAAGTTCCTCAACCAATTAACCTCAAAACACCCACAGACAATTACATAAATATAAAAATGCCACACAATAGTCCACACGATATCTGATTGCCTTAGAAGCATGTGCATGATATGGTATCTTGCTCGCACCTCACACAGAGCATATGTTGATACCAATATATATATATATATTACCTCTCATTTATTAACTGCGTCAGTCCCATACTTTATATTAAATGTACCACAAACATAAACCACACACATCTGTCACAATAATATAAAATATATATACACCCCGCCCGAAGGCATTATCCCGCTCAGAAGCTGTACCAATCATATATTTGGCACTAAGCATACCATAAACACAAACCCACATACATATACTCACAATATAATAGAATATATGCACCTTGCCCGAAGGCGATGCCTTTCTCAAAGGCGATGCCTCACCCATAGGTGTCACCACATGATTGGTAGGTTGCCCCTTGGGAGTCAAGCTCATATTGGGCTTCCGTATTGCCATCATATCCTCTAGCCACAACCAGAGATCTACGATCCCATGGGATTCATAATCAAGAATCCTGTCACGTGAGTCTGTGATCTCACAGACTAGATATCCCCATAGGGATTTCCTTGTGAAGGTATATATCCTCATATTCATGTTCCTTATCTCCTATAGCTTTTAGTTGTACCCCTTGGTCCCAGCCCCTGTGCCCTATACCAGAAACTGCCAGTTGCTGACCTCAGGAGTACACTTGAATAACTTCCACAGCACTAACCAGTAACCATCAAACCAATATAAATCCCACAAGTGGCGTGCCCTGTTCTTGGATGTTAACACCTGACTTTCCATGATGTCAAGTAGCTATAGTCACTGGAATGTCTATCCCAGAAGACCAGCTCATGAAATGGATCATTCCACTGACTTCTAACATAAAACCCCCACTATAAGTCTTATTAGACTCTCGTGTACACTAAGCCTATCCTATCTCTTGGTCTTTTGGGCTATGTTCATAACCAATAATAGGTCAACAGGAACATGCCTGCAACCACAATACACTAACTTACAGGCCAAAGCCTTTTTACCCTAATCCATGAAACTAAAACTAAACCCACATCATACTTCCCGAAATAAATCATATTTAGGATCTTACACATTTATGAGTATACAATTACCTCGTGCATGTTCATATGCAAGCAACTATGCTTCTACACTCATTTGCACGCACTCTTCCTTAAATTAACACTTATACCACCCAATTAGCCAGGCCTCACAAGCCTACTAATAGGTATAGACTCCTCTAAAGCTCATCGAACTTTTCCACAAGAAAAGATGTATAAAGTATATCACAAAACATATTGATCCCAAGATTCCCCACTGTATGCCACCATCCTTTGATTCAATCCTTCGGGTCTACAAGTCCTAAGAAGGTCCCAAAAAGGTCATTCTGCCTAAATAAATCCCCATTTGAGATCCTCACTTAACTACACATATATACATACTCTATGTATGTTCAAATATGAGTCATTGCATTTCCACGTATACCCAAATGCATTCCCTCTCAAACTAAGGCATGCGCTCCTAAGGTACTCACTCGAACGCCAATGAGTTTATGTTTAACCTAAACTGATCCCAAGCTATATTCATGGCATTATTTCCTTACCTTTAACATAGAATACCCTCAAAGCTCACTCTACCAACTGACATCCTTCACCTTACCTAGTTGCATGCAAACACCCAAGCATCGTACATATATGCTAATATGCACACACTATAGACTAGTAGGCTCTCTTATCAAAGAAAAGTGGGCCAAACCTCCCATTAACCCCTGACACTATACTTTCACTACTACACCTACTTAACTCAGATGGTACATATGCCAAAAACCTACTCACGACACATTCAGACCATTCCAAGTCATGAGGTTTCTACACTATCATTGTGATAGACTCTTGTAAACTACCCTTTACCTCATCTGACCTTCTTGGTGTAAGGACCTCATGCATCCTCATACCCCACGTTGAGAACTAGTCTCGTAAGTTTTTCCTTCTTTCTAATACTAATCCCACCTACCTAAACACACTTACTACGTAGTATTACTACCTACAAAACCCTAACCAAATGAGTGCAACTGAATCAAGTTGCCCTAAGAAATTTACAACTTACTCAAATCACCTTATGTCACTTTCCACCTTACTAAGGTATCTCCCTCAGGAGAACTACATAATTTAAATCAGTTCCCTCAATCGAACTTGACACTGCTAGATTTCTCTAGGGTATATACTCAAGTACGCACCCCAACTCTAACAGCTCATGTCTTGTCCTTTTGATTCTTCTTAAGGTATACCTTCTGGCTGTAAAAGAAATAGCCTTAGCCTACTACCTACTAATAGTACTTATTTGAACTCTCGCATTCTAAACTATGAGGTTACCACTTCTAACCTGAGAATCACCCCACCTAGAAGAATTATAACCACTTTTACTCTCATAATAGAACTTATATCTTAGCCCTTAGCTGATATTGCATGAGCATTCTCCCTTCTCATACTCCCTTCTTCTTAATATCTCCCTTACCCTTTGGTCTCTAATATTTGACTTCAACTCAAATTAACTTGGTTGAAGAACCTACACACGATCTTTATATCCACATAGATGTTGATTCACAAGCTCCCAAACTTGTCACTCCATTTAACCAATCACTCAAATCACAAGGAATGCCCACACACCCTGTGGGTATGCATTTCCTACCCACAGCAAGAGGCATTACAATACATGTATATATGTAATGTATTTAGGTTATATATACTATAACCATTTCCCACTTTTCTCCTAACAACCTAGTTTCCACAATTCATTAAAAGATATTCATGAAAAATTGTGCATAATATATACATAGGAACCCACCACAAGAAATCCTAGCAAGTTTTCTCTAACTTGCTAATACATAAATGTATTCATAAAACCACCACGCATTGACAACATAAGTCTTATCATATCCTCTCAAATTAATGACCGATATCTTGGTTCCCACTTACCACTTGCAACCACATTCCCAATTAACAATATTGATACATATATATATAAACATATACATACCTTTCCAGTAAACAATTAAGTTTACATACCACAACATACCAAATCAAAAATAAATTATAACAGATAACCACACATCACAAGAAATTTTGTATTTATACAATATATAACCACACATACTCCCATATCCTTATAAAAAATATTTGCAACCACCTCGATAGTAATGTAGCAAAGCTATATTTGAACTGAGCTTATGAGCTCTCTATGCTCCGACGTACATAAGAACAAACACTTCTTATGTTAATAAAATTATTTTCGACTCATCCCACCAAGGAGTAAGTCTCAAAAGAAAAACTTAACATCCTATAATGCCTTTTATGTAATCTAAAACCATGGTCATGCTGCGCAGTTCATGACAATGGGAAGGGCGTATAGAGAACACTTTACTCTGTAATCTATAGGAGACATAAACTCAAACTTCCCTTTGATACCATTTGTAACGCCCCTAAATTGGGCACATAAATATACATATATTATAGGTTGTACCTCAGTGGTAGCCCATAAATTCCCCGAACAATCCTAATATCCACAACTATGTAAATTGTAAATTACATAATTTACAAAGCAAATTACAGTCAAATTAATAAAATCACTAAAACACTGCAATACTTAGGTAACCTGTAGGATTACAGAGCATTTCAAATTGGTTCATTCAGAACCCTCCAACTAAAATGGAGTATGTCTCCAAGCCGCTAACCTCTAGCGATTTTCCTATCCTTCTCAGCTGCTAAATTTGAAAGTAGCAATAGAAAGCATGAGTTTATGAAAACTCAGTGAGTAAATAACTATGCAATAAAAATATTGCACAAGTACAAATACCAGCCTCACTACTATAATCAGAATAAATACCTCTAGCATAAACCAGTACAAAATATAATATAAATATAACATACCTTACCATGCACCAAGACCTACGATTCAATGCGAGTCCACAATCTCACAAAACAATCCTCAACCAAATAAAAATATAAGTAAATAGCCACTCCAAAATGCATTATGCAATGCATGATGTATGACGCATTTTTCACATCCTTTACATGCTTACCACATTGAAGACTGCCCCTCAATGGGTATTATTTAGAGGTCAATCCCTCTGTTCCCTCTCACAATATGGACAAATGCAATATGTAATGTTTATCTCACTCTTTTCCACACCATATTGAAGACCAACCCTCAATGTGTATGTATACCCATTGACACCACTCAATAGTTTTACACAATGGGTAGCTTCCCGCTCTACTTCTACTTTCAACACCTTATAATATAAATATGTAAATGATGATATATATTGAATTTCACACATAAAAGTTCTCACAACACATACCATATCAATTCACCACAACCAATTCATTATTCCTACATACGTTCCACATCACAATAACATTAAGAATTCCACATATAATTTCCACTTTCTAATTAATATTATTAATTAGAAACATAACATAAAACTCCCAATCCCACCAAATAATTCTCACAATCATTCAATGAAATTCCTTGGTCTTGTTATTACCATTAAATAGGAAATTTCATTGATGAATTTCTAACTATGGTATGAATGGGATTTACATTGACTTGGCCAATTTTAATAAAACTCAAATGGTAAGGTCATCCACCCACCTCGATGTTGATAAGGTATACCACACAAAAAGTCCCAAGAGACAAAGCCAATTAAGCTCCCAAGTTACCTGGAATAAGCTACACTAATGACAAATAAAATGACAAAAATCCTTATCATTAACCATTACCCTTGGTCATTATTTTGGTCATAACTCTTATCCAATAAATAATTTACAAATGAAATTAATACCATTGGAAACTAGACTCAAAGAGCTTTCCAACAATATAAAGTTTATTTAAAACAAACTCCAGATGAATGAGTTATGGCCGTTTGAAGAAAGGCAAGAGATTATCAAATGGCTAGCGCTTAATGGCCAACACATACTTGCGCCAAGGCCCTTCTTTTTTCTCTTAAAGTTTGGAGTCTGGGTGCCAATCTGATGCCTAGGTGCCTGATAACATGCTTTTTTCATTTATTTTAGTCCCTATTTTAGTCCTTTTTGCCTCTTTAATTTTGTCAATTCTCTAATTTTATTATGTTTTGGAATTTATTGGGTATAAACTATTTATGGATTGAATGTGTCTCAATTATATATTTTTAGAACTTGAATTGTAAAATGCTCAATTTAATTCCTACAAATTTTAATTTTGGAGAGAAAAGTGTTGACATGGACAAAGATGCTGATTTGGATGCTAATGTGGCACTTTTTGGGTGATGTAGATGCTGACTAGGATATGCTGGATGTGGGGCCCACTTAAACTCTTATTCAATGCCATGTAGTCAGAATTTTTGGGCAGAAATATTAATTTTCGTAGGTCAAAAAAAGCATGGCTGAAATATTAATTTTGCCATGATATTCTGCTGCTGTTCTGCTGCTGTTTGTCACTTTCTGCTGCAGAAATATTAATTCTGCTGCTGCCATACCATTCTGCTGCTGCCATACCTTTCTGCTGCTGCAGAAATATTAATTTTGCTACTGTTTTGCTGTCAAAGTGCTGCCATATCATGGAAGAGGCATCCAAGGAGGCATCTAGGGCAGAATATCCCTTTAGGCATGTGTTAGATCAGTTTTATATTTGAAAAATCGAAATTTATTAAGGAGGCTAAGTCATTTTTCTGATGTGAAGTGCTAGCACCATTTTTCTGCCTTCCAAGAGTAGCAGTGGTTGGGAGCAACATAGAGGCAACTCTCTAGCTTGGTTTGAGGGAAAGGAAGCCTTCCCACTTGGGAATGGCTCTCCTTCTCCTATTTTCTTTCCTTTTCTTGCATTTTCCTTCATAGTTTCTTAGATTTCTGCTGTATTTTCTGTTTTCTGTCATGTTCTTCTTCTCTTCCAAGTTATTTCTGAGTTTAAAGATTGATGTAGCTTGGTTCTATGATGTTTTATTGCTGAACAATTTCGATTTTAATGCACTTTCGTTTAATGGAATGGATTTTACCGATTATTCTTCCTCTTGAATATTTGATGAACCTTCAATGAGTTTGGGATTTTGATGTCTATGCTAGAGTTAGCTAGATATTGAGCTTGACCTTGTAATTTCCACCATGAATTAGATTATCTATATATAGATAGTTTTGTTTATGTGGTTTGAATAATTTTCTTGAGCTTCATAACTTAATTGAATAGTTGATCTAAGACTTTAGTCAATTATTTTGGTTAAGTTAGATTGTAATTTCAAGGTTTTGGATTCAATCATATTTTAGAAAATTGGCCAACATTGAATGAATTTTAATTTAGTTGAATTGTTCTTCAATGATTCAAAGATTAATTTGTCTATGAATTAATTGGATTAGACCAAACGAAATCAATCTCATTTTCTTGTGTAGTCGGACATTTGATGAAATGGAAATTGTACTTTAATTCATTTGGGCCAATGAGTATTTTCTTGGCCAAAGTTCTATTTTATTTATTGTTCTATGAAGCTTGTTATTTATACATGCATGCGATTGCTATGTATTTGTAACGAGTAGGACAAGAGATAACATGTCATATGCGATTGCGGGGCATTGATGTGATTAGGACTTGATCAGATTATATTTGAGTTATAGATTAGTGAAGATCTTCCTAACTATAATTTTAATATAATTCAGTCATAGAAGACTTTCTAAGAATTTTAGATTGAAGATTACATAATAGAATTAGCCAAGAATATTCAAAGGAAAGGATGATGATGTACAATTCCATGGAATTTGTGACCAGTTGCACATCTTTTGTCTGTTTTATTTTCTGTTTAGTTATTAAAATTTCAGTTATTTATATTTTGTTGTTTCAATCATCACCCCCCTTTTTGTGTAATTTCTGAAATTTCCTTCATAAGTCATTTCACTTAGCCTAATTGAATTTTATTTAATACCTCAATCTCTGTGGGACGATACTCTACTTATCACTTTATTACTTGTTGCGACCCAGTATACTTGCTGGAATATTTTATGTGCTATAAAATATACGCACCAAGTTTTTGGCGCCGTTGCCGGGGATTGATGGTTGTCAAATTGATTTTTCTTTCAAGCCAAAGTGATGTTATTTTAGACATTGTCTTTTCTTGTTTTAGTTTTTACAATTTCAAGTGTTTTTAGCTTTTCAAGTGTCTTTATTAGTTTCATTTCTTCTTGTTACCTTGCTTATTTGATATATCTCTCATGTTATTTCTCTTTGTTGCATGTGAGGTACTTGATCATTTTCCTTGACGAAGGAAATAAAAAAAAATCAAAGAGAAAGTAAGGAAAACAAAGAAGAAGCGACGCTAAGCGTAGACACCAAATAAAGTCTAGCTAAGGACTTTAAACCAAGCGCTCTTGGGAGGCAACCTAAGTTTTTCTAATCTTTCTCTTTTTAATTTTGTTGTTGTATTTCTTTCGTAATTTTAATTTTGTTTTAGTCTTTTTCTGTTGCCCATTTTTTTTCTCTGTTTTCTCTGTTTTGGCAGAACTTTGAGTCATCTTGCATGAATATTCTATACTGTTTGGCTATGGTTTTTGCCACTTTCTTTACATGTTTTTAAACCTTTATATGTCTTCTAGTTGTAGAATTTTATTTGGAGTGATTCGCATCCATTTTGGGGTCGTTCTATGTCGGTAAAGCTATGTCGCCAGAAATTCTGCACTGCAGAATTTTGCTGCTCTGTTTTGTCCGAATTTGATGCTCACTTTTTAAATTTTTGATGGAGTTTTGGTGTGGAATTATGCATGATGAAATAGCTAAAGTGTAGATTGACTTAGCATGAAGAGAATTTAGTCTTATTTCTCTAAGGAATTCAAGTAAAATGGCAATGACGTTGACTTTAATGAATTTGTAGTAATAGTCTTTTAGCTGTGAGGACTTGAGCCTAAGTGAAAAATGCTATTCTTCTTGTTGTGTGTTCTCTATCATGGATTGTCACTCTAGAACTTGTCTTGAATCTTTGATTGAGGCTACATATCTTGTACATACTTGAAAATGATTTAGGCATTTGTTTCTTGTAACCACTTTTAGCCAAATAGCCATCAATTATCATTGTTTCCATTGTATGTCATTTTGTGCCTTAACCATTTTCTTTCTTATGTTTTTCCACCACTTTTTCTTCGTACAAAAATATTTTTTTTTCTTTTTCTCTTGCAACTTAAGATTTGAGGAGTATTTTAAATTCTTTTAAGGGATTGATGTGCTGAAAAATCTTGAGAATTTTGGGGTGTTTTGAACTATATTTCTTCTACTTCCTCTCAAGCAAAAGAAAAAGATTGGCCAATCAAGAAGAAAAAGAAAGAAAAATTTTGACTGACGTCATCAAAAAGAAAAAAAAAGGGAAGAAAGAATAAAAAAAAATTTGAAAAAAAAAAGAAAATGATGAAAAAGAGGAGCAGGTAGAACATTGAGACCCAAAATTTATTTATACTCAATCTCTTATATTTCACTTGTAAATACTCTTCATTTTCTTGAGTTGTTGCCATATTTTTCATTGTTCAATCTTTCCCTTTTTGTTTCCCACTATTTTTCGTACCTACATTACAACCTTGTAAAGTCCTTTTGATTCAAGTATGTATTGGATTCAAGTAGTGGAGATTTAGATTCTTGACAAGCTTATGGTAGTAAATTTGTGATAGGATGATTTTGAGTGATTCCATCTTAAACACTTGAGAGAGTAGAGGATAAACACCTTGCCCTGTGAGGAGATTGTTACTTAAATTCATTCTTATCAAAATAATTGCCATGAAGCTTGCAATTTTCTTTAAGAAAATAAAGATTAATTTTTCCTAGCGTTAAATCTTTCCAAATTTTAATTATTTCATTATTGTATATTTTCTACACTTTGCTTGTTGTGTTCTTTGGTTGTCTCTGTTGTATTTAATTGATTTTGCCCAGGAGTGCAAAAGACCTAGTGTGGGGGATTTGATAACATGCTTTTTCCATTTATTTTAGTCCCTATTTTAGTCCTTTTTGCCTCTTTAATTTTGTCAATTCTCTAATTTTATTATGTTTTGGAATTTATTGGGTATAAACTATTTATGGATTGAATGTGTCTCAATTATATATTTTTAGAACTTGAATTGTAAAATGCTCAATTTAATTCCTACAAATTTTAATTTTGGAGAGAAAAGTGTTGACATGGACAAAGATGCTGATTTGGATGCTAATGTGGCACTTTTTGGGTGATGTAGATGCTGACTAGGATATGCTGGATGTGGGGCCCACTTGAACTCTTATTCAATGCCATGTAGTCAGAATTTTTGGGCAGAAATATTAATTTTCGTAGGTCAAAAAAAGCATAGCTGAAATATTAATTTTGCCATGATATTCTGCTGCTGTTCCGCTGCTGTTTGTCACTTTTTGCTGCAGAAATATTAATTCTGCTGCTGCCATACCATTCTGCTACTGCCATACCTTTCTGCTGCTGCAGAAATATTAATTTTGCTACTGTTTTGCTGTCAAAGTGCTGCCATATCATGGAAGAGGCATCCAAGGAGGCATCTAGGGCAGAATATCCCTTTAGGCATGTGTTAGATCAGTTTTATATTTGAAAAATCGAAATTTATTAAGGAGGCTAAGTCATTTTTCTAATGTGAAGTGCTAGCACCATTTTTCTGCCTTCCAAGAGCAGCAGTGGTTGGGAGCAACATAGAGGCAACTCTCTAGTTTGGTTTGAGGGAAAGGAAGCCTTCCCACTTGGGAATGGCTCTCCTTCTCCCATTTTCTTTCCTTTTCTTGCATTTTCCTTCATAGTTTCTTAGATTTCTGCTGTATTTTATGTTTTCTGTCATGTTCTTCTTCTCTTCCATGTAATTTCTGAGTTTAAAGATTGATGTAGCTTGGTTCTATGATGTTTTAATGCACTTTCATTTAATGGAATGGATTTTACCGATTATTCTTCCTCTTGAATGTTTGATGAATCTTCAATGAGTTTGGGATTTTGATGTCTATGCTAGAGTTAGCTAGATATTGAGCTTGACCTTGTAATTTCCACCATGAATTAGATTATCTAGATATAGATAGTTTTGTTTATGTGGTTTGAATAATTTTCTTGAGCTTCATAACTTAATTGAATAGTTGATCTAAGACTTTAGTCAATTATTTTGGTTAAGTTAGATTGTAATTTCAAGGTTTTGGATTCAATCATATTTTAGAAAATTGGCTAACATTGAATGAATTTTAATTTAGTTGAATTGTTCCTCAATGATTCAAAGATTAATTTGTCTATGAATTAATTGGATTAGACCAAATGAAATCAATCTCATTTTCTTGTGTAGTCGGTCATTTGATGAAATGGAAATTGTACTTTAATTCATTTGGACCAATGAGTATTTTCTTGGCCAAAGTTCTATTTTATTTATTGTTCTATGAAGCTTGTTATTTATACATGCATGTGATTGCTATGTATTTGTAACGAGTAGGACAAGAGATAACATGTCATATGCGATTGCGGGGCATTGATGTGATTAGGACTTGATCGGATTATATTTGAGTTATAGATTAGTGAAGATCTTCCTAACTATAATTTTAATATAATTCAGTCTTAGAAGACTTTCTAAGAATTTTAGATTGAAGATTACATAATAGAATTAGCCAAGAATATTCAAAGGAAAGGATGATGATGTACAATTCCATGGAATTTGTGACCAGTTGCACATCTTTTGTCTGTTTTGTTTTCTGTTTAGTTATTAAAATTTCAGTTATTTATATTTTGTTGTTTCAATCATCACCCCCCTTTTTGTGTAATTTCTGAAATTTCCTTCATAAGTCTTAATAGCATTTCACTTAGCCTAATTGAATTTTATTTAATACCTCAATCTCTGTGGGACGATACTCTACTTATCACTTTATTACTTGTTGCGACCCAGTATACTTGTTGGAATATTTTATGTGCTATAAAATATACGCACCAGTGCCACGATCATGACTTTACACAACCTGGCTCTATTTGGTCTAGATCTGGTCAAATCTTCACCGTTTTCCATAATTTATTCCATGGGATCTAATCCTTGATGTTTGAGTAGTATTTAGACACCAAAATCCCCAATTTTAACCTAGAAACGAAGCCAAAATCTCAGTTTTACATCAAATACCCTTAAAATTAGAAAATAAGGGAAAAGTTTAGGAAATCAGAATCCTTACCTCGATTCCTTGCTTTCCCTAAGTTGTTTGGCCTCCAATGACCCACCCCACTACTAGAGAAAGGTTCTCCAAAGCTCATTGAGGATTTTGGTGAAAAGGTAGAGAAAAATGAAGAGAGAAGAGAGAGTGAGGAGAGAGGGAAAGAGGTGAGAAATGAGGAAAAAGGCGTAGGGCCGCCTATATATACCCGTCTAGGATGAAATTATTACTTTGCCCCTAGGTAACTCTCATTAACCTTGGTGGTGACAAACCTGTAATTTTTCCAATTTGGGTATTTCCTATAGTCTAAGTGCCACCTAGTTCCTCATTTCACTTTTGTCCCTCTTTGGACCTCATAGGTACTCAGCTCCCTCTATGTCTCATGATTGCTTTCTCTATATTCCTTGTCTCTCAACTCTATCTCTACAAAATTTTCTCTTCCTCTTATCTTTCCTCAACTCTCAAAATACTATCTGTAATAAAATACTCGATCCAATTATTTATCTCTATTTCTATAGATAATATTCAAAAGAATAAATTAAATATGGAAATTAAAAATAACCAAATAATTCCATTAAAATAAATGAAAATTTTCATTACCCTTACTGTAATACTACCAGTTATATGATTCCAAAATTAGCGGGTCTTACAATGCCCTACTTGACTAACTTACATCCTCCACCTCCTCTGGTTGTACATAAACACCCAGGCATCTTACATATCCACTGACATGTACACACTATAGACTCTTAGGCCTTCTTATCATAGAAAAGTGGGCTAAATCTCTCATTAACCTTAAACATCACACATCTACAATCACTTATCTCAACTCAGATGGCGCTCATGCTATAAGCCTACCCATGACACACTTCGACCATTTTAAGGTCATGAAGTTTCCACACTTTTATCGTGATAGAAACTCTTGTAAACTACCCTTTACCTTATTCGACCTTCTCGGTGTAAGGACCACATGCATCCTCACACCCCTATGTGTACTTACTTAATGACTACTGAGAACTTGTCTCATGAGTCTTTTCTTCTTTCCAAGAGTAATATTGCATACCTAAGCACATTCACTACATAGTATTACCACCTATGAATCCCCAATCAAATGGGTGCAACTTAATCAAGTTGCTCTAAAAGATTTACAACTCACTCCAATCACCCTTATGTCACCTTCCACCTCAATAAGGTGTCTCCCTTAGGAGAACTAGATAACCTACATTGATTCCTTCAACTAAACCTTACACTTGTAGATTTCTCTTGGATACATACTCAAGTACATATCCCAACTCTAACAACTCACGTTCTCTCCTCCAGATTCCTCTTAAGGTATATCTTACGACCATAAAAGAAATAGCCTTAGGCTACTGCCTACTAATAGTACTTACTTAAACAGAGTCTCTCGCATTCTAAACATCGAGGTCACTATCTTTTAACTTGAGAACCACCCTAACTAGAAGAATTGCAACCACCTCAACTCTCAGGATATAACTTATATCTTAGCCCTCAACTAATTTTATATGAGCATTCTCCCCTCTTGTGCTCGCTTCTTCCTAATGTCTCCTTTACCTTTTGGCCTCTATTATCTAATTTCAACTGAAAATAACTTGGTTGAAGTACCTGCCCATACACATCTTATCTAGAACTCCATCAACACTTAAGAGAACGAACTATACATCCATCTACATAGTGTTGATGCATAAGTTCCCAAACTTATCACTCCACATAAATAATCACTCAAGTCACAAGGAATGCCTGTGCACCCTGTTGGTATGCATTTCCTACCCACAACAAGATGTATTATAATACATGCGTACATGTAATGTATTTAGGTTATATATAGATATGCTATAACCATTTCCCACATTTCTCCTAACAATCCAGTTCCCACAATTCATTAAAATATATTAATGAAAATTTGTGCAAAATATACATGGATACTTACCACAAGAAATCCCAGCAAGTTTTCTCTGACTTGCTAATATATATATATATATTCATAAAACCACCATGTATTGACAAGACAAGTCTTATCATACCCTCCCGAATTAGTAACCGATATCTTGGTTTCCCGTTTACCACTTACAACCCTATTACAGATACATATATGAATATATACATACCTTACAGTAAATAATTATGTTTACATACCACAACATATTAGACTAGAGATAAATTATCACAGATAATTACAAATCACATGGGAAAAGTCATGTTTCCACAATTCATAACCACGCACACACCCATTTTCCTTTCCAAATAATTTGCAACCACTCAAACAGTAGCATAGCAAAGCTACATCTTAACTGACCTTATGAGCTCTCTATGCCCTGAGGATTTCTCCTCTATCTGGAGCTAACAACCTACATAACAAACAAACACTTCTTATATCATTAAAATTATGTTTGACTCACTCCACCGAGGAGTAAGTTAGAAAACAGAAACTCAACATCCTATAATGCCTTTTATGGAACATAAACTTATGGTCATGCTGTGCAATTCACAACAATGGAAAAAGGCCCACAAAGAACACCAAGCTCTGCAATCTATAGGAGACCAAAACACAAACTTCCCTCTGATACCATTTTGTAATGCCTTGAAAATTAGACATATGACTTATCATACAAAACCTAAGGATATCTCAGTAGTAGCCCTTATATTCCAGAACAACCCTAATATCCGCAACTAAAAAAAAGCATAAATTTACAATAGAAATAAATTTACATAAATACTTTCTCTTATTTCCCACAACATCGGGAAATATATATACAATTAAATGGCAAAGGAAATAGCAGCCAAATAATTAAACCTCTAATGTATCACAGGAGCTAGGTGGCTTATGAGATGACATAGCATTCTAAGAGGCAAATAGCCCAAAAATTGGTTCATAAAAAGCCCTCCAAAAAATTAGAATATATCTCCAAGCCGTTACGGTTTTCCTCAACTACTATATCTAAAAATAGCAATAAATATCATGAGTTTATGAAAACTCAATGGGCATGTGACTCTGTAGTAAAATAAAGCACAAGTACAAATACCAGTCTTACTACCATAATCAGCATAAACACCACTAGCACTTATCAGTACGAAATAATATATATATATATAACGTATTGCATCACGCCACCATAACATGCAATCTTAGTGTGAGTCTACATTCTCTCAAACCAATTCATAAAACAATTTTAAAACACATAAAAACGTATGTAAATATCCACATTGAAATATATTATGCAACAAACATATGTTATGTATGTTCTACATCTTTTCGCACTTACCACGTTGAAGACCAACCTTCAATGGGTTTATTCAGAGCTCTACCCCTCTATTCCCTCTCGCGATATGAATATGCAAATGCAATATGCAATTTTTTCCCTACTCTTACCTCGTTGAGACTGTCTGAAATTTGCCATCGGACTAGAATTGCTCAACGATTTTATTCCAAAGGTCCACCCCTCTGTTCCCACTCATTCCTTTTCTTTTCTTTGTTTATGAAATGCATTCACACAAACATCAAATACATTCACATAAAAACCACATAACATATATCACATCAACTCACCACTTAAATTTAAATAAACATTAAACTACCAATCCCACAAAGTGAATCCCATAACCAATCAAAGAAATTCCTTAATCTAGTTATTACCCCTAATTAGGGAAATTCCTTGATTTATTTCTAACTATGGTGTGAATGGGGTTTATATTGAACTTGGCCAAATAATTTAATAGAAGTTAAATGGCAAGGTCACCCACTCACCTCGATGCTGATAAGGTTTACACATAAGAAATCCCAGGAGACAAAGCCATTGAAGCTCCCAAGTTACATGGAATCAACCCAAATCATTAAATAAGTAGAAAAAGGAAAATCCTTACCACTAACCCTAAACTTTATTCATTCATTTGGTCATAACTCTTATATGATAAGAAATTTGCAAATGAAACTTATACCGTTGAAAATTAGATCAAAGAGAATTTTGATGATATAAAGTTTGTTAAAAACAAAGTCCGGATGAAAGAATTATGGCCATTTAAAAATGGACCAAAGAATCTTGGCAAGGCTGGAGCTTGGGCACCATATACATGCCTAGAACCTCAGCGCCAAGGTCATCTTCTACCTAAAAAGTTCTACAACCTAGCGCCTGGGTGCCAGACCTTGCGCCCAAGCATCGTGATTGCATTCTTTGCGATTTGTTCTAGGATTTGCCCCAGATTTGGCCAAATCTTCACCTTTTCCATGATTTCTTCCATTGCATCTCATCCTTGATGTCTAAGGAGTATTTAAACACCAAAATCCCCAATTTTAACTAAGAAACAAAGCCAGAATCTCAGTTTTAGCCCAAATACCCTTAAAACTAGAAAATAAGGAAAAGTTCAGGAAATCAGAATTTCTACCTCGATTCCATGCTTTTCCTAGGTTACTTGGCCACTGATGACTCACCTCACCACCGAAGAAAGGTCTTCTAAAGCTCGTTAAAGGATTTAGAGTAGAGAGGATGAGGTAGAGAGATGGATGAGAGAAAGGGAAAAAGAAAGTGAGGAGAGAGAGAAAAAGGTGTGAAGTGAGGAAAAATGGGTGGGGCCGCTTATATATATCCGCTCAGGGTGAAATTAGTACTTTGCCCCCAGGAAACTTCCAACTAACCTTGGTAGTGGGGAATCCATAATTTCTCTAGTTTGGGTGTTTCTCACACTCTAGGTATCACTCTAATTCCTCATTTCACTTTTGTCCCTCTCTGGACCCCATAAGTACTTGGCCTCCTTTATGCCTCATGGTTACGCTCTCTCCGTCCCCTATCCTATAATACCATTTCCATAAAATTTTCATTCTGTCTAGTCTTTCTTTAACTCTTAAAAATATCATCCGTAACAAAATACTCAGTCTAATTATTTATCTCCACTTTCATAAATAATATTAAAAAAGAATAAATTAAATATGAAAAATTAGAATTGTCTAAATAAGTCCATTAAAATAATGCATTAAAATTAACTCATAAAAATAATGCTATAAAATAATGTTGTTAAAATAATAAAAATAAATTTATTATAAAAACCGTAATATCGCCAATCACATGATCTCAAAATTGGTGGGTATTACACTTTTCCTACATTGTTTGGCGACCGATGACTCACCCTACCACTGGAGAAAGGCACACTGAAGCTCGTTGGAGGATTTGGAGTAGAGAGGGGTAAAGAGAATGAAGAGAGAGTGAAAATAGAGAGGAAAGTAAAAAATGAATAAAATGAGGGAGCCCACCTATATATACCTGTGCAGGATAAAATTACTACTTTGCCCCCTGGATTAACCCCTAGTTAACCTTAGTAATGGAAAAAATGTAATTTCACCAATTTAGGTATTTCTCACACTCTAGGCGCCACCCTAGTTTTTCATTTAACTTTAGTCCCTCTTTGGACTCCATAGGTACCCGGCTTCCTCTATACCTCATGATTTCTTTCTCTCAATTCCCCATCCCCTAATACTATTTCCATGGAATTTCCTATTCCTGTGGTCTTTCGTCAAATCTCAACAATATCATCCATAATAAAATATCTGGTCCAGTCATTTATCTCTATTTCCATAAATAATATTCAAAAAGAATAAATTAAATATGAAAATTTTAAAAAGACCAAATAATTCCATTAAAAATAACGAAAATTTTCATTATAAAAAAAACGTAACATCGCCAATCACGTGACCCTAAAATTGAGGGTATTACAACACTTTGATCCATTTGAGATTAGTATATGGCTACGCCCCTTATGATGATCCCTATGACATTGGTGTAGGTAACATTATAGATAGTATGTGGGTACTCATTGTAAGTATGAATTGATTCAACAAACCTAAACAAGATTGACCGATGAAGTTTTTCACTAACATGCAAAAGTCAATATTGGTTAGATGTTTATAACTTCCTTTGACCTGGAATAACCATTGATTCCTTATATGTGTTGGCATCATACTTTAGCTTTAGTGGGCTACGGGTCCACCAAGACCCAGGCTAAAGCTAGAGAATGGGTATAATAAGACATGTGAATGCATTTTTAGTGATCCACTACTCACAATGAAAGAGAAAGATGCTCCAGATGGTGAGGACAAGATTAAATAATGTCTATGGCCATAGCATGAGGAAAGACATAAATGAGGAGTCTTTCTAGTTTCCTCAAGGATAGTCTTGGTCTAAGAAAATGTGTATGTCATCGATCTAAGTGTTTGACATGTATCCATACCTAGCTAGGTCTATGTAGTAGTATCACGTAATGGAAGAATGAGTTATACAGACATTCAACAAGGTTCCAAGGATTTACAGACAAATACATCCCATGATAGGGGTCATGATGCATTGCTAAATATAACTCATGATTTGTAGGGTTGGGAAACATGCCACATGGTTCATGAATTAGAAGGGGTTCTAATTAAAGGAAAGTCAAAACAATTTTTGTCTTTAAGTAAATAGTTACTACCTACTATGAGCATGAAATAGACCTAGGGGGCTATATATAACAAAGAAGTTATTAAGAGTTTATAGAAGTCCAAGGATTAGTAGGCCTAGGCACCACCTAAACCTAAAGCCCATAGGATAGGTGAGGCTCTCTATAAAAGGACATGGTAGGTGAGACAATTAGCTGTTGGAATGTAAGCCCTAAAGGTAATCATTTGAAATTGTATGATTATTTGTTATCAATTTAATCTTTGGCATTCTACCTACATTTATACTACAAATAAAATATTGTCCTTAGACTTAGGATTAAGAGAAGATGAGGGGTGACATGATCATCTCAAGGGTCCTCACCTTCCTTATGATCCCCAAGTCTTGAATAACTCTAAACCAAGGGATCAATTGGAACCTGGACAACTCTAATCCATTAAGGTTAGAACATGGCTATGCCCCTCATATAAATGAGAATGCCATATCCCTATGAAATTGGCGTAGTTGACTCTAAGGGTATCGTGTGGGTGCCCACAGCAAGTAAGAGTTGATAAACTGACCTAAACAAGACATGTCAAGAATCGATCTTGGTTGGATATTGTCTAACCTCCTTTAACCCGAAATAACCATTGGTGCCTTATGTATGTTTCTTTTATGCTTTGACTATAGTAGGTTGTAGATCTACAAAGACCCAAGCTAATGCTAGATGTTAGGGTATAGCATTGCATGTATGAAGACGTGTGACTGAATAGTACAGTATCCATTACTCTCAGTAAAGGAGTGATATTCTCTAGATGGTAAGTACAAGATTAGACAAGTTTATGGCCACAACATGAGGAAGAGCACAGAAGAAAGGTCTTCCAGTTTCCTCATTGGATAGTCATGGTCGTAGAAAACATGCATGTCATGGATCTAAGGGTTTGGCGTGTATCCATGCTTGACTAAGTCCATGTAGTAGCATTGCGTAATGAAAGGATGAGCTATTCTTATATCCCACTAAGTTCAAAGGATTTGCGGACAAATCCACATTATTCTAGGGGTCATGACATATTATTAGATGTCACTCATGATCTGTTGGCATATGAATTAAAAGATTCAAGAATAAAAAGGAGATCTAATTAAACTAAAATCGAAAGGACTTTTGATTGTGCAATAGTTACAACCTATTACTAGTATAAGTTGGACCTAAGGGATCACACATAACAGGAGGCCATTAAGAGTATATAGAGGCACAATGATAGATGGACCTAGGTACCACCTACCACAAAGCCCACTAGATGAGGGTCCAAGTTCTTTGTCATACTTTTAGTATGGTAAAGTGCCATACCTTTTTTGAGAAACAGTTTTTCTGTTGCTAAAAGTTTTAACAACATAATATGTTGTGTGAAGAACTCCTTGGTTCATGTCACCTATACGTATGAATAATGGATCTTACTTGACTAAGAGGTGGGATCTAAGAAACTATTGTATGAGTTAACTATCTCTTAGAAACTAAAAAGATAATTGGGAAAAACATAAGATGCAAATTGGTAAGGAGTTACCTACCCTTTTAAGTCCATATGGCTAAGAAACTATTATATGAGGTTGCAGTGGGTAAGTATGGGACTCCAATCCCAACTAGAAAAGAAATTCTTTTCCTAAATGTGCATTATTAGGGTATGCATGTTTCGAATAGATAGTGGGAGACACTATTGGATTTAAGGACCAAAATCTTGTGATTGGTAACAAAAAAATTTGGCTAATTAATCTCTTAGTTTTATTTTCAAATAAAATGGCTAGTTTCAATGTGATGTCTAAAGTATTTGATAAAAACCAATTAATCGGGCCTAACTTCACAGATTGGTTATCGAATATGAGAATTGTTCTCACTAGCCAGCAACTTTTTTACATTCTTGATTCTCCTACACCACATGAGCCTACTAAAATATCATTAGATGATGATAGGGACAAGTACAGAAAATGGGAGCATGATGAAGCTTAAGCTAGGTGCTTAATCTTCATTTCAATGATAAATGAGTTGTAAAGGCAACATGAAAACATGGCCACCGCCTCGGATATAATACTCTATCTACAAGAGATATATGGGGAGCATAGTCATACAATAAGGTACATATTATCTAAAGAGCTATATGGAGCTAAAAAGACTAAAGGTCAATCAGTAAGTACCCATGTCCTCAAGATAATAAGGTTGATTAAGTTCTTAACCTCTCTTGGTTTCTGCATGGGTGCAGAACAAGGTATTGACCTAATTTTGCAATCCTTGCCTAGCTCATTCTCCCATTTCATCATGACCTTCAACATGAATCGAATGGATGTCTAACTTCATGAGCTCCTTAATATGATAGCCAAGGAGGAAACTAGCATTAGGAAGGAAACGGGTCAAGCACTTATGGTGGAAGGTAACCCTAAGTTCCTAAAAAAAAAAGAACAAAGAAAAGAAGCAAAAAGCCCTTAAACCAGAGGGTGGAATTAAGAAGAAGGAAGAAAAGAAACTAGAAAGGAAAGGCAATAGTCAAGAAAAGGACAAGTGCAACCATTGTGGAAAGATGAAGCCTCGAAAGAGAAATTGCAAGGAATACCTTGCAACTATGAAGAATAAAACAACTAAAGGTCAATTAATCTTATTCTTCATTGAGATTAACTTATCAGTTAAATCTACTTCTTCTTTGGTATTGGATACCGATTGTGGCTGATTATGGTTCTCACATTTGTAATAAAATGCAAGGACTACAAAACATGAGGATACTCAACAAAGGAAAAGAAGTTAAATGTTGGTGACGGGTTAAGTGTTGATGTCTTAGCCATTAGAACATATTTGTTTAGATTGCCTTGTAATAAGTTGCTAGAACTTAAAGATTGCAACTATATTCCTATTATTAATGAGAAACATCATATCAATCTCATGTCTTGATGAAGACAGTTATGAATTCTTGTTCAAAAATACAAAATTGTTTTATTTTTTCGAACAATACTTTAATTTGTACCAAAAAAAGTAACAATCGACTCTATCTTTTAGAACAAGAAGCAGACATTATGGATGTTGATGTTGAACATGTTGGTCTCAAATGAAAAAGAGATTATTCAAGTCAAGCTTATTTATTTCATTTAAAACTTGGTCATATTTGTAATATCTGCCAATTTTGTGATCACGTGATTGACAGTATTATGGTTTTTACAATAAAAAAAATTTTCCATTATTTTAATAGCATTATTTTATTTACATTAATTTTAATGCATTATTTTAATGTACTTAAATCATCATTTTAATTTCCATATTTACTATTTTGAAATATTACCTACGAAATTTAGATAAATAACTGGCTTGAGTATTTTTATTTCAGGTGGTACTTTTAAGATTTAAGGAAAGACAAGAGAAAGAGAAAATTAATGGAACTAATATAATTATTGAGAAATAATTATATCAGGATTATTTGAGTTTAGAGCATCTCAACATGGATACCCGTGGGTCACCAAGTGACCCACCATCTTGAAGTTTCTTCTCTTTCTTTTTCTCTCTTTTTCTCTCTCATTTAGGCATCGATGGCTTCATAGGGAGGAAGAGGAAATTGATTTTCTCTTAAACTCTATCACCCTTTCTTCTATTTCTTCTGGAGGATCTTGCTTTTTCGATTACTTTGTTGATTTGGAAAAAGCTTATGATCGAGTACCAAGAGAGGTGCTGTGGAAAGCCTAGGAAAAGAAAGGTGTACGAGTTGCGTATATTAGAGCTATAAAAGATATGTATGAGGGGGCTACAACTAGTGTGAGAACATCCGGAGGGGAGACAAGAGACTTCCCTATTTAGACTGGCCTTTATCAGGGATCATCTTTGAGCTCTTATTTGTTTAACTTGGTTTTAGATGTTATGATTAAACACATCCAAGAAGAAATCCCCAAATGCATGCTTTTTATAGACGATATTGTTCTCATAGCAGAGTTAAAGGAAGAGATTAATTTTAAACTCAAGTTATAGAGAGCTACTTTGGAATCGAAGGGTTTTTTACTGAGTATGATTAAGATAGAATATATGCATTGTAACTTTAACAAGCAATAAGTAGAAACGAGCTGGAGGTTAAAATTAGAGATCAGGTCATATCACAAGTGTCAAAGTTTAGGTATCTAGGATCAGTTATATAAGATGATGGCAAAATTATTAGAGATGTGGCACATAGGATACAAGCTAGGTGGTTGAAGTAGAGAATGGCATTAGGAGTTATTTGTGATCAGAAAGTACCTAATAAGCTTAAAGGAAAGTTTTATCGTACTGCTATAAGATTAGCAATTTTATATGAGAGTGAATGTTAGGCAATAAAAGGACAACAAGAATAAAAAATTAGGGTAGCGAAAATAAGGATGTTGCGATAGATGTGTGGTCATACAAGAAGATATATGGTCCATAATGATCGTATACAAAGTAGAGTTGGAGTGGCACCTATTGAAGAAAAAATTGTTGAAAACCGTTTAAGGTGGTTTGGGCATGTTCAAAGAAGACTGTTGGAAGTACCAGTAAGGAGAGTTGAGCAGGTGGTTTGGAGTCCTGTGAGAAAAGGTCGAGGAAGACCAAGAAGGATACTTAGAGAATTTATTGAATGGGATCTTCTAATAAATGAGATACCTAAAGAGTTGGTCATTGATAGAGCTCAATAGCATTGCACGATCCATGTAGCCGACCCCATCTAGTGGGATAAGGCTTTGTTATTATTGTTGTTGATTATTGGATTTACTTTGTGAGATTAAGAGTTGAATTGTTATTTGTATTTAAAGTGGTGAGTTGACATGGTATATTTTGTGTTGTGTTTGTGTGAATGCATGACATAAACAAATGAAAGGGGAAAAGAAAAGAATTATATGGCAATGTAAATCAACGAGAGGGAACCGGCTAGTAACCCAAAGATGTGGTTATTCTTGGAAAGAACGTCAAAAATCGGGAATAGAAACGTGGACCTCTAGGAACCTGTTGAGCAATTATAGTCTGATGGGAAATTATGGACAAAGGCTGAATGAGATGAGTGCGAGAAATACATTACACAATATTGTTTGCATATTCATACAATGAGAGGGTACCAACTAGTAACCCAAGGATGTGGTTATTCTTGGGAAGAACGTTAGAAGGTAAGAATAGAGGAGTGGACCTCTAGAAACTTGTTAAGCAATTCAAGTCTAAGGAAAAAATTTCAAACAAAATCTCAATGAGGTAGGTGCAGGAAAAATATAACATATAACTGTTGCATAATGTATTTTGGTGTGGATGCTTACTTATGCATATATGTGCTTCAAAATTTTTTTTACGAGTATTTTTTAGAATGCAGACTCACATAGGGGTTGTAGGTTATGATTGTGCGGTACGGTAAGCTATATATATATTCTTTCATACTTATACGTGCTATTGGTGTTCACTTTGATTATAGCAGTGATGCTGGTATTTGTACTTGTGCTTTGTTTTATTGCATAGTCACCTGCTTACTAAGTTTTGATAAACTCATAATCTCTATTACTATATTTTTCAAATTTAGCAGCTAAGGAAGATGGGAAACTGCTGGAGGTTAACGGCTCATAGAGATGTACTCCATTTTTGTTGGAGGGTTCTTGGAACCAAATTTTGGGTTTTATGCCTAGGAAAATGCTCTGTAATCCCATAAGCCATCTAGGTCATATTGTGCTTTGGGAATTTTATTAATTTGACTATAATTTTGCTTTTCTTTTTCATTGACTGTACTTCCCAGTGTTGTGGGAAGTAAGAAAAGGTATTATGTAAGTTTATTTCCTTTGTAATTTGTATGTTAAGTCATATGCCCATTTTCGAGGCATTACAATATTATTGATGAAAAACTTAAGAAATTGGTTAAGGATAAGATCCTTCACGCAAAGGGTTTGGTTTCCGACAAGACGTAGATAAACGGTGTGTACAAAAGGATAAATGGTACAACCATTATCTTTCTGTCTTGCACATTGATGACATTATACCTATTAGAAATGTAGTAATATCACAAACAGTCAAGTTGTGGCATTCAACCACATTCTCCATGAAAGATTTGGGTGAAACATCCTACATCCTTGGAATTAGACTCTATAGAGATTGGTCTAAGGAGATGATAGGATTGTCTTAAGGCACATATATAGAAAATGTACTAAAAGGTTTGGCAATGAAAATGCAAAGAAGGGGGTCTTACCGTTTAGACATGACATGTATCTTTCCAATAAAATATCACTAAGAGATGATAATAATAGGGAAGGTATGAGAGAGGTTTCAAATGCTTCTGCTATCGGTAGCATAATGTATGAAATACTATGTACTAGGCCTGATACAAGCCATGCCATTAGTATGACTCGTAGGTACTATGCAAATCTAGGTTTAGCACATGAGAAGGACTAAAAGCATGTTTTTGGTATACGGTGGGGGAAAACATAAAGTTGAGGGCTATAAAGATTCTAACTTTTGTTAGATATCAATGGTATAAAATCAAGATCAGGACACATATTCATATTGTTTTGATAAGAAAGTTGATTACTAAACTTGGTCTAGTTCCAAGCATCATTAATCCAATCACACTCTATTGTGATAGTAATGATGCTATAGCACAAGCTAATGAACCAAGGTCTCATCTGATGTCCAAACACATTGAAAAGCGTTTTCATTTCATTAGAGAGATCATTAGAAGAAGAGATGAAGACATTGATAGTTAATTCAACATAAAATGTAGCCCACCCTTTCACTAAGGCTTTGACTCAAAAAAATCTTTGAAAATCATCTTAAAAAATGGGTTTTAGATACATGCATTATTGGTTTTAGTGTAAGTGGGAGTTGTTGGAATGTATGCCATAAAGGCAATCATCTGACACTATACGATTATTTGTTATCAATTAAATCTTTGGAATTCTACCTACATTTATATTACGAATTAGGTATTGTCATTAGACTTAGGAGTAAGGGAAGATGAGGGATGATATGATCATCCCAAGGGATTTCACCATCCTTATAATCCCTAAGTCCAGAAAGGTTCCTAAACAAGGAATTAATTGGAATTGGGATAACATTGATCCATTGAGGTTAGCACATGGCTTCCCCCCCATATTGATGAGAATGACATATCCCTATGATATTGATGTAGATGACACTAAGGGTAGCATGTAGGTACTTATAGCAAGTATGAGTTTACTAAACTAACCCATACAAGATTAACTAAAGGAGTTCTTCACTGAGTGTCAACAGTTGGTCTTGGTTGGATGTTGTATAACCTCCTTTGACCTAAAATGGCCATTGATGTCTTATGTATGTTTGCGTCATGTTTTGACTCTAGTAGGCTGTGGGTCCACAAGGTCCAAGCTAAAGCTAGACATTGGGTATAACATTGCGTGCATGAAGACATGTGAGTGTATTGTAAGGGATCCATTACTCTTAGTGAAGGAGTAAGATGCTCTAGATGGTAAGGACAAGACTAGACAAGTCTGTGGCCACAGCATGAGGAAGAGCACAAAAAAAGGGTCTTCTAGTTTTCTCATTACATAGTCTTGGTTACCTTAGGGTTTGACATGTATCCATGCCTAACCAGGTTCATGTAGTAGCATCATGTAATGGAAGGATGAGCCATAGTTACATTCAACTCAATTTAAAGGATTTGCAGACCAATCCACCTTATGCTATGGGTCATAATATATTGCTAGATATCATTCATGATCTGTGGGCTTATGAATCAAATGATTAGGGAATTAAAAAGAGTTCTAATTAAACTAAAATCAAAAGGAGTTTTGATTATGTAATAGTTACTGTAACATTTGGGTCTTAGGGGTTTGTGATTTTGTGTGTATACCTTTACATGATATTTGTGGCACCAAAAGTTATAAGATTATGGCTATTATTTTGTTTTGCACCTGAAATGCTTGGTATCTGGTTAAATCATGTTGTTATATGTTGGTGTGGACTTTGAGGTGAGAAAGAAACTAATGTTGCGTTGTTGGGAAATTGGTAAGTGGCCTCCTTTCTTTTAAGATGGCTAAGTGTGAGAAGTGTTGACTTTTGTAGAGAAAAGGTCAAATGACATGCAAGGAATTATATCTTTTTTTGCTTCTTAAAACTCCTCTCGTGATGCCTCTCTCAATATGCATGCTCAATCTCTCTCCTTCATTCCTCCTTTTCCATTCACGCCGATGCTTCCTTTTTCAGCCACTCTCTATCTCTTCTCCTTCTAGGCTTCTTGGAGATGGAGTTTTCTCTTTTCCTTAGTAGAGCTTAAAGTCTTGTAAGTGTTTTCCTCTAGCGCATCTTTTTTATTTTTGTAACTTAAGAACCCTAGGTGGAAAGTGGGGTATTTTCTGAAATTGGATGATGAGTGTGGTATTAAACTTTTCTTTTATTGTTATGGAAATCTAGGGATGAGATTTTGTGGGATGATTTGTTGAAAAAGCATGTTTAAGGGTAGGTTATTCTTAAATCATAAATCTTGGGAATTTCATGGCAAACTTGGGAAATGTTGAGATTGTAACATCCCGATTTATTACTAATTAAAAATTTAAGAATTATGAGAGATTATTATTAAGTATTAAGTATTTAATATTTAGGAGGAATTTTTATACAAAAGAAATTTTTAGGACAAAAATATTTGACTAAAAAAGAAAATAAAATATTAATAAATATAAAGTAATATTACCTTATTTTCAATTTAGTCCTTACTAAAATAATTATTTATAGAAATTTAAAATAACTATAATATAAAAATTATACTAATCTATATAATTGGTCTTGTGCATAATATAGTTTTGGTGTTAATAATAATATGTATTGGTACATATATATATAGTAGTAGGATTTAAATTAACTATATTGATCATGATATATATATATACATATGTACGTAGAGATGGTAGCATTCTCGGTGGAAAGAATAAAGCAAAGAATATACTATAATATATATATTGGTAAGGTGGCAGGACGAAAATTTTGTTAAGGCACATGAAGAAAATATAATAGAATATATATATATATATATGGAGAATAGTAACACGTAATAGACAGTTCATGCACAGAAGAATGAAGAAGCCTCTATGTTCTCAAAGAGAAAGAAAAGTTGATAGCACATATCAAGCTTTTCAGCTAGTAGGAAGCAAAATAGAACCCAAACACTTAACCCATATTCCCTAAATACATGACAGCAAACTCTTATCCAAGTGGCTCTAAGTTGTATTGCATCCATGACACAATACCTTCCAATTTGCAGCAGAAATATTTGACACCTCAAACTATCACCACTTGCTTCCTATTCACTCCTATAAATAGGATAGCTTCCTTTCTTTTTTTCCTCACATCAAAACCGAGATTAGAGCCCTTTTATGCAGTGAAAGGCCAAGACTCTCACCCCATTTTTCTACTGTCAAAATAGAGAGCAAATAAACTCTGGTTTTTGCATTGAAACATAGTAGAAAATTGAGAGAGTGTAGGGAAATTTAGACCTTGTTTCTTTGATTGTTTTGGGAAACTGTTGAATGACTAGCCTACCCAATATTAGAGGAAGGAGTTCCAGTAATGTAGAGAAGAAAACCAGAAGGAAAATCTAGTTAAAACCAGCCCCACGTTCACGTGACTTCTCGGGTATATTTTAGAAAATTTGAGTTCTTTTGTAAATTGTTTCTTTAGCTTAATGTATGGGAAGACATGGTCACATAGGTCCTAAAAACACCTAAGAAAGAAATTTGGCAAGGTTTTAGCATCTGACTCACAAGCAAATGCGTGAAACGCTGAATAGGGACTAAACTAAAAGAAATGAAAAGTTTATATAGGATGTTTTAATTTTAAAAAAATTATATTCTAGGACCAGGGATCTAGAAGAAACTAATTATGAACTCAGCTTGCTAATATTTCATCAACTTATTGCACTGAACTGAGAATTTATATATCATGGACTGATTTTTATGATAAAAGTGCTTTTATGACTGAAATGATATATTTATAAACGTTTATAAAATTATGCTAGATATTGAGATACCCTTATCTCACCTTTTGTGTTTTTCCAACTGACCATTTCAAGGGCTGAGTATAAGGAGGAAGGTGTAAAGATTGATTGAACACTTTAAGAGTACTCAAGTTTATTAAGTATTAGAATCATAGATCTTTTAAAGTTTAGAAGTCAAATTACTATGTACGACAGATTTATAATTTATTACAAACGAATATAAAATTATCTTATGCTTAGAATTTGAATTATTATGTATGAAAAATTATGATTTGTACTGAAAACAATTGTAGAATGTTTTTTTGAAGGTACGAGTATTAAGCATTATATTTTGATTTAAAAAAAATTCTCAAATTTTAGTGTAGTAAAATAAGGAGGTTACATAGATGATTTTGATTTACCCTTGTGTTATGCTCTTTTACTTATTTTAGAGGTCACTTTTGCTAACCATAAGAAAGCCTTGGAATGGAATTTGGGTGAGCTTGGAATTTGGAATGGATTTAGGGGTTTTAGCATCTAGTTTTTTGTGTCTGCTGGGCAACTAGTCAGCTATCGAGAGTAGACCAGTATATTGGCTGCTTTGGTGCTCTCTACCCAGGCCTGGCTAAGACACACTGGTTGACTGGTTAGGTGTCACCAATTGACTAGTTGTTTTCAGGTTAAGCTTGAATTTCTTGGCAAGACCATTAGTGAAATGGTAAAGTGTCACCAGTCAACCATTTGCTCTTAGGTTATGGCCAAAAACCCTAGTTTCTTTCAGAGCCCATGAAATGGGTAAGGCTCTCTATAAAAGGACATGGTAGGTGAGACAACTAGCTCCATGATCTCACTTACCAACCTCTCTCTCTCACACCTAGTTTCTTTCATTTTCTCCACCGTGTAGCTTTGAGGTGTCCTTGAGAAATTGTCTTCTCTGATAGTGACTTTTCCTTGGTTAGGATACACTTAGAGGCAAGACACTTGTGTTTCTACTCTGTAAGTCTCTTGAACCTCTCAAAAGGTTCGAGACTTACAAGGAAGAGATATCTTGGATTCTTCCTCATGCGTATCTCTCTCTCTTCCTCTATCATGCCTCCCCTCTTCTCTCCCATCTTGGACATTGGTGTAGTATTTCTTGGAGGGATTAATTGGTGGATGTCACATCCCACCTAGGACATGTGACTGGCATGAGAATGAGCCTGACCTCATCTCAGAATCTAGCTTATTTTAATGATACCACATGCGTAAGTTTTAAAATAGACAAATAAAAATAGACTTTACTTAAGAAGAACCTTCTTTTACTTATCCATGAATATATTTTATGTAATTCATCATAACAAACCAATTCAATAAAATAGTTATAACCATATCTGTAATACAGTAAGTCATTCATGTACATCGTTCTTCAACTTACAATAACAGAAATTCAAATCCTAGGTTACCTATATGATCATAGAGTGACTCTAGAGTAGCAAAACAGAAGATACAAGAATAAGAAGAAGATCATCCCCTTATTCAAATAGGGTATTGAGCTAAAATAATATCCATGACTCCCTGTACGAATATTTTCTTTGACTGCCAAAACTGAAAAATGTTAATAAGAGTGAGGGGGACAACACTACGCTATGACAAAAATAGTTATCATGCATCATCATGATAACATGCATCAATTATACATAAACCAATTATGACATGATATAATATAGCCTAGAATAGTTTTCAACAACATTCAATTAAGTCAATCACATTTCAATATAACATAATTAAGAACATTTCACTACAGTAAGCAATTCAATCAATTGCATAAAGTTTCCTATACCAACTGGGTTGTCTAGGGTACCTCTAGATCGTGCCCGCGACCCCCTCCGTATCCACCCTTTTTGATCTATTTATAAATCTCTACCTTTATAGCTCCTTGTAGAGTTTCCCATGGGGTGCACCTCCATGCTTTTCCTTTTCGGTCAAACACTGTAATACCTGCCAATTTTGGAATCACATAATTTGTGGTATTACGGTTGTTGTAATGAAAATTTCTATTTTTTTAATGGAATTAGTTGGTTCATTTTTTTATTTTCATATTTAATTTATTCTTTTTGAATATTATTTATGGAAGTGGAAATAAATAATTGAATCATGTATTTTATTGCGGATAAGAGGAAGACAAAATTTCGTGGAGATAGAATTGAGAGACAAGGAATGGAAAGAGAGTACTCATGAGGTATAGAGGAGGTTGAGTACCTATGAGGTCCAAAGAGGGACTAAAGTGAAGTGACAAACTTGGTGGCACTAAGGATATAGAAAATACCCAAATTGGAGAAATTACGTGTTTGTCACCACTAAGGATAATCAAGAGTTACCTAGGGGCAAATTAGTAATTTCACCCTAGGTAGGTATATATAGGCAGTCCCACCTCTTTTTCTTCATTTCTCACTTTCCTCTCTCTCCTCACTCTATCTCTTCTCTCCCTTTTCTCTTCATTCTCTCTACCTTTCTACCTAAATCCTCAATGAGCTTCAGAGAACCTTTTTCCAGTGGTGGGGTGAGGCATTGGAGGCCAAACAACCTAGGGAAAACAAAGAATAGAGGTAAGGGTTCCATTTTCCTAAACTTTTCCTGTATTTTCTAGTTTTAAGGGTATATGGGGTAAAATTGAGATTTCGGCTAGATTTTGGTGTCTGAATACTTCTTAGACATCAAGGATGAGATTCCATAGAAGAAATCATGGAATACGGTGAAGACTTGGCCAGATCTAAGCTAAATCCGCGAAGAAATTGTGAAGTGGGAGTTGTGGTGCCTCAAGCACCACCCTTGAGTGAAAATGAATAGTCTTGATGCCTTAAGCTCCAAGCCCTTATTTTAGGTAGAAAGTTGGGAGTCTGGCGCCCAAGGCACCAGCCATATTGAGGGTTCTTTGGTCCATTTTCAAATAGTCATAACTCTTTCGTCCGAACTTTGTTTTTAGCAAACTTTATATTGTTGGAAAGCTCTTTGAGTCTAGTTTCTAATTGTATAAGATTTTGTTTAAAAAATCCTTACTAGTTAAGAGTTATTACCAAATGAATGACAAAGATCAAGATTAGTGGTAAGGATTTCCTTCGTTTTAATTAGTTATTGATTTGGGTTGATTCTATGTGACTTGGGAGCTTCTTTGGCTTTATCTATTGGCACTTTTTGAGCGGTAGACCTTATCAGCATCGAGGTGAGTGGATGACCTTGTCATTTACATTATACTAAATTATTTGGCCAGTCAATATAATTCTCGTTCATACCATAATTGGTAATTCATTAATGAAATTCCCTAGCTAGTTGAAATAACTAGATTGAGGTATTTCATTGAATGACTATGGGAGTTATCTTGTGGGGTTTATTTTGTGGAATAATGGATTGTATGTTTAATTATATTTTAAGTAGTGAGTTGATGTGGTATATGTTGTGAGGTATTTGTGTGGGAAAATGCATTGCATATCATCATTTACATATTCATATTATGAGAAGTGGAAATGTGTGGAAATAGAGCGGGAAGCTATCCATTGTGTAATACTGCTAAGTGGTGTCAATGGATATGCATACGCATTAAGGCTAGTCTTCAATGCGGTGTGGGAAAGAGTGGAATAGACATTGCATATTTCATTTGTCCACATCATGAGAGGGAACAGAGGGGTGGACCTTTGAATAAACCCATTGAGGGTTGCACTTCAACGTGGTAGGTGTGAAAAGGATGTGGAAAAATGCAAACATACATCATGCATTGTATAATGAATTTTGGAGTGGGTGTTTACTTATGCTTTTTATTTGGATAAGGATTATTTTATGAATTGTTTTGTGAAATCATAGTCTCGCACTGAATTGTGGGTTTTGGTTACTGGGTAAGGTACGTTATATATATATATATATCTTATATTTCGTGCTGGTTGGTGCTAGAGGTATTTATTCTGATTATGGTAGTGAGGCTGGTATTTGTACTTATTCCTTGTTTTACAACACAGTCACATTCTCATTGAGTTTTTGATAAACTCACGCTCCTGATTTGCTGTTTTCAAATTTAGCAGCTGAGGAGGATGGGCAAAACCACTAGAGGTTAGCAACTTGGAGGTATACTTTAGTCGGTGGGTTCTAAACAAACTAATAGAAATGTTCTGTAATCCTATAGGCCACCTAAGTCCTACAGTATTTTAGGGATTTTATTTATTTAGCTGTAATTTGCTTTGTAAATTATGTAACTTACAATTTGCATAGTTGTGGATATTAGGGCTATTCAAGGAAATTATGGGCTACCACTGAGGTACACCCTACAATATATGTATATTTATATGCCCAGTTTTTAAGGCGTTACAAACACAATCACAATCACAACCAAGAGTATATTATGAACAGATGTATACATATATGTAAACAAACACTTATACTCCACCTTCACATCTTTAAGGGACAATAGATTGCATATGTACATACATTCTCTAGCATTTCCTTGTAACCCAATGTAATTCATGAATATATATATATATATATATATATATATATAAACATATACACACATTACAATTATTTTCCTTCACTCCTTCATTCGTGAGCAATGTAATTATGTGTACATAGCCACACAAGTTTCATACTTAATTATGTTTCACCATCTCATTTAAAGCGCTACAATAACTTGATACTCAACATACCCTTATATGTAATTCGTCACTCTCTTTAATTTAGATACATTACATGCTTTCACTATGATGCAAAGAATCATAAAGAAAGAATCACTTAGCCATAGGAAGTATCAACCCACTCACCTTGGTATAGTATTATAATTACCAATTACTCACATAACTTATGCTCCAAGATGTCTTCCAATCTGAGTCCTATAATTTGATCAAAATGGAAATGAAAATAACAAGTCAAGAATTGCAATTAAGAGGAATTTATGTTTATCACTTACGTCCTTAGTCCAAATTTTCCCTTTATCTTTTGCATGATTTAAGACCATATTAAGCTTCACCTAGGTCCCTAGTGCAAAATATATTTTGTTCTAAAATTAAGCCAACCCCTGTAAACTTTTGAGTTTATTTAGTTTAGTCCTTGTCATACATATAACATGTCTATCTCTTAGTTTTACTTTCCAAATTAGCCTAGAACTTCATCTTAGATGTTCTTATGACATATTCGATCATTACCAACCCAAAGCAAGGCTATTAATGAATTAAAATTGGATTTTGGAAAATTTTGAGATGTCACAATATTCATCACATCCTCTTCCCCTATTTCTCTTTTTTTTTTTTCTAGTTTTTCATCTCAGTTTTTAGCTTGGTCTTTGTTTTTAATATAGATTATGACATATTAGATCAACCCCTTCCCAAAACTAGACAAAAGAACCATTAACTTGGAAAGAAAAGATCGATTTTTACCTTACGTTAAATGCTGCTTTGTTTTTGTGTTCTTATTTTTTCTTCTTGATTTCTAGTGTAAAACTGACCCAAACCTCACGTTTTTCGGTCTAAACTTAGTTGCTCAGTCTGCTACTTAAATGCTCAAGAATTTTGATCACTTATGTACTAGCTTCTCTCACCATTAAACTTCATGGGAAAGCACTCTGTTTTTTTTTTTTGTCAGGGTTTTTCTTATCTCTCTCAGCTGTGAATGCAAGGAAGGGAAGGAGATGAGGATTGTTCGTGGGTAAAAGGATGAGAATAAGAGCTCACAGAGATGGAGGATAAGAGATTTCCAAAAGGCAAATGAAGTATGATATTTTCTTAAGAAAGAAGATTCTATAGAAAACCAAATAAATGGTGGAATTTTCTCGACAAGCTAAAGGAAAAGGGTAGTGGAATATACATGTATGGTTCTTAAATTGCCACCCAAGACTAGTTTGGTTAAAATAATAAACAGTTCTTCTCAAACTTTCTATCTGTGCAATTCAATCCTTATCCTCATTGTTAGAATTTCATAACAAACTAATTCATGACCTTTCCCATTAAATTAATTCTCCTACCAAAATTAATAAATTTTCAAATAGGTCCTTAGAAGTTTATTTTATATATTTTCTTTCCTATTACAAAATAATCCTTAATGTATCCACAGTTAAAAATTTTAGTTCCTCAAAATTTTTCTTTTAAATTTAAAATCCCCCCGCATTATTTAAAATTCCAGAATATTACAATGGAAAAGTCCATCCACATGTTTTCTACCGATTAGAGTTGACTCTTTATGTAACACCCCAAGTAATACTGTGTAATTTAAAAGGGCATAATTATGGGGAGGAAAATTTTTCGTGAATTAAGGAGCTCTAACTAGGGAAACAAATAGCCCTAAGGTTTGATAAGGACTAAGACATGTCATGGATTAAGTAAATTTGCAACATAAAAGAAAAACACAGGTAATGGGTATAAGAAGTACGTCTAAGGACTAAAGTTAAAAGAAAATAAATTAAGGAAATACTTTTGAGAAAAGACCAAACAAGAACCCATGAGAAAGAATGAATCTTACGAGGATAAGTACTAAGTCGTTATCCTAAGGATTTTTAGACACTGGGAGGGACCAAAGTGAAACAATTAAGGGATTATTGGTTTTAAGCAAAAGTGGAACATGATGATGTGTATATTTTTAGGAAGTATAGTTGACTGCCCCAATTATGATCAAATTTTTTTAAATACCTTGTATTCTTATTAATAAAATGTTGTTTTGATAGAAAGACCAAATTGAAATAAACTAAGCAGGCCCTGCACTACACTCATAAAAATACCCATCATCCTCATTCCTTCATTCTCTTCTTCATACTCCTTTGGCTCTCTCCTCTGCCTGATGACAGCCCCATTCTTCTGCCACATCCACGGTGAGTAAGTCTCCTTCTTTCCCTTCCTCTTCTTCTCTTTCTTCCATTCCTTTAAGAATGAAACCCTAAGGTAGAAAATTTAGGAAAAATGTTGTAAAATGTTTCTATGGATCAATTGATGTGGGTTTACTTTTCTAAATTGTTGGTAGATGAAAACCCTTGCTAATTATAGTTGAATCATAGAAGAAAACTAAGTTGTTGAAAGAATGAGATTTGGGATAATTTTTGAAATCTTTTATCTCTTGATTTATGGCTTCAAATTCCTAAGTTTTTGGTTTATTTTAAGTTTCGTTAACTTGCCTAAAAACATCTAGTTCGCGCCACTACGACCGCCGAGTCGCCCAGAATTAGAGTCGTGGCAACTTGCAATATAGTAATCATCCCAGGTCATTTCACTTTCAGAGCCTTGCTTCTAAATTGCCTAATTAAATATTCTAGACATTAATCTACTCTAACCTACAATAATGATCTACTAATCTACCCTAATTACCCGGGCGGTGAGTACAAATTAAGGATAAAACAGAATTTAAACCTAAACTAAAGCTATAACAAAATTTGATGAAAGAAATGGTTGGATCCCAAGAGGGGGGTGAATTGGGTTTTATAAAAATTTTCACAAAACTTAATTGGAAGTTAAAATGATTTTTTGAAATTGGACAATGCTAAAGATAATAATTTAATTCAGAAAATCAAAGTGTTATCGAGATGAATAATCTTATAGTGCAAGGAATTAAGGAGCAAATATAAATCTACACAAATTAATTAATACTTGAGGTAGAAATCAAATATAAACGAAAAGCATTAATTAATTAACTTCAAATGTAAATAGAGTAGGGATAGAGAAAGAAAACTCAGAGATTCATACTGGTTCGGCTAATCCTAAGCCTACATCCAGTCCCCAAGAGACCACTTGAGTATTTCCACTATAATTGCAAGTTTAATCTAGGTACTTGCAAACCACTACAACATAAATCTTTTCCCCCTCAAGGGTGTCTCTCCCTCTTACAATGTGTTTTCTCTCAAACACTAACTCAAGGAACCAATCCTTGAGCAACTAAATTTGAAGGCTTAAGGAAAATAATGGTGGACACTCCCAAAGTGTAGATAACGCAGAAATTAAGTTCAGAATTTTTCTCTAGAAATTTAGAGAGAATGAAACTCAAGATAATATGACAAATGAACAATTGAAGCTTGATTACAAATGGTGTTGTGAAGTCCCCTTTATATAGTGAAACCTTGATGCTACAGTGACTGCTTTACTCAGAATTGCTACAGTAAACTTCATCATCATTTTTCAACTTTTCTACAACAACCAAAAAACTTTATCAACCTTTTTCAACAATCAATATTCTTTTTCAAATGTGCTACAGTAAAAAGTATTCTTTTTCAAATTATATTACAACAACCAATAAACTTTATCATACTTTTTCAACAACCAATAAACTTTATCATACTTTTTCCACAATCAAATTTCTTTTTCAAAAGTGCTACAGTAAAAAGAATTCTTTTTCAAATTATATTACAACAACCAATAAACTTTATCATACTTTTTCAATAATCAAATTTTTTTTTCAAAAGTGCTACAGTAAAAAGTATTCTTTTTCAAATTATATTACAACAACCAATAAACTTTATCATACTTTTTCAACAACCAATAAAATTTATCATACTTTTTCAACAATCAAATTTCTTTTTCAAAAGTGCTACAGTAAAAAGTATTAATTTTCAAATTATATTAAAACAACCAATAAACTTTATTATACTTTTTCAACAACCAAATTTCTTTTTCAAAAGTGCTACAGTAAAAAGTATTTTTTTTGAAATTATATTAAAACAACCAATAAACTTTATCAAAAATCAATTTATACTACTATATATAAATATATAAAGCATTAAATATATTTGGGCCAAGAAAAATTGAATCATGCATTTGAATCAAGAAGATTCAATCATACATTTGGGCCAAGAAGATTAAATCATACTATTTGGGCTAAGAAAGATTAAATAATACATTGGGCCAAGAAGATTAAATCATTCATTTGGGTCAAGAAGATTAAATCATAATATTTGGGCTAAGAAAAATTAAATCATACATTGGGCCAAGAAGATTAAATCATTCATTTGGGCCAAGCAGATTAAATCATACTATAATTCCCACTTATTTGTCATCATCAAAACTTATAGCATAATACATTAGGGCTAACATCCGAAACATAGAACAGAACAGGAACACATTGACAGAAACGAAATTGTAGAACAACAAATATGCAACCAGCCATATTTTCCTATAGTTGTATCAATCATAACCGTCATCTGTCACTTGGTTTTAATTCCTACAATTTCTAGAAAATCCTCTAGAAATAGATTTCACTAGCTTTGACCCAAACCTAATGAAATTTGATAAAGCCCTAACCAAATCTTGTTCTACACATACAACAATAACGTTTATACATGCAAAACTAGATTATTCCTCGGATAAAAAGATCAACACAGTAATCATAACTATACACCATTCCAATCATAAGTGATCATAAGTATGAAAATAGAGAGGCAAGTAAAGGAGCAGAAAATGGACAAGAACAATAAGAACTTATCTCATAAATGCCCAAAAAGGGTTCAAGCATAACTTTAAATCATGTGTGATTGATTACATAATGTTTTAGCCTTCCATGGAGACCCAAATACACAAAGAGGAAAAGAAGCAAAATGAAAATACAGAGGAAGTAGAAGAAGAATGGTTCTTCAACAAGCACAAATAGGGTCTAAAAGTATTCTTAATATGTAGCCAAGGAGGGAGGACCAATCTGACTTTAGGTGCTGCCATTTTCCCTTGCTGTTCTAGCTAGAAAAATGTAGCAGAGATGAAGGAAACGGTGCTGCAGAACACTCTTTTCTGATGTAGAAAAGTGCTTGCCATTTTTGTTAAGAATTTGGACAGCATGCAGTAGCACAGCAAATTGCTTTGCAGAAGATGGGGACCACACAGTCAACAAATTTGGTGAACATCTAGTCAGCCCTATAATGCTCCAAGTCAGTGCCACATTAGCAAATTCGTCCATGTGGCATCCAAGTTAGCAAAACACTCTCCAAATAATTAAATCTACAAATTAAGCACAAGAATTAATTGGGATAAATTATGAAGTTAAAGCATATTAATTCTCTAATTAATTTACACCCAATAAATCCAAAATATGATATAATAGGAGAGTTCACAATGTTTAAGATGTAAAAAGGACTAAGACAAGGACTAAATTGCATATAAAAATGCCCGATATCAATTCCCCCATACTTAGCCTTTTGCATTCCTGGGCAAAATCATATTCAGAACACCAAAAGGCACCAAAGGAAAAGTGTGGAAAGCATTCAATGATGGAATAATTAAAATTTGAAAAGATTTTGCACTTAAAGAAAATAAATCTTAAATTTCTAAATTCCAAGCATCATGGCAATCGTTTGACGAGAATGAATTCAAGTAATTAGCCTCCTCACAAGGGATGTGTTTACTCTCTACTCTCTCAAGTGTTTAGGGTAACTCACTCAAAATTCAACTTATCACAAAATCGCTACCATAAGCTTGTGAAGTATCTAAAATCTCCACTACTCAAATTCACATGCATGCTTGAATCAAAAGGACTTTACAAGGATGTAATGTTGGGTGGAAAACAAAGGAAGGGAAGAGAGAAAAATAAGGATAAAGTGTGGAAACAATTTGGGGAAATGAAGGAAACAACTTAAGAACATGAAGAGCATTAGCTATGACATTACAAGAGATTGAATATAAATAAATTTTGGGTATAAAAAGTTCTATCTACTCCTCTATTTCTTTCTTTGTATTCTTCTTTTTCTTCTTTTTTTTTCTTTTTTTTTTCTTCTTCCTCTTCTTCTTCTTTTCAACGTTGATGCATTTTTTTTCAATCACAATTTTTTTTTCTTGAATGGCCATTTTTTTTTGGAGTAGAGAGAAATATTGATTACAAAATATTCCAACATTCGTAGAAATTTTTAGCACATCAAATCTCAAAAAGAATTTAAATGCTCTTTACTTCTCATTGGGAAGCAAAAATTCTGGTTTGGGAAGAAAAGTGGTGAAAAATGCAAGAAATAAAGTGGAAACAAGGCAAAAAATGGCACACAATGGAAACAACATATAGGGATGGCTATTTGGCTAAAAATGGCTCACAAAGAAATGCCTAAATCATCTCCAAGCATGCACATGTAAATCTAGTCTCAACTAAGATCCAAGACAAGTTCTAGAGTGAAAATCATGATAAGTGCAACACTCAACAAGAAAGAAAAGCATTTTGCATTCAAGGCTCAAAATCCTCACGGTTTAAAGACTTTTACTAAAAATTCATTGAAACAAAATTTATTGTCATTTAAGCTTGAACTCTAGAAAAACAAGATTAAAATTTTAATCATGCAAAACCGATTCAACTCTAGCTATTCCAGCAAGCATATTTCCACAACAAAATTCTTCTTCCAAAACACAAAAAGAAAGCACTAAAAACTAAAAGCAATCTAAAATTATGCACCAAAAACACAAGCTAAAAGCTCCAAAAAGTGTAGAAAAGGCTACAAACATAACAAAAGCCAATAAAAATAGAACAGAAAAATTTAAAAAATACATGACATTTAAAAGCAAAGAAAATGCATGAAATTTAAAAGTAAAGACCATTTCATTCTCCCCCCATACTAAAATTTTGCATTGTCCTCAATGCAAACAAGAATCAGCACATATCATTAAAGAGACATAGGGGACACGAAAATAAAGAGACATATCATTAAACATAATAGCACCTTGTCCGCATCTTCTAATTGCATGGCACTGGCTTCTTCCATAAGTTTTTCTCATCAGCAAGTTGAATGATGGAAAGAATTGATTCTATGTCACCAACCTGAAGAAAAACATAAGAAGCTCCGCTTGCCACGGAGGGGTAAGAAGAACCAAGAGAAAAACAAAAAGAGAGGGAAGAAGAATTACTAAACTAAACACAATTTAAAATAAAAATAAAGCTACTTTATAAAACATAATTGAAATTAAAACTTCTACTCCTACTCCTACTCCTACTAAAAATAGAACAATAATTAAATCTATCATCTAAACAATAATTACTATCTAAAACAAAACTATCACCTAAAACGGAACAATCTAAAACAGAATTAAAAACAATAGGTACAGAATCAGAATTTATAACAAAAACAGAGGTGCAATTTGAGTCATATTCAAATGCACATGCACAATCAAATTCAGATGTAATTACACATTCAGATTCAAATGCCTTTAATTTAGGTGTAAGTGTAAAATCAGATGAAAATGTAGAATCAAATGCAATTTTAGAATCAAATTCAGATGCAAATGTATTTAATTTTGGTTGAAGTACATATTCAAGTGCAAGTGCATTCAATTCATGTTCAACAAAATCATCACAATTGTCAAGTTTCAAAGCTTTTTCTATTTCAATGCATGCATGGCAAGTATGACAATCACAATTAAAATCTAAATCTCCCACAAACTCATTCTTATTTTCCAATTCCAGCACTTTTATGTCTACCTCTTATTCTCCTAAGGGTTATATTTCTTTTTCTAATTCATGTTCAACAACCTTAGATTGGGTAGCCTTATTTAGAGAAGGTGATGGTCTATGAAGGAAAGGGAACTCATCCTTATCAGCTTCATCATTCTCATTTTTCTCACTTATGCCACTTAAGGAAGAGGACTCCCTATTTTGTCCTTCTAAATCTTCTAATTCAAGTTGGAGGGTTAGACCATCTAATTGAGTGCCATCATTCAGAAAAATGACACTATCATTGGCTCTTAGGTCAGCCATGGATAGAGAAGGTAGACTACTATCAAACCCCTAATGGATCATCTCATTAACAGTGCAAGCTAGTTGGCGTAATTGAGATTCCAATTTTTATAAGTTCACCTTAGTTCACTCTTGGAACAGTAAGTTATTTGTGGCCAACTGTTGAATCATTTCTTCTTAGCTAGATTTTGCCTCTCTAGGGGTGGTTGGAAGGGGTAATTCACTAAGGCAAGGAGCATAAATTTCATGCTCATATGATGGATAGGATAAGCTCTCATACCCTAGGTTTGGATGTTCAAATTCATAAATGTAAGTGGTGGGGTAATGTGCATACTGTTGAGGATCTTGTTGAAATTCCCTAAGGCCATGAAAGACTCCTATATAAGACTATACTTTCTTGGAATTGAAGATATGGGTCAATCCTATATGCAGAGAAGGAATCTATGCCACTCACATATAGAGAAGGTGAATGGGAAAATGGTGGTGGCTCTTGTTGTTCTTGCCTAAGGGTTAGGTACCTTAATATGGATTCTAGATCCATGGTCAAGGTCCTAATTTGACTCATTAGAAACAACCTCTAAAATAGAATTAAATTCTAATTCTATGCCAAAAACAACAATGCTACTGAAATGAAGAAAAATTACAACAATTACAACAACTACACTACAGATAACAACAATTACAATACTCCGAACACAACTACTCTAACTAGCCTACAAAAAGGGCCTATCCAATGTTTGATTAAAATTAGCAATTCTTCTTGACAAACCTTATTATAGGCTAGAAAGATGATATACACAAGAAAAACACAAAAGAAACTACTCCTAATGCTATTGCTTCTCACTAGCCTATGAAAGGTCCTATCAATTTCAAGATCAAAGGGTGGTAAGTCCATGTGAAGAGACCTTCTCATACACTAGGAAGGGCAAAATTCACAAGAAAACAACAAAAACACTGAAAACGGAAAAGCACTACAATAAGCTCTAACCGATGAAAATCACCAAAAAAATGAAGTATCTTAGAAAAATCTAATTTTTCTTAGAAAAATCCTTTTCAAGTAAAATCATAAAAATACACTAAAAATTAGAACTTAAAATTTTGATCTACAAAAATACACTAAAAATCTCAATTATTTAAAAAAATTAAAAATAACAAAAAAAAAAAGAAAAGAGGGCCTAAACGATGGAATTTGGAAAAATGGCCACCCAATGCTAGGCCAGAGGTGAAGTAGGGTTGCGACTTGCTCGAAACATTGAAAACTAGTGGTATACCAAGTTTGAGGTCAATCGGAGACAGTTGGTTTTTTCATCGATTAGAAAATGGCTAGTTTTGACTAGTTCTGAGAAAACGACTTAAAACTTGTAAACCACTTCAGCCAATCGAATTAGGACCAAACAAAGACACAAATGAACAACTAATTAGGTGATTAAGAAACAAATTAGCTCCCTGGAAACGGTGCCAAAATTCTGATTTGTGCCACTACGACTGTCGAGTCGTCCAGAATTAGATTCGTCGCAACTTGCAGCATAGTAGTTGTCGCATGTCATTTCACTCTTGGAGCATTGCTTCTAAATTGGATAATTAATCGTTTTAGACACTAATCTACTCTAACCTACACTAATGATCTACTAATCTACCCTAGTTAGCTACTAATTACCATCGAGGGGGTGTCAAATTAAGGATAAAACAGAATATAAACCTAAACTATAGCTATAACAGAATCTAAAACACAGAACAGAATAGGAACACAATGATAGAAACAAAATTACAGAACAACAAACATGCAAACAGCCATGTTTCCCCAGAGTTGTATCAATCATAACCCTCATCTATTACTTGGTTTTAATTCCTACAATTTCCAGAAAACCCCTTAACACAACAGGACTTAAGTGGCCTATAAATTTATAGAGCGTTCTTGTAATACCCCAGAAAATTTGGGATTTTTGGGTATTACGTAGAGCTAATTTTGTGGAGTATTTTGGGCTGAAGATATTTTTCTTGTGGTGTGTGTAGGAAGATTTGAAGTTTGGAAGTAGCAAGGTTGTGGAATATTGAGTGGCTGAGAGTCAAGAACTATATTAGTGGTATCAAGGGCATTATGGGAGTTGAGAGACTAGTTAAAAGCAAAAAGGGACTAAAGTGAAATAAGAAAACTATAGGGACCTAGGATTTAGGAACACCCGAGGTGAGATTTTATGAATTTGCTTTTACCAGTTTTGACTGAGGGTTAACTAGAGGGCAAGTGGTAATTTCACCCCGAGCTAGTATATACAGCTAGCCTCGCCGTTCCTTTATCTCTCTTCACCTTTTCTCTTCTCATTCTCTCTTCCTTCTCTCTACTTTCTCTCTCTACACTCCAACTCCATAATTGAGCTTTGAAGGGTAGATCTCGAGTGACAGGATAAGCCTCTAGAGCCAAGCAATGTAGGGAAAGCAAAAATTTCTGTTTCCCAAGCTTTTCCCTATTTTTCTAGTTTTAAGGGTGTTTAGGCTAAAGGCAAGATTCCAACTTTGTTTCTCAATTAAAATTGGGGCTTTTGGTGTCTATATGCTCCTTATATATCAAGGGTGAGATCCCATAGAAGAAACCATGGAAAACGATGGAGAATTGGCTGGATCTGACCTAAAACCGAGGCTAGATTGTGAGGTATGAAGTCATGGCGCCTAGTCTCCACGTGGGGCACCTTAGGTGCCACCATTGAGTGGGAGGGGTTTTGGCACCTTGGGCACCACGTGTGGTGCCTAGGCACCAAGCCATTCATTTTGGGCAGAAACTTTGGTGTGTAACGCCACGTGGGGCGCCTCTGGCGCCAGCCATTTCGGTAAATTTGGCCCATTTTCAATCATCCATAACTCCTTCATCCGAACTCTTTTTTTGGTGAACTTTATATCTTTGGAAAGCTCATTGAGTCTAGTTTCCAATGGTATAAGTTTCATTTAGAGATTCATTACTAGGTATGAGTTATGACTAGAGAAGTGGGTGAAGGTTGGGATTAGTATAGAGGAATTTTTATATTTCGTAACCCTGATAGTTTTTACCTGGTTACAATAGGGATGGCCAAGGCACAAGGCAGGAGCACCGAGAGCGTGGAATCCAGGTGAGGGAATCATTCTAGCTCTCCTATATATGGATATATACATATATGTATTTATATGTATATTTATATTGTTTTATATACATTTATTTATTAAATGTATTATGTGTAGAATGGTGTGGATTGTGTGGATGCATTGCATCATATCCATTTTCATATTTATTTTGTGAGAAGAGGAAAAGATATGGAAATAGAGCGGGAAGCTACCCATGTGTGATTCCACTGAGTGCTGTCATGGCTATGCATGCATATTGAGGGTTAGTCTTCAGTGAAGTGTGGAAAAGAACGGGATATGCATTGCATCTCATTCATCTACATATTTATATTTTTATGTGGTTGTGGCTGTATTGTTTGCGGGTGGGGTATGTTCTAGCTGTGGATCTAATTTGAGAAACCTAATGCATGTTATGACTGAGCGTATAACCCAAAAGGCTAGACACATGTTATGGTTATGGATATGACCCATCAGGCCAGATACATAATAGGATTTCTTGAGTGATAATTCGTAGGAACATAAACCCATGTTGATTACACTCTTGAAATGTGGTATAGAAGCATGGACCCTTGTGTAAGGGTTACGTGCATTTATTTTATGTGGTATATATATACATATTTTGTACATTTGTGTAAAATAAGGCTGGTAGCGGTGAGTCCATGGTTTAGACTCACCCTTCACAATTACAGGTATGCAGGGGGGTCAGGACGAAGGCTTGTGGATTGAGGATACCTCCCCATTGTCTAGGTAAGGTAATTTTTTTTTTTGTATTTCTCTAGTGTTCTCTGTAATCAAATAGGTCATCACTTATGATCCTGCGGTACTAATTCTAGGCTTGCGGTAGTGCTGGTAACACACTGTCTGCACCAGTCACGGGCCTGGGTTCGGGGCATGACAGTTCTATCAGTAAAAAGCCCAAATTTTGGTTCATCAAGAATCCTCCAACAAAATAGTTGACTGTGTAATTATCAAAAAATATAACCACAAAGAGTGTGAGTTATCAAAACTCAATAGGATAAATGACTGTGTAATTAAATAAGCACAAGTATAAATGCCAGTATCACAACCACAAAATGAATACTTACCTCTAGTAGATATAAACTTATACAAATACTCAAACCCGAGCATACCTGTGGTTCATGCCACTACGATGCCGAATCACCCAGAATTAAATTCATGGCAATTTTGCTGTATTGTGGTCCCCAAGTCGTATTCACTCAAGGAGCCTCACTTCTAATCACTAATTAGTTGTTCTAAACACCCAAACACTAATTAAAAGCACATAAACCGGGGGTTTGTTGGCAGTAACAACAGAAACAGTAACAAAAACTTAAAATAGTAGCAAACCAGTAGCTAATTAGTAGCAGAACGAAAATGACAGAGTATTGACAGTAAGGAGATTGTGTAACAAGCCACTAGGATTTATGGGAGTGCAATTATCATTACTTAACTCATGGATTTAGTTTTGTTCTCATTTCACCATGTGGTTCTTTATGAAAATGATTATAGAGTAACTCCCAGAATTTAATGCTTTCAACTATAGTCAAGAATATCTTCACTAATTATAACTAGATGCATTTCAAAAGAAAATCTCAACCAAATCAAGTTAAACACCATCTAACTAGTCATTTTGTTTCACTCACTTTTCTAATCAGTCAAGCAAGGTTATATCTCAAATATAAATCAGTTTATGTTCCTTCAAGTTCAATCAGAATCTGATAGCAACATAAACATAAAAAAAGAACAAAAATGAAATGAGATGAAATAGAGAATAAAAACATTTATCTTGCACTTTCAGTTCAAGCTACAACATCCCAAGGACCCAGTGACTAATTACAATGGAGATTTAGCCCTCCATGAAAGCAAAACAGCAAAATAGAAGGGGAAAAATAGAGGGGAAGAGAAGTCTGCAAAATTCTAAGTTATAGAATATGAAAAGTGTGTTTCTGTGTTACAAAACTGATGCCTTAAATGCCCTTGGAATATTCTACCCTAGATGCTCTATTGACTTTCAAAAAGAGAGCTAAGGTGTGGCTGTTTGCTTTCTGTAGAAGGGCCAACAAATAGCAGCAACAAGCATGAAAAAGGTGTAGCAAAAAGGCCCTTTTGCCATGCAGAAAGTTGATATGCTATTTTCAGCATAGTCTAGGGAAAAGGCAAGCAAAGGCTAGACTGCATACAAAAGGTGATCTGGATTGAGGGCCCCACATGTCTCCAAATCAGTAAAAACAGATAAACAAGTCCCAATCAGCATCCTACTCATCAGAAGAGTGCCACATCAGTGCCATGTCAACAAGAATGTCCACCTTAGCACTACATCATCAAAAAATCTCCAAATTTAATTTCTGCAAAGCATACAAATAGATTAAATTAATTCTTTAATAATTTAAGTCCTAAAATATGAAAATAATTCATTTTCCATCCAAAATTAATTTAGACCTAATAAATCACAAAGTGTAATAAAATTGGAGAATTTCTATAGATGAAAATGCAAATAGACCAAGATAGGGGTTAAAATGTATATAAAAATGCTAGATATCTACCTGTTACCCTTGCAAGTCCACACTCTCGTAATCCACAATAATCTCATTCCAAGCACGTATAAGCATAAATAGCCACACACAAATAATAAATATGCAGGCAACCACATTCTATGTTTTTCCCACACTTGCCTCATTGAGTCCGAGTCCAGAATTTCCCCTCGGACAATAATTGCTTAACGAGCTTATCTCAGAGGTCTACCCCTCTGTTTCCAACTTTCGACGTTCTTTCCAAGAATATCCACATCCATAGGTTACTAGCCAATTCCCTCTCATATATGAATACACAATGCACGATATGTGATATATTTCCCACTCCTTTCCTATTCTTACCACTTTGAAGTCCACCTCTCAATGGGTTTATTCCAGAGGTCTATCTCTCTGTTCCCTCTCGTGGATCCACATCCCCACACACTTTAATTTGATATGCAATTCAAACACAAACACAACACATCATATACCACACAATTCCACATAATTCATTCATAACATTCCCTTATGAAATTCACAAAAGAATTCATAGTATTACAAGAAAATTCCTTAATCTAGTTAATGTCACTAACTAGGGAATTCAATAAATTTAAATTAATTCATGGTGTGAACAAGATTTATATTATACTTGTGTAATTTTAATAAAAACAAGTAGCATAATCATCCACTCACCTCGATGCCATTAAGCATTTACCGTGGAAGAAGTCCTAAAAATGTAGCCAAGAAATCCCTCAAAAGCACCTTAAACCAAACCAAACCTTTGAACACCAAAACCTATTTCCTTTTGAAAATAAAACAACTTCCCTATGCCACCAGGGCGCCTAGGCGCCCTAGAGCCTCACAAAAGGCTCTTGCTTTCTACCCAGATAGTGCCTGGGTGCCACCCTTGTGCCTGGATGCCAGAAGCCCTTATAAAGCTGCTGACTTGGCATCTGGATGCCAAACGTTCAGACCAGGGGCCAGGTTCTGTGTTTGCTGTTCTTCATGATTCCTTTGTTATTTACGATTTTGGGTCTGTTTTTCTTCCTTTTCACTTTTCTTTGGTCATTGCATCAATTTAAGGTTCATAAAGCAATTTAGAAGAATTAAAACTCATAAACAATTAGTTTTATGAATTTCTCCAAATTTTCTAGAACTTTCTCAAGAACACATTATTGAGTTCTAATCCATGAAACCAACTTGCTTTGCCTCTAAGAACCAGGATCTACCATTTATAGTAAGAGAACCAAAAGAAAGAAGTAAGGGATGCAAAGTTCTAGCTGAAACTCACAAAATCCATTTTTTTCTTCAGATGAACAACAATGGATAAAAAGAGAGAGAAGAGGAAGATAAAGCTTACATCTAGCTTCAGAAATCCTAAAGAATGAAAAAGCAATTGGAAATCCAAGATCTACTGGAAGAAACAGAAGGATGAAAGGAAGGAGCTAAGAGGAAAGCTTCCACCTCCTAGCCCCTTGGAGCCTTAGCGAAAATCATGAAGAAAAAGGAGAAAATAATATAAAAGGGTGATGGGTCACTTAGTAGGCCACATGTACCCATACCTAGATGCCACAAATCCAAATAATACCGATATAATCATTCTCCAACAATTATATTAATTCCACTAAATTTTAGCTTCCTCTTGTCTTTCCTTAAATCTTAAAAATATCACTCGCAATAAAATACCCTGTCCAGTCATTTAGCTTAATTCTCATAAATAATATTCAAAGGAATAAAATAATTATGGGGAATTAAATTGACTAAATTAATTCCATTAAAATAATGCATTAAAAAAATGTCACTAAAATAGTGCTATAAAATGATGCAGTTAAAATAATGGAAATTTTTCATTATAAAATTTGTAATATTGCCAATCACGTGACTCCAAAATTGGTAGGTATTCCATTCTCCCCCTTAACAGAATTCAGTCCCCCAAATTCAAAAACCCACCAAAAGACTTGAAAAGTGCCATGTCAATTGACGACAAGCAGAATTCCCTAGGTTCCATCGAAAATCGAAGCATACATGATGTCATTCATAAAATCCCAAGTTCTCTAAAACAAAAGTAAGAACTGAGATCTCTAGTTACTATACAGCTCTAGTATACGATAGAGCTTTATAACTTCCCTCATTCAGGAACGTGCATAATTTGCCCCAATAACCAAAACCCAAAGCATATAGGCTCTTATATAAAGCCTCATAAGGTGTCATACCCGTGTTGTTCTGGTAATTATTACCACAAACAAATTTAGGGAACTTAGAGTGGTTTAATTACTTACCATATATAAGTTCATTTACCACTCAATCTATACATGAGTCAACCCAATTAGTACCGACATACATATTCATAAATATAAGTTCCCTAGGTAAATTTATCCTGCAAAACTTCTGATTGCCCCAAAAGCATACACATAATATGGTATCTTACTCACGGTTCTCATAGAACGTAATTTGATACCATTATATGTTATATCCCTCTCATTAGCCTTATGAATTAAATAATTTACACTAAGCATAACACAAATAAAAACACACACACACATAGTTCACAATATTGAAGAATATATACAGCCCACCCTATTGCATCCTCCCACTTGTAGGTGATATTCCGGCCTGTGGCGCGACACAGGCCAAAGGCTATTTCTTCGCCCATAGCTGTACTGTCTCTCTGGTACGACTCCCATCTTGAGCTCTGGCTTTTGCCAAACTATATATATATATATAATTCTTAATAAATATATATCATATTAGAAAAAAAATAATTTGATTACTATTATATATTAAAAATAAAAATATGTATTATTTTAAATATATGTGTACAAAAAAATATATATTTATATTATATTTAATGTACTAAAAATATTTTAAAATACATAAAATTTCCTAATTTAGAGGCTTGTGTACTTAACACTTATCAATATTCAAACTTAACAAAGAACTTCATCGGCTTTCAAAAATGTCTAAATTTCCACTCCCTTAATTTGATCACTTTTCAATGCATGCATAAGTATGTTTTGTATATATATACAAAGGAAAGAAAAATACTGCCATCCTGGCCCCAATAGTGTACCACGAGGCCTAATCCTATTCCTATATAAACCAAATAATGTGCTTGGTCTCTTGGGCTATGCCCTCAACCATAAAATATATTCAGTCTCTTGAGCTATACCCTCAACCATAACATGTATCACATACATATAAAATAACACAAGTAACCACAACCCTCTATTCTCATTTCACAATCCTTCTGGCTCTCAGGTGCATCCCAAATGTCTATATTGGCAACTACTAGTTTTTGACCTTAGGAATACACCACATAGTTCTCACATCACTAATAAAATCACCATAATGAACACATCAAATCCTCATAAAAGCTGGTCTCGGATTTCCACCCTTCCCTGGATATTTATGTCAATTGGCTAAAATCATTGGGAGGTCTATCCTGAAAACTAGGTCATGAGACGAATCTCTCAATTGACTTTTATAACACAAATCCCAATTATGAGTTTTATTGGACTCTAAGGGTGCACCAAGTCTATCTTAAGCCATAATTTATTGGGTCACGTCTGCAGCTGATAACGGATTGCTAGGATCATGCCCTAAACTACCAACACAATGACCTATTGGCCAAACCTTAACCCTAGACCATGCAATTACTATCAAGTTCACTAGAACTCATCTCTTGCCTTTCCATTAGTAAGCCAACTTTTATGTAATGGTTAGGCCTACCCCACGTGGCCTTACTCAGTGGCCAAGCTTCACAGGCCTTTTAGTAGGTACTGATCTCTGTGGACTTCATAAACTCTTTCCACGAGAAAGGATGTACTCAAAGGTACATCATGGAAAAGACTAAGTCTAAGATCTCAACTGCATGCCACCTACCCTTGATTCTATCCTTCGAGACTATATGCCTCGAGAAGATCATCTTGTCTTTATAAACTCTCATTTGGGATCTTATGTAATTACACATATACGCATGCTCCACAAATGCTTTTGTTTGAAAATCATGCGTCTATACGCATCCGAATGCATTTTCTTTTAAAGGGATGGGCATAATGTCCACAAACTCACTCCAACACCAAGGAGCTTAGGTTTAACCTAAACTTAGCCCTGGCCATGTTCACGACACGATCTCTCCATTCTCAACTCGAAATACCCCCTAATACCCACATAGCTAACTCTCTTCCCTAACCTCACTCAGTTGTATGTACTTGCTCAAGCGTACTTCATATCCACGGATATGTACACATTTTTGAATCTTAAGCTCTCTTATCATAGAAAAGTGGATCAAACTTTCTACTAACCCTCGACATCACACATTCTCCACCATCTCTACTCAACTCTAATGGCACACATGCCAAAAGCCTACCTAAGCTTACTTCGACCATTCTAAGGTCATGAGATTTTAGCACTATCATTGTGATAGAAATTCTTGTAAACCACCCTTTACTTCGTCTGTCCTCCTCAGTTTAAGAAGCTCATACATTCTTACACTCTGCACCTACTGTATCATCACTTGAATGACTATCGAGAACTTGTCTCGAGAGTCTTTTCCTTCTTTCTAAGACTAGCCCTGCCTACCTAAGCGTACTCACTACACAATATCACCACCTACAAACCCTTAACCAGATGGGTGCAACTTAATCAAGTTGCCCTAGAAACATAACACCTCATACGTACAACGCCCTTACCTAATCTGTCATCTAGAACTAGTCTCATAAGTTCTTCCTTCTCTAAACCGATCCTGTCTTCCTAAGCATGCCCACCACATAACAACATCGCTAATAAACCTCAACCGAATGGGTACAACACAGGCAAGTTGCCCCTAAAGAATTGATAGCTTAGCCCAACACCTCTTACATCTAGTCTCATCCCATTGTAGTGTCTCCTCCAAAAGAACTACATCACCTGTCTTGATTTTCTTAAATGAGTCCAATGATCATAGCATCAACCAGAAAATGAGATCGAGTATACACTCTACCTCGAATTGACACAACCACTTCGGTGTCTATCCCCCATAATATAACCTATATCCTAGCCCTCAGCCTACCTCTCATGAACATCCTCTCATCTCGATCACATGACCACATATGACCTTCTTAGGGCTCTACCAACACCTTGAGAAATGGATTATGCACTAACCCACATAAGTGTTGATTCACAAGCTCCAAAACCTATCACTCCACTTAATCAACCACCTAAGCCATAAAAAATGCCTACACACCCCATGAGTATGCATTTCATACTCACAGCAAGACATATTACAATGCATGCATACTTGTAATCTATCTAGGTTATTTATATGCTATAACCATTACCCATTTTTCTCCTGCCTTTCTTGTTTCCTCAATTCATTAAAATATATTAATGAAAATTTCCCCTAAGTACATGTACAAGCTTCCCCCTTAAATTAGAAACCTTAGCAAGTTTTTCTCTACTTGCAATTATACAAGACACATATATTCATACAATCATTACACATTAACAAACTAAGAGCTATTATACTTTTTGAGTTAGTAACTGATATACCGGTCCCACTCTTATCATTTACAACCCAAAAATATAGATACATATATGAATGTATCTATGCTCATATTCCATTAAACAAATATATTTGGCCAATACAATATATCGAATCTAAAATGAACTATCTCAGATAATTACACACTACACAAATAACTTGTGTTTCCACAATTCATTTCCATACATACCCATATTCTTATCTAAACAGTTTACAATCACAGTGGTGTTAATGCAGCAAAGCTACATCTGAGCTCATAAGGTCTAGTGCTCTGAGGATTCCTCCTCCATCCACAAGCCAAAAACCTACACATGAGAACAAGCACTTCTTAAGTTAATAAAATAAATTCTGACTATCTCCACCAAGGAGCAAGTCATAAAAGATACTCAACATCGTATAATGTCTTTCAAGGAACCTAATTCCGTGGTCGTGCCACACAGCTCAAAACAATGGGGAAGGGCCCACAAAGTACATTTTTCTCTGTAATCTATAGGAGACCTAAACAAACTTTCCCTCTAATACCATTTTGTAACGTCCTGAAAAATGGACGCATAACTTAACATAGAATTCTTGGGGTACCTCAATGGTAGACTATAAATTCCCTGAAGAATCCTAATATCCACAACTATGCAATATATAAATTTACACAATATATTCCTTTAATTCCCACAATATCGGGAAATATTTACAATAAATAAACCCCTTAACACAGCAGGACCTAAGTGGCCTATAAGTTTACAGAGCATCCTATCGACATAATGCCCAAAATTTAGCTCATCAAGAACCCTTCAACAAAATGAAATATATCTCCAAGATGCTAAAGTCCAGTGGTTTCCCATTCTCCTCAACAGCTATATCTGAAAAATATAACCACAGAGAATGTGAGTTATCAAAACTCAGTGGATAAATGGTTGTGCAATTAAATAAGCACAAGTACAATACTAGTATCACAACCAAAATAAATATGAGTTACCTATACGAGTCTACACTCTCATAATCTACTCATTCTAAGCATGTATAAACATAAATAGCCATACACAAATAATAAATATGCAGGCAACTACATTCATAGCTTACTAGCTAGTTCCCACTCTTACCTTGTTGAGCCCTAGTCCAGAATTTTCCCTCAGACAATAATTACGCAATGGGCTTATCTCATATGACTACCCCTCTGTTTCTAACTTTCGACGTTCTTCCCAAGAATATTCACATCCATGGCTTACTAGCTAGTTCCCTCTCATGTATGAATATGTAATGCTTGATATGTGATGTATTTCCCACTCGTTTCCCACTCTTACCACATTAAAGTCCACCTTCAATGGGTTTATTCCAGAGATCCACCCATCTGTTCCCTTTTATGGATCCATATCCCTACACACTTTCGTTTCATGTGCAATTCAAACACAAACAGAAAACATCACATCCCACATAATTCATTCATAACATTCCCTTAGTAAGTTCACAAAAGAATTCACAATATCACAAGAAAATTTCCTAATCTAGTTAATGTCACTAACTAAGGAATTCAATGAATTTAAATTCATTGTTGGTGCGAGTGGGATTTATATCATACTTGTGTAATTTTAATTAAAACGAGTAGCATGGTCATCCACTCACCTCGATGCTGTCAAGGATTTACTGTGGAAGAAGTCCCAAAAATGCAGCCATGAAATCCCTTGAGAGCACGTAAAACCATACCAAACCTTTGAGCCCCAAAACCCTTCCAGGGTGCCTGGGCACTAGGATGGCACCTGAGCACCATAAAGCCTCACTAAAAGGCTCTCAACCTCTGCCCAGATGGCATATTGGCACTACCCTTGGCGTCTAAGTGCCAGAAACCCTTATAAAGCTACTGACTTAGCGCCTGGGCACTAGACTTTTAGATTCCCACATAAACCCTGGTGCCTGGGGTGCCAAGTTCTGGGTTTGCTATTCTTCCTATGTTCTTCACAATTCTCAACCCAAAAATTCCCAAAAATCCATCCTTGCCTTCCCCTTTTCATTTTTCTTTAGTTCTCCTTGCATTAATTTAAGGCTCATAAAGCAATTCAGAAGAATTAAAACTTAAAAACAATTAGTTTCATGAATTTATTGAAATTTTCTAGAAATTTCTCATGAATACATTCTTGAGTTTTAATCCATGAAACCAACTTGCTTTGCTTCCAAGAACTAGGATCTACCATTTATAGCAAGACACCCAAAAGAAAAAAAGCAAGGGAAGCAAGGTTCTAGCTCAAACTCACAAACCCATTTTTTTCTTCAAATGAACAACAATGGAGGAAAAGGAAAGAGAAGAGGAAGATAAAGCTTACCTTTAGCTCCAGAAATCCTAGAGAATAAAAAAGCAATAGGAAATCCAAGATCCACTAGAAGACATAGAAGTAAGAATGGAAGGATTTGAGAGAAAAGCTTCCTCCTCCTAGCCCCCTAGAGCTTTAGCAAAAATAAAGAAGAAAAAGAGAGAAAAAAGAGTATAAAAGGGATGATGGGTCACTTGGTGGCCCATGGATACCCATACCTAGATGCCACAAATATGAATAATACCGATATAATCATTCTTCAACAATTATATTAAATCCGCTAAATTTTCTCTTTTTGTTGTCTTTCCTCAAATATTAAAAATATCACTCGCAATAAAATACCCGGTCCAGTTATTTAGCTCAATTCTCATAAATAATATTCAAAGGAATAAAATAATTATAGAAAATTAAATTGACTAAATTAATTCCATTAAAATAATGCACTAAATTTAACATTACTAAAATAGTGCTATAAAATGATGTAATTAAAATAATAGAAAATTTTCATTATAAAATTCGTAATACCGCCAATCACATAACCCTAAAATTGGTGGGTATTACAGGTTAGATATATATGTTGATAATAGCATGAGTTTAAGTCATGATGGGAAGTCACGCATGTCTAGAGGTGTATGGCACTTGGAAAGTATTGCTAAGAAAAGTACCTAAGAAGACTAAGAAACCTGCAATGTAACTACATAGTCAACATGTTGCATAGTAAGGAGGAAAATAAAGAGAAATGCATGCATATAGCTTGATGTTAACAACAAGGCTATGTGTTGAGTAAGATTGAAATGCCAGGGTGTGTAGGTAATTGAAGCAACCTAGGAATGAGGTTGCTAAAGACTTCTGAACTAAAGAATGTATTTCCAAAGCACATTGCCTAGGTTTAAAGATCCTTTTAGTCATGACCTTGACAAGGAGAGGGTATGACACTATGTATAAATAGTATGAGGTGTTACACATATGTGTAGCTTAATGTATATGCAGTGTATGAGCTTTAATACTTGTATAAAGGACTTAAGACTTGGTGACCCTAGAGTAAAGGTGCAGCCTAAAGCTCAAGCTAGCATAGGCATATGACCAAGAGACCCAAGAGTAAGGGTATGGTGAAAGAGTTAACACTAGTAGAAGCATAAGGCAAAGGGACCCGAGAACAAGGGTACGGTCTAGAGTCATTATTGCAAGAACATAGGCCCAAGAGACCCAGGAGCCAGAGAGCAGCCTAAGGATGATGAATACATGAGCTTGAGACCATAGAGTAAACATGGTATAGTTTAGGGTCATTGATTTACCAAATATGTATGAATGAATGCTTAAAATTTATGTGATGACTTGTATGGGGATGTACTCCATGTCCATCATTGTAAGCTTACGAGGTTCGATGGTCCAGATAGCTTAATGCTCAATTACCATAGAGACCAATAATGCTTAGTCATCTATAGAGATCTATAGGGTTCGATGGATTTGAAGAATGAGGCATTACCATCCACAGAGGCCATTAAGCTCGGTGGTTATAAGAGTTAAGGTAGCTAGTTGAGTCATAAAGGCCAAGAGGCTCAGTGAATCCTAGCCATTATAGAGACTCTTCGATTTATAGAGACATATGAGGTTTGATGAATCCTAAAAGTCTAGATGTCTGATGACGCCTAAAGGCCATGAGGTTCAGCGTATCTTGGAGACCCAAATTTTAAGGTTTATTGAATCTAAGCCACCCTTGGGGTGAGGATTCATAGTGGCCTAAATGTATGCATGAGTAGGCAGTTGATTGAATGCATGTATGGTTTTTGTAGATGAATTCAATAATTTACTGTTATTGTCAGTCATGTAAGGATTTATTTATCATATTTCTTGAATCCATATTGTACATAGTATGTAATTATGTATGCTATGTGATATGAGGATAGTGATATCACCTAGCTAAGCAAGTTCATGACCACTAGTACCCTAAGTGGGATAGGGTCGAATACTATAGTTTGAGTACGAGGAAAAGACCCACAGGCTGGTGGCTAACCCCATAATGCAAAGTGCATAGGGCAGGATTATAGTATGCTAGTAGATATAGTATCATGCCAATCACGTGCCAGATTTTAGGGCATGAGAAAGTTGGTATGAAAACAGAGGTTCGTTAAGTAGGCTACAAAGTAGTGTTAGGATTATAATTACTATCAAGATCATGTCTTACACCTCTTTAGGATGGATACAAGGTACTACTAGAACTAGAATGTAGAGTCCCATATGCATAAAGTCTCATCTCCTTGATGTGGATAAATACTTTAGAAAGTTTTGGGACAACTGATATCTAGCATTTTTTATATACATTTTAATCCCTATCTTGATCTATTTGCATTTTCATCTATGGAAATTCTCCAATTTTATTGTACTTTGTGATTTATTTGGTTTAAATCAATTTTGAATGGAAAATGTATTATTTTCATATTTTAAGACTTAAATTATTAAGGACTCAATTTAATCCATTTGGCTATTTTACATAAATTAATTTTGGATATTTCTTGATAATTTAGCGCTAACTTGGCACTCTTTTTTGCTAACTTGATGACATGGACATGTGAGACCCATGTTCAAATTTGTTCAGTACCTTTTACATGCATTCTAGCTTTTGCCTCTTCCCAAACTTTGCTGAAAATGGCAACAAACCTACATTAGTCTTATGTAAGGAAAAAGAACTCTTCTGCTACATTTATTCTATATTTTCTATTGCTTTCTGCTGATTACCACTTCTATAGAAGAAAACAGCAACACTTCAGCATCTGTTGAAAGTCAACTTGAGGCATCTAGGGCAGAATAATCCTTAGGCTTTTTGGCATCAGTTTTGTAACTCATAACTTATTTCTCTTTGTTGTAACTTAGAAAATTCATAGGTCACTTTTCCTTTGTCATTCTCTCTACTGTTTTGGTTTTTTTGCTCTCATGGAAGGCTAAATTCCTATTTTAATTAATCACTAGGAACTTGGGATGTTGTAGCTTGAACTTTCAATGCAAGATAAGTTTTTTATTCTCCATTTCATCTCATTTTTGTTTTCTATTAGGTTCTTGTGTTTATTGATACTAAATTCTAATATGAACTTGTATAAGCATAATCTGATGTGTATTTGAGATATAACCTTGCTTAACTGATCATAAAAGTAAGTAAAACGAAATGGCTAGTTTAGATGATATCTAACTTGATTTGGTTAAGGTCTTTTAAAGTTGCATCTAGCTATATACTAATGAAGTTCTTCTTGACTATAGTTAGAAGCATTACAAATTCTGAAGTTCCTCTAGATTTCTTTTCATAAAAACCAAATGGTGAAATGAGAACAAGACTGAATCAATGAGTTAAGTAGTGATACACTCCCATAAATCCTAGTGGCTGGTTGCATATTCTCTTTTACTATCAATCCTTTATGTTATTGTTTTGCTACTGATTTGCTATAGTTTATTGCTCTTTTATGCTTAAATCTGTCAACAACCCCCCTCTCATGTTAATTATGTTTAAATTAGTGTAATTAGTGTTAAGAACAATTAATTAGTGATTCAAAGTAAGGCTTCTTGAGTGAATACGACCTGGGAATCACTATATTGCAAGATTGCTATGAATTAATTCTGGCTGATTCGGCATCGTAGCGGCATGAACCAACAACTCATAGAGGTTTGTAGGGCTTTAAGTATTCTAAGGGGACAAATGTAGGGGATGTATACCACTAAGTGAATGGAAAGGCAAAGAGTAGTCAGCCACGTAGACGGTCAGATAACCCCTAGTGGATAAAGGCACAAAGTTATGTAAAGACAAAGAAAAGAAAGTTTCCTAAACTAAGGTGATCTTGGTTTTATCGGTGTACTTTAGTCTAAATGGGAAAGTAGATAGAAGGTGTATCTGAGTAGAGTTATAGAGTATAATTAAAAGGTAATGATAGAGGTTCAATAACCATAGAGGATGTAAGCCTCAATGATCGTAGAGGCCCATGAGACCCCATAATAAGATATGCATGCATATGAACCAATGAATCCTCTAGAGAAGAGAGATCACTATCTGCATGTGATGGGGAAAAGGAGAGGTTAATCTCCAACCATAAGACTAAGATATAATGAGCATAAGGGTAACACACCGTAGTTGGTCATCAAAGAAATTACCACATGAAAATACTAAGACTAGATGGATGACATGGAAAAAAAAACAATCCCATAATTATTGTTGTTATGGTTTAGGGTTTTTCCTTCGTCTGCCTTGTGAATCAATCTAAGCTAGATGTAATACCCTGAAAAATCCATGATTTTTGGGTATTACGTAAAGCTAATTTTGTGGAATAATTCAGGTAGAGGGAATTTTTCTTGTTGTGTGGGAAGGAAAATATGAGTTTAGAAGTTACAAGGTTGTGGAATATTTAGATGTTGAGAGTCAAGGAGTATATTGGTGGTATCGAGGGCATTAAGGAAGTCAAGAGACTAGTTGAACTCAAAGAGGGACTAAAGTTAAATAAGGGAAACTGTGGGGAACCTAGGATTTAGAATTACCTGAGGTGGGATTTTATGGATTTACTTTTACCAGTCTTGACCAAGGGTCAGCTAGAGGGTAACGTAGTAATTTCACCCCTTTTTCCTCATTTATCTTTTTCTCTCTCTGTATTCACCTTCTCTCTCCTCTCTTTCTTTCTTTCTTCTCTCTATTCTCTCACTCCACTCAAGTCCTTCAACCGAGCTTCAGGGGATGGATCTCGAGCAATGGGGTGAGCTTTTAGGAGTCTAGCAATGTTGAGAAAGCAAGGAATTGAGGTAGGAATTCCTATTTCTCAAATTTTTCCTTATTTTCTAGTTTTAAGGGTATTTAGGGTAAAATCAAGATTTTGGCTTTGTTTCTTGATGAAAATTGGGGCTTTTAGTGTCTAAATGTTCCTTAGACATCAAAGATGAAATCCCATAGAAGGAATCATGGAAAATGGTGGAGAATCAGTTGATCTGGCCCAAAACCGAGGCCAAAACGTGAGGTCAAAGTCGTGAAGCCTCAGGTGCCACGTATGGTGTCCTAGGTGCCACCCTTAAGTAGAAATGAGTGGTCTTGGAGCCCCAGGTGCCAAGCACTTAATTTTGGGTAGAAACTTTGGCATCTGGCACCTCAGGTACTAGCCATCTGAGTGTTTTGAGGTTGTTCTTCAAACGGTCGTAACTCTCTCATCCGAACTCCTTTTTGGGTAAACTTTATATCCTTGGAAAGCTCTTTATGTCTAATTTCTAATGGTATAAATTTCATTTAGATATTCATAATTTGTTAAGAGTTATGTTTGAAAAATTAAGTGAAGGTTGGGATTTATGGTAGAGGAATTTCTCTATTTTGTAACCTTAATTGATTTTTGCCTGGTTACAATAGGGCTAGTCTAGGTGCAAGGCAGGAGCACCAAGAGCGTGGAATCCAGGTGAGGGATCTATTTAGCCCTCCTTTATACGGATATGCATATATGCATATATATATATATATATTTATATTGTTTCATATACATTTATTTATTAAATGTATTATTGTATGGGATGTGTGAATTGGTGGTTATGTGTTGATGATATAGGTGCATTGCATATTCATTTGCATATATAAATTATGAAATGAGAGGGAAATAGAAGTGAGAAGCTACCTATTGTGTAATATCACTGAGTGGTGTCAATGGGTATGCGTACACATTGAGGGTTAATCCCCAATGTGGTGTGGAAAAGAGTAGGATTTGCATTACATCTTATTCATTTGCATATATATATTTTGAGTATGGTTGTGGTGTAGTATGTGGGATATATATATATACTAGCTAAGGGCATAATCCGAAAGACCACATACATGTTATGGCTGTGGGTATAACCGAAGAGGTTGGACACATGTTATGGTTATGGATATGACCCAATAGGCCAGATACATAGTGAGATTTCTTGAGTGATAATTCGTGGGAACATAAACCCACGTTGATTACACTCTTGAGATATGGTGTAGGAGCATGGACTCTTGAGTAGTGTCTCATGCATTTATTTAATGTGTGGTGTGTATGTGTGTGTTTGAGGGGAGAACATGGTGGGCCGTGATACCATAGGCATGTCTTCGGGTAGCTTGGTGTCACGTGGGATGAATTCTTGATTAGGAATACTTATATATATATATATATATATATATTTGTATATCTGTGTAGTGGAGGGCTAACATTGGGGAGTCTGTGGTTTAGACTCACCTCTCACAGTTGTAGGTATGCATGAGCGGTCAAGTCAAGGGTTCATGGATCGAGGATGCCTCCTTATTGTTCAGGGTAAGGTAATATATTTTATTATATTTATCTAGTGATCTCTGTAATCATATAGGCCACCTACAATCTTGCAATAGAAATCTATGCTTTCGTCAGTGTTGGTAATACACTATCTACACCGATCACGAACTGGGTTTATAGGTCATGGCATTAGTCCTAGGTGGTAGAGCAGTACCATCATCCACCAGGAGAGGTTTAGTGAACCTTAAATGCCCATAGGGTGATGGTTCACAAAGACTTAGGAAAGGGAAATGGTTGTGGCTTAATGATTTAGAGGCTTAAAGAGCTTGGTAATCACAGAAACCCAATGACGAAAAAAAAAATATTAAGGTTCAATGACCCAAGAAGCCAAAAAGGCTAAGAGATCATAGAAACCTAGAAGAATTAGTGATTATGACTCGATGAATCATAGAATCCTATGGGCTAAGAGATTCGTGGAGACCCAAACTACCAATTTATTGAGGCTCAATGAATGTTAGAGACCAAGGGAGAGCAGTAACTTATAGCAACCTAGGAAGTTTAGGAGGTTAAGAGATTAAGATGTTGAGTATCTATGACACAACACAGAAAAAGTAGTTGAGGATGGTGACAAATATCATGCATGTTATAGGTGCACATATAGTGTGCTAAGGTGCAAGGAACTGGGGTGGTAAAACCCTGAGTAAGAGATGAGACATGATTTAAGAGTCAAGGTATTGGTTAAGGGTGTGACCCAATAGACTAGAGCTATCATTCCATAAGGCATGACCTGAAGGACAAGGCACTAGTGGCAGGCATGACTAATGGAAAAAGATTGAGTTAAACCCCTTACAAAGGAGGATCATGTGAGTTTCTTGGGAAGATTAATGACGCCTGCAAGTGGTCAAAGACATTCTCTTGTATTGTTACTAGATATAACTTAACCATTGATTACATAGTGGATTTGAGTACTAGCCCACGTGAAGCCTAGAAATGCCAACCTAATAAAAGAATTGAGGTTTACCCTTAAGAGGGAAGTAGGGGACTTGCATGAGCCATTCTGACATGCAAGAACAAGCCAAGGTAAGAAGAAACTAGCATGGTAGTTACCATGATCGTTGTTCCCAAATGAAAGAGAGAAGGAAGAGATATAAGTTCTAGTGGAAAAACCACAGATAGTGCTAGAGTTTGGGAAAGCTCAAAGGGTAACTTTTGGAACACTATAAAAGAGATGGTATGGATCTCTAATTAGGATAATTTGCTAAAAGAACCAATGCTTGTATGTAATGTACAGGTATATAGTTAAAAGAGCAAGGTGAAAGAAAATTGCACGGAATAGATGTCCCATTTGTGATGATTTATGATTATTGAAATTTGAGGACCCAATTTCTTTAAGGGGGAAGTAATGTAATACCCTAGGTATTACGAAGATTATGAGAAAGTGCATTTTTAGCACAAGTGGAAATTTTTCTTGGAAAGATTTGTACTTGAGGAAATTTAGGGAATCCTAAATTATAAGTATGTTTGAAATGTACTGATGGCCAGGTGAGTTCGTGTCAAGCAAAGGCATAAAGTGCCACATGTAGTGGTTATACAACATGTGGTAAGAGAGACCATGTATGGATCCAGGTAAAAGGCCAAAGTGAAAGGAGGTGAAGTGTTGTGAATCCCCATGCAATAGGGTAAGAAAGGATCCTTGAAGCGAGTTAGGCTGGTGCGAGGTTAAGTAGTGTGGTTAGTGCCATGAAACTGGGGGTAGAGTGCTATTACTACATATAGGTCTTTGAGAGGGACTAGAATAAATTAATTTAAGAAATGATATTTTTAATGGAAAAACGGTGAAATTGAAAGTTTGAGGTTTATTAGAAATGTTGAGCAATAAGGAAATGAAGAGGCCCAAGTATGACGGGTTAAAGAGTATGGATAAATTTTAATGAAATACCATCATGCCCTAGGACCTAAAAGATGTTTTTTAAGGTTATAAGGGTAAAATGGTCAAGGAAAAGTCATAAAACACTCCCCCACACTTAGCCTCTCATTTCCCATGCCTCACTCACACCCATCTTTCTTTCTTCATCCCTCAGAAGCCTCTCACGCATCCTCTCCACTATCGACAGCTAAAAGGAGCTTCAAAGGTGGTTCCACCACCATCTCCAATGAAACTCTAGCCACCAACAACCTCTATTCCCGTTAAGAAACTTCAAGGCTTGAGGTGAGTTGAAATTCCTCTTCTCCTTTCTTATTTTTGCATGGTAAAACCCTAAAGTAGGATATTGTTGAAATATTTGGTGTTTGGGAAGATTTATAGGGCATTTGGTATGGGTATTGTAGTGAAATGGAAGAGGGAATTCCCTCTTTTCTTTTTTTTTTCATTTTCATTGTTTTAGTATGGCATTATGGAAAATGGGGGATGAAAACCAGCTTCCATATAATAGTTTTTTTCCATTGAAAATTTTCCATCAAAATTGAGATGGAAAGCCAGTTTCCATCTAGAAAACTGGTGAATTTTCAAATATACCCTCTTGAATCTCGTGGCTTCATTCTTTGCTCTTTGTCCCTGGTTCAAGCTTTATCTTTATTTTGTGATTGGTCCCTGTAAGAAGATGAAAGACCAGGGGAGAAGCTATTTGTTCATGAACATAAACAATGAGCTTTCAATCGAAGGATAAAAGAATCGAACCAGGGGAGATTTGCAAAAGAAGATGAAAGACCAGGGGAGTTTAAAGAATAGAAAAAGAAAAAGGAAAGAAGGGAAATGGCCGTCAGTGAGATTTCATCCGAAGGACAGTGACCACTAGAGAAAAAAAGCAGATCTGGGTTTACTGACTAAGATGAAAAACCAATGAAGATTTTTTCCCTTGATAAAAAAATCTTGCACCACAATGCTACTGACATGTGCTTTAGAAGAATCCAAGAGAAGAAATAAGATTGAACGCACAAAGTGCCAAAGACCAAATGGGATTTGGGTTTATAGAAGAAGATAAAAGACCAACGAAGACTTTTTTGTCTTTTCTGACTAAAAATGTCTGAAGGCACAGAGAGAGAAGGTTTTATTATTGGGAATTGCTTTATTTTGTTTTTTTTTTCAAAATTTAGAATAAATAAATAGTAATTTAGTAAACTAACCCCACATACTTTCTTTCTTTTCTATCTTATACCAAATATATTTTTTTTCTTTTCTTTTTCCCTTTTCCATTCTTTTTTCCATTCTATTTTCCTAGTTCCTTTCCATTTCTACTCTTTCGTGGATACCAAATAGGCCCTAAAGCTTTCAAATTTCTACTTCCATGATTCCTAAGTTTTGGGAAAGGTTTTTAGGATAGGAGTTTTACAATTTAGGGAATATTAAAGAAAATTTGAGGATTATGGTTCATGACAGAAAAATTTGGGAATAAATAAGAAAGATCTTGAATCCAAATGTAATGTCGAAGTTTTTGAGTGTTTTTTAGTGACAAAAACATGTCTTTGGAGTCGCCTAACTTGAGATTTTGCCATGGGTTTCTTTGGGATCAAGTGAAGAAAGGTTGAGGTTGAATTAAAGCTCATTTCACAGCTTTTGGGGTACCTTCTGTGGGCTGCTACTGTAGTTCCACCGTTAAGCACATCAGCAGCCATCCCTACACCTCAAGATAATGAATAAGGGTTGCCCTCGAGACCTTGTGATCATCTTTTTCCTTGAGCAAGCTTCCAAGAAATGATAGATGTAACACCCACCAATTTTGAGGTCACGTGATCGGCAGTATTATGATTTTTATAATGAAAATTTTCATTACTTTAATGGAATTATCTGGTTATTTTTAATTTTCCATATTTAATTTATTCTTTTTGAATATTATTTATGGAAATAGAAATAAATAACTAGGCCAGGTATTTTATTGCGAATGATATTTTTGATATTTGAGGAAAGTCTAGAGGAAGAAGAATTTCATGGAAATAGTGTTAGGGGATAGGGAATTGAGAGAAAGCAATCATGAGGTAAAGAGGGAGCCGATTACCTATGGGGTCCAGAGAGGGACTAAAACAAAATGAGGAACTAGGATGGCACTTAGAATGTGGCAAGTGCCCAAATTGGATAAATTATGGATCTCCTATTACTAAGGATAACTAGAGGTTAATCTAGGGGGCAAAGTAGAAATTTTACCATGGGCAGGTATATATAGGTGGGCCTACTTTTTTCTTTATTTTTCAATTTCCTCTCTCTCTGCTCACTCTTTCTTCTCTCATTCTCTCTTCTTTTTCTCTACACCTCTCCCCTCCAAATGCTCCAACGAGCTTCGATGAGCTATTCTTCGGTAGTGGGGTGAGTCATCGGAGGCCAAACAACGTAGGGAAAATAAGGAATCGAGGTAGGAATTATGATTTCCCGAACTTGTCCCTATTTTATAATTTTAAGGCTATTTGGGGTAAATTTGAGATTATGGCTTCACTTATCAGTTAAATTTGGGGGTTTTGGTGTCTAAATACTCCTTAGACACCAAGGATGAGAACCCATGTAAGAAATCATGAAAAAATGGTGAAGATCTAGCCCGATCTGACTTAAAACCAAGGCTAGATCATATGGGTCACGATCTTGGCACCCAGGTACCACACTTCAGAAAGGGAAATGGAGAAAAGGCCTTGGCACCCATGAGCTAGGTGTGGTGCCCAGGAGCCAGCCATATTGAGCCAACAGCAATGTGTCTCCTAGTTCATTTTCAAATGGCCATAACTCTTTCATCCGGACTTCTTTTTTAGCAAACTTTGTATCTTCGAAAAGATATTTGAGTGTAGTTTCCAATGGTATAAGTTTTATTTAGAAACTCTTTACTACTTAAGATCTATGACCAAATAAGTGAGCAAATGTCAGAGTTAGTGGTAAGGTTTTTTCATTTATTTATTTATTTATTGATTTTGGTTGGTTCTAGGTGACTTGGGAGCTTCATTGGCATCGTCTCCTAGGATTTCTTATATGGTAAACCTTGTCAGCATCAAGTGAGTGGATGACCTTGCTACTTGTTTTTATTAAAATTACACAAGTATGATATAAATCCCACTCACACCACGAATAAGTTTAAATTCATTAAATTCCATAGTTAGTTATATCAAGTAGATTAGAAATTTTTCTTGTGATATTGGGAATTCTTTTATGAATAACCTATGGGAAAATTATGGTTGAATTGTGTGGGATATGTTGTATTGTGTTTATGCGTACATTGCATATGAAATGGAACTATGAGGGATTGTGGATCCACGAGAAGGAACAAAGGGGTGGACCTTTAGAATAAACCCATTAAACACTAATAGTCGGAGGGAAAAATTTGGGTTGGGCCTCAATGTGGTAAGAGTGAAAAAAGAGCATGAAATATATCACATATCTTGCATTGCATATTCATACATGAGACAGAACCAGCTAGTAAACCATGGATGAGGATATTCCTGAAAAGAATGTCGAAAGTTAGGAATAGATGGGTGGACCTTTGAGATAAGCCCATTGAGTAATTATTATTCGAGGCAAAATTTTGGATTGGGACTCAACGAGGTAAGCATGGGAAAAACATAGTATGTGGTTACCTGTATATTTATAATCCGTGTATGGTTATTTTTTCTTATATATGCTTGGATATGGTTGATGTGGATTGCAAGAGTATGGACTCGCAAGGTAATAACAGGTACACTTAAGTTTGTGTATCTGTACCAATATGGGCTAGAAGTTTTTATTTAAATTATGGTTGTGATTTTGGTATTTGTACTTGTGCTTCGCTTTATTGTACAGTCACATATCCATTGAGTTTTGATAAGCTCACACTCTATGTTATTATCTTTTTCATATTTAACAACTGAGGAAGATGGGAAACCGCTAGAGTTAGCCACTATAGAGACATACTCCATTTTTGTTTGGAGGGTTCTTAATGAACCAATTTTGGGGCTGTATGTGAATAACTTTATAATTCTATAGGCCACTTAAGTCTTGCTATATTTAGGAATTTTATTGAATTGGCTACAATTTACTTTGCATTTTCATTGTATTTATATTTCTCAATGTTATAGGAAGTAAGAAAATATATTATGTAAATTTATTTCGTTTGTAATTTGCATGTTAAGTCTTATGCCTATTTTTTGGGGGCATTACAATAGATTTGAGCTCGAAATTGAGGCAAATAGCTAGCCCTACTCAAGATAAGATTTAAATTATTTAATGTATCACACTATATGCATAACACATGAGAACATGTGGGGCTTTGTGGAAGAAAGAGTAAATTCCTTCTTAGTAATTCAAGTTAGCACTCCAGAGGAGTAGCAAGTTAGCATGAAACAAATGCATATCTTCTTATTAGAATTGTATGCATGTTGCAAACCCGTAGGAGAGGGGTTAGATATATATGTTGAGAATAGCATGAGTTTAAGTCGTGATAAGTAGTAACACATGTCTAAAGGTGTATGGCACTTAGAAAGTGTCACCAAGAAAAGTACCGAAGAAGACTAGGAAACCTGCAATGTAACCACATAGTCAATATATTACCTTGTACGGAGGAAAATATAGTGAAATGCATGCATATAACTTGATGTTAGTAACACGGGCATGTGTTGAGTAAAAGTGAAATGATAGTGTACGTAGGTAATTGGAGCAACCTAGGAGTGAGGTTACTCAAGACTTGTGAACTAAAGAATGTATTTCCAAGTTTGGTAATGTGAAAGCACATTGCCTAGGTTTTGTAACATTCGGGTTTTAATGGTTTATGATTTTTGTGTGTACCCTTGCATGACGATTGTGGTGACCAATTTTATGTGATTGTGGCTGTTAATTTTGTCTTGCATTTGGACTGTCTGGTATCTGGAAATATGTGATGTGTTGAGTTTTAATTAAAGTATGGCTAATTGTGGAAATGGTTGACCTTTGGGTTTTGGGGTCAAAGAGGGACATGTAGGGAATTTTTGTTTTCTTGCATCTTAAATATTTTCTCCTAATGCCTCCCACACACATCCATAATCTCAAGCTCTCCTTTATCTCTCCTCTTCCTCTCATCGCCTCGTATCCCTCCCTCTCAACCCATCTTTAAATTTTTTTCTCTTTAAGGATTTCTTGTGGCAGCATCATCCCTCTTCCTTGGTGGTCTTTCGAGAACAAATTAGTGTTCTTCCTTATCTGGCCCTCATTTTTTGCATAGAAGGAACCCTAGATAGGTGTTGGATGATTTTCTTAAAATGAGGAGTTAGGTGTGGTTTTAAACTCTTCCCTTGCTATCATATGAACTTTTAGAGATGATTTTTGTGGTCTATTGAACCATGGTTGCTGGTGAACTTTCCTTCAAGTCAAAAAATTTGAAAATGTTTGGGAATTCTTGGCTTGTAATTCATGTGAAGTGTTTTCTTTAGCCTTGAGCATGTATTTCTAGTTATTTGGGATGGGCACACATCATTTTTTAGTTAGGATTTGAGTTAGAGTTATTTGGGAAGGGCTTGAGGCATTCTTGAAATATGGTTTTTGAAGTCTATTGGCAACCAGTCGACCGTCCTAGAGAAACTGGTTGGCTGACTGCCTCTGGAGTATAGTCTGATTCTGGTAGAGGCACATCGGTTGATCAATAAGTCCCCATCAATTGATCAGTTACCCTTTGGCAGTGTTGGTATTTTAGGCTAGATGCATCAGTTGACTGGTTAAAGGCTAACAATTGACCGATTGCTCTTAGGTTTGGCTGTTTAAATTTTAATGATCTTCTGATGATTGACTTGTTGATGATCACGAGTCAACTGCTTGCTCACTATCAAGATTGGTTATGTTAAAACAGTCGACTGCTAGGATGAGGACAATCAACCAATGACCTCTGGGCAATGTTTTAGAGTTCTAACTTAGTTCTCCTTTTTTCGTGTGTTTAATGAATAAGGGATCAACTCCATGACTTCAGCACTCAATTTCCCTTAAAGTTGTTGTACTTACAATAAAGTATAGCTTGAATTGAGATGAGTAGAATAACTCATTTCTTCCAAATCGATTGGATCCTACATTCAATGAATTTATGAGCTTTCTCATTTAGATTCAATATTTGATGGCTAATCAATCAAATGGTATGTTCTTTAACTTATGATAGTGGCTCTATGGCTTTGATTGGGAATGTAAGATAAGATTTGAGTGGGTTTTCCTCTTTTGTTACAACCTTGGCTAGCCCTTTAAATAATTAAGAGTATAGAAATTTCCATTGGCCGTTTATTGTCCTTATATATTGTTGATATTGTTATCCGCTCATTGAGTTTCTAATTACTCACACTCCTTTACTCGAACATTTCAGAGTCTGTAGCTGAGGTAGGAGACGCATCTGTAAAGTCATGAGCCCTATGTCCACCAATCCCCTTTGCATCTTTGGGTTGGTCCTTGTATTTGGATTTTGGTAATTTATTTAATCTAGATGTCGCTCTGTGACTACATAGGTTACCTAGGACTTTTTATGTATGTATTTATGGGACGTGATCCAGGGTATGGATATTTGTTTAGAAATGAAAGATGGGATGCCATCTATACTTTTGTACAAACTATATGATGTTATAAATGAAATGATAAATGATTTCACCCCTCTTGAATTATACAAGAAAATATTGTTTTCTTATTATCTTAAAAGGGTTGTTGGTATCATATATGTTTGTTGGGCTATGTTGTTAGGTTTATAGTGTAAGTGTAGCCTTACCATCATGCCAGTCACGCATGAGTTTTAGGTCTCTTACAAGTCACAAAGCAAGGTAACCTTGGAAAGCCTCCCTCTATAGTCGTGAACCGTGACATGACCATAGAGTGAAGGTCAACTAAAGGCCTTGTAGGTGTGGTTATGTCCTTTCCTTCTTGTCGTGCTCTCTTATACAGTGGTCATGTATCCTAGGAACTAAAGTGATTTGTGTTGTTGTAGATTGTGAGGACCTCCAATGCAAACTGGAGGGCCTGTTAAAGCGAGGGAGCGTATAGGCTCTAATGGGGTCTCGTTGCAACCACCTGCCCAACCCATCCAAGAACAGGATTTTATAGAACATGTTGAAGGGGAGCATGAGCAAGATGTTCTAGAATTGGCCCGGGTACATCTTCCTCCATACGAGGCACCACAAGTTGGTCTGGCCATCCTAATAGCCAACACGGCCGTTTAGCAAGAGAAATTGGCCACTTTGATTGCTTAGTGGGAGAGATAAGTCACCACTACCAGTGCCCCGGTGACACCTGCATCTGGTATAGCTCCACCTGTACATCTAGTACCACCCCATAAATTAATGAAAGAGATGAGATCGAGGACTTAAGAAGGAAGAGGAATAGTCTAAATGTGGGTAGGCCCTCTGGTTATGATGGTACTTTAGGGGCTTCCAAGCCTTTGGGTAGGGGGAAATTTGCTCCTGTGAAACCTTTCCCTCCAGTTGCATCTTCTAAAAGTAACTCCCAACTTAGGTTAGGTTTCAAAAGTAGTTCTTCTTTGATAGGACATGTATTGCATCAGAAGCATGGTAGGCCTAAGTGTTCTAAGTATGGGCACTATATATAGCTGAGTATTTTGGGCCACTCGTGGTTGATTTCTGTGTGGTTAGTAGGGTCATATAAGAAGAGATTGTCCTCTGTTAGCTGATGCACCTGGATGGGGATCGGCCAACCCCTCTCATCCTTAGCGAACGTTAGTTCCAATTGGTAGAGCCTCTTCTTTTTCGACACAGCAAAGTGGTGTGGGTAGAGGCAGAGGCAAAGCTCAAGGAGGTAGGGGTTGGCAAGAAGATGACTGCAACTAGGTTGGAGCACATTCTCCCACCAACTGGGATGCTCAAGCCTTCAACAACATTGTGGCAAGTATATATCTTCTGTATACTCTTATGTTATGAGTGTTGCTTGATCTAGAACTTACCCACTCTTATGTATATCTCTTGTTCCTACAATGGTTTACTCAAGGACAAGTTAGTATCAGTAGGCCTTTCTTAGTTGCTACACCAATGGGTGAGACTCTAATTGTGGATTTAGGATATATTGTCAGTTGCATTGTAGCAAGTGAAAGGAATACCATGGTAAACTTGATGTTGCTAAGTATAATAGATTTTGATGTCATTCTCAGGGTGGATTGTTCATTCTCTTGTTATTCAACTCTAAGTTGTCATAACAAACCAGTGGAATTCAATATATCAGGCGAGCCCTTTTTCCTTTCTTTTTAGAGGAACAAAGCTAAACTATACAGTAATCTAATCTTTATGGTTTGTGCTAAGCACATGGTGAGGAAGGGGTGACGGAATTTCTTTGCTTTCATTTAGGACATTAAGGAGTATATGGTGAGCTTTAATCAACTATTGACTGTGAGGGAACAATCGAACGTCTTCCAAAGGAATTACCTGCTCGTCTCCGGCTGCGACAGTGAGTTATTCATCTTGGTAGTCTTGGAGACTCAACCCATCTCTACACCCTATATCGAGTGGTACCTACAGAACTTTGGGAAACTTAAGGCACATTGCGGGTATGTATAGGTTACCGATAGTTGCATAAGATGACAAGGCAAAACGAGTACGTTTTCCTAAGGATTTACAATCTACTGATCGATTGCAAAGGACTCAATGTTTGCTAAGATAGAATTAGGATTTGGGTATCACTAATTGAAGATCTCGGTAAAGTACATACATAAGATCATTTTCTATATGCGTCATAGGCACTGTAAGTTCTTGGTGATGTTTTTGGATTGATCAATATCACAATGGCTTTCATGGACTTCATAAATGGAGTTTTCAAACCTTTTCTAGGGAAGTTGTCATCGCTGTCATTGATGACAACCTTCATTGATAACATACCGGTGTACTCTAGGATTCTAGAAGAGCATGAGCTATATTGCACATTGTATTACAATCCTTGAGAGGACAGTAAACTATATGTGAAGTCCTCGAAATGTAAGTTTGGTTGGAGTAAGTTGCATTCTTAGGGCATATGGTTATTGACCACCTCAAAGATAAGGGACATTGTAACCCTCGCCCTTGCAAGCTAAGAGGACGTTAAGTTCTAACTTTCTAAATGAAAGCTACACCTAATAGAGTCACTGATATCTACTATTTTTATATTCTTTGCATCCTTTATCTTAGTCTTATTCCATAATTCATCATGCTAATTCTCTAATTATTTGATATTTTGGATTTTACTAAGTCTAATTTAATTATGAAATAAATATTACCTAATTCCATATTTTTATGCATTGAATTAACAAAGACCCAATTTAATCCAATTCTTGACCTTGCAGATGAAATTAATTAGAGAATAATTGATGATGTGGCACTCTTTTTTGACAAGGATGCTGATGTGGCATGCTCTGATAACATGGCATTGAATGGACACTTCTTGCTAACATGAACGTTGAATAGGATGCTGACTAGGCGTGTTCTCTTTTCTGGTTGCTTACTTGGATGTTAGGGCCTACTTGATGGAGATTTAGCAACCCTTTTTGGCATGCATTTAGCTTTTCTCTTCCCCAAACTTTGCTGAAAATGGCAGCTTCCTTTCTTACAATTGTCTGCATTAATCAAGAGTGTTTTGTTGCCCCTAAATTATGAAAGTACCTCAACATTTTAGAATAGCATAATAGCATCAGAATTTTTAGTATTGGCAAAATGTTAACTAAGGCATAAAAAGGAATATTTCATCAAAAATTAGGGATTGTATTAGTTTCTTTTTTCAAACTTGTATTCCTTCTACTACACTTGTAATTCTATAGCTCTCTTTAGAAGTGTATTTTTCTCTTATTGTTATGTGTTTTGGCTCTCAAGGAGGGCTGGTTTCCTTATAAAATTAGTCTTTGGAGGATTAGAGCTTGTATTCTAAATTCCTTGATTAATCAAGTAAGTTTGTTATGTTTTTATCCATTTTCTTCTTACTGATTTGACTCTAAAATCATATGCTAGTAACTTGTGTTGATTAGACTTGCTTGAGTATCTTTTTTGTTTTTATAGATTTACTTGGGGATTCAATCTACTGTAACTGATTGGTATGGTAGTTAAGATGAAAATGGCTTGTATTTATGATTGTTGTACATGAGTTTGGTTAGAGCTTTTTTGAGATTATGTATGGATTGTTGACTAGTGACGATTTTCGTAGAAATAATTTAGGCATAACCTAGATTTAGGAGATTTTCTAAATATATTTGTAGTAACAAGACATTAACAGAACGTACCTTGATCTTAAGTGGAATGAGGATGAACACAACCCCAAGAATTCATTGATTGATTGCATGTTTTCTTTGCTATAGTTGTTGTTCTATTGATTTACTGTTCATTTAAGTAAATTACGTTTTCAGTCAAAAACCCCTTTATTTTATGTCTGCAATTGCTTTGTTCGTGTGTGTTGCATTATGAACAATTAGTTTAGTGTTAGAAGTAAGGCTCATTGAGTGAATACGACTTAGGGACCATTATATTACAAGTTGCCACAGAATTTAGTTTTAAGTGGTTCGGCAACTATAGTGGCATTAACCAGTCACCACCTAATTTTATAACCAAGGCTAAAAATTAGGAAAACCCTATAAAAATACGATAACGCTTCTTAAGATCTTAAGGGTTCAAAAGTCTATTTAGGTTCTAGAGAAGGTATTAGGCACACTAGTTCCTACATTTAAACAATTACCCTATATGTTTCATGCTTTTAACATGAATTTTATTGATTTATGAAAAAGAAACAATATATGTTTTTAAAATAAGGAGACTTGACCTCAAATAATAATCTAAGGGTACTACGTATTCCATCTGAGGTTATCAAAGTCAATATAGTTCAAATTTCAAAAGGTGAGTTGAATTGATTGATTTTTAAAATGATTTTTGAAAAGGATATTTTTGGAGAAAAATATGATTTGGAAAAGGGATGAAAAGAAGATATGAGCTATAGGGAATTTTGAAAATGATATTCTTTAAATAAAAAAACTTTTTGAGGTCTTTTGAAAAAATGGTTGGAAAGAGATTTGCTAAGAAGGCTAGGCGGGAAGACATACTATATTGAAAATGATTTTGCAAAATATATTTTTGAAAATATGTCTTGGGATTTTTCTTCATATCAATTTTAAAAACGAAAATTTAAAAAAAAAAAAAAAGATGTAACTCCGTGCTTATTTTGAAAGACCATTTCAAATGAGACTTTGAAAAGAGGGGTGCACTTTGTCAAGGATACAACTTTGCTCCGACGCGCGTGCTATGCTTCCTTTTTTATGTTTTAAAAAATTACAAAGAGTTTTTTTTTTAATTTGATAGCCAATAATTTAAATTCAACGTTATTATAGATTCTAAATTCCAAGTTCTAAACTCAATAAATTAAATTCTAAACCATAATATTTAATTAAATAAGTTACAATAAATTTAATAAAATATTATTGTAAACAATAAATATTAAATCCTAATATTTAATTAAATAAATTATAATAAATTAAATTAAATATTATTGTAAATCCTAAACTTTAAATTAAGTATTTAATTAAATATTAGGATTTTGAGTTGGACTTTTAAGGTGTTAAGAAGAGGACTGTATTTTTTTTTTTTTGAAGGATTTTGAAAATACATCATGATCTGAAAACTATTTGTTTGACTAAAACATTTTATGTTTTTACCTTTCTCTTTTGATTTTCTGACTAATGATTTAAAAGACTTGGGTATATTTATTATTTCCCCCTTTTTGTTTTATGTTCTAATGAACTATCCAAGGACTTAAAAAAAAAAAAACTTGTTTGAATTCGAAGCTAAGAAAGGCTAGGGAAGAGAAAACAACTGAGTTTTATTACACAATCTTATTTATCTATTTTTCCTTGTAATTGTTATGGTCCTACCCTATTTCCAATTCTTCTAATCTGACTTACTCCTAAGCCCCAAAATTCCAAACCTAACATACACAATCTCACAAAACAGAAACAAGGAGAAAACAAACTAAAATACTTCCACGTGCAAGAGTGTGCAAGGGACCCAAAAACAACAACCTTCCTCATAATAACAAGAATTGAAAGATCTAATTAATTAATAAGTATATTGCAAGGTCTTTCCCTTTGTTACTTTAAATTAATTAGGCAGTTTAATGTGTATTTATGTTTTATTTTTATATAAATAATGCTACGAATTGAAAGGCCTTATCTATCTTACAATTTTTTCCCACCATAAAATGAAAAGAAAGTTATGCTTATCAAACAAAGTTACTTATTTGAAGCTAAGGAGTTAGAGAAAGAAGAGAATAGGTGTTGGTCTTATTTGAATGTATTTTATTTCTATTTTATTTTATTATTTTCTATTTTTTTGACTTAGTTAATTTTTTGTAAATAATATCATTCAAGGTGTTGCAGATAATGCTGTCATTCCAAGATATTGTTAGTATCAATATTTTGTAGATTATTAGTAATTTTGTTTTTAACAATTTGAAAATTAAAGAATGACAATTAAATACTCTATTTTTAAATCTTGATCAAATTTTAAAAATAAGTTCTAAGATATTAAATTGACTGCGTGAAGTGAAATTAAGTTGTCTAGGTGATTCATATTTAGAAGGGGTTAATATATTCCATTTTACAAGAAATAGGATATATGAAGAATTAAAGTAAACAAAGTTCATATTTTCTAACTAAATAAACACTTTTTGTTTGGATCTTGAACCGTTTTATTTAAAAATAAATAAATACAAGCAAAAACAAATTAACGTGAAAAACTAAAAGAAATCCTTGTTATTTGGTCTTCTAATCAAGGACATCTGATTCTTTCCTCTTTGGGGCCTCAATCAAACGGATTTGATTATCAATTACCATATTCATCTTCTACCTGTCCGCAACCAAAACACGTGAGAGCCATGATTTGCCAGCCATCAGTACGACGCGCACCGCACTTTTGAACCAAACGCAGAGAGCCAGCTCATTTTTTCACTTTGACAGCATCAATCACTGTCGCTGCGAAAGCAAAATCCAAGCCCATATGAAACAGTATAAACCAAAAAAAGGGAAAATCATAAACTTTTGCCGTTTGTCTCTTCCAAATTTGAAAATTTCTAATCTTCTTGTTTATAATTGTTTAAACTTCCGAGGGCCTCTACATATATATATATATATATTTTTTTTTTTTGGCTGTAGCCTCGCATCTCACAATCATTGCTGCTCTCTGCGATTGGGTTCTGATAATCGAAGGTATGACAATCCCAGATCTCTCTGATTTCCTGGTATCCATTTTTCTCCATGCCGTTAGAAGTTCATTTCGCTATGTGGTTTTTCATTCTTAGCTTGATTAACCCATAATTTTCTTTGGCACATAAAATTCATTTTCCAAGATTTCTGGAATAATTGTTCGGCTACATAGTTTTCTTTTGCATTCCGAGAATCCTTTGGGCATTGAGCTGATGGCATGATTACTGTTTTTCTATTTTCTTTTATGCTTCTTAAATGACTAGATTTATTCATGGGGTCGCTTGGTCTAAGCTATGGCCTCTGATTTTAACCGTTGCCCCTTGTCATTATAGTAATTGTTGGGTTGATTAGAAAAATCATGCCAAAGCTTGCCTCAGTGGATTCCGTGTTCTTTTCAGTATAGCACGATGGAATTTTAATTGGATCTTCAGTATGTTGTTACTGCCATTGTGTATCGAATGAAATGATCTGGTTATCCCTTGTTCTGACATTTCGTAGAAAGCAGTTGGAAGTAATGGAAAGAAATACATGAAGATAAATGAGTAAAATAAATTCGTGGCTTTTATTTATTTATTTTTCGTAGGAAAAAGATCATGGATTATGTGACATTTTCCCTTCATTCTCGACATTTTTGTCAATATTATGGTTATACTTTCACCACACTATTAAGGATGCCAATTTTTATTATCCGACCTGCTTTTTTAATTGAATATGAAGAGAGAGGCTGCAACTGGGGGAAAATTTAGCTATACTCTCTATCTAAATCATATGATAGTTTGTTATGCTCACCGTTGAGAAGCAATTAACTTGCCCACTCACAGTTTGGGCTGCTGGTTAAATATTTTCCTGGAATTTTCTTATAGATGGTGCGGAAGCATTTAGAAATGTATATAATCAAATCCTCTAGTTATCACACTGGTGTTGATAGTTCTTGCTTTCTATTGCGATAGGCTCATTCATGGCGCTGCCAGCTGTATTTGCAATCACATGGTTTTCTCATTTTGCATTTATTTATAGGTTATCCTCTTGTCATTATTTCAAACATTGGAGGTGAAATTTTCCTTCAGAGAAGTTATGCATTACTTCATTGCAGGCTTAACCATAAGTTTAAACTGACAAGAAATGGGTCGCGGGGTCAGTAGCGGTGGTGGTCAGAGTTCTTTGGGGTATCTCTTTGGAAGTGGGGAGACTGTTGACAAAGCTCAAGCTGCGCAAGTTCAGCCTGCAAATGGAGGGCGTTCGCAAAATGCAGATGCTGTGGCACCTTCAATTGAAAAGCAAATTCCAGCTGGAGTGCCTGGGAATCTCACAAACAATTACCATCGTGCCGATGGGCAAAACTGTGGCAATTTTCTCACGGTAGAGTCCTTGTTGACATTTCTATTGAGTTTGATTGGATTGTGGTGCATGATTTTCTATTTCTAGTAAGCCTGTTCTGTTCCATACATTGTTTCCCCTGGCCTAGGGAAATTCTAGAATTGCTCAATTTTTAATCCTTTATATTATAACAGATGAGGATGTCAATCTCCTTCTTTTGCACCTTACATAATGATTATATTCATTTAGAAATAATGAAGGTGCAATGTTAGTTCTATTTCTACATGTTATGCTGGAGGCAAAAACAAATTTAGGAAGTAAATAAACAAGAACGTGCATAGCAATAGTACTACAAAATGGGAAATCCTTGACACATTAGCTTCTACTTTCTAGTTAAACATTTCAGTTGAAAATGATTGTACTTTCTGAGTCTCACTATTTTAGCGGCTCTATTACTTTGAAGATTGCAAGATACAGCCGGGACAATTTATACTAGGGCAAGATGTTGAGAGTATGTTCTTTGATATACATATGTAATATGCACTTTGTGGCATACTTTTTAATCTTTGTTTTTTCTTTTCTTTTTATTATATGCTCATTATAATATGCAAGTTTATTTAACCAGAATCACTTGAGTATGTGTTGAATGATGGATAGATAGCCTAATGATGCAATTATCTATCTGTTTTGAGTATTATTATTTCATCTCTCCATCCTATTTTCTCGTGATTTATCAATTTAAGTATATTTAAACTGACTTGCTATGTAGTATTTTTATGTTTCACTTCTCATGGCCGTTTCTGATAGGGCCTGTTTACCTATGATTTTGTATTAGTGTTAGCATATGGTGCTGGGCACTTTTTTTGTTCAGAAAGTGTTATATTGATTTCAGCAGAGGAATATGACACATGAAGAAATTTTGAAGCAATCAATAACATGAAGATTAGTTGGAATAATGTCCATCATGTAGGATCAACAGAAGGAGGAGGAGGAATAGGGAGATAAGACAGAGAGAGGAAGAGCAAGAGGGAAAGGGAGAAATAGGGAAATGGAGGGAGATGAGAAAAGAGAGGAGAATTGGTATTTTTATTCCATCAGTAAGCTGAATGACAAGTCCACAATTAAGGGTTTGTAAAGAAACTAACAGGACTTAAAACAATGAATGAAATAGTAATGACCAAGAGTTTGTTAATTTAAGCCTAGGACCTAATTCTAGATTTACAAATACTTACCCATATCATTGACCATATTATTCTAAATATTCTATCAAGAATGGTACATTAGCCTAAATCATCCCACAAGTTAACTCAAGAGGTGAGGACTAATCTAGTCCATATAAAGAGCCTTTAACACATTATTTTTGATAGTACTATTCTTAAAATATTCTTTTTCCCATATCTTTCAATTAAAGAAGCTCATAGCAAACATATAAAGAATTTGATCTAAATGTTGGCTTATAGTTATTATTTAATTTGTAATAATTATTCAATAAAATTACTCACCGACATGCATTTGTTTGCATTAAATAGGAGTGAATCTAATTGATTGAGATTTCAGTCCATTAACTGCATATGTTTTTTATTTTTATTAAGTACTTATTGTTTTGAATATATCTTATTAAATCAAATTTCATAAAAAGTCCGAAAAGATTTCAAAACAAACAGATTTAATTATTTGATATTCAAATTTAGAGATAAAATCTTAATAATAAGATATCTATTCACATTCGGACTTCTTAATCCTAATTAAAAAAAGAAAAAAGCAAAACACCTGTCAATATTGTTCTTAATTGTGGTTTTTGATTGGGCGCAGGATCGACCATCTACCAAGGTTCATGCTGCTCCAGGTGGTGGATCTTCCCTGGGTTACCTGTTTGGTGGTCCGGGGGGGAACTGATTCATCTGTATGAGTAATGTTTTTCACTAGCACATGATGTGCTAAACACATACTAGTATCTCAACATTAGAAATGGGGGCTTCTTCCTTGTGCTATTGAACCCATTTCCTTGAAAATATTGTTCTGGCTGATAGCCTAAAACATACTGATTCAAAGGGTTGTTTTGCTTTGCAGATATCTTATGGCTTTCAATTAATGGAACTCACTGTTTGTAAATTAGAAACGGGCGGATTTGTTATGGCTTTCAATTAATGGAATTCACTTTGCTTGTGAATTAGAAATGGTCCATAATTTCCTTTATCCTATACTTAGGTTTGGTTGTTGGAATTCAAGTATGAGAATGGAAATAGGAATAAGAATAGCCAAACATCCTCACGTGTAATTGTTGAAATCCCATTTTCTTGGGAATGCCTGGTAGTCATTTCCTAGTTCATAAGAGGGAATAGGTATTTCCTTACTCATGAAAAACTATTTTACGATGATATTTTTATAAAAAAATACATTCCTATTGTACTAATTCATAATGTTTTTATATCTCAATATGTTAAATATTAAATTTGAAAAACAATATTTAATATATTAGTGTAGTATATTAAAAAAAACTATTGTCAAAAAAATTATTGTATATTATATTATTAATATTGTATATTGTATATTTGCTTAAAAAATTACATATTCATCATATTATTATGGCTAAAAAAATTTGTTAGGATTATTTTTCTTTGTTTAAGAAAACAATCAATTACTTTTGCTTAATTTATTTAACGTTATTTGATCTATATATTATTTGTTTAAATTTTTACGTTTATGCATATTATAGTTATTTATTTATTATTTCTTAACATTTCCATTCTCTCAAAAAGATCCCAGCAACCGAATGAGGTGTTAGTTATCTTTTGACCATCATGCTGCTAACATTAATAACATAAACGCTGTCAAGCAAAGCAGCAATGGAACTTTATCATTTAATTTGCAGAATGAAGAATTTACAAGGAGTTTCAGTACGTTGGGTTGGCCTGCCAATCCAACTTGATATTAACACTAATTTGCGCGCATAGGTTCTCTGCTCATCAAACATCGTGCTTGGCTCATGAGAGTTGTTGATCGGTGTAGGTTTCACATGAATCAGTGGAATTCATGCAGATCGGACGTCTCTCGTACACCAAACACTTGTTCAACAAACAGAGAACCTGTGTCCCTAATTTGCATGGCGGTTTCAACTTGAGATTTGGGTTGTCGTTGAAATTTTTTGTACCCACTGTGTGTGGATCAAATTGGACTCATCCACCCTTTTGCACTTATTTTTTCAAAAAACAAAAATATTATGTCAAATATTTACTTTTTTTTCTTCTTACACTTATTTGTCATTATTATTTGTTTCACTACATATTCATTTTTTGTTAGGTTTTAGAGATTTTAATTTTTGAAGATAGAATATTTAAATGTAAGAGAATATTTGACTTCCATCTAGTAATTTGTTTAATCATCTTAAATTTTATTATTTTATTTCGTGAAAGTATAATTTTATTTACAAAGACAAATAAATAATAAGCTTATAAGAATTATTTTGATGTTTCTAAAACCTTTCAAGAATCAATATGGTAAATGATTCATTTGACGGTCACTTGCATTTTGAAGAGTTTAAGAAACTGAAATGAGACAATTAAAGACAGAGAAATGATAATCGGATTATGGGAATTATGTTATGCATTTTTTTAGGTTTTTGTTCCTTTTTCTCTTATTAGATTTTGATTCCTGCTCTACCTCCCTTTTCCTTTTTGACGCGTTTCAAAGTTTATCTAGTAACTTAGTTTAGTGAACAAAACTTAAACACATGCAAGAATAAGCACATAGACCATAGGGAGGGAAGAATGAAAATTCATTCATGTGTTTCTCTTGTATCATTTACTTGTTTTTTCCATTGAACCGAGTTGCCGTAAAGTACAACACAACTAACTATGGGCTTTTCCCATCCCTCTCGATGTTCTGGACACTTAGTCCTTGCTAAGGCCTTTTGACATAGGATCAGCCAGAGCTCATATATGCGAAGATCTCCTGCCATTCCAATTGGTAAGGAAAGATAGGAGGTGATTAGACAGATCACAAGCCTATTCCACTTACCGATGAAACTCATATAATAAATGGATTGGTCTAGAATAGTTGAGGAGGGTGAGACGGTAGTACACTATCTAGCTTAAGAGTGCTTGAACAGGCATAGGCTACTTGCATATCGAGTAGATCTAATCACAAGGGGATTGGAGGCGACATGCCTCTAGTCACTCATGATCGATACACAGTTGAGTAGGCCAATCAAGAACGCTACAGGTGTGGGAGCAATCCTTGTTAGGGAATGCTAAGACGGCATCTCACATATGGGTAGCAAGAGGGGCACTTATGCCTTGACAGTGGGGCCTCATGCATGCTTTCACACTAAAGCTTCATCAAATTTTCAAAAAGAGAGCATCAAATTCGGACAAAACAGAGCAGCAAAATATTTGCAGTACAGAAATTCTAGCGACTTAGATTTACCAACACAAAACTATACCAAAACAGATATAAAAGACACCAAATAAAATTCTACAGCTAGAAGACATATAAAGCTTTAAAAACATGTAAAGAAAGTAATAAAATTCGTAGTCAATGAGTACAGAAAATTAGTGCAAGACAGCTCAAAAATTATGGACAGAAACAGAGAAAATGGAGGAGACATCAGAAAATTTTTTTTAAATCAACTCTAATTAAATTCTCTCCCCCCACACTTAAACATTGCATTGTCCTCAATGCAAATCAGCACCAAACATCAAATAAAATGAAGAGGACATAAATTAAAAGGAGGGAAAGAGTACAGCCTTATCATGGAGCCGAAACATTGTAGAGTTGGATTTCCTCTACAGTTTCTTCTTTGAAGCCCTCATAGAACTTCTTCAATCTTTGCCTATTTACCATAAATTGCTTGTTGGTGGCCTCATTTTGAATTTCTACTGCACCAAAAGGAAAGACATTAGTAACAACAAAAGGGCCAACCCATCTAGAGCGAAGCTTACTGGGCATTAGCTTGAGGCGAGAATTGTAGAGAAGGACTTTGTCTCCCACATGGAATTCTTTTTTCTCAATTTTCTGATCATGTAAAGCTTTTCTCCTATCTTTATAGATGCCCACATTCTCATAAGCCGTTAGCCTTAGTTCTTCCAATTCTTGAAGTTGCAACTTCTTTTCTTTACTAGCTAGGGTCATGTCCATATTGCATTGTTTAACCGCTCAATATGCCTTGTGTGCAATCTCCACCAGCAACTGACATGCTTTTCCAAATATCAAGCGGTATGGAGACATGCCAATGGGTGTCTTAAAAGTGGTTCTATAGGCCCAAAGCGCATCTTCAAGCCTCTTGCTCTAATCTTTTCTATTGGTCTGCACGGTTTTCTCTTATATTTGCTTTATCTCTCAGTTGGAGACTTCCGCTTGCCCATTGGTTTAGGGGTGATAAGGTGTAGAGGTTTTGTGCACCAACCCATATTTTTTTAATAGCCCTTGCATGTTTCTATTGCAAAAATGTGATCCTTGATCACTGATTATGGCTTTGGGGACACCGAATCAACAAAAAAATATGTGAATAAAGGAAATCTACAACAATAGAATCATTAGTTCGGGTGGCTTTAGCTTCCACCCACTTTGACACATAATCCATAGCAACCAAGATATACATAAAGCCAAAAGACATAGGAAAAGGACCCATAAAGTCTATACCCCAAACATAAAAAACATCACAAAAAAGAAGAGGTTGTTGAGGCATTTCATTTCTTCTAGACACATTTCCAGTTCTTTGACACCTAGAACAGTTCTTGCAAAAATCATAGGCATCCCTAAACAAAGTAGGCCGATATAAATCAGAATCTAACACTTTTCTAGCTGTTCTTTGGGAACCAAAGTGTCCACCACATGCAAGAGTATGATAGAAATTCAACACAGATGCAAATTCATGATTTGGAATACATCTCCTAACAATTTGGTCACTACAAATCTTCCACAAATAAGGGTCATCCCACACATAGTACCTAGCTTTGCTTCTTAATTTATTCAACTGATGTTTATTTTGGTATGTAGGCAATTCAAATGCAACAAGATAATTCACTAAATCAGCATACCAAGGCTCACTAGTACTATGCAAAAGGGAAAAACACATATATGGGAAGTTGTCTCTAATGGGGAGATGTTCCAATGGGAGATCAGAATGCCTACTCAAATGATCCGCTACTACATTCTCCACTCTACTCTTATCCTTGATCTCTACATCAAATTCTTGGAGAAGTAGTATCCATCTAATCAATATTGGCTTTGCAAATGGCTTCTTTAGCGAGTATTTTAGTGCTGTATGGTTAGAAAACACAATTACTTTGGAGTCAAGCAAATATGATCTAAATTTATCTAAAGCAAAGACATTTGCTAAAAACTCATTCTCCATGGTTGTGTCATTTGATTGAGCTGAATCAAGGGTGCAAGAAGCATAAGCTATGACATGCAACTTCCTCTCTACTCTTTATGAAAGTACTGCTCCCACAGCATAATTTGAGGCATCACACATGAGCTCAAAGGGGAGCTCCCACCGTGGAGGTTGGATGATAGGAGGGGAGGTAAGTTGCTTCTTCAACTCATCAAAATGCAAGCATCATTAAAAACAAATTAGTTTCTTTTTAGAGGAGTTTAGATAGGGGTAAATCGATCTTACTGAAGTCCTTGATGAATCTCCTATAAAATCCTGCATGGCCAAGAAAAGAGCGAACTTCCCACTCAGAAGCGGGGTAAGGCAAAGAGGAGATAACATCAACTTTGACTTTATCTACTTCTATGTCACGTGAGGATACTATGTGGCCTAGGACTATCCTTTACTCTACCATGAAATGACACTTCTCGTAATTCAATACCAAATTCTTGTCTATGCATCTCTCAAGTACTCTCTCCAAATTTTTCAAGCATGCATCAAATGATTCTCCATAAACAGAAAAATCATCCATGAACACTTCCATGCAATCCTCTAACAAATTAGAAAATATATTTATCATGCATCTTTGAAAAGTGCCAGGTGCATTACAGAGACCAAAATGCATGCGTCTATATGTAAAAGTGCCGAAGAAACAGGTGAAGGTGGTTTTCTCCTGATCTTCAGGTGCAATGTGAATTTGAAAATAACCAGAAAAACCATTAAGAAAACAGTAGTGAGACTTTCCAGTAAGTCTCTCAAGCATTTGATCAATAAAAAGAAGAGGAAAATGATCTTTTCTAGTTGCTTGGTCCAACTTCCTATAATCAATACAAACACGCCAATTGTTTTGAACTCTAGTAGGCACTAATTCATTATTTTCATTTACTATAATAGTTACCCCAGTTTTTTTTGGCACTACTTATACTGGACTCACCCATTTAGTATCACAGATAGGATAAATAATGCCAACTTGGAGGAGCTTACTTACCTCCTTCTTGACTACATCAAGAATCATAGGGTTGATTCTTCTTTAGGGTTGCCTCACTGGTTTTGTCTATTATTCAAGAAGAATTCGGTGTATGCACACGGAAGGACTAATCCCAGGAATGTCTGCTAAAGTCCACCCAATCGCCTTCTTATTCATTTTTAGCAAATTGATTAATTTTTCTTCTTGATTGGGATTCAAGTTGTTGGCTACAATGACTGGAAGTTTATCTCCTACTTCCAAGAAGGCATACTTGAGGTTTTCTGGTAAAGCCTTCAACTCCAATATAGGTGGTTGGATGGAGGATGGAATCAGTTTTTGTGGAGTCACATCCAATGAGGCACCTACAAATTTAGATTGCTCAAAGACATAATCCTTGGCTAAAGAGGAGGAAGGGTCAGCAGCACAAGAAGAAATAGATGAAGAATGTACAACATTTCAGTTTAAATCACTACACCTACAACTAACTAAAGCAGAAACATAATCTAAATCTAAGCTAGAGAAAATGACAGAATCAGAATACACATCAGAATCCAAATCAGAATGTAAATCAGGATGGAACTCAAAATTGTCAGCACTTAGAGAATTTTCAATTTCAGTGCAAGCATGACAAAATTCAGAACCAGCACAATTGCACTCAAAGGCATCAACCAAATCAAAAAACTTAGGAAAATCAGAAATTAATTCAGCTTAGAAATCATCACATGCCTCATCAACTAAATAATCTAGAAAGTTAACCTCATGCACATTGGAATGATTTTCTATAGGATGTTTCATAGCATCTAAAATGTTAAAATCAATTTTGTTGATCGCAAACTCCATGGACAAAGTCCCTTCATGCACATTAATAATGGTTTTTGCAGTTTTCAGAAAAGATCTACTAAGTATTAATGGTGCATGGCCAGGAGTATTATCATTTTCCATATCCAGCACATAAAAATCAGTATGAAAAATGAAATCTTTAACTTTTACCAAGACATCTTCTAGAACTCCTGCTGGATGTGCTGTGCTCCTGTTGGCAAGTTAGACAATTACTCCAGTTGGTGAAAGCACACCAATCTTGATGCTTGAGTACACTGATTTGGGCATGACATTGATTAAGGCTCCCAAATCCAACATAGCATTGGAGAACTCCATACTGCCTATTGTGCATGGTATTGTGAAAATTCCAGGATCTTTACACTTAGGTGGCATAGGTGGTTGGATGAGTGCAAAAACATTCCTTCCCAAATTCACTCTCTCATTGCCCTTTAAACGCCTCTTATGAGTGCACAACTCTTTGAGAAACTTGGCATACTTGGGGATTTGCTTAATTCCTTCCAAAAGTGGGATATTGACCTCTATTTTTCTGAAGGTCTCTATGATATCTTTATCCATGTCAGATTTAGAAGCTTTTCTTGATTGAGTTTGCCTATTGGGGAAAGGAAGATGCATTCTCTGAACCACTTCTTTATCCTTGTTATTTTGCTCACTAGTTGAGGATGAAGGGACACTTTGCAACACATTTGACTTTTCTGGTTCAGATTCATGAGGTGGACCATCTACTTGCTTGCCACTCCTCAAAATGATAGCACTAACATTGCCTCTTGGATTGATTACTGGTTGAGATGGCAAACTCCCTGAACCTTGACTTTTTAGCTCATTGACTGTCGTAGCTAACTGACCAATTTGGTCTCCAAGTTCTCTATGTTTGTTTCTGTTCTTTTCTGGAACTGAAGAGTATTGGCAGTCAGTTGCTTTATTAGATCCTCAAGACTAGGCTCAAGTTTCTTGGGTGCTGGAGGAGGTGCATGGCTAGGTCAAGGTTGATTGTATCATATATGGGGTGGCTGGTAAGGAGGGTTGGCTTGAAAGCTGGATGGTTATGCCATCCAGGATTGTAGGTGGAGAAATATGGGTCATATCTTTGTTGTTGTGGCTGCATGGGTCTATTAGGGAATATGCCAGCACATGACTCATTTAGGGCCTCTTGCAGCTAAGGGCACTGATTAGTATGGTGGGTATTCAGGGAACAAATACCACAAACTGAGACTAAAGAAGGAAAGACTGGTTGTTGTGTTCTATGATTTAATGCCAATTGCCTCACCATTGAAGCTAACTCTTCCAATTTATTTTCAATCCTTTGTTGCTCCATAGGAGGTGTCCTCACTTCATTGATAGTAATTGCTGCTGGATCATTCAATCTGGTACTAAATTGCTGTGCATTTTAGGCCATCTTGGCTAACAATTTGTTTGCTACAGCAGGGGTCTTATTCACCAATGCCCCACCAGCAACTGCATCAACTATATATATATCCATAGGCAATAATCTTTCATAGAATTACTGGATGAGAAGGTGCTATGAAATTTGATGATTGGGACATCTTGAACACAGCTTCTTGAATCTCTCCCAGTACTCATGCAATGATTCACCACTTACTTGTCTAATCCCACTGATGTCTTTCCTGATTGCTGCTGTTCTAGAGGCTGGGAAGAATTATTCTAGGAACATCTTCTTTAGTTCATCCCATCTTGTAATTAAGGTAGTGAGCAGGTAGTAAAGCCAATCCTTGGCTGTCCCATCCAATAAGAAAGGAAAGGCTATCAATTTGATCTTTTATGCTCCAACTCCATGTGGTCTCATGGTAGAGCAGACAACATGAAACTCCTTCAAGTGCTTATGTGGGTCCTCACCTGCAAGGCCATGAAACTCGGGCAACAAATGGATTAGACCAGATTGCAATTCAAAATTAGCATCCAACTCAGGATAATTTATGCACAATGGTTGATAATGCACATTAGGTGCAATCAACTCTTTAATTGATTGTTTTTGCCTATTTTGAGGCACTTATGCATTTTGATTATCCATCCCAATTATCCCAGCTGACTCACAATCAATTGACTCCAACATAATATCAGATTTAGAATCTGATTCTACTTCTACACTATTGACAGCAAGCTTAACAATTTCAGCAAGAAGTTCAGAAACTATATTAGTCCTAATGCTATTGCTTCTTACTAGCCTATGGAAGGTCCTATCAATTTCGGCATCAAAAGGTGGTAAGTCCACATGACCAGACCTTCTCATACACTAGGAAGGGCAAAAATCACAAGAAAACAATAAAAACAACAAAAACACTAAAATCAGCAAAATATGCAAAAGCGGCATGCTAGGATCCAATCGATGCAAACCATAAAAAAATGACGTATCTCAAAAAAATCTGTTCTTGGAAAAATCCTTCTCAAGTTGGAAGGACTAGTGCAAAAAAACAGAGGTAAAAAATTTGATCTATAAAAATCACAGTAAAAATCACAATTAATTAAAAAAATAAAAAGAACATTCAAAAATAGAAAAGAGGGTCTAAACGATGGAATTTGAAAAAATGGCCACCCCATACTAGGCAAAGCAAAGTAGGGGTTGTGACTTGCTCAAAATGTCGAAAACTAGTGGTCTACCAAGTTTCACTTCAATCAGAGATAGTTAGGTTTTTCGCTAGCTAGAAAATGACTAGTTTTGACTAGTTTCCGAGAAATAGACTCCAAAACTTGTAAATCACTACAGCAACCCTAAACAACTGAAAAATGAATAAAAACACAATAGAACAACTAAATTAACAACTAAGAAGTGAATTGGCTCCCCGTCAATGGCACAAAAATTCTGGTTCATACCACTACAATGCCGAATTGCCTAGAATTGAATTCATGGCAATTTTGTGATATAGTGATTCCCAGGTTGTATTTACTCAAGGAGCTTCACTTCTAATCACTAATTAGTTATTCTAAACACCCAAAAACTAATTAAAAATGCATCAACCAGGGGGGTTTGTTGGTAGTAACAGTAAAAACAGAAATAAACAGCAACAATGAACAACAACAACAATAATTCAACAATAGAACAAATTTGACAAAAACAGAAGACCAAGCAACCAGCCACTAGGATTTATAGGAATGCAACTATCATCACTTAACTCATTGATTCAATTTTGTTCTCATTTCAACATTTGGTTCTTTATGAAAATGGTTCTAGAATAACTTCCAGAGTTTAGTGCTACTAACTATAGTCAAGAATATCTTCATTAACTATAACTAGATGCATTTCAAAAGAAAACCTCAACCAAACCAAGTTAAATATATCATCTAACTAGCCATTTCATTTTACTCACTTTTCTAATCAGTCAAGCAAGGTCATATCTCATATACAAATCAGTTTATGTTCCTTCAAGTTCAAAACAGAATCTGACAACAACATAAACATAAAAGCATAACAGAAATGAAATGAGATGAAATAGAGAATAAAACACTTATCTTGCACTTTCAGTTCAAGCTACAATATCCCAAGGCCATAGTGACTGATTACAATGGAGATTTAGCCCTCTATAAGAGCAAAACAACAAAACATAAGAGAGAAAATAGAGAGAAAGTGTGGTATGTGAAAATGCTAAAGTGTGGTTTGCGAAAATGCTAAGTTACAGCAAAAGAAAAGTGTCTCAAATGTTACAAAACTGATGCCCTAAAATGCCTTGGAATATTCTATCCTAGATGCTCAGTTGACTTTCAAAAGGAGGGCTGAGATGTGGTTGAATTCTTTGTATAGAAAGGGAACAACAGATAGCAGCAACAAATCATCAAAATGGTGCAGCATAAGGCCTCTTTTGCTATGCAGAAAGCTAATATGTCATTTTCAGCAAAGTTTAGGGAAGAGGTAAGCAAAGGCTGGCTGCATGTAGAAGATAATCTGGACAGAGGGCCCCACATGTCTCCACATCAACAAAAACATAAAAACAAGTCCCAGTTAGCATCCTACTCATCAGAAAAATGCCACATAAGTGCCATGTTAGCCAGATTGTCCACCTTAACGCCACATCAGCAGAAAATCTCCAAATTTAAATTCTGCAAAGCATACAAATGGATTAAATTGAGTCTTTAATAATTTAAGTCCTAAAATATGAAAATAATTCATTTTCCATCCAAGATTAATTTAGACCCAATAAATCATAAAGTGTAATAAAATTGTGAATTCCCATAAATGAAAATGCAAATAGACTATATTAAGGGTTAAAATGAATATAAAAATGCTAGATATCACAGAGTAATAGTCCCCCTCCACCCATAAAAAACCACAAAAAAAATGGAGAGGATAATGCCATTTATAACATGTGAAGAATATTTAGTGGAAGCCTTAACTCGGAAAAGTCTAACATGACCAAATTTTACAAAAGCTTGGACCAATGCTTCCCTTATGAAATGGATTATTGTGCATGGATCCTTCAAAATGCCTAGTACATTACTAAGTGTCCAAACATTTTTCATTCAATAAAAATGAAAGAAACGATTAATTAGTCTAGAGGGGAATGCAAATTTTTCTTTCAAAATGCCAATAATTAATGATTTTTGTAAACAAAGTTTAGTCAATTCAAAACTCAACTGATAATGATAGCCCGTAGTGTTTTTAGTCCCTAGAATAAGGATGAAAGCTTTTTCATTCCTATTGAACTGAAATTCCCAATTTCATCCCCAAAAAGCAAAAATTCCCAAAAATAAATCTCATCATTTTTCTGGCAGCATTATCCTTGGCTTGGACCACTAATTTGCAAGTGGAAATGAACAAAACTACAACTTAAAACACAAAAATTTGGTAATAAATTCAATAATTCATAAAAGTTATATAACACAACTAATATCCTAACAGCTCATTTGGTTCGCAATAAGAGCATGAATGGAATGGAAAAGAGAAAAGGAAAATGGGAAAAAAGTTGTTTGGTTGGGATGGAAAAGTGATTAGGAAAGAGAAATTATGTGTATATTTTAATAAAAGATAAAATAAATTAGCTGAGGTAGTTTACCTTATTATCCCTCCTGTGATTTTATATTTTGTAAAACAAGTATTAGAATCTTCATCTCAGCCCCGTCATCCCCTTCGACCTTGAGCCAAGACGCCCAAAGCCCGATGCCTCAATATCTATCCTTCGGCGCAACTTGTGCAAGGCTTCTTTGACTTTTTGGCGACTCGAAGCTAGTCAAGTGGACGTCTTCTCTGACCCGAAACCACACATTACCTCAGGTTCTTGGTTGTGATTGAAGATTACACATTGTCTAACGCTTCAGGTTCATCATTCTCTCTGACTTATCCGACTTCTAAACTAGATTCTTTGCTAAGGTCCTTTCCTTGTTAATCTTGTATAGTCCAACTCTCCATGGATAGGTGAATTATTTAGCTAGTGTAATTTTTGGGTTCAAGAAAACAATGCATACAAGGGACTTAAATAATCCTTCAGGAGTCTAATATACGACATTTCTAGAGAGTAAATAATGTCTTTACTCATTCATAGTTTATTGATAACAAGTGTTTGGGAAGTCTTTGTTTTTTTTCTCCTCAGATTTAGTCCTCAAAGTTATCTTTGGAGAAGCCATTGCCATCTTTCTTCTTTTGATTAATTTATCTTTGTGAACAATGCCATGTAGATCAAAACATTGTATAAAGGAAAAAGATTTGCTTACTATCCATGTACTTCTAGAGAATAGGCACTCTGCTAAAAATATATTATGTGTTAAAGCCTAAATACAGACATGCATGTTACATGTGAAACATTTATTCAGGATTGAAACATTAAATGAATTATTGTCTTTTTTTCCCCAAAAACAAGATGGAAATATTGCAATGGAACTTCTAGGATGATGCTACTTTTGAACCTTCTGAAAACCAACATGATTAATAATTGAAAGTAATGGTTGGAACCCAAGAGGGGGGTGAATTGGGTTTTATAAATTTTTCACAAGAATTAATTGGAAGTTAAAATGATTTTCTGTAAAAGTACAATGCTTAGGATAATAAATACAATACAGAAAATCAATGTGCTGTCAAGATAAATAATTATAAAGATCAAGGAATTAAAGAATAGATATCAATATGCACAAATTAAAAAGTAAGGGATAGAGAAAGCAAACTCGGAGATTTATACTGGTTCGGCTAATCCAAGCCTACATCCAGTCCTCAAGAGACCACTTGAGTATTTCCACTATAATTGCAAGTTTAATCCGGGTACTTGCAAACCACTACAACCACGCAAATTCGATCCGGGTATTTGCGAAACCACAATGAAGAATTTATGAATCCGGGCTCCTCCTCAATCCAAAGCAAGTTCTTCCAACACCGGTACTTGCGAACCTCAACTCAAAATAATATATGTGTTGATCAAAATCAACAATACAAAGAAACTCTCTCTAAAGAGTAGATGAAAACAAATGAAGCTCTAATAACTCTAATGATAGAGAATATGCAAGATTTGGCTCAAGAATGCTTTCCTTTCTCTCAAAGATGATAGAAGAAGTTAATATCACATTGTAGGACTTTGTTCTTGCTCAAAATCGTGTATCTAAGGTCATATATATAAGATTTTACAAAACTAGCCGTTATATAACCGTTATAGTGCAGTCCAGATTTTGAGCTTTATTTAAAAATTCATAACTCCCTCATTTGAACTCCGTTTTAAACAAATAATATACCGTTGGAAAGTTCTTGGAGTCTAGTTTCAAATGAGCCAAGTTTTACATAAAAATTATTTTTCTTTTAAAAGATATAATCAAAATACTGACTATAGGTCAGAACAGAATAATTTTTTATTACAGTAAAATCAACTTTCAGTTTTTCAAACTATATTTTGAATAGTCCTATATTTCTCATTTGGACTCCGTTTTGAATAAATAATATACCGTTGAAAAGATCTTTGAGTCTACTATCAAATGAGATTAAGATACTTAAAAAACCGATTTTTCATTTATGAGATATGATATAAGGAGTGACCAAAGGTCAAAAAATAACTTTTGTAAAACTTCATATCTCACTATCTTTTTGTTCAAAAATGCTTGAGCCAATGCATGTAAATCTAAATCATTGAGTTGCACAAATATACTAGCCTATATAAAATATACCTAATTTAAACACATAGGCTATCTTGATGCATCCAAGCTTCCAAGACTTCAAATCTTCTAATTCTTCATTTCTTGGAGATTCATCCTTGCATGTTGTTTTCCTTGAGTGAAGCATGATATTGCTTTTCCTTGTTCTTCAATACAATCCTCACTCTTCTTGTTTTGAACCAACCTATAAAATATATCTTACTTGCAAACCCAATGGTTAGTTTAATAGCATGATTCAATATATGCAACATACATATTAAATAACATAATCATGCTTAAGTACTTGTAGCATATATATGATAATTAATCTTTATATATATATCAATGCTACTATTCAAATACATTTGTTATCATCAAAACTTATGGCATATAGCCTTAGGGTCAACAATCTCCCCCTTTTTGATGATGACAAATCACCACATAAAAATATGTATCACAAGATAATGAATGCAATGTTATAAGCACGTATACATATTTTTCTATTGTTTCTTCTCCCCCTATTTGACATCAACAAAAAGGTGTAAGGAACACAATATAAAGAAGTTAAAGCACATACCTTCATTAAGTCAGGATGTCAGAAGATGTCAATATAGTATGGGGTAAGGATACATCAAAACTTATCATTGATTTCATTGACATGTAAAAAGAAAATTTTAGAAAAATTTTTCTCATGTCAAATGAAATGAGCCAAAAGATAAAACTTGAAAGAGTTTTAGGCTCCCCCTTAAACCTTGCATAATTTGAAAAAGAATAATGAATAATGAATATCCAATTTTTCAAGATATATTCTTTTTCAAAAAAAATACATTCAAGTGAGACAAAGCTCCCCCTGAATTTCATAACATTTTTCCTTTGAAAAAGATTGTCCAAATCATTATAAAGGAAATTCAGTTTTTGATTGCAGAATTTTGAAGTAAGATTTTTGAAGAAATTTCTGCAATATTTTCATTGAAAATGATTTCTGCTTGTTTATGAAGAGGCATTTTTAGTAAATAGCAGAAAAATTAAACTCTTTGAAAAAAAACATCATTTGCTGTCATATGATAGAAATATTTACAGCACACAGCAGAAGTATGATATATGGATTAGCAAAGCATGATATAAACAAGAATATTAATCATAATCCATAAATCGAATAATAATATTTTTCAAGATTTCTGAAAAACAATTTCTGCATATATGCATAAAATTATTTCAACATATAGCAAAAGTGATTTAAAATAAGGATACTCAAATCCTTTTCTTTTCAAAACAGATAATGCTTCAATATGGTAAAGCAATTTCAGCATTGTGGAACCAATTCAAGAGATTCACGATATTTTTCAAAAACATTTTGCTTCGAAGGAATTTAGAAACGTTTCATCTAAGGAAGCAATATATATGGATTAGTGTAATAAGATATATTCAAGCATATAGTTCATAATCCATATATGAAACATCAATATTTTTCATCCCTTTTGTTATCTACAACAAAAGAGATCTTTAAAATCTTTTCTTTTTCAAAAAGAATGTTGCTTCATATGATAAAACATATTAACATAACAGAAGCATTTTTAAAGTCCTTTTTCAAAACAAATTTGCTTCATAAAGGATAAGATAAATTTCATCACAAAGGAAGCAATTTATATACCCATTCAAAATGAATTTATATATGTATCTTGAGGATGAGTACATGTAAAAATTTTGACAGCTCATTTTGTATGAGTGCATGTGGAATCATGAAATATTATTCTTAGCCATAGCCTTTGCTCATGATGCATGAATAGCATACACAACATATGTTCTTAGATACATATAATCACAGCATGATGTAATCATGTATGCTCTCAAGAACAACACAACAAAGCAGAGTGATACGGTTCTGAATATCACCATTTTATTAATCCTTAAAATTTCTAATCAAAATAAATTAAATCAGCCGCAAATCCACCGAAAATTGACTTTCGTGGTTTTGCCATTAATGTGACGCGTTATTGGTGTGCATGCGTACTCTAGACTTCTGGCTTCCAGCTTGCAAAATCCATAGGATGAGCGTGTAGGGGTGCGGCGAAGAGATATCTTCGTTGGCTCTAAGTCACAATTTTCTCTCTATAAAGACTCCCCCAGAATTCTCAATTACCACACCACAAAGAGTATTCATCTCTGAGCCTATAACTTTCTGACATTCCTCTCTCTTCATACTCCTACAAAAATTTCTGAATTTTCCAAACCATGGCAGTAAGAAAGTTCATTGATCTCACAGTAGAGGCCAGGGAGGAAGAGCTCGACTTAAACTTGAGTCTAGGCAAGGACAAGGGCAAAAGACCTTTGGAAGGATCTCAAGAGAACCGAAAGAAGAAGATGAAGATCGAAGAGGCTGAGGAGATTAGTACAGGCCATACGTCAGAAGACAAAATTGCTTGTCTGGAGCAGGAGGTGAAGAAACTCAAGAAGATGATAGAGGACCAGGAGAAGTTAGCTAAACGCAACAATGCGGCACTAACTTCAAGAATAGATAGGTTCTTCTATTGGTCTACCCAATACTTCTGCAATCAACAACAAAGAAGTGTTGATTGTATGAATGGGATTTACCCTACCCTCCGTGACATTGCTCAGTCTCTTGCTCCAAGGAATGGCCGAGGGGTGATGATACAATACAACCCTCCTAATCCGAGACCACCTCGCCTGTAGATTGCTCATGCATGAGCAAACTTTCCCTTCCTTTTTTTTTTTAATTATGCAATGTAATCCTTCAATTTTTTTTAGTGCAAGTGGTTTCTTTTATTTGACGGTACAAAAAAATAATAATAAAGAAAGATAAAATAAATCAGCTACACAAATTCAGCACAGTATATATATATTGAAAAATATATATCCATTTTAAAGATGGAAAGAATTTTCTGACATGGACATATATATCATCATTTCAAAGCAAAAGCAAGTTACATACTTATCAAGATAAAACATATTATAACTTGAGTATGTAGTACAATAATTGAGGTAATATGGATTAATAAGATATAATCAGATATAAACTAGAATCCATAAACAATCGTTCATAAGCTATATCTTATACAAAGGATATGACATGTATAATGCTCAAACCATGATGAATGGTATAAAGACAATATCTTTATATACAATGATATGATCAAATATGTAAGATATTAGAGAACAATATATCATTGTAATGAAAGTATGTCAGTAAAAAAAAATTTGCCAGAATGTTCAATTGAGATCAAGGAGTATCATTCAATTAAATAATGAAGAAGTTAAGGATAGAGATACTCATCAATTTTGGCAAACTTTTGTTGCTTCTTGAAGTTCCTCTTCAAGATTTTGATATCCTTGTTTTGCTCATTGCTCTTCTTTTGATCCTGTCTTCTTGCAATTTTAATGATCTTAATTGATTGATTATTTGCAACATCCTCTTTACTTAGCGTCTAGCGTTGGCATCTGGCGTGAGGCATTGGTTTACAGATTGACATATATAAGCCTTGCTGGTCAACCACTGATGAGCTAGCAGGTCGACCAACCAACTGCAAGACACTTTTAGTGGAGTACTTTGATTCTCAAATTAGTGATGTTCAAATAAATCTCGAGCACTAGGAGCAACATTATGTTCAAGATATGCCATATTAATAAAAGTGCTATGCTTCCATGAAATGCAATTTTGCAATAAATTTCATTTTATTGAAAATATTTGAATAAGATTACAATAAGGATAAATACTATAGGCAAGAGTAATCTTATTATTGTGAAAGCAAGAGAAATATGCATGTGATGGATGAAAGTTTTCATGATGCGGCAAAAAGGAGAGTTTGAGCAGTATTTAGAAGAAAGATATTGGTTCAAAACAAAATTTGAATCTATAGGTCACACACATAAGAATTGTTTTCAGATATAGCATGCATGAATATCAAGGATAGATGTAAGACATATTAGACAACAGACAAAAGCATTAGAGAGCAGTAAACATATCAGTCAAAATTCTTACAATGCATTCCAGCTTATATGTTTACTTATCCATTGCCTCCTTTTGATGCAAGAGAGTGGAGTTTGAATGATGTAGCCATTGAAAAGTCATTTCCGCTCCTTGCTTCGAGGAAAATCTACAAATTATTCATTTATCTTTGGTACCCAAATTTCTTTGGGTTTGCTTAGGTCATGAGTTCCTTTTTGAACCCATTTCATTTTTACTCCATGAACAAGATTTTTCTTATAAAAACAGGAGTAAGACTTGTGTCCTTTCAGTCCACAATAAAAACAAGTGCAAGGTGGACTTTTGGACATTTTTGCAGGAACAAAGTAGTTTTCGAAATATTTCTGATTTGACTTGTTAAGAACAAAACCAATTTTGTTAAAGCTACTACTTTGTTTCTCAACAGAAGAGTTTTGAATTTCTCTACCTTGAGAAAGTTTTTTAAGTGTGTTTTTAAGATCCTCATTCTCCTTTTTCAAGGAATCACACTTGGTACAAAAGTAATTTTTGTTGGTAGAGATATTTGCCTTTAAAATCAAATTCTCTTCTTGCAAAGTTCTGTTTTGATTTTCAAAAACAAAATTCTCTTCCTTGGAAATAGAAAATTCGTTTTTCAATGTTTCCAACTCATTTTCAAGAGAAGAGTTTTTCTGTTTTGAAATATTTAGTTTCTTTGCAAGTATAAGAGATTCTTCATGTAAATCATCAAAGGCATCTTGTAATTCTTCAAAAGAGTAGTCAAATGAATTTACCTTATCTTTATCTCTGGCCACAAGACAAGTGTTGGCTTCTTCATTTGTATTCTCCTCATCGGAATTGCTATTTCCCCAAATGGAAGATAGGTAAGCTTTCTTTGATGATTCAGTTTTTGGTTGTGGTTTCTCTTTTTCTCCTTTTTCTTTTTCTTCTATCTCCTTGGTGATTTGAGATTTTCCTGTAAGTTCAACACCAAGAGCTTGCAATTGATTAAGCACAAGTCGTATCTCATTAATGGTTTCACAATTTTTCATTTGAGCGATATCAAGTTCATTAATGAGATTTCTAGACTTTAATTCCATTGCAACAAGATCTTCCTCATATGCAACTTCTAAAGTTTCCCACATTTCCTTAGCAGTTGCACAATTGGAAATTCTGAAAAATTCATCTTGACTCAATGCACAAGAAATAATCAATTTTGCCTTAGCATTGAGTTGCACTAAACTTCTTTCAGTATCATTCCATTCACTCTTGGGTTTTGGAATGTATTTTCCTTGTTCTTCCTTGACAGGCATATAAAAACCATTTTCTATAATTTCCCAGAGTTTATGGTCTATTGAAATTAAAAAAATTTTCATTTCATACTTCCAATATTGAAAATGATTAGCATAAAAAATTGGAGGTTCTGTGAAAGAACAATTTTCAGACATAAACCACTCACTAGATCCAACCATATTTACTCTTAGACGGTTAAGTCTTAAATCAAGAGCCCAAGCTCTGATACCAATTGAAAGTAATGGTTGGAACCCAAGAGGGGGGTGAATTGGGTTTTATAAATTTTTCACAAGAATTAATTGGAAGTTAAAATGATTTTCTGTAAAAGTACAATGCTTAGGATAATAAATACAATACAGAAAATCAATGTGCTGTCAAGATAAATAATTATAAAGATCAAGGAATTAAAGAATAGATATCAATATGCACAAATTAAAAAGTAAGGGATAGAGAAAGCAAACTCGGAGATTTATACTGGTTCGGCTAATCCAAGCCTACATCCAGTCCTCAAGAGACCACTTGAGTATTTCCACTATAATTGCAAGTTTAATCCGGGTACTTGCAAACCACTACAACCACGCAAATTCGATCCGGGTATTTGTGAAACCACAATGAAGAATTTATGAATCCGGGCTCCTCCTCAACCCAAAGCAAGTTCTTCCAACACCGGTACTTGCGAACCTCAACTCAAAATAATATATGTGTTGATCAAAATCAACAATACAAAGAAACTCTCTCTAAAGAGTAGATGAAAACAAATGAAGCTCTAATAACTCTAATGATAGAGAATATGCAAGATTTGGCTCAAGAATGCTTTCCTTTCTCTCAAAGATGATAGAAGAAGTTAATATCACATTGTAGGACTTTGTTCTTGCTCAAAATCGTGTATCTAAGGTCATATATATAAGATTTTACAAAACTAGCCGTTATATAGCCGTTATAGTGCAGTCCAGATTTTGAGCTTTATTTAAAAATTCATAACTCCCTCATTTGAACTCCGTTTTAAACAAATAATATACCGTTGGAAAGTTCTTGGAGTCTAGTTTCAAATGAGCCAAGTTTTACATAAAAATTATATTTCTTTTAAAAGATATAATCAAAATACTGACTATAGGTCAGAACAGAATAATTTTTTATTACAGTAAAATCAACTTTCAGTTTTTCAAACTATATTTTGAATAGTCATATATTTCTCATTTGGACTCTGTTTTGAATAAATAATATACCGTTGAAAAGATCTTTGAGTCTACTATCAAATGAGATTAAGATACTTAAAAAACCGATTTTTCATTTATGAGATATGATATAAGGAGTGACCAAAGGTCAAAAAATAACTTTTGTAAAACTTCATATCTCACTATCTTTTTGTTCAAAAATGCTTGAGCCAATGTATGTAAATCTAAATCATTGAGTTGCACAAATATACTAGCCTATATAAAATATACCTAATTTAAACACATAGGCTATCTTGATGCATCCAAGCTTCCAAGACTTCAAATCTTCTAATTCTTCATTTCTTGGAGCTTCATCCTTGCATGTTGTTTTCCTTGAGTGAAGCATGATATTGCTTTTCTTTGTTCTTCAATACAATCCTCACTCTTCTTGTTTTGAACCAACCTATAAAATATATCTTACTTGCAAACCCAATGGTTAGTTTAATAGCATGATTCAATATATGCAACATACATATTAAATAACATAATCATGCTTAAGTACTTGTAGCATATATATGATAATTAATCTTTATATATATATCAATGCTACTATTCAAATACATTTGTTATCATCAAAACTTATGGCATATAGCCTTAGGGTCAACAATAATGCCCTTTGTTTTCCTTTGCTATTATGCATTAGTGAATACAGGTGCTTTATACATACTTTCTGTCATTTGATCTTCTTATACTTGCATTGTGGTGTAGCTGTAGATGTTAAATTCTTTTACAACTTCTAGCAATTATTCACCTTTTTTTTTCTATGTCTTTATTCTTACATTAGCAAACAATTTATATTAGTGGTAATCTCACCTTTTCGATTTCGGTACCATGGCTTATCCCCTAGTGGAACTTTTATTCTTATGTTTGTTATGTTGAGGGCATCGACATAATTCTGTGACAACACCACCATAAATAGTCAAACAGGCAGCTATGTACAATACTACTCTAGTAAACTCTAGATAGACAGTTACATTAAAGCATTTCCATCGGGGATTAGTTGAAACTTCAGGCATAGGCTCAAGGGTTTTGAAAAGCTTGTTATCTAAATGCATCATAGCATTCAAAAACCTATTAAAATGTCTATTCATACTCTTTCTTGATCTATTAAAGTTGACTTGGATGACTCGATTCTTGTCATGGTAAGACAAGATGTGTGCAAAAGTAGCAACTTGCTTATCTACAGGCATATGTCTAGTAGGCCTAAGTCCACCTATAGTGTTAAGCATTGCATATAGTTTATCTAAAGTTGACCTATTCATTCTCATTAAGTAGTGGCAAGTTGTGTCACTACTTTAGACTAGACTCCTAAAATGGGCTCTATGACCATGGAAATCAACATTGTAAGGTCTTCTGCTAATTTGGTGCCTACAAAGAACAACTCCAACAACAGAAGCATAATAGCTACATATGACGAGGATCATGTTAAACTACCATAGCAGCAACAACAATCCTTGTTTTCAAGCCAGCCATAGCTAAACATGATTGCCTAAAATTATTAATTAAATTAGATTACATTATATAGCACACGAGATTAATTAAATCAATTAGTGGTATAATTGAGATGTACTAGCTAATTCCAAAACAAGTTGAAAAATAAACTAGGCTTCTGTTCGAAAAATTGAAGTATTTATAAGAAATGAGCAATACAAAGGTCAAGTTGTCTTTTCATGTGCATACATGTTATTCTAAAATAACTTTAGAGCTGATGGGTAATTAACTTATTATGTAAAGACAACTAAATTAATTGACAAACTTCCAAAATTCTAGTCCTTGATGGTTTAACTTATGGCAGACTGCTATGATGAAGAAGGACCTAAAAAATGTGCCAATAGATAAAGAAAACAAAATTCCTGAAATTTATAAAATCTGGATCACACTTCAGACCTATGATTTGAGGAAAGAACAACAGTGTAAATGAGAGGAATGGAGCTTATCAAATTACAAGGGCAATAACTTACAACATTTTCTAAGCATGGAGCCAAAACCATCATATGAGAGGAAGTGAGCTTATCAAATTAATTTATGAAACCAAGTAATGTAGATTTTCATTGTAAAAAAAAAAATCTCCTAATGAGCTAAAACCTCTTTACAATGGAAGCTGTTAAGTTAGAAAAGCAAAAACATAACAATACTAGAATGAAAGTCCTTGTATGCTTAGCAAAACTCGAGGTATTTCAACCCAATTAAGGCCATTTTCTGTACTAATTAACAATGTCATATATAATGTTTAACTTATTACATGTTTCAATAGATAATGTACCAGTAAATAATTTATCATGCACATGTTAAAGTTTAGACTTCTTTAATTTCTAGATTAATTTTGTGGATAAATAAATGTCTAGAGATAACCTTATAGAACCAAAGATGCAGTGAAAAAACAAAGATGGAGATGACCTTACAAAACCAAAGATGGAATGAAAAAACACTAAAAAATATATATCAGAACCACAGAAAGAGGAAAATACAAAAAATTAAATTTAGTGCAAGGCTTTCAAGATGCTAGTACTCTCCCATCCAAAACCTCTTTGAAATATTTCATGCCTATTCCTTACTCAGATCCTCCCTTTTTTGACTATTCCTTAACTAACTACTTCTAGATACTCTCTTTATTAGCCAACACATGTCCTGCCCTCTGGATCTTTCTGTAGTTACTCATCTTTCCTTTCCCTTGCTTGTATCTTATACTAGGGGTCCATCTAGTTTGTTATTACTTGGTTGCAGTGTTTAATACTTTTGTTTACTTACATGTGCCATATAGCAATTTTTCTTCCCCTTGTTTTCCTTGATTTAAAAATATTATGCAAATCCTAGTGATCTTAAGCATACAGTGGCACTTGAAGGTTTATGTGCAATTGCAAATTACTTATTGTAATAGCCTAATATACTAAGAAGACCACTACTCAAGGTGGAAAGAGTATAATATAGCAAAATTGCATGTCTGCATTTTACCAAATAGCTGTTTTAGTTGTCATTAACACGAGCTTCAAAATATATAATAGGCAACAAGAACAATAGAAGAAGAATTTTAAAAATCTAGTTCCACAACAAATCAACAACATATTATCAAACTTCTCAATGAAGGAGAAAAAGGAGGACCATTACCCACGCATACTAGAGACTAGAGAAAGTAGAGCATGATGAAGCAGGCCAGACGGAGATGCATGAGTACACTAGTGATAGTGCTAATGTGTGGTAGCGGCAATGAATAGGAAGAAAAAAGACACTACAAACTCCATTGTCAAGGGTAATCTCATAACTATAACGTATTTTCTACCTAGATAGATGGGATTTTAGTGGGATTGTCGAGGAAGAATCTGTATAGTTAATGAGGGCTTCTAGGTTGAGGGACAAGGCAAACAAGGGAAAAGACACTGTGGATAGAATTTTGTGTGCCTTTCCTTTAGTGAACGTGAACCAAACATACAATAAGAGTTACAATTGTGCAAACATCCATAAAAAGATTGTAAAGTTGAATTAATCATTGGAGAAAATAAAATAATACACCTTGATCCATCACAGTTAACCAATCCAAAGCAAAGAAGAAAATTTTTAGATCATGGGCTCTTCCAAAGACTAGTTGAAATTGTCTCTCTCAGAACTCTTAATAGTGTAAATTGCAGAAGTAACTATTAGTGAATTTCTCTACACCCTTTGGAGAACTGTAACCATAGCCTTTAGATCAAGCCCATTACTATTGGCCCATTAATAATAATAATGGCCTAATAGAGTTTCTACATATTTAACCCAAACTATTTAAATTAAATATGACCATATATAGCTCAAAAATTAATACTTTATTAAGATCACCAATTTAGGCCATATAAATTATTTGATAGCCCATCATGTACAAGAAATTAATATATGAGTCCATCCTATGGAAATTTACTAACAATCTTTGTCACAACCCAAAAATTTTGGGCACATGACCGGTGTGGACGATGCATCACACCACACTGTTGCAAGCTTAAATTAACCCTTAAACCCAACACATACATTCCTCATCATTATTAATTTTGTTCATGAAAATAAAATAGATGAATCGCACTTTGTTGATAATAGGAAAAATGTATGAATACAACTTTTATTATCAGCATATAATCAAGTGCTCAAATGTAAACAAATATTTGTTATATTTCAGACAATACCAAACGTACATATCCATATCCCTCTACTAATATCACCTAGCTGATTATAAAGCTTTCCAGAATAAAACCAAGATAGAATGAAATAAAAATGTCATACCTTGAACAAAAAAGGAGATGTCCTCAGCAAGCAAATTGTCAAGCTAATCGATCTTTTGTACATACCTTAAACTGTAGGGGTGTAACACCTTGGGTTCCCTGTGTGTTACTGTTGGTGGTATAACAGTATAGATATGAAAATACAAAGGAAAAATTTTCGTTTGTGTAATATCCTGGATTTTGAAATAGTATGGCAAACCTTTAATTTTCAAGAAGGAATGTTTGAGGAATTAAAACTTTAAATTTAGGTTATTTTGAGACTTAATTTGCAATAGAAATTCAATGACAATAAATTTTAAGGGCTTATTTGAAAATTTCCTCATTTAGAAGGAGAGTTAGTTTTAATAAGAAAAGAAAAAGACAAAAAAGAGAAATAAAATATAAATAAGTAAGATAATAATTGGGAGAAAAGAATCATAAAAGTAATTTAAGGAGACATAAGTAAAATTTTAACCATTAAGTTTGGGACTTAAGTGAATGGAATAAAAAGAATCATAAGACGTATTAAAGTTTCAGCTAAAAGAATCTTGGTGGCAACATTAGAAAAATAACACATGGTTTTACTTTCTCATTGGTGGTGGAAGATTTAACAGGAAGACTAGAATTCTAAACATCATTCCTTGTTTCCATAGTATTTCTCATTCCTCCAACAAGTTTTGCATGACAACCAAAGAAAGAAGAAGAGAGTGAGCCGAGAGAGAAAGATTTTAGCTTCATCACCATGAGATTTCTTCCTTAATTCATGTAAGCTCATCATCTTCTCCTTTATCTTCATTTTCTATTAGCCAAACCAAGAGAGAGGGAGAGAACTCTGTTTTCCCACGTGAAAACATGGAGACATGTCCACCCTTTGAAATGCAGAGAGGGAGATTTAATAGTGAGAATGCTTGGATATCTTCTAGGAATTTCAAAAGCAGCTTGTGAGATTGAAAGAATATAGTTAGATGCATTTTCCAAGCCAAAATTGAGGAAGAGGATGAACCCAAAAACAGAGCAAAAACCAAGTATGTGAATTTGTTTCTTCATGCTTTCATTTTTCTATGGATAGAACTAGCTGAATATACCTAGCTTAATGTTAATCCAAGCTTAGGAAGTAAGAAGTCCCAAAATAGAAAACAAAACCAAAAAAATAGAAAACAGAGGAAGAAGATGTGATTTTCATCCTTCAAGCTTGAGAAATTTCAAAACTTCATTTTAAATACATGTTTTGCCTTGTTTTAGGTTGGTAATGACCGAAAACATCCTGAAAATATATAGGATGAAATTCTAGACAGGTTCGTAAATCAATAACATGAGAAAAACATGTAATTTATAAGATAGGGACTACAGTGAAACAAAATGAAAAGTTTACGGAAGTTGATATAATTTTATAGAAAACTATCTTTTGGGACTAGCGACCTAGCTGAAGCTAAATTTGATCTTAGATTATGAAAAAATATAAAGGAAAAATATTAGCTAGGGACCTAAGTGAATAAACATAAAAGTTTTTAATAGAAAAAAAAATTTAAGATAAAATCTAGTTTTAACTAAAATTATAGATTGTATAGAAAATGACCAAATTAAAATTTAATTTCATATGAATATATCAAATAAAAACTAATTTCTTTTGCTTAAATTAGTTTTTTAAATTATTATGTGAATGTGTATCTAAATCTATATTTATAAAATCCTGTTTGAATTGTAGAAGCTTATCTCAAAATTAAGGTGAAAGAGATATTTATCCTTCCTTGATTGTATTTTCAAACATGTATATATATAAATTTTATGAATATGAATTCAAGATTCCAAAACCTTTTTTGTATGTTAATAAAGAGGAGCTATGCACGTGCATGAAGTGTATAGTAATGTTGATGTAAATGTAATTAAATGAATAAGTTTTGTATGAATGATTGACTAGAGGTTTAGGTCCGTAATAGTTGTCTAGAATTTGTGTGATATATCTTAATTGTTCAATTTATTCATTTGTGAATGTTGAGGCATGTTGTGTATAAGTATTATGACATAAGATTTGATTTATATATATGCTTGTACTTGTGATTATGAAAGAAAGAAAATTCACGGCGGTGCATCCCATGGGAAATCTACATAGAGTCATAACGTTGGTGATTTATATATGGAGCAATAAGTAGATGTGGCGGGGGCCGCAGGCAACAATCCAAAGGTACTCTAGACGACCCAGTTGGTATGGGAAACTATATGATTGATATATCTATTTGAATATTGTGTGCCTTTCTTTTGAATGTGAATGATCCAACTTGACTTCGATGAATTGTGAGAAATTGATTGGAATGTGATATCTTTGAGGTTGCAACTATCCTATTTATGGTTAAGCATTATCTCCATATGTATATTGTTGTTGTCTACCTAGTGATATTTTATATGATGAGAAGAATGAGTATTGATGCATACTAGAAGAAGCAAAAGGATGTACAGGTATATGATTGAGAATTTTTACGTGAGGAGCGAAGAAGCCATTTTGTAAGATGCTATTTGAATCCAGGGAATATGTAATTTTTATTCTTGTATTTTATTTACTATTCTAGAGTCGCTCCGTGATCACATAGGAAACTAAAATCTGGATTTTTGTCTTTATGAGTTGATTAGATGATGTAAATAAATAATTCAGCTATACTTAAAAGTTGGTTCTAAGTATTTAATTTAATTTAATTTATTTGTCATGATGGGATGTATAAAATATGTTCATGGTGATAAAATTAATTGTATATTACTACTCATGGATAATTAAAAGAAAAGTTTCTTTAGATGAAACCTATATTATTTGTCTATTTTAGAATATTATGTATGTTGGTTCAATAAAATAGATTAGGTTCCAAGGGGAGGAAAGACTCACTCTCATGCCGATCACCTATCCTTGGTTCATGCCACTATAACGCCAAATTGCCCAGAATTGAATTCGTGGCAATCTTGTAATATAGTGATCCCTAGGTCGTATTCACTCAAGGAGCCTTACTTTTAACCACTAACTAATTGTTCTTAACACTCAAACATGAATAATAAAACACATAAATAGGGGAGGGGTTTGGTTGTGACAGTAGGACAAAAGAGAATCAAAATAGCAGCAATAAACTAGTAACAAATCAACAACAAAACAATAATAGAAAGGATTAACAACAAATAGAAAAACTAGTTCTTCCTAAAGATGTAATCTTCCTAGTTCTCTCGAAATGCTAAGTCCTTGTTCTATTTATCATATGATATATAAATAATAAAGCATCCAAGAAGAAACTTCTAGACTAAATTACACCAAGTTATGATCAAGAAAAACTCCTCTAGCATAATCTTAATGTGACTTTAGTAAATATAATCAAATTTATGCAAGGTAACCAACATTACATACCATTTCCATTTCATTTACCATTTCAACTATATATAGTAAACACTCATCAGATGCAAAGTGTAAAACCAATAAATGAAATGCTTATTTAACTAGAGCAACATAAATCACAAACCAGAGGCAAAGAAGAAACATAAATGGAATAAATAGACAAATACTTTTCTCATTAAGCACATGAACTCAAATTACAACTTCAGTTCCAACCAAGGCTAATTACAAAGAGATTTTAGCCCTCCACGAGAGCAAAACCAACAAAACAGTAGAGAGAGAAAAAAAGAAAGAATATAACCTACATATTTTCTAAGTTATAGCCAAGAGAATGAATGTTCTAAGTTACAAAACTGATGCTAAATGTCTAAGAATATTCTGCCCTAGATTCCCTCAAGTTGACTTTCAAAAGATGCTGAAGTGTTGTTGTTTTCTTCTGCAGACGTGGCAGCCAGCAACTAGCAGTAGAAAACATAGAATAAGTGCAGTAGAAAAGTGCTTTTTCCATGTAGAAGACTGATGTGGGTTTGTTTCCATTTTTAGCAAAGTTTGGGAAGAGGAAAAAGCTGGAATGCATGCAAAAGGGCTGAACAAATTTGAATGTGGGTCCCACACGTCCATGTTATATGGTCAGCAAAAAAGAATGCCAAGTCAGTGTCCTACTCATCCCAAAAGTGCCACATTAGTGTCCATGTCAACACAAGTGCCACATTAGCTCTATATCATCAAGAATCTCCAACATTAATTTCTGTAAAATACTCAAATGGATTAAACTGAGTCTTTAATAATTTAAGTCCTAAAAGATGAAAATAATTCAATTTCCATCCAAAATTGATTTAGACCCAATAATCACAGATTTTAATAAAATTGGAGAATTTTCATAGATGAAAATGAAAATAGACCAAGATAAGGATTAAAATGTATATTAAAATGCTAGATTTCAGTCCTAGGCAGGATTTAACAGTTTGAATGAAAGGAAAAAAGAACACAAAGAAGTTCGATACCTTAGGGAGACCCGACAAGTAAGACGGACAAAAAAATAGCACGACACAAGAAGAGTGAGGGAGGTATTGGTAATTTGAAAACTTTTATATAGGGAATGAGAAATGAATGTTAGGGTTGTGTGGATTTTTTTAAAATTGTAGGAAAAATACTTGAGCTTGAAAAATTACAATTTTACCCTTGTTATAATGTTGACCGCATGGGTGGACCAAGGGCATTTTTTGTAATTCCCCACTCATATAGTTATATATATACACACTCTACACCACTAACTCATTCTTCTCTTCTTTCAAACCCTTTCATCTCCCTCTTTCTCTCTCTCACACACACATATTGTCCCTTCTCCTTTATCTCGTCTCTCACCATTAACCCATGGAACCATGCTCCCTCAAGCCTCCAGCTATCATTCTCTGGCACAAGAGTGGCCTTTGGTGATCGAGAGTCACCAAAAAACCTTGGATGAGCTAAGGGTTCCAAATTTTCTCTATTTTCTTCCTAATTTTGGACTCAATGGGTTTTAGGTTGATTTAGGGACTCAAATGGATGAATCCAAGTGTAGGTATTAGTTTAAAACATTTCTACATGTTTAATAATATCAATGGAACAATAAATTTGGAGAAAACTAGTTGAAATTCATGGTTTTGGGGCTGAGAAAGAGGAAATCCAAAAATGAGAAAAACTCAAGTTTTGAGTGGGAAGGATGGATAAATCTTGGTGGTGATTGGATTTTGTCGATTGGGATGATTCCTTGTAATTAAAAGCATGGATTAGATCAGAAACTCATGGGCAATGATCAAACTTTGGATGGATTGAGGATTAGAAGGGATTGAGAGGTTTTATTATTGTACTTTTCCTATTTGCTAAGCGACCAGTCGATCATCAAGTGCCTAGTAATCGACAGGCTGCCTCTGGTGCTCTCTGTCCGGACCTGGCCAAGATGCACTAGCTGACTAGTACCATATCAATAACATCCTAGGTTTTTAGGAGTTATTGTAAGGGTTTATTAGTGTGAATATAAAGATAGGTTGAAATTTTTCCTTGTTTGGAAGAAAGGAAATGGTGTAAAGGAGCTTGGTATCTTGGGAAATCTAATTGGTAGAAGGAATAAGAAGGGTTAAGGCACATGAAAAGTGGGGGAGATTTCGGTAATTTAAAAACTTTATATAGCAAATGAGGAGTGGATGTTGGGGTCATGTCACATTTCTGGAAATATAGCACAATATGTGAGTTTGAGAATTACAACTTTACCCTTATTAAAATTTTGATTGCGTGGTAGACAAAAGGCATTTTTGTAGTTCTCCACTCATATGTGTATATATGTACATATTCTCTACACCCTTGAGAGCCCTATTCACCACCCACCACTTTTGCTCTCTCATCTCTTCCACGGTTCTCTCTCTCTATCTCTTTCCTCTAACTCCTAAGCCTATGGAAAAATGCTTCCTTAGCCTCTGGTTGCTATGGTCCTCCAAAAATCAAGCATCACCAGAGAAGAGAAGATCAAAGGTAAGAGCTCCCAAATCTTTCCTTCCTACTAATTTTTGGATTTATGGGTTTTTAGGATAATTTGAGGATCAAATGGATGTGTTTTAGAGTGGATCTTTGTTTAAAACAATCCTACATGTTCAATAGTTATAATGGAACGAGAATCTTGGAGAAAATTAAGAGTTGGGAAAGAGATTAGGTTTTTGGTTTGGAATTTAGGAATGGTTGGTAAATCTTGAATGTTGTTGGATTTCCTTGTTTGAGGTTGATTCCTAGTGATTTAGATGATGGATTAGTGCTAAGAACTAAGTGAAATGATCAAGATTTGAGGATTAGAAGAGATTGGGAAGTTTACATAGAAGATTTTTGTAATCTGTTAGGTAATTTGGTCGACTATTGTGTACCTATTAGTTAACCAGTTTCCTCTGCTAATCTTCCAGTCCACTGATCTATTGGATTGGAGAGCGTATCGCCTTACTATTAATTCTTTGACCTATACTTGGTATCCTCCCTAACTTAGCCTGATAGTGGCATATCGGTCAACTGGAGGTCAGCACTAGTCGATTGATAGCTTTTGGGTTGGAAAGATAGGTTTGCAGTGACGCATCGGTCAGCTGGTAGGGTGTCACTAGTCGATTGATTGTTCTTGGATTGAGATTGATATGATTGAATAAATCAATTAATAAGGGCAGTATTCTATAGCTTTTGGAAGTTTCTTGGCTTTCTTGTCTTATGTGTTTTCCATTCCATTTGGCTAGGATGTGTCTCTAAAGGATTCAAGCAAGGTTTGCACATCCAAGCACCAAATAGGGGTGAAATGGATAGCTCAGAGTTAAGGTAAGGGGATTTCTTACCTTACTTTGTTTGGTTATTTTCCTTATAAATTATTGTGGTGCATTATTTAATGATGAGCATGAACTAACTCACTAAGAAAGTTCAAAAGTATGAGTAAATACAGTAGAATCTCTCAGTCAAGTGATACGTTTAAATAAATCCAATTGTGAAATGTGGAAAACCAAGTTGTATGAAAATTTGTGTTAGGCGCATTTTGAAAAAAAAAAGGTTATAGTATGGAAATAACCTAAATATCTTCCATGTCATGTGTGATGTGATGAATGTTGTTGTTGAGTAGAAAATGTATACATATGGGGAGTATGGATAACTAACTTGTGGCTTTGGTCAATATTGGTCATATGTAGTGACAAGTGTGAGTGGAACAAACTGTACTTAAATAAAAGAGTTATACATGTAATCCTATGAGATTTAAGAGTACTAATAAATCATCAGGCTAATGTGTCTACCGTGTGATGTATCAAGGAGGTGGTCTCCGATGAAGACTTAAGATTGGTCTGAATAGGTGTGCTAGTGATCATAATGGAGTGTATGTTTAGTGAGTTCAAGGATGGTTACACATGTATTGTGCTGAGGTATGGCACTTGTGATATCTACTTGTGCTGAGGTATGGCATTTGAGATTTATCTTACTCAATAGTACTGAGGTATGGTACATGTCATAACTGAACCTTGTCGAGGTGTAGTACTCTCTATAATTATTTATATATGTCATGTGTGGCATTTGCTATAACTATTTATATATTCCTTGGTGTGGCATTTACTATAATTATTTATACATGCAGTGATATGGCATTTACTATAATTATTTATACATGCCATGATGTGGCATTTGCTATAATTATTTATGTATACTGTGACGTGGCATTTTTTATTATTGTAAAGATGTCATGAGGTGGCACTTTCTATATATATATATATATACATGTATGCAAGTTTATGTGATTGAAATATCTATTAAGTGTACTTTGTTTAAGAATTTGAAATTTTATGACTGGTTGTGATTGTAGTTATGATTATGAGTGGGTTAAGGACTTGAGCTAAGTGTATTTATACATTGGGTGAGGACAAGATCCAAGAGCATTCGTGTATTGGTTGAGGACATGATCCAATGAATTGGGGTCAATGATTTTGGGTTTTAGTAGCACTTGTGTGATTATGGGCTATTAGATAATGTATGAAGATTTGTTGTTGAAATGTGGCTTTCTTTCGATGTTAGGTGGTGGGCTACCTTGTTGATTAGTGGTGTTTGTATGTTTCTAGCATATTTGGATTATAGCAAGTCCCTAGTTGTGGGTAAGCAATGTGTGAGCCTAGAGTGGAATTATTTACATGTTGTAGTTTACATACGTGCATATATATGTGTATGTGTGTCAGAGAGAAAAAGAGAGAAAGAGAGAGTCCATACTTATTTGTAATTGGATGAGTCTGGCAAAGGTGATTATGCTAGGAGGCAAGGACACACATCGCTCAGGGTTTGGGTCATGTATGGTAAGTGGGAAACTGAGGTATCAATGTCTGGTTGGAAAGGGTAATTTTGATATTGCCTTGCTGATGTATGATGGTTGAAATCTGGTCGTAAAAATATATATATATATATATATATACATATGTCTGGTTTGTGTATGGTAGAGATGTTTTGGTGGGTCTCATGGATCAAACTTGCCATCTCACAATTTCAAGTTCTGGAGATGGTTTGGGTTGTCAATTCATTTAGCACGATAACATGGAAGCTCTCTCCTTTTTATTTAGGGTAAGGTATTTATTGTTAAGTTTTAAAGTTAATATTTAGTCTGTTCTATAATTGGGTAGGCCATCAAGGTTTCATATGTATCTTCTTGGGTTTGTTTGTGAAATATGAGGATTATGGCGGTGTGAGTGATAAGCCAACTGTGCCGGTCATAGGCCCAAATTAGGGATGTGACAAAGATGGTATCAGAAGGGTTATAGGTCTCCTATTGATTACGGAATAAGGTAACCTTGGTGAGTCATCCTCTATCATTATGAACCCAGGCATAGCTATAGAGAGACGGCTCCACCAACGATCCTGTAGGATGTATTATCTATCCTTTTTATGCCTCTTCCTTCTAAAGATGGTGTGTGGTGTTAGTAGATGATGAGAGGTGTTAGTCATCCAGTGTAGATTTGGGATGCCTCTTAGATAATGAGAGATATCTGTGTGGTGAGGCCACATGAGAGAATGTGGCAGGCTAGTAGAGTAGAGTTAGGTTGACTAAGTAAGGGCTAAAAGCCTGTGGGTGTACTCCATGGTAAAGGAGAGCGAATAGTAAGAGTGATAGTGGGGTACTATCAAGGAAAGGAAAGGAAAGCAAGGGTAAGGCTCTGTGAAGGAACCTTTGATGTTAGGGTGGCTGTTGGTAGACAATCTAGTTGGAAAGCATAACGAGAGTCGAGGTCATGTTGGCCAAGTAAGAGGGCTATTTGAATGATGGATTAGAGGTGCATGGAGAAGTAACTTTGGATTCTATTTGTGAAAATGATCACGACCTGAAGAGAAAAGTATCAAGACGAGTTGGCAATGGGTCTTGTCCCGAAAGAGTATCTTTGAGCTTAAGGGGGAAGTCCTGGTAGGACTTTACTCTCATTCCTCTAAGTGGATGGATGTGAGATTCATAATAGGTGAGTCAGTTAGATGTGATGGTCGATATGAGATGGTACAAAAAGATATCATGAAGGTGCGATCGGGCGACCTTTTTGTGCGAATTGTGATTCCTGGTAAGAGTCAATCCTGTGTCATAATGGGAATTTCTAATATGACATTGATAAATTATAATCTTACCTCGTGGGAGTCGATTGTGACAAAAGGATGAACATCTTGACTGCGTTTAGGTGAGAACCAGCAGTGCATTCTTGAGGCCAAGAGCCAATAGTTGTCAAAGTATGACACATAGGCTGGGGCCAAGAGGGATCTACCTATAGGGGTCAGATTAATTGCGAGGCATGGAAAAAAATCCAGGAAGGATTTCCATGGGGTACATAGCACGAGTTGTCGGTGGAGGCATGAGCTAGAACCCTTGATTGGCAAATCAAAGATTCAGATCTAGTGGATGCCGAGCATATATGATTTGTGGAGAAGGCCGTGAGTGCCTGATCTCTGTGTATCTTGATTTATTAGTTTGCGTATAGCGTAGTTGAGGGGCTTGGTCTATAATATATGACTATGCCTTAGGTTGGATGGATGTGTCACTTATGCAGTATGAGAAATTAACAAGTTTCAGGACGAACAAGATTAATTTGTACAAGGATACGGTGTAAATTTCACATTGGAGAAAGGAATGTTGTTATTGTGGTTCTGAGGGAAGGTTGGTAAGAAATATAATTGGAATATCATGATTTAGATGCTAATACTTGGTGTGAACTATACGGATGGTTATCCTTAACCTAAGAATCATTCTAAAAATTTAGGTTGGGTTTGAAAGTGGAAATTCAGAGACTGAATTTCTTTAAGGGGGAAGTAATGTAACATCCTAGGTTTCTAGGTGTTATTGTAAGGGTGTATTAGTGTGAATGTGAAGATATGCAAAAAACTTTTCTTGTTTAGAAAAAAGGAAGTGGTGTAAAGGAGCCTGGTACCTTGGGAAATCTAATTGGTGGAAGGGACAAGAGTGGGAGAGATTTGGGTAATTTAAAAACATTATATAGAAAATGAGGAGTGGATGTTAGGGTCATGTTGCATTTACAGAAATATAGCACATTATGTGAGTTTGAGAATTACAACTTTACCCTAGTTATGATTTTGACCACATGGATGGACCAAGGGCATTTTTTAGTTCTCCACTTCTTTGTGTGTGTATATATATTCCCTACACCCTTTAGAGCCCCATTCACCATTGCTCTCTCCTCTCTCCCATCATTCTCTCTCTCTCTCTCTCTTGCTTCTCACTTTCAAGCCCATGGAACCATGCTCCCTTAGTCTCCAACTACCATTCCCTAGTGTGGGCATAGTCCTCAGATAACCAAGCATCACAGGAGAAGAGAAGATCAGAGGTAAGAGCTCCCAAATCCTTCCTTCCTACTCATTTTCAGATTTATGGGTTTTTGGGAGAATTTGAGGATCAAATGGATGAGTTTTAGAGTGGGTATCAATTTAAAATAATCCTATATGTTAAATGGTGATAATGGAACAAGAATCTTGGAGAAAACCATGAAGAATTTCTCACTTGGGGCTGTTGAACACAAAAATTCAAAGTTGGGAGGGAGATTAGGTTTTTAGTTTGGAATTTGGAAGATTGGTTGGTAAATCTTGAATGTTGTTGGATTTCCTTGTTTGGGTTGATTCCTAGTGATTTGGATAATAGATTAGAGCCAAGAACTAAGAGAAATGATCAAGATTTGAGGATTGGAAGGGATTGGGAAGTTTATGTAGAAGATTTTTGTAATTTGTCAGGTAATCGATCAACTGTCGTCTACTTATCAATTGACCAATTTCCTCTGGTACTCCTTAACTAGGCCTGACAATGGCGTATCAGTCAATTAGTAGACCATCACAATCAACCAATAGCTTCTGGGTTGGGAAGATAGGTCTGCCAATGGCACATCAGTCAACTAGTAGGGTGTCACCAGTCGACCGATTGTTCTCAGACTGAGACTGATATGATTGAATCAGTCGACTGATAGGGGCAAGGCAGTCAACTGATCGTTATTAGACAACTTTTAGAAGTTTGTTGGCTTTCTTTTCTTATGTGTTTTCCATTCCATTTGGCTAGGATGTCTCTCTAAAGGATTGAAGCAAGGTTTGCACATTCAAACACTAAATAAGGGTGAAATGGATAGCTCAGAGTTAAGGTGAGGCAATTTCTCTCTTTCTTTGTTTGGTTGTTTTCCTTATAAATAATTATGGTGCATTGTTTAATGATGAGCATGAATTACCTCACTATGAAAGTTCGAATGTATGCATAAATACAATACAATCTCTCAATCAAGAAATAAGTTTAAATAAATCCAATTGTGAAATGTGGAAAAACTAAGCGGTGTGGAAAATTGTGTGTTAAGAAGATTTGGGAAAAATATTATAGTATGGAAATAACCTAAATATTTTCCATGTCATGTGTTATGTGATGAGTGTTGTTGTAGAGTAGAAAATGGATACACGTGGGGAGTACAAATAATTAACTTGTGGCTTTAACCAATTTTGGTCACATATAGTGACAAGTGTGAGTGGAACAACCTATACTTAAATAAAGGAGACATACATGTAATCCTATGAGATTCAAGAGTAGTATTAAATCATTGGGCCGGTGTGTCCACTGTGTGATGTGTCGAGGTTGTGATCTCTGATAGAGACTTGAGATTAGTGTGATCATGTGTGCTTGTGATGATAGTGGAGTGTATGTTTGGTGAGTTCAAGGATGTTTAAGGGTGCACTGTGCTGAGGTATGGCCCTTGTGATATCTACTTGTGCTGAGTTGTAGCATTGAACCTTGCCGAAGTGTGGTACTCTCTATAATTATTTATATATGCCGTGGTGTGGCTTTTGCTATAATTATTTATATATATTGTGGTATGGCATTTGCTATAACTATTTATACATGCCATGATATGGCATTTGCTATGATTATTTATACATGCCATGATGTGGCATTTGCTATAATTATTTATACATGCCATGATGTAGCATTTGCTATAATTATATATATGTATGCCATGATGTGACATTTGTTATTATATATGTCGTGATGTGACATTTGCTATAATTTTGTATGTATGTCGTGACATGCATTTGTTATAATTATAAATATGCTGCGAGGTGGCACTTGCTATATATATACACACATGTATGTAAGTGTATGTGATTGATATATCTATTTGGCGTACTTTGTTAAAGATTTGGAATGTTATGACAGGTTATGAATATAGTTGTGATTATGAGTGGGTTGAGGACTTGATTTAAGAGTATCTATACATTGGTTGAGGACAAGATCCAAGAGCATCCATGTATTGGTTGAGGACATGATTCAATGGATCGGGATCAGTGAATCTGGGTTCTAGTAACTGATATCTAGCATTTTTATATACATATTAACCACTATCTTGGTCTAATTACACTTTCATCTTTAGAATTTCTCCAACTTTACTACACTTTGTGTTTCATTGTTTCTAAGTTAATTATAGATGGAAAATGAACTATTTTCATCTTTTAGGACTTAAATTATTAAAGACTCAATTTAATCCTTCTTGTGTAATTTTCATAATTAATTTTGGAGATTTCTTGATGATGTGGCGCTGACATGGCATTCTTGATGAGCTGGACGCTGATGTGGCACATTCTTGGATGACTTGGCAGCTTATTCCATTTTTCTGATGACAATGACGTGTGGGACCCAAGGCTCTAACACTTTAGACCAACTCTCTGCTCCTATGCCTCTGACCTTACTGAAAGAAACAGCAGCCATGCCATATTCTGAAAAGGACAACCACTCCTCTACAGCAGTCAGCTTCCATCAGCAGCTTTTTGGGCATTAGTTTAGTCTAGTTTTTAGACTTTAGTTTTTTAGTTTTTGTTTTCTGTAACTTGGACAGATTTCGTAAACCACTTTCCTTCCTCCTTTCTCCCTTCTGTTTTTCTGGTTTTTGCTCTCATGGAGGGCTGAAATCTGTTGTAATTAGCATTGGTTCAGACTGGATGTTATAATCTGAGTTCCCATGCTTTATAAGATAAGTTTTATTCACTTTATTCCATCATTCATCTATTTCTTTAAGCCTCTGTCTTGTTGTGTTTATGAATGTTTCTGATTAGAGTTTCATAGACTTAAGAGCTAGTTTTTATTGCTTCATATGAGGATTTATCTATCATGACTGATTGGAATGGTAGAAAGAGATGAAAATGACATGTAATGAAGATCTTCTTACATGATTTGATTATGTTTATTGTGGTTACAACAATATGTAGTCAGAGAAGGTTTTCTTTGAGTATGTTTTAGTGTAATCCATATCAGAAGATTTTCTGGACTTTTTAGTTAAGAATCAAATAATAAATGAATGAAACTTAGCATCTGAACAAGAACTAGGAAGGTTACATCTCCAAGAAAAATCAAGGCTGGTTGCATTCTTTTATTGTGTTCAAATCCGTTATCTGTTGTCTTGTTTTTTATTTTGTTATTGTCCTTAATTGCAAATTTTTTATTGTTCTGTCACAACCAACCCCCCCCCCCGTGTCTTAATTAGCTTTTACTTACTGTTTATGTGTTTAGAACAATTAGTTAGTAGTTATAAGTGAGGCTCTAAGAGTGAAAATGACCTGGGGACCATCATGCTGCAAAATTGCCATGATTTCAATTATGGGCGATTAGACATCGTAGTGGCGTGAACCAGAATTTTGGCGCCGTTGCCGGTGAGCTAATTCATTTATGAGTTGTTAATTAGTTGTTCTATTGTGTTCTTGTTTGATTTTAAGTGGCTTGGTATCATTGGAAGTGATTACAAATTCTTTAAGTCAAATTTTCAAGTTTCCTAGTTATAATTCAGCCATTATTCATCCGCAAAAAAAAATCGAATTGACTTGAAAATTGGTAGTCCACTAAACACGACCGTTTCGGGCATAGCTCTTACGACTTGTCGTGAGGAGCACCACCCTATCTCGGCCAAATTCCAACATTTAGACCACTTTTTCTAGTTTACAATCTTTTTACCTATTTTTTCAATTAATTGTGATTTTTGGTTTGATTTTTGTAGACCTTATTTTTTAGTTCTATTTGTTGATTTTGTGCCTACAATTGGTAAAGGAATTTTCCAAGAAAAATCAGATTTTTCTGAGATACTTCATTTTTGGTGATTTTCCTTAGTTGGAGCCTTGTGTGTTGATTTTGTTGGTTTCTGTGTTTATTGTGTTTTCTTGTGATTTTCGCCCTTCCTAGTGTATGATAAGGTCTCATAACGTGGACTTACCACCTTTTGATCCTGAAATTGATAGGACCTTCCATAGACTAGTAAGAAGCAATAGCATTAGGACTAGTATAGTTTCTGAAATTCTTGCTGAAATTGTTGATCTTGCTGTCAATAGTGTAGAAGTAGAGTATGAGTATGAGTCAGATATAGTGTTAGAATCAATTGATCTTGAGTCAGTTGGGATAACTGGGGTGGATAATCAAAATGCACAAGTGCCTCAAAATAGGCGTGAATAATCCATTAAGGAGTTGATTGCACCTGATGTGCATTATCAACCATTGTGCATAAATTATCCTGAGTTGGATGCTAATTTTGAACTGAAATCTAGTCTAATCCACTTGCTGCCTAAGTTTCATGGCCTTCCAGGAGAAGATCCGCTCAAACACTTGAAGGAATTCCATATTGTCTGCTCTACCATAAGACCACATGAAGTTGCAAAAGAATAGATCCAATTGATAGCCTTTCCCTTCTCTTTGGATGGGGTAGCCAAAGATTGGCTTTACTACCTGCCAACTGCCTTGATCACAAGATGGGATGAATTAAAGAAAATGTTCCTAGAGAAATTCTTCCCAACCTCTAGAACAGCAGCAATCAGGAAAGATATCAGTGGGATTAGACTAACAGATGGTGAATCTTTGCATGAGTATTGGGAGAGATTCAAGAAGCTGTGTTCAAGTTGTCCAAACCATCAAATTTCAGAGCAGCTTCTCATCCAGTATTTATATGAGGGATTATTGCCTATGGACATATACATAGTTGATGCAGCTACTGTTGGGGCATTGGTGGACAAGACCCCTGCTGTAGCCAACGAATTATTGGCCAAGATGGCCCAAAATGCACAACAGTTTGGCACTAGACTGAATGAACCAATGGCAGTTATTGTTACTGTCAATAAAGTGAGGACACCTCCCATGGAGCAACAAAGGATAGAAAATAAATTGGAAGAGTTAGCTTCAATAGGGAGGCAATTGGCATTAAACCAGAGAACACCACAACCAACCCTTCCTCCTCCTTCAGTCTGTGGTATTTGTGCCCTAAATACCCACCATACTGATCAATGCCCTCAGCTGTAAGAGACCTCAATTGAGTCATGTGCTGGCATATACCCTAGTAGACCCAGCAGCCACAAGAACAGAGATATGACCCATATTCCTCTACCTACAATCCTGGGTGGCTTGACCATCCATCCTTCAAGTATGGAAATACCTCAAATCCAAACTCCCTTCCTTACCAGCCACCCTATGTAAGGTACACCCAACCTGGACCTAGCCATGTACCCCCTCCAGCACCTAAGAAGCCTGAGACTAGTCTAGAAGATTTAATGAAAGAGCTAACTGCCAACACCCTTCAGTTTCAGCAGAGAACATAAACCAATATACAGAATTTGGAAACTAAGATTGGTCAGTTAGCCACAACAATTAATGAGATGAAAAGTCAAGGTTCAGGGAGTTTGCCATCTCAACCAGTGATCAATCCAAGAGGCAATGTTAGTGCCATCATTTTGAGGAGTGGCAAGCAAGTAGATGGTCCACCTCTAGAATCTGAACCAGTAAAGTCAGATGTGCAACAAAGTGCTCCTTCATCCTCACCCAATGAGCAAAATAAAAAGGATGAAGAACTGGTTCAGAGAATACCTCTTCCTTTCCCTAATAGATAAACTCAATCAAGGAAAGCTTTTGAATCTGACATGGATAAAGAGATCATGGAGACCTTTAGAAAAATAGAGGTCAACATTCCACTTTTGGAAGCAATTAAGTAAATCCCCAAGTATGCCAAGTTCCTTAAAGAGTTATGCACTCACAAGAGGCGTTTAAGGGGTAACGAGAGAGTGAATTTGGGGAGGAATGTTTCTGCACTCATCCAGCCACCCATGCCACCCAAGTGTAAAGATCCTGGAACTTTCACCATCCCTTGCACAATAGGCAATATGGAGTTCTCTAATGCTATGTTGGATTTGGGAGCCTCAATAAATGTCATGCCCAAATCAGTGTACTCAAGCCTCAAGATTGGTGTCCTTTCACCAACTAGAGTGATTGTCCAACTTGCTAACAGAAGCACAGCATTCCCAGCAGGAGTTCTGGAAGATGTCTTGGTAAGAGTTAAAGATTTAATCTTTCCTGCTTATTTTTATGTACTAGATATGGAAAATGATAACACTCCTGGTCATGCACCATTGATACTTGGTAGGCCTTTTATGAAAACTGCAAAGACTATTATCAATGTGCATGAAGGGACTTTATCCATGGAGTTTGCTGGCAACAAGATTGACTTTAATATTGTAGATGAACATCTTATGGAAAATCATTCAAATGTGCATATGGTTAATTTTCTGGATTATTTAGTTGATGAGGCATGTGATGAATTCCAAGATGATTTAATTTCTGATTTTCTTGAATTCTCTAATTTAGTTCATGCCTTTGAGTGCAATTGTGCTGCTGGTTCTGAGTTTTGTCATGCTTGTGCTGAAATTGAGAATTCTCTAAGTCTTGACAATTCTGAGTTGCAATCTGATTTTGTAATTTACTCTAGCTTAGACTTTGATTCTGTTTCTGTTTTAGGTAGTTGTAGTTATAGCAGTAGTGATTTAAACTGTAATGTTGTACATTCTTCACCTCTTTCTTTTTTATGCTACTGACCCTTCCTTCTCTTTAGCCAATGATTCTGTCTTTGAGCAAACAGAATTTGTGGGTGCCTCCTTGGATGTGATTCCACAAAAACTGATTCCATCCTCCATCCAACCACCTGCATTGGAATTGAAGGCTCTACCAGAAAACCTCAAGTATGCTTTCTTTGAAGTAGGAGACCAACTTCTAGTGATTGTAGCCAATAATCTGAAGCATGATCAAGAAGAAAAATTGATAAATTTGTTGAAGAAGAACAAGAAGGCAATTGGGTGGACTCTAGCAGAAATTCCTGGAATTAGTCCTTCGGTGTGCATGTATCGCATTCTTCTGGAAGAAGAGACGAAGCCAGTGAGACAACCCCAAAGAAGACTCAACCCCTTGATTCTTGACGTGGTCAAGAAGGAGGTAAGTAAGCTTCTTCAAGATGTCATTATTTACCCTATTTCTGATAGTAAGTGGGTGAGTCTGGTACAAGTAGTGCCAAAGAAAACTGGGCTAACTGTTATAGCAAACGAAAATAATGAGTTAGTACCCACTAGAGTTCAAAATAGTTTGCGTGTTTGCATTGATTATATGAAGTTGAACCAAGCTACTAGAAAAGACTATTTTCCTCTTCCTTTTATTGATCAAATGCTTGAAAGACTTGCTGGAAAGTCTCACTACTGTTTTCTTGATGGTTTTTCTGGATATTTCCAAATTCATATTGCCCCCGAAGATCAGGAGAAGGCCACCTTCACCTATCCCTTTGGCACTTTTCCATATAGACACATGCCTTTTGGTCTCTGCAATGCACCTGCCACTTTTTAAAGATGCATGATAAGTATATTTTCTGAATTGTTAGAAGATTGCATGGCAGTGTTCATGGATGATTTTTTTGTTTATGGAGATTCATTTGATGCATGCTTGAAAAATTTGGAGAGAGTACTTGAGAGATGTATAGAAAAGAATCTAGTTTTGAATTATGAGAAATGCCATTTTATGGTAGAGCAAGGGATAGTTCTAGGCACATAGTGTCATCCCGTGGCATAGAAGTAGATAAAGCTAAAGTTGATGTTTTCTCATCTTTGCCTTACCTCGCTTCTGTGCGGGAAGTTCATTCTTTTCTTGGCCATGCAGGATTCTATAGGAGATTCATCAAGGATTTCAGTAAGATCGCTCTACCTCTTTCCAAACTCCTCCAAAAAGAGACTGATTTTATTTTTGATGATGCTTGCAGGTTAGCATTTGATGAGTTGAAGAAGCAACTCACTTCCCCTCCTATCATCCAACCTCCACGGTGGGAGCTCCCCTTTGAGCTCATGTGTGATGCCTCGAATTATGCTGTGGGAGCGGTACTTTCGCAAAGAGTAGAGAGGAAGTTGCATGTCATAGCTTATGCTTCTCGCACCCTTGATTCAGCTCAATCAAATTACACAACCACAGAAAAAGAGTTTTTAGCAATTGTCTTTGCTTTGGATAAATTTAGATCATATTTGCTTGGCTTAAAGTGATTGTGTTTTTTGACCATGCAGCATTAAGATATTTGCTGAAGAAGCCAGATGCAAAGCCGAGATTGATTAGATGGATGCTACTTCTCCAAGAATTTGATGTGGAGATCAAAGACAAGAGTGGAGTGGAGAATGTAGTAGCGGATCATTTGAGTAGTCTTTCAGAGCTTCCTTTGGAGTATCTCCCTATTAGAGACAACTTCCCAGATGAGTGTTTTTCCATTTTGCATGGTACTAGTGAGCCTTGGTATGTTGATTTATAAATTATCTTATTGCATATGAATTACCTGCATATCAAACAAACATCAATTGAATAAATTAAAAAGTGAAGCTAGGTACTATATATGGGATGACCCTTATTTGTGGAAGATTTATAGTGATCAAATTATTAGATGTGTTCCCAATCATGAATTTGCATCTGTGCTGAATTTTTGTCATACTCTTGCATGTGGTGGACACTTTGGTCCTCAAAGAATAGCTAGGAAAGTGTTAGATTCTGGTTTATATTGGTCTACTTTGTTTAGGGATGCCTACGATTTCTGTAAAAATTGTTCTAGGTGCCAAAGAACTGAAAATGTGTCTAGAAGAAATTAGATGCCTCAACAACCTCTTTTCTTTTGTGATATTTTTGATGTTTGGGGTATAGACTTTATGGGTCCTTTTCCAGTTTCATTTGGCTTCATGTACATACTAGTTACTGTGGATTATGTGTCGAAGTGGGTGGAAGCTAAAGCCACCCGAACTGATGATTCTTCTGTTCTTGTAGATTTTTTTCGTTCACATGTATTCTACAGATTTGGTGTCCCCAAAGGCATAATCGGTGATCAAGGATCACACTTGTGCAACAGAAACATGCAAGGGTTGTTGAAGAAATATGGGGTGGTGCACAAAACTTCTACACCTTACCATCCCCAAACCAATGGGCAAGCGGAAGTCTCCAACCGAGAAATAAAGCACATATTAGAAAAAATCATGCAGCCCAACAGAAAAGATTGGAGTAAGAGGCTTGATGATGCACTTTGGGCCTATAGAACCACTTTCAAGACTCCCATCGGCATGTCTCCATACCGCTTGGTATTTGGTAAAGTATGTCACTTACCAGTGGAGATTGCACACAAGGCATATTGGGCGGTCAAGCAATGCAATATGGACATAACCCTAGCCGGTAAAGAAAGGAAGTTACAACTTCAAGAATTAAAAGAACTAAGGCTAGCGGCTTATGAGAATGCCTGTATCTACAAGGAGAGGACCAAAGCTCTACATGATAAGAAAATTGAGAAGAAAGAATTCCAAGTGGGAGACAAAGTCCTTCTCTACAATTCCCGCCTCAAGCTCATGCCCGGTAAGCTTCGCTCTAGATGGATTGGCCCTTTTGTTGTTACTAATGTCTTTCCTTTTGGTGCAGTAGAAATTCAAAATGAGGCCACCAACAAACAATTCATGGTTAATGGGCAAAGATTGAAGAGTTCTATGAGGGCTTCCAAGAAGAAACTGTAGAGGAAATCCAACTCTACAGTATACCGACTCCATGATAAGGCTGTTTTCTTTCCCTCCTTTTTAATTCATGTCCTCTGTATTTTATTTGATGTTTAGTGCTAATTTGCATTGAGGACAATGCAATATTTAAGTGTGGGTGGGGGGGGGGGAGAATTTAATTGGAGAAAACATTGGTTGCTGATTTAAAATTTTTCTGCTGTTTTCTCTGTTTTTCCCTGTTCTGTCCAATTTTTTTGAGCTGTCTTGCACTAATTTTCTGTACTGTTTGGCTACGAATTTTGCCACTTTCTTTACATGTTTTTAAAGCTTTATATGTCTTCTAGCTGTAGAATTTTATTTGGTGTCTTTTGGATCCGTTTTGATGCACTTTTGTGTTGGTAAAGCAGAGCCACCAGAAATTCTGCAGTGCAGAATTTTGCTGCACTGTTTTGTCCGAAATTTAATACTCTATTTTTGAATAATTTGATGGATTTTTGGTGTGAGAGCATGCATGATGAAATAGCTTAAGTGTGTGAATTGATTTAGCATGAAAAGAAATTGATCTTATTTTCCTAAGGAACTCAAGTAAAATGGCAACGACGTTGTTTTTAATAAATTTTTAGTAGTAGTCTTTAAACCGTGAGAATTTGAGCCTTTATTGCAAAAGAATATTCTTTCTTGTTGTGAGCATTCCCTATCATGATTTTCACTCTATAATTTGTCTTGAATCTTTGTTGAGGCTACATTTATGTGCATGCTTGGAAATGAATTAGACATTTGTTTCTTGTTACCCACTTTCAACCAAATAGCCATCCATTATCATTGTTTCTATTGTGTACCATTTTGTGCTTTACTTCCACCTTTCTTTCTTATGTTTCCAACCCCTTTTCCACCTTAAAACAAATTCTTTCTTTTCCCTAAAACTTAGGATTTGAAGAGCTTTAGAAAATTCTTTTGAAAAAAAAAGAGATTGAGCATGTGCAAAAAGAAGAATTTGTGGGCTGTTTTGAAACTTAGTTTTGCTACTCAAAAGAAAAGAAAATTTTCACAATTCTTCATGAAAAATATATTGCATGAAGATCAAAAAAATATTTGGAAAGTAAAAACAAAAGAAGCATCAAAAAGAGCAAGAAGGAAAGAAGAAGGAAAAAAAAAGTAGCATTTTTGTGCCCAAGTTTCATGGTTCAATTTCTTATGACTTTATTGATGCTCTTCAATTCTTTAAGTCTTTGTAAACCTTGTTTCTTGCATTTCCCCCATCTTCCAATCATTTTTTCCCACCTTAGATCAATAGTAAAGTCCTAATAATTTGAGCATGCATGTGATTTAAGTAGTGGAGATTTAGATTATTGACAAGCTTATGGTAGTGAGTTTGTGATAGGTTGAAAGGTGAGTGCACTACCTTAAACACTTGAGAGAATAGAGCACATACACTTTCCCTTGTGAGTGGATTATTACTTGGATTCATTCTTGTCAACGAAATTGCCATGACACTTGAACTTTTTAGAAATTTAAGATTAGTTTTCTTCGAGCGTTAAACCTTTCCAAGCTTGAACTATTTCATAATTGCATACTTTCTTCGCTTCTTGTTGTGTTCCTTTGGTGCCTTTGTTGCTTTTAATTGATTTTGCCCAGGAGTGCAAAAGACTAAGTGTGGGGGATTTGATATCTAGCATTTTTATACACATATTAACCACTATCTTGGTCTAATTACACTTTCATCTTTAGAATTTCTCCAACTTTATTACACTTTGTGTTTCATTGGGTCTAAGTTAATTTTAGATGGAAAATGAACTATTTTCATCTTTTAGGACTTAAATTATTAAAGACTCAATTTAATCCTTCTTGTGTAATTTTCATAATTAATTTTGGAGATTTCTTGATGATGTGGCGCTGACATGGCATTCCTGATGAGCTGGACGCTGATGTGGTACATTCTTGGATGACTTGGCAGCTTATTCCATTTGTCTGATGACATGGATGTGTGGGACCCAAGGCTGTAACACTTCAGACCAACTTTCTGCTCCCATGCCTCTAACCTTGCTAAAAGAAGCAGTAGCCATGCCATATTCTGAAAAGGACAACCACTCCTCTGCAACAGTCAGTTTCTATCAGCAGCTTTTTGGGCATTAGTTTAGTCTAGTTTTCAGACTTTAGTTTTTCAGTTTTTGTTTTCTGTAACTTGGATAGATTTCATAGACCAATTTCCCTCCTCCTTTCTCCCTTCTATTTTTCTAGTTTTTGCTCTCATGGAGGGCTGAAATCTGTTGTAATCAGCCTTGATTTAGACTGGATGTTGTAATCTTGGTTCCCATACTTTATAAGATAAGTTTTATTCACTTTATTCCATCATTCATTTGTTTCTTTAAGCCTCTGTCTTGTTGTGTTTATGAATGTTTCTGATTAGAGTTTCATAGAATAAGTTTTATCTATCATGACTGATTGGAATGGTAGAAAGAGATGAAAATGGCATGTAATGAAGATCTTCTTACATGATTTGATTATGTTTATTGTGGTTACAACAATATGTAGTCAGAGAAGGTTTTCTTTGAGTATGTTTTAGTGTAATCCATATCAAAAGATTTTCTGGACTTTTTATTTAAGAATCAAATAATAAATGAATGAAACTTAGCATATGAACAAGAACTAGGAAGGTTACATCTCTAGGAAAAATCAAGGCTGGTTGCATTCTTCTGTTGTGTTCAAATCCATTATCTGTTGTCTTGTTTGTTGTTCTGTTACTGTCCTTAATTGCAAATTTTTATTGTTCTGTCACAACCAACCCCCCGTGTCTTAATTAGCTTTTAATTAGTGTTTATGTGTTTAGAACAATTAGTTAGTAGTTAGAAGTGAGGCTCCAAGAGTGAAAACGACTTGGGGACCATCATGCTACAAAATTGCCATGATTTCAATTCTGGGCGATTCGACATTGTAGTGGCGTAAACCAGTAACACTTGTGTGATTATTGACTGTTGGATGGTGTGTGGAAATGCGTGGTGGAAAGATGGCTTCCTTTCAATGAGGTGGTTAACTACATTGTTGATTGGTGGTGTTTGTACTTTTTCAGTATAGTCAGACAATAGCAAGTCCCTAGTTGCGAGTAAGCAATGTGTGAGCATAGAGTGGAATTATTTACATGTTGGAGTTTACATATGTGAACACACACACACACATATATATATATTATGTGAGTCCATACTTATTTGTACTTGGATGAGTCTGGCAAAGGTGATTATGTTTTACCAGTCGACCGGTTGCTCTCAGGTGGGACTGGTAGGATTGAGCCAGTCGACCGCCAGTGGAGATGGCAGTCGACCGGTTACTTCTTAGTTAACCTTTGGAATTTCAATCTTTATCTTTTTTCTCATTTATTCCATTCCGATTGATTAGGAGGCCCCTCCTATAACATCCCAATTTATTACTGATTAAATATTTAACATTTTTAAGAATTATGAGAGATTATTACTAAATATTAAGTATTTAATATTTAGGAGGAATTATTATGGAATAGAAATTTTAGAACAAAAATATTTGACTAAAAAAAGGAAAATAAAATATTATTTAATATTTAATATTTAATATTACCTTATTTTCAATTTAGTCCTTACTCAAATAATTATTTAAAATAACTATAATATAAAAATTATACTAATCTATATAATTGGTCTTGTGCATAAAATAGTTTTGTTGTTAATAATAATATGTATCTATTATAATGATACATATATATATATATATATATATTAGTAGGATTTAAATTAACTATATTGATCATGATATTATATATATATATATGTTTGAAGAGATGGTAGCATTCTTGGTGGAAAGAAGAAAGCAAGAATATAATATAATAGAATAAAGCATTCTCAGTGGTAGCATACTGTTAAGGCACATAAAGGAGACATAATAGAATATATATATATATATATATATATTTGGAGAAGACAACACGTAAACAACACATGAACACAGCACATGAAAAGCAAAATGAAGCCTCCATGCTCTTGAAAAGTTGACAGGACACAGTTTTTTTAGATGACAGCAAATTGGAAGAAAACACATCCTCCCAAGCTTCAAACTTTTCGACTAAGTAGGAAGCAAAATAGAACTCAAACACTTAACCCATATTCCCTAAATACATGATCAAATACATGACAGCAAACTCTTATACAAGTGGTAGCCCATGATAGAAGGAATATGATAGGTTTGAATCAAGGGCTTCCATGCTTTCGGTCAAAAAGAAAAAAAATAGCAAAAGAGAATTTGTATACGCAAACCCAGCTCATGTTCTCGGCAGAAAAGAAAGAAAATTTGACAGCAAATGAAGAGAGAAGGTGCACTACATCCTGGATACAGTAAGGATTATGGAGGCATAGTCATAATAGACTTTGACAAAGACTTTTGACAGCAGAAGCTTCCATCCTTTTCACCTTGTACCACTACCACTTGCCTCCTCATTTTTAGCTTTAAATAGCAGGACCTTCCTCCCCTTTCCTTGTACCATTCACAGCCAAGAGAGAGTGAGAAAAAGAGAGTACAACAACTTGGACAGTAGCAGAAAAATCTTCCTCTATTTTTTAACCATAAAATAGAGATTTTCAGAAAAAGCAAACAGCAACATTAAACTCAATTTTTCTGGGTTATTTTAGGGAGATTCTTCTGTTACTAACCTACACAAGTGTTAAAGGAGAAGTGGCAGTAAATAGGGAGCAAAAACCAGAACCAGAACCAAAACCAGTGCAAATACCCCACGTTCAATGGTAAGTTTTTGGAAAATTTAAGTTTTTAGTTTAAATGAGTCTTTAGCTTAGTTTATGGGTTGAAATGGTCACATAGGTCCCAAAAACATCTAAGAAATATCAATAGGTTTTAGTTTCTAACACATAATAGGGACTAACATGAAAGAAATGAAAAGTTTATATAAGCTGTTTTAATTTTAGAAAAAAAATATTCTAGGACTAGGGACCTAGAAGAAACTAATTATGAATTTAGATCTTGCAAAGGAAAAAGGGAAAATATCGCAAGAGACACCTAACTGAATAACAGAAAAGTTTGTAATTACTCATTAAAGAAATTTAAGAAAAATCTAGTTTTAACTAGAATCTAATTTTATGTAAAATGTTAACTAAAAACTAAGTTATTTTAATTAAATTAGCTATTTATATCATTATGTAAAAATTTATAAAATTATATTTATACTTGTATTTATATCTTATACATGAATAAATACATATGTAGTATATTTTATATTTGCTAAGTAATGTTATTTTTATTACACCTCTATTTATATATATATATATATATATATATATATATGTATCTAAGTATAGCCATATATGTAAGTATATGTTCACCGAAATTTACATACATAATTATATATATATATATATATCTATTATTTACAAATTTATAAGCATTTGATTAACTAAGCCATATATTTTTGGATATGGATAATTAAATTTAGCTATATGATACACAAATATTTTTATATATCCTTATACTACTTTAGTATATTTATATCCTAATGTATATATATATAATTTGATACATAAGTTATGTATTAACTTTATAAGTTTACGTGTATACAAATTATTTACAAATAAATAAGTATTTAATTAATTGATTAAGTTATATATTTTATATATATGGATAATCAAAATTAGTTTTATATAATTATGTATACATGTAAATATATATATATATATATACATATGTGTTTATTTTTTGAAAGTTAACTATGTATAAATATGATCTTTTAGATATATATATATATGTTATTTAAATTAATGATATTTATTTATACATATCATCTCAAAAATATTATGAAAAATATTGGTTTAATATGAGATTACGATGAAACGCAATGAATAGAAATGGGCATAGAATTAGGAATTTAAGAAGATTAGGGAAAGATGATATTCTAGAATCTTTTTATTTAAGATTTTAAATAAGGTTATATATACTATTTGTATAGGTTAGAATTCGTGAAATGAATTTCAAGACGAATTGAATAGTCATTTGAGCTAAAAAGTCAGACTACAAAGTCCAGGTAGTTTAGCAATTCATAAAAGCTTGTTTTACTACTTGAATATTATATATGTCCATGAAGTTTTATTTAAAGTGAAATATGTTTTTCATGATAAAATTAGCATGATATCAGCTTGGAAGTTTACTTCCATATTCAGCTTGGGAGCTCTGCTTCCATGTCATCTTGGAAATTATATTTCCATATTTTAGCTTGGAATCTTTCTAGCTTGAGTTAAAGGACTGCAGTAGCCTTTCTCTCATGTTTAGCTTTGAAAAAGTAGTTCTGCAGATTATCTTTTCCATGTTATTAAGTGTGCCACTAACTATTCTTGATTCCATGGTTTATTTATATATTAGCTTGCTAATTTTTCATCAACTTATTGCACTGAACTGAGAATTTATATTACAAGGACTGATTTTTATGATATAAGTGTTAGGAATGGTTGGATGCCAAGAGGGGGGTGAATTGGCTTTTATAAACTTTTCACAATAATTAATTAGAAGTTGAAATGATTTTTTATAGAAGTGCAATACTTAAGATAATAAATATAGTGCAGAAAATCAATGTGCTGTCAAGATTAATAATTATAAAGATCAAGGAATTAAAGCGTAGATATTAATATGCACAAATTAAAGAGTAAGGGATAGAGAAGGTAAACTCAAAGATTTATACTAGTTCAGCTAATCAAAGCCTACATCCAGTCCTCAAGAGACCACTTGAGTATTTCCACTATAATTGTAAGTTTAATCCGGGTACTTGCAAACCACCACAACCACGAGTTCAATCTGGGCACTTGTAAAGCCACAATAGAGAATATATGAATTCGGGCTCCTCCTCAACTCAAAGTAAGTTCTTCCAACACTGGTACTTGCGAACCATAATTCAGAATAATATATGTGTTGATCAAAATTAACAATAAAAAGAAACTCTCTCTAAAGAGTAGATGAATATAAATGAAGCTCTAATAACTCTAATGATAGCGAATATGCAAGATTTGGCTCAAGAATGTTTTGATTTCTCTCAAAGATGATAGAATATGTTAATATATCATTGCAGTGCTGAGTTTTAGCTCAAAATCGTGTATCTAAGGTCATATATACAAGATTTTACGAAACTAGTCGTTATATAGCCATTACAGCACTTATAGTGCAGTCCAGGTCTGAACTGGTCGGCCAATTGGGGTCACCTGGTCGACCACCCACTAACAGTAGCAAAATATAACATTTTTGGGGCTCCTGGTCGACCAGTTGGAAGCTGCCTGGTCGACCACTAGCTGGTAGTAGTGAAATATAGATTTTGAGCTCTCTTTAAAAATTCATAATTCCCTCATTTGAACTTCGTTTCAAACAAATAATATATCATTGGAAAGCTTTTGGAGTCTAGTTTCAAATGAAAAATAGTTTCACTAAGAATTATTTTTGATTTAAAAGATATAATCAAAACACTAACCATAGGTCATAACAAAATTAATTTTTGAGTGCAGTAAAATCCACTTTCAATTCTTCAAACTATACTTTAAATAGTCATATCTTTCTCATTTGGACTCCGTTTTGAATAAATAATATACCGTTGGAAAGATCTTTGAGTCTACTATGAAATGAGATTAAGAATAATGAAAAAATGATTTTTCATTTAGGAGATATGATATAAAGAGTGACCAAAGGTGAAAAACCAACTTTGTAAAACTTCATATCTCACTATCTTTTTGTTCGAAATGCTTGAGCCAATGTATGCAAATCTAAATCATTGAGTTGCATAAGTATACTAGCCTATTTAAAATATACCTAACGTAAACACATAGGCTGTCTTGATGAATCCAAGCTTCCAAGACTTCAAATCTTCTAATTCTTCATTTCTTGGAGCTTTATCCTTGCATGTTGTTTTTCAATCCAATGCTCACTCTTGCTGTTTTGAACCAACCTATAAAGTATATCTTACTTGCAAACCAAATGGTTAGTTCAATTCATAATAAATAGCATGATTCCATATGTGAAATATCACATATTAAATAACATAATCATGCTTAAATATTTGTAGCATATATATGATAATTAACTTTTATATTTATCAACGCTACAATTCACATATATTTATCATCATCAAAACTTATAGCATATAGCCTTAGGGTTAACAATCTCTCCCTTTTTGATGATGACAAATCACCAAAGAAAAATATGTATTACAGGATAATGAATGCAATGTAATAAACACATACATAGTTTTCTGACCGTTTCTTCTCCCCCTATTCGACATCAAGAAAACGTTGTAAGGAACACAATATATAGAAGTTAAAGCATATACCTTATTTAAGCCAAGATGTCATAAGATGTCAATATAGCATGGGATGAGGATACATCAAAACTTATCATTGTTTTCATTGACATGTAAAAAAAAATATTTAGAAAAATTTCTCATGTCAAATGAAGTGAACCAAAAGATAAAACTAGAAGGAGTTTAGGTTTAGGCTCCTCCCCTTTAAACTATGCACATTATGAAAAAGAATAATGAATAATGGATATCCAATTTTCAAAGTGAATTCTTTTTCAAGATCATCTATATAGATTCAAGAGAGACAAAGCTCCCCCTGAATTTCATAACCCTTTTTCCGTTGAAAAAGATTGTTCAAATCAGTATAAAGGAAATTCAATTTTTGATTTGTAGAATTGTGAAGTAAGACTTTTGAAGAAATTTCTGCAATATTTCTGTTGAAGATGATTTCTGCTTGTTTATGAAAAGACATTTTAGTAAAAAGCATAAACATTGAAATCTTTGAAATATGTAACAAAAAAATAAACATCATTTGCTATCATATGATAGAAATATTTGTAGTACACAATAGAAGTATGATATATGGATTAGCAAAGCATAATATAAACAAGAATATTAATCATAATCCATTAATCAAATAATAATATTTTTCAAGATTTTTGAAAACAATTTATGCTCATATGCATAAAAATATTTCAACATATAGCATAAGTAATTTAAAATGAGGATATTCAAATCCTTTTCTTTGCAAGACATATTTTGCTTCAATAAGGCAAAGCAATTTCGAGACAGTGGAAGCAATTCAATAATTTCTTGATCCTTTTCTAAAACATTTTGCTTCAAAAGGAATTTAAAAAACATTTCAACCATGGAAGCAACATATATATGGATTAGTGTAACAAGATATAATCAAGGATATAATTCATAATCCATACTTCAAACATTAATATTTTTCATCCCCTTTGTTATCAACAACAAAAGAGATCTTTAAAACTTTTTTCTTTCAAAAAAAATGTTGCTTCATATGATAAAATATATTAGCATAGTGGAAGCATTTTTAAAATTATTTTTCCAAAACAAATTTGCTTCATAAAGGATAAGATAGATTTAAGCACAACGGAAGCAATTTATATACACCTATTCAAGATGAAAAATATTATAACCAGGATATATATAATGTATATCATCACAAAAGAAGCAATATAAACCATTAAGGCCAAAGTGCAAAGGACATATATTTAAAGAAGATCAGTCAAGCATATTCAATATAATATCCATTTTGAGATGAGTAATCATACCTCTCAAAATTCTTTTATCCATTTGTCTGATCGTGCTTACCTTTCATTCGCAAGAGCTTATTAATTCAAGAATTATCTTGGCATAGACACAATTTATTTTGTAACCCTTGACTATTTGATCCTTGATGAAGGTTTCAAGCTTGTATAGTTTGATTGTTCTTTTGAAGAAGTCATTCATATCTTTAGGCTTCTTCATCAACTAAGAAGTATCCTTGCACAAGTTGTGATTAGCATATCCAAAAATATATAATCATTTGATAGATGATAGGCAAGGAAAGTTACTTCAAACAATTTTAGTGGCAAATGAAAAAAGTTTCACTCAAAAATTATTTTTGATTTAAAAGATATAATCAAAACACTAACCATAGGTCAGAACAAAAATAATTTTTGAGTGCCGTAAAATCGACTTTCAGTTTTTCAAACTATACTTTAAATAGTCTTATCTTTCTCATTTGGACTCCGTTTTGAACAAATAATATACCGTTGGAAAGATCTATGAGTCTACTATCAAATAAGATCAGGAATAATGAAAAAAATGATTTTCCATTCAAAAGATATGATATAAATAGTGACCAAAGGTAAAAAACCAACTTTGTAAAACTTCATATCTCACTATATTTTTGTTCAAAATACTTGAGCCAATGTATGCAATGCTAGCCTATTTAAAATATACCTAATGTAAACACATAGGCTATCTTGATGCATCCAAGCTTCCAAGACTTCAAATCTTCTAATTCTTCATTTCTTGGAGCTTTATCCTTGCATGTTGTTTTCCTTGAGTGAAGCATGATGTTGCTTTTCCTTGTTCTTCAATGTAATGCTCACTCTTGCTGCTTTGAACCAACCTATAAAGTATATCTTACTTGCAAACCAAATGCTTAGTTCACTTCATAATAAATAGCATGATTCCATATGTGAAATATCACGTATTAAATAACATAATCATGCTTAAATACTTGTAGCATATATATAATAATTAACTTTTATATATATCAATGCTACAATTCACATATATTTGTTATCATCAAAACTTATAGCATATAGCCTTAGGGCTAACAATAAGTGCTTTTATGATTGAAATGGTATATTTATAAATGTTTTTAAAATTATGCTAGCTACTGAGATACCCTTATATCACCTTTTGTGTTTTTCCAACTAACCATTTCAGGGGCTGAGTATAAGGGAAAAGGTGTAAAGATTGATTGAACACTTTAAGAGTACTCAAGTTTATTAAGTATTAGAAGTATAGATCTTTTTAAGTTTAGAAGTCAAAATTACTATGTACGGCAGATTTGTAATTTATTACGAACGAATGTAAAATTATCTTGTGTTTAGAATTTTAATTATTATGTCTGATAAATTATGATATGTATCGAGAACAATTGTAGAATGTTCTTTTTGAAAGTATAAGTATTAAGCATTAGAATTTGATTAAAAAAATTCTCAAATTTTAGTATAGTAAAATAAGGATGTTACACCTCCAAAGGATCCTATAAGGATTGGCCCTCTATACATCAAAGATTAGGATGAATTTGCTAGTTTAAAGTTAAGGTGTGGGAGTTTTCCATCTTAAATTTTAATTATCCATGAGTATATCATGGTATGTTTTATGTTCACATAAATTCACCCTTCTCCCAAAATAAACGTTGATGAAATTAGATCTCAATGTGGGATTGTAAAGTCTTACATTATGTACTTGTATGTGAGGTACGACTATCCTTACTACTCCTTGTATATTTATAATTTGTAATGTCCCTCTAAATGCAAGTCCAAGATGTGAATATACAGTATGTACCACACCTTATGTAGATATATGCATACTTGAGACAATGTGAAGAGTATCCTTTCAAGCTCAATTGTAGTGTCTGGTGTCAATTTTTAAATTGTCACAAAAATATGAATTGAATATTGGGACCAAGTTGGATAGTAAATGAGTTATTAATACACTAGAGTTTTCCCCATATGTCCACATGTTCTACTTGAAATAGCTAACACATATATGAATATGTACTATGATGTGTTTCAAATTGCATGATGAAATGTGTGTAAATAGGTTGGCTTCGATGTCCTAGGTCTCACGCTGGCATAAGCACATAAGGGAGGTGTGACGAGGATTCCCGTGTTTTTCCAGCAGTGGTTCCATCAATTGTCCTACAGTTGAAAGATTTACTTCTTGAGACGACAATGTGTCTTTACTTTTCCATTGTTGCACTTCTATACTTATATGCATTACTAAATGAGTTATTGATGCACATATAGTAGATAGTCCCATTCTTGTTAAGTTGCATGACATTGGCATATGTAAGAAATGCATGCTCATCCATGATGTGAGGGTGAGATGGGGTAAATTTTAGTATGATAAGGCTATATGTTGTTCATCGCCAAGGCCTCATGATATTGTGTGCACGATGAGTAGGATAAGGAGGATTTATGCCATACCACTGATAAACATTGAGTGCAAGGGGAAATAGCATGAACGAATCACATTCTCATGCATTCATAGAAATTATCATTTATTCTTATACTTCTATGTACTAATTTATAGATTTAATGTGCTTTGATTATAAAGAATTGCATGAACATGACTGTAATTTAACTGTGCATGTGAGCATGCTACGGTTTCTCTAAGGTAATTTGAATAATAAAGTTAACAGGTCCTATTCAAGGAACTTGTGCCTTCATTATTAAATATGGTGTGCATCCTAAGTGCATGTCGACCTTCCTGTTTAGAAAATTATGAGTATACATATATATTTACATTTGCACTTGACCATTTTATATTTCTCGAGCTTATGTCCTTGTTTAGTGTAGGGTAACTCTCGCTCACTAAGTTTCAACTCATGCCCCTACAGTTTCATGTGCCATTAGGAAGCTACACGGTTGATCTAGCTTCGCCGTCACCTTATGTTTAAGATGTCGCTTGCACTTGTGAAGGGTATCTATTGGAGGAGTAACGGGTATTCTCTGCTTGACTTTCTTGTTTCGGGTTAGTGTTCTTAAGTATAATTTTGTTTATGTTTTGTCTAGAAAGCTCTATGGTTATATAGGTCACCTAAGTCTTGGAAAAATGGTTGTACAACATAATTTAAGCATTGTTTAATGATTATGAGTAAATGAAATTCTAGTTATAAGAAGTTAAAAGGTCATTGAAACATGCCAAGGCTTACGGGTTCTGGGAGTATTGCTCTTAGGTCCCATGATAGTCAAGTGCCTGGTTATGGGTCGTGATAGGGGGTGTGAGTCCAGTCCACTGACTAAGTGAGAGAAATTCTACCTTACCACAAAATAGACACAACTTTGCATGCCAAGAAATATAAATAATGCTTAATCATGTAAGCACAACCAAACAATTATGCACAGGCACCCATAATTCAATCCCAATAATTCTCCCCACTGCATGCACTAGGGCAAGCATTAGTAATAATACAAGCCTAATTTAGCAACGAGCATAGTCATCACATAGCTTAACATCAGTCATGCAAATACCCCCAATCAACCCACATCCATACTAACACATCCACAATGCACTCGAGTGAAATTGTCCATATATCTCATTCATGCCTATATTTATGTCATGACCCAAATTCGGGCCCATGATTGGCTCAGACGGTGTATCACCACCCCATCGCAAGCCTAATTTTTTCTCAGTTTAACCCAAACAATATATGCTACATCCTAGATGGCCTACCTGATTACATAGAATACTACAAGAATTAACTCAAAACTAAATAGAAATGACCTTACCCTAAACAATGGGGACGTGTCTTTGACATTCACAACGTTGAGATAGCTAGTCTTCAACACCTAAAACTGTAAGGGGATAGTCTCATCCACTGACTCACCAAAAATAGCCTTACCTATCAAATGCACATAGCTATGCATGCCAGAAAGTATTTATACAATATAATACAAGAGCATTCAAGTACTCCAAGATAAACGTACACCTACATAGCCTCAATTATACCTTGTATCAGTAACCAAATACTTCTAACAACTAAATTTTATGAGGCTAACTCATCCATCATTATTATATTTTCTCATTAGGGCTACACGTGCATACGTATATGCAAATTGTAGTGACTAACATGCTAACAACATAATCGTCATTGCTATGCAACATTTCTACACAAGGGGAAAATAATACATATACACAAGTGAACATATCCTAGTCCTACATACTCATCGCACATATTTCAATCACCTCACGTAGGTCTATATCCCTACAAGAAATTCACTCAACATCATCAATGAAGGTCTTTATTCCCATAGATGTTTACTCAAAAGTTTCATTACATGGGTCTGCATCTACATAATTTCATTTCTCAAGGCTTCATCAACGTGGGTTTGCACTCCCACGGATTCATTGTCGAGATACTGTCCCATGGATCTATATCTCCATGGATCAATCCTTTTCGAAGCAAATTCACACATCATCAAATGATAACGTAATTCACAAATGCCCACCAGACAATCCCTTAGTACTACCCAAATCCCTAAAATAGTCCTATCACAACAACCCTTAATTAAGTGGTTACAACATTGGCGATTCACCCTTTGAGAATATATTAGCCCTACTCTGACATTTCTCACTTGGGCTACACCTTGCCAAGATGTTACCCCTAGAGAGGATCATATAGCCTATTTTCACATCCCTACCCCAGGCCCTATATTGCCATCCCAATCACAGTCACAAACACAAACATATATATCTATTTCAAATCATTTTCACACCCCCAAGTTAAATTCTTATTTTGAGCTAATCACACATTAAGATATTAATCTTAAAAGTTATCTCTAGCATGTTTTCTTAGCCATTCATTACATCTCCTATGCCATATGCATAAGTGTATAAATAAATGTATACTCATGTTCTCTACCTATCCATTTACACTCACAAGTATATTATGCATACCAAACACAAATCACCTCGAGATTTGTTTCACTAACATCATCGGCATGAAAGTGCACAATGTCATTACATATATATATACAACATTCACATACAATTAAGTTGTGTTCATTTCTTAAACATGTAAGGTTTTTCCATATATGCTAAATGTATTCCTCATGCATCAAATAAATGTATTTTATTAAACTCGAGGAAACCAAAGTCATAGGAAATAAAATAACCAAAGCTAGGCTAAGTCCCTTACCTAGAATTGGAGCACTTTCTGCTTCCATACAGCCAAGCCTTAAACCAACACAAGACCTATGGCTTCAGGTGCCTAAGTTGGGGCATGAGGTGCCCTAGGTCTTTCCCCATGCCAACAAGGCTTCAGGTGATGGTGCTTGAGGTGTCAACCATGTAGTCATGAATTTCCTCTGCCCTTATGATGCCTTGGGCGCCCCGAGTTGAGATCATAAAGGTGCTCTCGATTTTGGCTCCATTTCATCCCAAATTTCACCATTTTGCCTAATTCTTTCCATGTCTTTTCATTCTTGATGTTTAGGCAATGTTTTAAAACTAACACCCTAAGCTAATTTCAAGATTCTGAGCCTGAATCAAGCAAATTCATCCCTAACCCTAACTTTTCCTTTCTATGCTTCATTTACTTAATCCCATCTTTAATCTTGATCTTCTTATTCATTCTTACTTCTAATTTCATTATCAATTATCAAGGAATGTTTTAAATCACTACCTAAGCTCCACAACTCTCAAACGAACCAATTATCGACCCAATTCCATTTAAATCCGAATATAGAGTGGAAAATAGAAAGGTGAGGAATTTACATTGATTTCTCTATTTTTTGGTGGTGGTTGGTCGCTGGAGACCCAAACCTTTGTCAGAGAACAATGACCAGATCTTGGGTTTTATCTTAGATGGAGAAGGATGAATAAAAGGTGAAGGAGAAAGCTTTAGGGAGGGGACCATGAAAGGGAGGGAAAGTGAAGGAGTGTGTGTCATCCCACATATATGTACTCACAAGGGAAATTATACTTTTGCCCCTCGATCAATCCCCAATCAACTTTGGTAATGGCTACAATTGTAATTCCCAACTTAAGTGTCACGACCCAAAAATAGATACATGACTGGCACAGTAACTAGGGATATGTCCTACCTAGACTGCAAACCTACTAAACCATAACTACTAGTATTTTCATATCCACACCACTATTAACAAACATTGCATAAAATAACACATGGATGAACCTAGGTGTCCTATGAACTACAGAGTATACTAGAAACTTCATAAGAGGAAAATGAGGGCTAACCCTATTATCTAACCAAGAGATCATGTCACACTCTTGATTACTCCTTAGACGGGTTGCTAGCTAAAACCTGCAAGAATGTGATATCGGGCATTTCTATATACTTTTTAGTCCCTATCTTAGTCCTATGGCTATTCCAATGTTGCCAATTCTCTAATTTTATTATGTTTTGGAATTTATTGGGTATAAACTATTTATGGATTGAATGTGTTTCAATTTTATATTTTTAGAACTTGAATTGTAAAATGCTCAATTTAATTCCTACAAATTTTAATTTTGGAGAGAAAAATGCTGACATGGACAAAGATGATGATTTGGATGCTAATGTGGCACTTTTTGGATGATGCAGATGCTGACTAGGATATGTTGGATGTGGGGCCTACTTGAACTCTTATTCAATGCCATGTAGTCAGAATTTTTGGGCATGAATATTAAATTTCGTAGGTCAGAAAGCAAGGCTGAAATATTAATTTTTCCATGTTGTTCTGCTGCTGCCATACCTATATTCTGCTGCAGAAATAATAATTCTGCTGCTACCATGCCTACCTGCTGCTGCCATACCTATTTGCTGCTGCAGAAACATTAATTATGCTGTTGTTTTGCTGTCAAAGTGCTGCCACATCATGGAGGAAGCATCTAGGGTAGAATATTCTAAGGCATTGAAGGGGCATCAGTTTTAGAGATGAGAAGACTTTTATTTTAGGCAACCAGACTTGGAAAATTCGCAGCTCTCTCTTCCTCTCTGTTTTTGCTTCTGTTGTTTGCTGTTTTGCTCTCATGGAGGGCTAAGTTTTCATTGTAATTAGTCACTAGACCACTGGGATGTTGTAGCTTGAACTAAGAATGCAAGTTAAGTGTTTTATTCTCCATTTTCATCTCATTTCGTTTATGTTTTGCTGTCATGTTTATTTTGCTGTCAAATTCTGATTAGAGCTTGAGAATGTAACATAAACTGACTTGTATATCAGACATAACCTTGCTTGACTGATTAGGAAAGTGAGGGAGGCAAAATGACTAGTTAAATGATATATTTAACTTGGTTTAGTTGAGATTTTCCACTGAATGCATCTAGTTATAGTAGAGAGATGTTCTTGACTGTAATTAGTAGCATTAAATTCTAGATGTTATTCTAGAACCATTTTCATAAAGAACCAAACAATGGAATAAGAACAAAACTGAATCAATGAGTTAGGTAATGATAGTTACACTCCCATGAATCTTAGTGGCTGATTACATAGTCTCTTTATTGTCAACTTTGCAATTTGTCTGCTGCTTCTTCTGTTGCTGCTGCTGTTGCTGCTGTTGTAGTTAATTGCTGTTCTGTTTTGTTTGTTTTATTAATACTGCCACAAACCCCCCCATGTTTATGTACTTTTCATTAGTGTTTAGGTGTTTAGAACGATTAATTAGTATTAAGAAGTGAGGCTCCTTGAGTGAATACGACCTGGGAATCACTATACTGCAAATTGCCACAATTCAATTCTGGGCGATTTGACATCGTAGTGGCGTGAACCAGAATGGTACACAAAAAAGTGAGTACACAAGACTCAACGAGAGATAACTCACTTTGTCCATAACTAGATTGCAACTCCTCTACTTTTTTTGAAGGAGGATGCCACATAAGGGTTAAATAGACCTCCTGATACCATTGTACTCACTGATGTTACAAGAAGTTGATCTACCTTCTTATTATCATTGTCTACCCATAGGCCTTCAGACCTGGCCAGTATCATCTGCTAGAGGGACCTCAGTCATAGCTAGGAACATCAAGTATGTATGCACAACTATGTTCAACAAAAGAACAAGTTCTAGGATATACTTTTTATCCACATAACAAATGCACATGGCTATATTTAACTTGCGTCAATGGACTCAGATAACTTATACAAACATTCACAAGATCATATAATTCATTCATACAGCTCATGTGTATGTGTATGTGTACTCAATAGCATTCATAACTAATTTTATCTCCTAAGTCATAACTTTCTTGTAATATCATATACATATTATTTAGCATCACATAATAATCAAACATGGATAATCAACCTGCAATTCATTCATAATCAAGTCTACACATACCTTACGTGACATGAGAAAAACATACATCCTTAGTCAATCAGGTTGCTATGAGCCATCACTGTTGCTAAATCTTTTGTCCTATCAAGCCCTCTAAAAAACAATCGGGTTACTAGGGAAATTTGACCCACCATGCCCTTTTGCTATTGGGGTCATTGTCAACTGATGGCTCACCATGCCTTTTCGCTATCGGGAATGTTGTGAGTCATACTCAACGTAGGCCCTTGTTGTCTTTCAAGTTACTAGGGAATTCTATCCCACCAAGCCCTTTCACTACTGAGGTTGAGGTGAATCGATGGCCCACCGAGCCTTTTTGTTACTAGGGTCACTTTGAGTCCTACTCAACCTAGTCCCTCTCACAAGCCATGGCATAATGGGGTGCACCATCATATAAACATTCACATAACATGTAATCATGGACCAATGCAAGCAACCATATTCATACATAAGCAACTCATTCATGTTCATACAAAAGTAACGTATTCACTTTCATACATTATCGAGGCTTCCATATTATTAGGACATCAAGGCACTCTAGATTTTATAGTCCAAATTTAAAGGAATATAGGTGTTCCCATAAAAAATAATTCATTGTTTCTCGTAAATTCAAATGTATTTACTTGAAGCATTATTGGATGAGCTTACTTAGGATTAAAAAGTTACGAAAATAGTTTTTATGTGTTATCTCTTTTTCTACGTACTTAGAGGTAAATTCCTCTTAATACCATCTAAGTTTCTGAAAAAGACCACACATGTTCTGTTTAGGACTGAATTTTGAACTCCAAACTTCATAAATTTTATGGACAGTAATTCTAACTCCAAAATTTATGAACCATAACATGTATAAAATCTTAAATAAAAATTTTAGAGAGAAATAATGCAATTTGCCCCTACAAAACCTTGCTTTTGTAACCACTATCTAGACGACTGTCTCTGCAGCCTCTGGGTCTCGGTTTTGTAAGTGTTTGACCCATTATTTCAACTCCAATCCCCATGAAACTTAGTATACTTATACTTTAGTGTTATGACATCCTTCCATAAAACTTTCAAAGCATTATAGGACCAATTGGCCAGTCTAACATAGCATTAAGTAAAACTGGTCAGATTATTCCAAATTCTAAGATAGGTTTTGTTTCTCTAATATTTGACCTAGCAATGATTTCCCAAACACTAGGAAACTGTCCACTTCATGTCTACACATGTAATGGAATACCTTATAAAAATTTCAAGCTAAAGGGACTTGATTTAGGCATGTTTTTATCTTAGAAAGTATACCAACAATAAAGCTATCTTATTTTGGTCAACAAAGCTAATTAAGTGAGATTGGGATGTTTAATGAAGTTGGATTCTAATAAATTTTAGCAAGCATGTTCTATGATATCAATTCAAGTGGCCTACCATATTTCAAATTAGTTGGAGCTCATTTAATCCCACAAATAGACCAAAACTTCAGTAGCAACAAATGATAGTAATAACACTGAGCAAATTCAATTCCATAATTCATAATCTTGCACAATTTCTTAGTTTTGGCTACCAAATCAAAATAGTATATTTTTAGCTTAATCATTACTCTTCCTACAATTATTTAGCCATTTTCTTCCACTACCATAGCCAGACATCCAAAATTCTCATACATTTCATATTTCCATTTCATCCTTTAACATTTAGAGTTTCTTGAAATCAGAAAACCAAGAATGAACCTTAAGAAAATCCATTTCATTCCTTTTTCATTTCATTACATTTTCCCAACTCAATGCCTTACACATAACTATATCAGTACCTAAAATTCAGTGAAAAATCAAATTTTCATCTTCCAAATATGTTATAGACTGTATTAGGAATAAATAAAATGGATTGACTTGCAAGAATCACACCCAAAGCCAAGTTTCCATCCGATTTGCTACCTGGGGTTCTCAACATTATGATAGAAAAGAAAAAACAGAGGAAGATGAAAAAGAGAATAGAATAAGATTAATCCTACCTCAAGAAGAAGATGAAACCGCTAATGGTGATGGCATTCTCTGGTGATCCCATTTTCCCTCTTCTCATTCTCATTTTCTAACATGCCACCTATTCTTCCCACGACCTCGTTTTCACTTCAAGTAGCAGAGAAATTGGTTCACGCCATTACGATGCTGAATTGCCCAGAATTAAAATCATGGCAATTTTGCAGCACAATGGTCCCCAAGTCATTTTCACTCTTGGAGCCTCACTTCTAACTACTAACTAATTGTTCTAAGCACCAAACACTAATTAAAGGCACATAAATCAGGGGGCTTTTGGTAGCAACAAATGACAGCAATTATAAAAGTAAACAGCAACAAAGAACTACAACAGTAGAAGTTCAGCAATAGGACGAATTTGACAAGGTGTTGACAGTAAGGAGACTATGTAACCAGCCACTATGATTCGTGGGAGTGCAACTATCATTACCTAACTGATTGATTCAGTTTTGTTCTCATTCCATTGGTTGGTTCTCTATGAAAATGGTTCTAGAATAACTTCTAGAATATAATGCTACTAATTACAGTCAAGAATCTCTTTCTAACTATAACTAGATGCATTCAATATAAACCCTTAACCAAACCAAGTTAAATATATCATCTAACTAGCCATTTCACTTAATTTACTTCCTAACCAGTCAAGCAAGGTATTATCTCATATATATAAATCAGTTTATGTTCCTTCTCAAGTTCTAATCAGAAACTGATAGCAACATAAACATAACAGCAAAGCAGAAACGAAATGAGATGGAATGGAGAATAAAACACTTATCTTGCATTCTTAGTTCAAGCTACAACATCCCAATGGTCCAGTGACTGATTACAATAAAGACTTAGCCCACCGTGAGAGCAAAACAGTAAATAACAGAAGAGAAAATAGAGAGGAAGACAGAACTGCGAAATTCCTAAGTTACAGCAAAGAAAAAAGTGTCTAGAATGTTACAAACAGATGCCCTAAAATTTCCTTAGAATATTCTATCCTAGATGCTTAGTTGACTTTCAAAAAGGAGGACTGAAATGTGGTTGAATTGTTTTGCAAAAGGAGAGCAGCAGGCAGCAATAGGATTTCACCAAAATGGTGCAGTAGAAGGTCTCTTTAGCCATGCAGAAAGTTGAAATGCCTTTTTCAGCAAAGTCTGGGAATTATGCAAGGACTGGACAGCATGCAAGGGCTAATAGATCTGGTTTGAGGGCCCCACACATCTCCATGTCAGAAAAAACGCAGCAGCAAGTCCAGTCAGCATCCTCCTCATCAGAAAAACGCCACATAAGCACCATGTCAGCAAAACTGTCCACCTCAGCGCCACATCATCAGAAAAAATCTCGAAATTTAATTTCTGCAAGGCATACCAATGGATTAAATTGAGTCTTTAATAATTTAAGTTCTAAAATATGAAAATAATTCATTTTCCATCTAAGATTAATTTAGACTCAATAAATCACAAAGCATAATAAAATTGGAGAATTCTTATAGATGGAAATGCAAATAGACCAAATTAGGGGTTAAAATATATATAAAAATGCTAGATATCAAATCCGCCATACTTAGTCTTTTGCACTCCTGGGTAAAATCAGTTAAAAGCAACAAAGGCACCAGGGACACAACAAGTAGTGTAGAAAGTATGCAATAGTGAATTAGTTCAAGCTTGAAAAGATTTAATGCTAGGAGAACACAAGTCTTAAATTTCTAAAAAGTTCAAGAATCATGGCATTTTCGCTGACAAGAATGAATCCAAGTAATAATCTAATCACAAGGAAAAGTGTATACGCTCTGTTCTCTCAAGTGTTTAAGGTAATATGCTCTCATTTCAACCTATCATAAATTCACTACCATAAGCTTGTCAAGAATCTAAATCTCCACTACTTGAATCACATACATGCTTGAATTATTAGGACTTTACAAGGATGTAAGGTTGGGTGAAGGAATGATCGGGAGGTAGAAAGAAGTACACAAAACAAAGTTTAACAAGAACTTAAAGAAATGAAGAGCATCAATCAATAAGGTTACAAGAGATTGAACTTTGAAATTTGGGCACAAAAATGCTACTTTTCTTTTCTTCTTCTTGCTCTTTTTTTTTATCTCTTTTTTTTTCTTGATCTCTATATGGTATATTTTTTTTCATGTAGAGTTGTCAATTTTTTTTTTTGAGTAGCAAAACTGAAATTCAAAACAGCCCACAAATACTTCTTTTTGCACATACTCAATTCAATCTATTTTCAAAAGAAAGAAGTTTCTAAAGCTCTTCAAGTCTTAAGTTTAGGGAAAAGAAAGAATTTGTTTTAAAGTGGAAGAGAGCTAGAAAACACAAGAAAGAAAGGTGGAAGTAAGGCACAAAGTGGCACACAATGGAAACAAAACATAGGATGGTTATTTGGCTAGAATGGTTACAAGAAACAAATGCCTAAATCATTTCCAAGCATGTACATGTAATGTAGCCTCAACAAAGAATCAAGACAAATTCTAGAGTAAAAATCATGATAGGGAATACACATAACAAGAAAGAATATCATTTTGCAATGAAGGCTCAAATTCTCATGGTTTAAAGACTATTACTAAAAATTCATTAAAAACAACGTCATTGCCATTTTACTTGAGTTCCTTAGAAAAAGAAGACTGAATTCTTTTCATGCTAAGTCAATTCACAACTTAAGCTATTTCATCATGCATACTTTCACACAAAAAACTTCATGAAATTTTCAAAAAATAGAGTATCAAATTTAGACAAAACAGAGCAACAAAATCCTACACTGGAGAAATTCTAGCGACTCAGCTTTACCGACACAAAACTTCAACAAAACAAATACGAAAGACACCAAATAAAATTCTACAGCTAGAAGACATATAACGATTTAAAAACATGTAAAGAAAGTAGCAAAATTCGTAGCCAATCAGTACATAAAATTCATGCAAGACAGCTCAAAAATTCTGGACAGAAACAGAAAAACAGAGGAGATAGTAGGAAATTTTTTTTTTTAAATCAGCTCCTCTCCCCCACACTTAGACATTGCATTGTCCTCAATGCAAATTAGTATCAAATATCAAATAAAATGAAGAGGACATAAATTAAAAAGAAGGGAAAGAGTACGGCCTTATCATGGAGCCGGAACATCGTGGAATTGGATTTCCTCTACAGTTTCTTCTTTGAAGCCCTCATAGAACTTCTTCAATCTTTGCCCATTTACCATGAATTACTTGTTGGTGGCCTCATTTTGAATTTCTACTACACCAAAAGGAAAGACATTATTAACAACAAAAGGGCCAACCCATCTAGAGCGAAGCTTACCGGGCATTAGCTTGAGGCAAAAAATTGTAGAGAAGGACTTTGTCTCCCACTTGGAATTCTTTTTTCTCAATTTTTTAATCATATAAAGCCTTTGTCCTCTCTTTATAGATGTGTGCATTATCATAAGCTGCTAGCCTTAGTTCCTCCAATTCTTGAAGTTGCAACTTCCTTTCTTTACCGGCTAGGGTCATGTCCATATTGCTTTGTTTAACGGCCCAATATGCCTTGTGTGCAATTTCCACCGGCAAGTGACATGCTTTACCAAATACCAAACGGTACAGAGACATGCCAATGGGAGTCTTGAAAGCGGTTCTATAGGCCCAAAGTACATCGTTAAGCCTCATACTCCAATCTTTTCTATTGGACTGCACGATTTTCTCTAATATTTGGTTTATCTCTCGGTTGGAGACTTCCGCTTGCCCATTGGTTTTGGGGTGGTAAGGTGTAGAGGTTTTGTGCACCACCCCATATTTCTTCAATAGCCCTTGCATATTTCTATTGCAAAAGTGTGATCCTTGATCACTGATTATGGCCTTGGAGACACCGAATCTGCAGAAAATATGTGAACGAAGGAAATCTGTAACAACAATAGAATCATTAGTTCGGGTGGCTTTAGCTTCCACCCACTTCAACACATAATCCACAACAACCAAGATATACATGAAGATAAAAGAAACAGGAAAAGGACCCATAAAGTCTATATCCCAAACATCAAAAACATCACAAAAGAAAAGAGGTTGTTGAGGCATTTTATTTCTTCTAGACACATTTCCAGTTCTTTGACACCTAGAACAGTTCTTGCAAAAATCATAGGCATCCCTAAACAAAGTAGGCCAATATAAACTAGAATCTAACACTTTTCTAGCTGTTCTTTGGGGACCACAGTGTCCACCACATGCAAGAGTATGACAAAAATTCAGCACAGATGCAAATTCATGATTTGGAACACATCTCCTAACAATTTGGTCACTACAAATTTTCCATAAATAAGGGTCTTCCCACATATAGTACCTAGCCTCGCTTCTTAATTTATTTAATTGATGTTTATTTTGGTATGCAGGCAATTCAGATGCAACAAGATAATTCACTAAATCCGCATACCAAGGCTCACTAATACCATGCAAAAGGAAGAAACACTTATCTGGAAATTTGTCTCTTACAGGGAGATGTTCCAATGGAAGATCAGAAAGCCTACTCAAGTGATCCGCTACTACATTCTCCGCTCCACTCTTATCCTTGATTTCCACATCAAATTCTTGGAGGAGTATCATCCATCTAAATAATCTTGGCTTTGCATCTGGCTTCTTCACCAAATATTTCAGTGCTGCATGGTCAGAAAACACAATTACTTTGGAGTCAAGCAGATATGATCTAAATTTTTCTAAAGCAAAAACAATTGCTAAAAACTCCTTCTCTGTGGTTATGTAATTTGATTGAGCTGAATCAAGGGTGCGAGATGCATAAGCTATGACATGCAACTTCCTCTCTACTCTTTGTGAAAGTACTACTCCCACACCATAATTTGAGGCATCACACATGAGTTCAAAGGGGAGCTCCCACCGTGGAGATTGGATAATAGGAGGGGAGGTAAGTTTCTTTTCAACTCATCAAAAGCTGACCTGCAAGTATCATTAAAAACAAAATCAGTTTCTTTTTAGAGGACTTTTGATAGGGGTAGAGCAATCTTACTGAAGTCCTTGATGAATCTTCTATAAAATCGTGCATAGCCAAGAAAAGAGCGAACTTCCCGCACAGAAGCGGGGTAAGGCAAAGAGGAGATAACATCAACTTTGGCTTTATCTACTTCAATGCCACGTGATGACACTGTGTGGCCTAGGACTATTCCTTGCTCTACCATGAAATGACATTTATCATAATTCAAGACTAAGTTTTTCTCTATGCATCTCTCAAGTACACTCTCCAAATTTTTCAAACATGCATCAAATGAGTCTCCATAAATAGAAAAATATCCATGAACACTTCCATGCAATCCTCTAGCAAATCAGAAAATATGCTTATCATGCATCTTTGAAAAGTTCCAGGTGCATTACAGAGACCAAAAGGCATGCGTCTATATGTAAAAGTACCGAAGGGACAGGTGAAGGTGGTCTTTTCCTAATCTTCAGGTGCAATGTGAATTTGAAAATATCCAGAAAAACCATCAAGAAAATAGTAATGAGACTTGCCAGTAAGTCTCTCAAGCATTTGATCAATAAAAGGAAGAGAAAAATGATCTTTTCTAGTTACTTGGTTCAACTTCGTATAATCAATGCAAACACACCAACTGTTTTGAACTCTAGTGGGTGCTAACTCATTATTTTCATTTGCTATGATAGTTACCCCTGTTTTCTTTGGCACTACTTGTACCAGACTCACCCACTTACTATTAGAGATAGGATAAATAATACCAGCTTGGAGGAGCTTACTTACCTCCTTCTTGACCACATCAAGAATCATGGGGTTGAGTATTCTTTGGGGTTGCCTCACTGGTTTCGTCTCTTTTTTAAGGAGAATTCAGTGTATGCACACAGAAGTACTAATCCTAAGAATGTCTGCTAGAGTCCACCCAATCACCTTCTTATTCTTTTTCAGCAAATTGATCAATTTTTCTTCTTGATTGGGATCTAAATTGTTGGCTACAATGACTAGAAGTTTATCTCCTACTTTCAAGAAAGCATACTTGAGATTTTCTGGTAAAGCCTTCAACTCCAATGTAGGTATTGGATGGAGGATGGAATCAGTTTTTGTGGAGTCACATCCAAGGAGGCACCTACAAATTCAGATTGCTCGAAGATAGAATCCTTGGCTAAAGAGAAGGAAGGGTTAGCAGCACAAGAGGAAAGAGATAAAGAATGTACAACATTATAGTTTAAATCACTACAACTACAACTACCTAAAACAGAAACATAATCTAAGTCTAAGCTAGAGAAAATGGCATAATTAGAATGCACATCAGAATCCAAATCATTATGCAAATCAGAATGCAACTCAGAATTGTCAGCATTTACAGAATTTTCAATTTCAGTACAAGCATGACAGAATTCAGAACCAGCACAATTGCATTCAAAAGCATCTACCAAATCAGAAAACTCAGGAAAATCAAAAATTAATTTAGCTTGGAAATCATCACATGCTTCATCAACTATGTAATCCAGCAAACTCCATTGACAAAGTCCCTTCATGCACATTAATGATGGTTTTTGTAGTTTTAAGAAGAGGTCTACCAAGTATTAATGGTGCATGGCCAGGAGTGTTATCATTTTCCATATCAAGCACATAAAAATCAGCAAGAAAAATGAGATCTTTAACTCTTACCAGGACATCTTCTATAACTCCTACTAGATGTGCTGTGCTCCTGTTGGAAAGTTGGACAATCACTCCAGTTGGTGAAAGAACACCAATCTTGAGGCTTGAGTACACTGATTTGGGCATAACATTGATTGAGGCTCCCAAATCCAGTATAGCATTGGAGAACTCTATGTTGCCTATTGTGCATGGTATTGTGAAAGTTCTAGGATCTTTGCACTTGGGTGGCATGGGTGGTTGGATGAGTGCACAGCTCCTTGAGGAACTTGGCATACTTGGGGATTTGCTTAATTGCTTCCAAAAGTGGGATATTGACCTCTATTTTTCTGAAGGTCTCCATAATCTCTTTATCCATGTCAGATTCAGAAGCTTTCCTTGATTGAGTCTGCCTATTGGGGAAAGGAAGAGGTATTTTCTGAACCACTTCTTCATCCTTTTTATTTTGCTCACTAGTTGAGGATGAAGGAATACTTTGCTGCACATTTAATTTTTCTGGTTCAGATTCAGGAGCTGGACTGTCTACTTGCTTGCCACTCCTCAAAATGATGGCACTAACATTGCCTCTTGGATTGATTACTGGTTGAGAGGGCAAACTCCCTGAACCTTGACTTTTCAGCTCATTGACTGTTGTGGCTAACTGACCAATTTGAGTCTCCAAGTTCTGTATGTTTGTTTCTATTCTCTGCTGGAATTAGAGGGTGTTGGCAGTTAGCTCTTTCATTAAATCTTCTTGACTAGTTTCAGGCTTCTTGGGTGCTGGAGAAGGCGTATGGCTAGGTCCAGGTTGATGGTATCTTACATGGGGTGGCTGGTAAAGGGGGTTTGAGGTATTCCGATACTTGAAAGCTTGATGATCACACCACCCAGGATTGTAAGTGGAGGAATATGGGTCATATCTCTGTTGTTGTGGCTGCATGGGTCTACTAGGGAATATGCCAGCACATGACTCAGTTGGGGTCTCTTGCAGTTGAGGGCACTGATCAGTATGGTGGGTATTTAGGGAACAAATTCCACAAACTGCAAGAGGAAGAGCTGGTTGTTGTGCTCTCTGATTTAAGGCCAATTGCCTCACCATTGAAGCTAACTCCTCCAATTTATTTTCTATCCTTTGTTGCTCCATGGGAGGTGTCCTCACTTCATTGACAGTAACTGTTGGATCATTCAATCTGGTGCCAAATTGCTGAGCATTTTGGGCCATCTTGGCCAACAATTCGTTTGCTGCAGCATGAGTCTTATCCACCAATGCCCTACTAGCAGCTGCATCAACTATGTATCTATCCATAGGCAATAATCCCTCATAGAAATACTGGATGAGAAGCTGCTCTAAAATTTAGTGGTTTGGACAGCAAGAGCAAAGCTTCTTAAACCTCTCCCAATATTCATGCAGAGACTCACCATTTAACTGTCTAATCCCACTGATATCCTTCCTAATTGTTGTTGTTTTAGAGGCTGGAAATAATTTTTCTAAGAATAACTTCTTCAGCTCATCCCATCTTGTTATCAAGGCAGTGGGTAGATAGTAAAGCCAATCCTTGGCTACCCCATCTAGAGAAAAAGGAAATGCTATTAATTTGATTTGTGCTTCTCTAACTCCATGTGGTCTCATGGTAGAGCAGACAACATGGAACTCCTTCAAGTGTTTGTGCGGGTCTTCTCTTGCAAGGCCATGAAACTTGGGTAACAAATGGATTAGACCAGATTTTAGTTCAAAATTAGCATCCAACTCAGGATAATTTATGCACAATGGTTGATAATGCACATCAGGTGCAATCAACTCTTTAATTGATTATTCTTGCCTATTTTGAGGAACTTGTGCATTTTGATTATCCATCCCAGTTATCCCAGCTAACTCACAATCAGTAGACTCCAACACAATATCAGATTCAGAATTTGATTCTACTTCTACACTATTGACAGCAAGCTCAACAATTTCAGCAAGAATTTTAGAAACTATACTAGTCCTAATGTTATTGCTTCTTACTAGCCTATGGAAGGTCCTATCAATTTCAGGATCAAAAGGTGATAAGTTCACGTGACCAGACCTTCTCATACACTATGAAGGGTAAAAATCACAAGAAAACAACAAAAAGAACAAAAAACAGCAAAATCGGCACACAAGGCTCCAACCAAGGAAAATCACCATAAATGAAGTATCTAAGAAAAATCTGATTTTTCTTGGAAAAATCCTTCACCAATTGGAGGCACAAGATCAACAAACATAACTCAAAAATAAGGTCTACAAAAATCAAACCAAAAATCACAATTAATTGGAAAAATGGTTAAAAAGATTGTAAAATGGAAAAAGTGGTATAAACATTGGAATTTGGCCGAGATAGGGCGGTGCTCCTCACGACTTTTCGTGAGGAGCTATGCCTGAAATGGTTGTCTTTAGTGGACTACCAATTTTCAAGTCAATCCGATTTAGTTTTTTTGCTAACGAATAGTGGCTGAATTATAACTAGGAAACTTGAAAATTTTGACTTAAAGAATTTGTAATCACTTCCAATGACACCAAGCCACTTAAAATCAAATAAGAACACAATAGAACAACTGATTAACAACTCAGAAATGAATTGGCTCCCTGGCAATGGTGCCAAAATTATGGTTCACGCCACTACGATACCGAATCACCCAGAATTGAAATCATGGCAATTTTGTAGCACAATGGTCCCCAGGTCATTTTCACTCTTGGAGCCTCACTTCTAACTACTAACTATTTGTTCTAAGCACTAAACACTAATTAAAGGCATATAAACGGGGGAGGGAGTTTAATAGCAGCAAATGACAACAATTATAAAAGTAAACAGCAACAAAGAACTACAGCAGTAGCAGTTCAGCAACATGACGAATTTGACAAGGTGTTGACAGTAAGGAGACTATGTAACCAGCCACTAGGATCCATAGGAGTGCAACTATCATTACCTAACTCATTGGTTCAGTTTTGTTCTCATTCCATTGTTTAGTTCTCTATGGAAATGGTTATAGAATAACTTATAGAATATAATGCTACTAATTACAGTTAAGAATATCTTCCTAACTATAACTAGATGCATTCAATAGAAACCCTTAACCAAACCAAGTTAAATATATCATCTAACTAGCCATTTCGCTTCACTTACTTCCTAACCAGTCAAGCAAGGTATTATCTCATATATATATAAATCAGTTTATGTTCCTTCTCAAGTTCTAATCAGAAACTGACAGCAACATAAACATAACAACAAAGTAGAAACAAAATGAGATGGAATGGAGAATAAAACACTTATCTTGCATTCTTAGTTCAAGCTACAACATCCCAATGGTCCAGTGACTGATTACAATAAAGACTTAGCCCACCGTGAGAGCAAAACAGCAAATAACATAAGAGAAAATAGAGAGGAAGACAAAACTAAGAAATTCCTAAGTTACAGCAAAGAAAAAAGTGTCTGGAATGTTACAAACAGATGCCCTAAAATTGCCTTTGAATATTCTACCCTAGATGCTTAGTTGACTTTCAAAAAGGAGGACTGAAATGTGGCTGAATTGTTTTGCAGAAGGAGAGCAGCAGGCAGCAGTAGGATTTCACCAAAATGGTGCAGCAGAAGGTCTCTTTAGCCATGCAGAAAGTTGAAATGCCATTTTCAGCAAAGTTTGGGAATTATGCAAGGACTGGACAGCATGCAAGGGCTAACATATCTAATTTGAGGGCCCCACACATCTCCATGTCAGTAAAAACGCAGCAGCAAGTCCAGTCAGGATCTTCCTCATCAGAAAAATGCCACATAAGCACCATGTCAGCAAAACTGTCCACCTTAGCGCCACATCATCAGAAAATCTCCAAATTTAATTTCTGCAAGGCATACCAATGGATTAAATTGAGTCTTTAATAATTTAAGTTCTAAAATATGAAAATAATTCATTTTCCATCTAAGATTAATTTAGACTCAATAAATCACAAAGCATAATAAAATTGGAGAATTCTTATAGATGGAAATGTAAATAGACCAAATTAGGGGTTAAAATATATATAAAAATGCTAGATATTAGAAATCCAAAGGAAGGATAAGTCCTTCCTCGGTGACAATGTTGGTGGTAGTGTCTAGCGGTGGCCACCACATCATCGCCTTTCTTTCTCTCTCGCTAACTCTCGACTCTCCTCCTCCCACACCCAAGGTCTATATGTATGTGTGTTTTTCACAACTAGAAGCCTCCAAGAAGTTTGATAGAGAAGTGGCACACATGGCATTATTCCCAAGTCCCACATTACTCTCTTTCTTGTTAGAATTACATAATACAACTCAAGACAAGTTTTCGTTCAGGCCCTTACGAGTTTTGTAAACTTTTCAACGAATTAATATTTCACCACATATCTTCCATCACCTTATATCCCATCTTTTAACTTATTAAAAATCTCCACACAACTTAATAAATTTTTCAGATAAGTCCTTAAAATTTATTACCATATTATTTCCATTTGCAATGCAGTCCTTAAATTTTAGCATAACTTACCTTAAACCATATATACTTAGCTTTTGGAACCTCTTTTTCCCTGTTAAATACTCATTTGTTTGAGAATAATTTTCACCTAAGTGAAAATAAACTTCCTCATTAACTTTGTAATACTTGGAGTATTATATTGAGTATTCTCATTCTTACTAGGCACCATACACTTCCCATCATTGACTATTCTTCTTTTCTAAAACGGCCCCTTATATTTCTTCTTATTTCAAACTAATCCTTCCTTAGACTCGATAATTTGACTCTTCATGCCATGTGTACACTCCTTCAATCCTCAGTCACTTTCCATTCTTGCTTAGATGTCATCTCTAACCTTGCATTTCCTTTTCAAGCAAATGGAAAAATTTCCCGTATACCCCAATACTTATTAAAAATCTAACTATATTAATACTTGAGGACCACGAGTATTACAACTTATGTAAGTATAATGCACCCACATTGCATATCCATAACTAAAGGTTTTCCCTAAACCAAATGCACATAACATGCATAAAGGTAGAATTATTCAATTGCATAGCACAATTGTAATGGATTAGCCAACACAACCCATACATCTTAACATGTAACTTGCCCTATGTATACAAGCAAACCTCGATCTATCATACCAAATTCAATTCGTCTAAGCCATATGAGGCCACCATCGTATCGTGCTCATTGATTAGGAAAGAGTTTCTTTAGCCATACATGACCGTGCTCAATTAACCAAGTTACCAAAATATCACAATACACCAATCCAAAGAAAAACAACAAATACCCCATAGTGCATTCATTCAAATCACAATAATAAAAAGTAGTTACACCTAAGGTATGTGCATAAACATATATTTTTCACGACACTTATGGTCTCTATGGAAGTTTCTTCTCTGTCTTGGCAACTACCACCATATGACCTCAGGTACGCTTCCTCCAGGATTTGGCTTATGCCTCATAATCACAAACCTCTAGGTTCACCCCCTTTCATGCTGTAACGTCCCTTCTAGTTCTTATTATTTATTTGTATTTTACCTTTATTTCATACATACATTTCTCGCGAACACTCAAATAGCAAATTCTTAAATTAAAATTTAAGAGTATCTTAAGTTTAGGTTGCATAGATGAACTCATAGCAAGAAAACACTTCTTTAAATTTATTTATAGGTAGGCAATCTGACTTCCACTAGTTGACTGACTACTAAAATTTTCATTAACAAGATGCTCAGAAGTAGGCTGGTCGACTGGCTTCAAGTTCCAAGTCGACTGCTGATATCTAGCATTCTTATATACATATTATCCACTATCTTGGTCTAATTACACTTTCATGTTTAGAATTTCTCCAATTTTATTGCACTTGGTGTTTCATTGGGTCCAAGTTAATTTTAGATGGAAAATGAGCTATTTTCATCTTTTAAGACTTAAATTATTAAAGACTCAATTTAATCCCTCTTGTGTAATTTTCAGAATTAATTTTGGAGATTTCTTGATGATGTGGCGTTGACATGGTAGTCCTAATGAGCTGGATGCTAATGTGGACATTCTTGGATGACTTGGCAGCTTATTCCATTTATCTGATGACATGGACGTGTGGGATCCACTCTGCAGCACTTCAGACCAACTTTCTGCTCACATGCCTCTGACCTTACTGAAAAAAGCAGCAGCCATGCCATTTTCTGAAAAGGACAACCACTCCTCTGCAGCAACATGTCCTACATACCAGAAATCAGCAAAAAGAAAGGCAGCAGTCAGTTTCCATCAGTAGCTTTTTGGGTATTAGTTTAGTCTAGTTTCAGACTTCAATTTTTCAGTTTTGGTTTTCCTGTAACTTAGACAGATTTCATAGAACACTTTCCCTCCTCCTTTCTCCCTTCTGTTTTTTTGGTTTTTGCTCTAATGGAGGGCTGAAATCTGTTGTAATCAGCCTTGGTTCAGACTGGATGTTGTAATCTGAGTTCCCATGCTTTATAAGATAAGTTTTATTCACTTTATTCCAGCATTCATCTATTTCTTTAGCCTCTATTCTGTTATGCTTATGAATGTTTCTGATTAGAGTTTCATAGACTTAACAGTTAGCTTTAATTACCTGATATGAGGATTTATCTATCATAACTGATTGGAATGGTAGAAATAGATGAAAATGGCATGTAATGAAGATCTTCTTACATGATTTGATTATCTTTACTACGGTTACAACAATATGTGGTCAGAGAAGATTTTCTTTGAGTATGTTTTAGTGTAATCCATTTCAGAAGATATTTTGGACTTTTTAGTTAAAAATCAAATGATAAATAAATGAAACTTAGAATCTGAACAAGAACTAGGAAGGTTACACTGCTAGGAAAAAATCAAGGCTGGTTGCATTCTTCTGTTGTTGCTCAAATTCGTTGTTTGCTGTCTTGTTTGTTGTTCTGTTTCTGTCCTTAACTGCAAATTTTACTTGTTATGTCACAACCAAACCCCCCCGGTGCATTAATTAGCTTTCAATTAGTGTTTATGTGTTTAGAATAAATAGTTAGTAGTTAGAAGTGAGGCTCCAAGAGTGAAAACGACCTAGGGACCATTATACTGCAAAATTGCCATGATTTCAATTCTGGGCGATTCGGCATTGTAGTGGCGTGAACCAACTGGCCAATTCTGTAGCTTATTTTTCTTTTGCAATTTCTTACTATCAGATCATCCATGCGTTTCCACACTTATTAATTACTAATAAAACTATTAATATGTAACTATGTTTGTTTTACAAATCAACTATAAGTTTAATACAAATTCTCTATAGCACTTTTACTTGAAAGGCCACTATGTTCTAAACTATTATCAACAACTTAAGCTTTCCTTGCAGCCCTTCCTCTACCCACTAGTACCTAAAATAGTCAGTTTACAAAGTGATATAAAGAATATCTCATTAGCTAGTAAGTCTTATCAGAAATATACATAGGACCATGATAGAAATGGCTAGCACCAAAGAAGGGGGTGAATTGGGTTATAAATTTTTTTCAAAGATTTGTTCGAAGTTTAAGAAGTTTTCTAAATCAATGCCAAACTTTTACGACTAAAAAATACTGTATGCTCAAGATGAATAAGCATGAAGTGCAATGAATAAAAAATAAAGCTTAAACAATTAAGGAGATATGGAAGAGAAGATTGAACATTGATATTTATACTGGTTCAATATATAATCAAGCCTACATCCAGTCGTCAAGACCACTTCTTGAGATTTTCACTATAATCCACAAGGTTGTAAAATATAGGCACTTGTGAGTCACTACACATAGATCTTTTTCTTCACAAGGGTGTCTTTTCCCCTTACAGTGTGTTTTTCCCTGAAACACTAAATCAAGGAACCCACTCCTTGATCAATTCACTGAGAAAGAATAAGATGAAGCTAAGTTGACTCTCTTGGATAAAGTAAATATACAAAGGAAGCACTCAAATCAATATATGATTGGCAAGAAATGTATTTTAGAAAATCAAAGAGAATGACAATGTTTTCTTGTTGCTTTGACATCCACTGTAGCTTATATTTGTAGCCCAGTGTGTAAAAGATCTATTGGAAAAATATTAGGAATGATATTAGCAATCTTCTCAGAAAATAGCTATTATAATTGATGTCAGCGTGTTGGTAGTCGACTGGTAGGTCCTTGAAAAATCGACTGGTGCCCTTTAATGAAGTGTCAGTCGACCAATAGGTACCTAGCGGTTGACTGGTAGCTCTCTGTTCACTTTTACAAAAAATGCTACAGACTATAATGGTCGAATGGTTCTTAGCAACTGGTCGACTTGTAGACTATTGGAAGAAATTAATTTTCAAGACAAAAAGTAACCAATTAACTGCTTGCAAGCAAGTGGTTGAATGGTAGCCTACTGAGACTTTTTAAAAGATCAACCCAAGAGAAATCGATCGACTGGTTCTTAGCAACCAGTTAATTGGTAACCTACTGAGACTTTTTAAAAGATTAACCCGAGAGCAACCAGTCGACTGGTAGCCTACTGAGAGTTAAAAATGAAGTTTTCAAGGTTTTAAAAATTTTTAGGACCCAAGTAGAGCTAATCCAGCTTTTCAAAAAATCTTTTTACAACTCATGTAAAATTTCAAAAACATTCTCGAAGGTTTTAAATTTGATTTCTTGCCTTTCAAATACTTTTACAAAAGTCCTAACTCCTAAAGGCACAAAAAATATAAAAGACTTCTTCTTTATGCTTGATGTCTTTGACATGATCAAAATTCTCAAAAAATATTATAACCAAGCAATTTATTTTTAATTTGTTTGTTATCAAAATTTAGATTTATACTTTCACATTGAATAGGGTTGACAATATCCTCCTTTTTGATGATAACAAACCAATTAAAAATAAGGCATGCTTTTGAAAGAAAATTTTGATTGTAAAGGAGTCAAAGCTCCCCTTGAATTTCATGTCCAATTTCCATTTTAAAAGCTATACAATAGAAGAAATAAATTATGTAAAACTTAGTAAAAAATTTGTGAGTTGTAGAAGCAATCGCTACAAACAAAAATTAAGTTTTAGTGGCGATTAGAAATAACCTCCACTAAATAAAAAATTGTAGTTTTTTCAACTACCACCATTAAATTAATATATAAAAAATAATAAATATATATTTTAAATTTATTAATTATATATATATAATAATTCAAATTAATTTAATTTAAAAAAAAGCCCCAACCTAATTTTCCTTTCACAAATCACTTTTGTTGTGCTTAGTCTCCATTCTCTCTTCCCTACCCTATTATTCTATCGACAGTACATTCCTCCCTCGACCTTCATTGTTATCTTCACCTCTGGCGGCCTCTATCTTGTGGGGAAACTGCTCCATCTAAGGTGTAGTTAGTTGCTTTAGCATTCACAAAGCCATAAACCTCAAGAGAGATCAGGATAGGCTAGAAGGAAAGTAGGAATGCATACCTACTATTGCACCTTCATTCTAGTTGAGTTGTCGATCAAGCTATTCTAGCTGAGGAAGAACGCATCATGGTCATCCACTTCGGTCATGACTGGGACAAAACCTATATGTAGATATCTTTTAATCTCTTCTTTAGTCTCATTCTATTTCTTACCATTACTCTCGCTATATATAATTGAATTTATGAAAACAAAAACCACCTAAGAATGGACACAAATATGGGATATTGATTGTGCAGACATGACAAGATATATAATAATGTTCAGATATAATTTAGAGGGTTCTGCTGTATTTGATACAAGTTTAAAGTGTCAAATACCTATGGGACACAATATAGTTCTATTTTTGGAACATGCTTCACAAACAAAGGAGAAACCATATCTCTTTTGTTTTTTTCGTAATATGGATATTGATTTTGGATGGAAAGTAATGAAATGAGGTCTCTTGGCATCCTATTTCTTCAAATTATATATTTGTGGATTAAATATGGCCAGAAAAACCCTACATTTATGTGGCTATATGCTTACAATATCCTATACAATATACATATGTCCTATTGTTTATGAAGATTAATTACGCTTTATGTTGGTTAATGAAGTTGATTGTGATTTAATAAAGGGAACACTATTTTTCTCTGTGGTTCATCTTTTTTCTATTTTATATTTTGAAGGATGACAAATTGATGAAGGAAGCTATAATATGAAATAAGGTAGACACAGAGCTTGCCTTTAGATTATTTTCATATGTATTTAATTTGGTTCTTGTTGATTTCTCTACCTTTCGATGTGTGAGAATTAGTTTCATAGCTTACTAGGAAAACCAAGGGGCACTAAAACACTAAAATGAAGGTAGAAACTATGGATGTGTATGTGTAATCTTCTTTGCTTCTGTATATTTGTTTCTCAAAATCATTGATCGTATTATATTCCAAAAGGATTATTTATGATATGGAAGAAAATGAAGGAGTATAATGGATGGGTATGTGCCAGTTTTGGCTGCTTCACTTACAACCATAAACAAATTCATCAAGTCACTCAAAAAATTAAGTTGGATCAATGAGAAGTTTCATAATATGCTTTGGTAGAGGATGAGGAAGAATGCAAAAGATGGTTTAGGCATGTAAAATGTAGAAAAGCAAATGCCATAATGGGAAGAATAAAAAGTTTGAGGGAATAATAGGAGAGGTGAATACCCAAAATGACATGGCCAAAATTTTGAAAAGGATATTTGTGCAGAAAAAGTAACAAGTAATGGCAGAATGCCTATTACCCGCTAAAGTCTGAGTAGTGGGTAGTGTTGCACCTTGAAGTCTGAATGATTCTAAACAAAACACTTCTTATTCATAGAAAATTTTTGGCCTCTACTACTACATCAAGGTGGTTTAGGCTGCTAACCAAACATATTGATCAGTACCAAAAAGCAATAATTTGCTAGAAGGATTTGAAGATTTTTTAACTTAGGTCAATTTTTTTAACGTGACACTTTTGGGATACTTTTGTTTTTTTTTTTTTACATTGGTGAAGTAGAAAATGGTCACTTGCCAACCTATTTCATTGTTTGCTCACTTTAACTGTATTATGGCATTGGTAGTTTATTATTTATTCTCATTACCTTTCTAGACATATCTAGCTGATGAGCTTTATGGTAGGATTTATGGCCGTTTTGGCATATACACTAAGCGATTGCATCACTGAGTTGTTGTAAGTTAAAGGCTCCAATTTGTCTGCATATTTGACTATTTGTACAGTTAATCATATTTGATTTGCCAAAAAGAAGAATTTTGAAGAAGTAAATCTTTGAGTTAATTATTGTACACTAACATTTTCCTAAAGTAGTATTGACTATTTTTTATATTAGAAAAATTAGACTAGAAATAATTTTTATATATATACATATATAAGAAAAATTTTGCTAACATGCTTGATGTTGTTGCTAAGTATCTACTGACATGTATACATGCTGCTGTTGATTTGTTTAAAATATAGCAGACAAACTAGATGAGGTGGAAAAAATAGTAGCAACCAAGATCGCAAATGCTTATCCTCTTACACCCAAAATGCCAACAACAAGGGAAAAGGTAACATAATGGATGATCGAATTGAGTTTATATCACTATATAAAGCTATTGTACCTAGGAATGTTTCTCACATTGATAGATAATTCACTAGATTTAACTAACTGATTGTAGCTTGGTTGTCATGCTACTTCTCTAAGTTTTGTTTTTCTCTCCCTTATATAGAAGTCATATTACTAAAAATTTATGAAAAGCCAATGTTTTTACTTATGCGTATTAACAATATAGTAGAATCAGAAATCACAATAAATTTAAAACCTTGACTGTTGGAGGCCTTAGTGATCAGGGGACTGGGAATGTGTTATTGTCTAATCAAATGGGTGTATCTCTTACTTAGAAGGTGTATTCAAGAAGGAAAGGGCAACTTTGGGGGATATTTAAGTAATTGTCATTTGAGTCAGTTAGAGTTTGTTGTAGGTTGTGGGTGAGCTGGCAGGGGAGAGAGAAGTAGGGAGAATAAAGAATAGTTGGGGTGTCATTTGCTATTTTTATGCATTATTTGAGTATTTTGCTTAGGGCAAGTCTTGTGACTTGTAGAGAAGAGCTTAGCTTTGGTTAGGGGTCAAATACTATTGTATTGGCCTTGATTATGATTTTACTGTGTTTACTGGTGTTGTTATGTGTTTTAGCTGTTATTTTCGTATTGACTATATATTACTTTCTATCATTGGTTTGACCTGCCCAATCTATCGAGGGAGAGCCAGTGAAATTAGGGTTATTCTATGCCACGAAAAAATGTCAACTAGGAATGAAATTGTTAATGATAGGTTGTAAAGTGGAAGAAGGTATGGAGCAAGTGACAGATAGAACTAATGTAAAGAAGTATCATAGCTAAGGTGAAGAACTTACTAGAAAAGAGAGGTGAAAGGGGACAATCTTTTGGTAGCAATGAGGTTCAAGGGTAACATTAAGTAGCAAATACCACTAGAAAAGTGAACGATAGGTTAGAGGTGTTCCAATTATCTGCAAAGAAGGTAGAGCTACCATCATTTAAAGGATGTGATCCCATGGCATAGATTACTAGAGTGTAGACCTAATTTGAGTAGCAACATACGTTCGAAGAGGTACAGATTTAGCTTGCCAAGCTTAGTATAAAAGGTCATACTATACATTGGTTCAACCTTTAGAGCGAGTCTACCGAGGAAGTGTCATGGGGAAACTTTAAGGAGGCATTGGTGGCGCATTTTAGCATGGGAAGGTTAGACAATTCCTTTGAAGAATTAAAAGAGATAAAACAGAAGGGGACAATGGATGATTATGTAGAAAGAGTTTGAACCGTTCTCAAGATAATGTGGATGATTACCAAAACAATGATTCTTGGGTTATTTTATGGAAGGATTATGTAGAGAGATTAAGAACCGGGTTCACAATTTGAAACCATCTACCAAGCAATGCAGCTAGCGAGTGAAGCAAAGCTCAATCACAATGAGGAAGAAGATGATGTTACTGGGAGCAAAACGGGATGGTATGGGCTGGGTTATTGTCAAACCAGGTCTTTGACATAAGGAAGGCAAACCACAGGCTTGGGAATTAATTCATGGTTAGCCCAAAACACTACATCCCAAAATGCAGCTAAAATGGGTAGGTCTCTCTAGTATAGGGCAAATCAAAGTGGGTCGAAGTCTATAGACAAGTCTTCCAGTGGGTCAGCATTAAACTAGACAAGAAACACATTGTTTTCCACGTAGAAAATTACAAAGAGGCCGGGAATGGACCGAAGCGTGTTAGGATCATGGACTTAAGCATATTCCATTTGCCGGGTTGAATGAACACAAGGCCAAAGGCCTTTGTTTTCAATGTAAGGAAAAGTATTCCGCCTCCATAAATATTCGGACCCTTATTTAAGGATATCAGTGCAGGGAGATGATGAAAGAATAAATGATAACTACGAGGTGTTTACTATTGACTTGGGAGAAATTCTAAATGAGCAGTTGATGAAGTGCAAGCTCATAGGACAATGTGGAGCTTTGGAGGATACGTCAAGGAAAAAAGGGCCAAGAACGATGAAATTGACCGAGGTTGTGGATGGGATTTCATTGGTCGTGCTAGCTGATACAGGCACCAATCATAATTTCATGTCCCAAAAGTTGATACAGGCGTAAGGGGAAATGCCCAGAAATCAGGATGTGATTAGGTGAGGTTGATATTAATGTGGAAGCTTATGTAATGAAGTTAGGTGGAATCGATTTAATTTTAGGAGTAGTTTGGCTTTAAAAGTTGGGTAAATTCATGATAGATTGGAGAAAGATGTCCTTATCTTTTATAGAGAAAGGGAGAGAAATTAAATTATATAGTTCAATAGTGGGACCCAAAAATGGACTGGTAGGAGTGAAGACTGATTCTTTGCATAGTATCATTGGGGAGAAATTGTAATGGATTGATGGATTGTTATGGACCTTGGAAATGGATGGAGATAGTATTGGCAGAACAGATCTCTCTAGAGATCAGCATAAAGTATTGAATGATCTATTGAATGCTTACCCCAAGGTTTTTCGAGAACATGATGGGTTACCTCTTTTATGAGGAATGACCTATTCCATGGTATTGCAACTGGATGCTGGTCCGATTAGTGTACACCCATACCGATACCCACAATACCAGAAAGGATGAAATTGAGCGGCAAGTGAAGAGCATGCCTAAACAAGAGTGATAAGGAACAATGCCAGTGCATTCTCAAGCCTGATGGTATTGGTAAAAAGGAAGGATAACATATGGCAACTGTGTATTGATTACAAGGCCTTAAAGAAGGTTACTGTGCCGGATAAGTATCTTATTCCAATTGTAAAGGAATTAATAGAAGAGTTGCTTTCTGCCCGTTACTTTTTGAAGTTAGATCTAAAATTAGGGTATCATCAAATCAGGATGACAGAAAATGATGTCCATAAGACTACTTTTCACACTCATGAAGGCCGTTACGAGTTCTTGTAATGCCCTTTGGATTGACAAATGCTCCGACCACTTTTCAATCGGCCATGAATCAAATTTTTAAACCATTTATTTGGAGGTTCATGTTGGTTTTCTTTGATAACATCCTAGTTTTCAATCAAGATTGGGAGACACACATAGAGCATTTAACTACTATTCTTACTGTGCTATAAGAGAACAATTTTGTGGTTAATAGGAAAAAATGCAAATTTGGGCAAAAACAAATTGACTATTCGGGAAATATTATATCAGAATAAGGAATGGTAATTAATCCAAGTAAGGTGAAGAGTATCTTAGATTAGCCAGTACCCAGAATGTTAAGGGACCGAGAGATTTTTTGGGTTTGATTGGCTACTACAAGAGGTTTATAGCCAATTATGGACACATAGCTAAGCCTCTTACTGAATTAACAAAGAAAGATGGTTTTCATTGGGATTTGAAAATGCAAGAAACATTTGAGAACTTAAAGAAGGCAATGACATTAGCTCTACTTTTAGTTTTATCATATTTTTTTTAATTCCATATTTGAGCTTGAATATGACACAAGTAGTAAAGGTGTAGGGGCTATTCTGTTACAAAAGAAAAACCCTATTGCTTTCTTTAGTAAAACGTTAGGGGAAATTTTATTAAAATTAGTATATGAGAAAAAACTTATGGTTGTGACATTATCAGTACAACAATAGAGGCAATACTTCTTGGGACAAGAATTCATTATCTATACAGATAAAAAAGTCTTAAGCACTTGGTGGAATAAAGAGTCACAATTGAAAATCAGCATATGTGGATGGCAAGGTTAATGGGTTTTTTATTTGAGATAATTTACAAGGCGGGAAAAGAAAACAAGGTTGTAGACGCTCTCTCAAGGTAGCATGGAGGGGCTGAATATAATAGTCTAATTTTGTATCCTGCATGAGAAGAGTGGACAACAATAGAAACCGAGATTGCAGCAAATGATTTACTACAATAGATTATGAGGGATTTACAAACTAATTCTTCTTCTTGGCCTAGGTATTCTTTGTTGAAAGGCAAGTTATTTTAAAAAAATAGATTAGTGATCCCAAATAATTTTGTTATCATTCCTAAATTATTAGAGAAATTTCATTAAACTCCAAGTAAGGGATACTCAAGTTTTTTTGTGTACTTATCGTAGGCTTGTGGTGAATGTATATTGTAAGAGGAAGAAAAGTTAGATTCAAGCCTTTATCAAATTCTATTATACAAGTCTAAGGAAAAAGTACTTAGCTATTAGTCCATATGGGCTTTTGCAACCATTAAAAGTGCCAGAACAGATTTGGCAGGATGTGTCCATGGACTTCATTACTAGGCTACCAAAGAGTTGAGGATTTGAAGCTATTTTAGTGATGGTAGATAGACTGTCAAAGTATAGCCATTTTATAGGCATTAAACATCCATACACTGCTAAAAGTATTGCTGAAATTTTTACCAAAGAAGTGGTAAGTTTACATGATATCCCAAATTCTATTATTAGTGATCATGATCCTCTATTTGTTAGCATTTTTCTGGAAAGAATTGTACATACTTTAGGGGATGCTCTTATTATATCCTCTTCTTACCACTCACAATCAAACGGTTAAATCGAGGTGGTCAATTGTCACATCCCAACCTAGTATGTGATCGGCACGGTGGCAAGGTTACCTTACCCCATGAACCTATAATCTACAGAGCAACAAATAAGGTATTCATAACCTCAAATATAAACCAACAATGAATTATATTTAAAATGGTAAAAATTATTTTCTTGAACCACTTTAGTATAGCAAAATATTGATTTCCCATTTTCTCTCATTAACATAGAATTTCATACAAAGACAATTAAATGGTACAACATTTGTTTCCATAAGAACAAATCACAACCCAAGATTAACTACAAAAATTACATACATCATCCTAGGCAACCTACATAGTCACAGAGCAACAACTAGAAGACCAAAAGGAATCAACATAACTGAAGTGATAGAAGAAACAACCCAAAGGTCGAGAATGGGTTGATGACTAAGAAGTTTGCTAATTTTCAAGGGGATCACCTGCCACAGCTACTGACACTAAACGACCCAAGAGTAAGGTGAAGTGAGTAAATCAACTTTTCGATGAATAAGTATCAAATCAAAAGATAAGCCATAGAAATTTTAGATACACAGTTTTGCCAAAATAATAGTAAATACAATTCTAAATAGCTAAACGCGGCCCTGTGTATAATTCCAAACAACTAACCATAACCATATATGTCATTCCAAACATTTAACCACAACTAACCATGACCATATATGCCATTCCAAACATTTAACCACAACTAACCATAACCATATGTACCATTCCATAGCACAAGGAGAAAATATAAGAGGATATATGAGCGAATCACAAAAGCATAAGTATATAACCGTATCCTTATGCCACCTAAGATATAATATAACCCCATCCTTATGCCCCTCTTGGCTTAAGGCTAAAGGTGTATATACTTAAACTCCATCCTTATCCCTCCAGAATATTCCTCTACTCTGTTCATCATCATAGAACAACCACAACCATATACCAACCACAAAAAAAGATACTAATAAAGAATTATTCATAGTAAGGTACAAGAAAAGTAAACCAATATTCTAGAATCTTCCAACATCGATAAACTAAGCCAAAATTAAATGTGATTAAGGTATAAAATCTTACCAACTAGAATATATTACGCATTCTTACCATAAAAGAAAATTTATGGATGTGGTTATTCCAACCTGATTGAATGAAATGTTAGCATAAAAGAGTAGACAATTTATTCTTTACTTAGTCATAGGAACATGCCATACATAAAGCTTATATCTCTGGAGTCAGCAAATACCATCCCACAGCACAAGTATACTCTGGTGCCACTCTATAACACAATTATACTCTAGTGCCACATCTCAACACAATTATATTCCAGTACCACATTACTAACACCACATAAACATTCCAAGGCATCTATCATAAGACAAGAATCACAATCACATCTGAATTATTATTCTTAACAACTGAATAAATGATATTTGAAATCAAAATCCCATGGTTATCCATAACTCATAATTCTAAGTAAGTCTAACTTCAAATTTATAAAGAACTCATCACTTAATGGACTAGCCATTACCTTTGAATCCACCAAGGCATAAGGAGAACAAATTAAAACATTGCCATTCCTCTCATACAAACTATCAACCCAAATAATTACATTAGCATATAGATATTTAGGAATTTAAGATCTTACCACATAAAACCAAATGAGCATCCATTTCATTTTAGATAGCGAACTTTGTTTCCTTTAAATACTTGAAATGAATTATATGCATTTGTGGGGAAGAAAGAAGATCATCTTCACTCACCTTAGTGTGGCCAAATTACCTTAAGGTTCACCAAATAATGGTAAGAGTGTTAGAAAATAGCTCCCAAGAAATAAGAAACTATACATAAGCAAAGAAAGAAAAGAAATTCATGTGGGAAAGAGGCTTTTGCCCGTCTAAGCAGGCTACGACCCACTTAACTTGCAGCACACTGCCTAACACCTGCTATGGCTGGCGTCTTGCTTTTCAACTGCCACTACCCATGGTCGCCTGCTACAGTAAATTGTTCAAAATCCTATAGCCCCAAGTTAGAAAATTTAAACCCTTTCTTCCATTTGTTGCCTCTTAATTACTCCCTATCTTGCATTATTGATTTACCCAACTTAGATCCTTCCATAGACAATAAAAATAATACAACAATCCTCAGCAAAACTAAACACAAACCAATTTAACCATAGCTTTACTAGTTTTTTCACAAGGTGAAGAAAATCTTACTATTTTTCTGATTATTAAGGAAATCCCTCCCAAATCATTCATTCTCCTTCAAATTCCCAGCCACAATTACTCCTTAAGATACAAGTAGTGATTCAAGAACCTATAAAATCCCACTCATTCGTTAAAAACAAAAATTTCCCCCAACTAAAACTAGGTTTCTTCCTATTTCAAAAAAGAGAAAGATAAGAAGGAAAAAGTGTACAAATCAACTTGTAGATCACTTAAGGAGACAATGTCTGGCAAAGAAATCCCCAAGGAAGAAGAAAGGCGTGAAATGGTGGTGGTGTGCTAACTGAGCAGGAGACTGGAGAAGATGGAAAAAATGGTTTTTGAGCTTGAGTGAAGTGTGAGTGTGAGTGGCATCAAGAGAGTATTTGTTGAATTTTTTAAGAAATCAAAAATGCTACACATGTCTTTTGACTAACATATCCCAAGGTCAACAATTTTTTTGCACTTAGCAAAATTTCAAAATACCAAATAGCCCTCTACAAAACCTTTACCCATAACAACAAAGAGTTGCCAATATTAGAAATTTATTTATAATCATAAACAATGAACTCATAAATGCCCACATACCAAACCAATAAACATATACAAATATATATATATATTAAAAAATTTATACCATAGCCCCACAACTTACGCACCAAACAACATACAAGAACACACCCATGAGATCAAGAACCCCTAAGACATGGATGTTACATCAATAGATGCATGGAGACTCACTTAAGATGATTCATTACTAAACAACCTAAAACTTGGTCACATTGGCTATCTTAGGTAGAAATATGGTATAATACTATATACCATATTTTTATTGGTCTTACACCTTTTGAAGTGGTGTATGGTAGACATCCTCCTATGTTACTGCATTACACGGAGGGAGAAACAAAGGTAGACGTGGTAGCTAGAGAATTGAGGGATAAAGAGGAAGCTTTGAGGCAGCTCAAGTATAATCTTAAGCGTGCTGATGATTGCATGAAAATTCAAGCATACAAGAAATGCACAGATATGCAATTTAACATCAGGGATTGGGCTTTCTTGCACTTGCATCCTCATAGATAACCATTGGTGGCTTAACATATTAACCATAATTTAGCACCAAAATTTTTTAGACCATATCAAATTTTGGAGAAGATTGGACCGAATTTACAAGCTTAAGTTTCCTAAGTTGATTCGGTCTTTCATGTGTCGCAATTAAAGAAGGTTGTGGGCAATTATGTGGGTGAACCTGAGTTATCAGTAGACATGGCAGCAAAATTAGAGCAATAAATTTAGCCTTTGAAAGCCTTTGCTTGGAGAATTAAAGGTGATGGGGATGCTCAATACTGAGAATAGTTAATCCAATGGCAGGGAATGTCAGTGAAGGATGCAACTTAGGAGGATGAATTACTACTCCAGAGTTAATTTCCTTCTTTTAGCCTTAAGGACGAGGTTATTCTCATAGGGGGTTGTAATGTCAGAGACCTTAGTGATCAGGAGATTGGGAATGTGTTATTGTCTAATCAAAGGTGCACCTCCGATTTGAGGGATATTTTAGTATTTGTCTTTTGAGTCAATTGGAGTTTGTTATAAGTTATTGGTGAGCTGGCATTGGAGAGAGAAGTATGGTGAATAAAGAATAGTTGGGGTCTCATTTACATTTTTTTATGCATTATTTGATTATTTTGCTTGGAGGTGAGTCTAGTGACTTGCAGATAGGAGCTTAGCTCTGGTTAGGGGTCTAATATTGTTGTATTGGCCTTGATTGTGATTTTATTGTGTTTATTGGTGTTGCTCTTTATTTTGGCTATTATTTTCTTATTGAATAAATATTAGTTTTGTAATACCCATGATTTTATTTTATTTTATTTTACTTTTTTTGAAAGGTTCAATTGATACATATGAATACGATATTGGTGGATGATTTTTTTTTATGGTTCATGGTATGGTGCCATAATGGATTTATGTTTGGGTTTAAACCATATGCATATGGGAGTTGTGATGTTTTAAACATTGGAAAATAATCCATAGGATATGTGTGATCAATCGGAGAAGTTTGATTTTTGTTAAGCAATCAAAGAGAGGGACCTATGTGAAAGAATCTAAAGTTTTGGGGCAAAGTTGGAATTTTTTTTTTAAATGGGATGTTGGGTGAGTGATTGGGGTGTTGGGAGTGATAATTGCTAAGTTTGGAGAGTAATTGAAAAGATGATGATTTAATTGGTATTAGAAGGGGAAATACTTGAAATATCACTTAAACTCACTCAATGTTTGAGAAAGAAATAAAGGAGGGGTCAAAATGAAATTTCTAAAAATATACTCTCCCCACACTTAAGCAAATCTTAATCCTTACCCCATTCTCTCATCTTTCACGACATCTCTCTCTTCTTTCTTCTGCTTTTTCTTTCATTGTGCCCTGGAGCTTCAAACACCAAAGCTTCCCAAATCTTGGCTTTCTTTCCTATGAGTTATGCTTTTCTAGTCATTGGCAGACCGCCATCAATATGGGAAGCATCAAAAATCCAAGGAAAGCACCATAATTTTGAAAATCCCCTCTCATTTTTGGATCTTAGAACCCTAGGTGTTAAAAATTGGTTTTTGGAGAGATTTGAGTATGATCTTGGAGTGTTTTTGGAAGAATATGGTTTATCAATCTTCCCTTTCTTGACCTTGGTTGTTTTGGGCCAATCAAATAGGTAGAAAATATGAGATTCATGGTAGCTTTGGTAGCCATGATAGAAAAATTGGAAATAGAAAGAGTTTTGGGGAAACTTTGTTGATTATTGAAATTTGTAGTAAAAACAAGTTGATAAATGTGGTTTTATGGATTAAATACTCATTTGGGTGGCCAAAACATTGTAGAAATGTTTGATTTGGGTTTTAGGGTGAAGGAGGAATGTTAGAGATTTAGAAAGACCTAAGAATCATGGAAACAAGGGTCTGGTTCTGTGATCTGCTGCTATAGCAGTAAGAACTGTCGCTATGTCAGTGGGAGGCTGAACCTTCGCTGCTTTTTGACCTAATTTCAAATGGTCATAACGCTCTCATCCAAACTCCAATTTAAGTAAATTTTATATCATTGGAAAGATCCTTGAGTCTAGTTTCTAATGAAACAAGATTCAACTGGAAATTTCATACCATTTAGTAGTATAACCAAAAGAGTGACCAAAGGTCATAGTTAGGGCCAAGTATTCTCATCCCTTGTGTCCTTGATGTGTTTTTCACGTGGTTTTCTCATATAATTGGACTCTTTAATGCATCTTCCACACATTTTGGGATGGAATGGATAGCTTGGAGTTAAGGTAAGGGATTTCTTTACCTCGATCCTTCGTTCTTTCTTTCAAAGGATGTATTCTTATGCTTGTAATGATGTGCATAAATGTAATTGCTATGAAAAATGTGAATGTGTGTATATACATATGAAATACCTCACGCATGAGATACTTTGTGTGAATTAATTACCATGGAGATGTGAGTGCATGTGTGGATATATGTGGAACCCATCATGTATGAGATAGGTTGGATGAGTCCAAATTTTTAATTGTGAAATTGGAGTCAGAATGATTGGGTTATATATCAAGGGAATTTGGAGAATGAGTGATAATCATTCTTTCCACTTTAATTCTCATTGAAATAATGACGAATTGTGATAAATATTAGTATAACTAGAAGATGGAAATGGTACTCATGAGGTAGAATAACGTTAGTACTGAATTAATGTAATTATATCTTGGTTTATGTGGTAATTCTTGTTCTTTGGATTGTGATTATCATGTTGTTGAGTTAGTGTGACTTTATTCTTGTGTGCCTAATGTATGGTTTCATAATAAATTTATGATGGAAGGTACACAAAGGTTTCAATATGCTCTTGAAGCCGATTAAAGTGAGGAACCAATTTCATCTTTTATGTCATGAGTATTTTAAACCGATGAAATGCTCTTATACTTGGCTTAATAATTCCCATAGGTGATATTCTTATTATTGTACTTTGTTGGCCTTATGTAATGGAAACCCTAGTGGTTGTGGAAATGAAAATGGATTATTTTCGCTTCGCTTATATGTGAAATATTACATCTAATTAGGCAAGTGGTTGGGCGGTGCTACTGGACTCCCCTTATGGAAAATATGTGGAATATTATATCTAATTGGGCAAGTGGTTGGTTGGTGCTACTTAACCCCTATTATGAAAAATACGAGAAATATTATATCCATATGGGCGAGTGGTTAGATGGTGTCACTCGACCCCTTTTTGGGAATTCTTGTAAATGTTTATATTATAAGGTTGAATGTATGAGTATTGGATTACTGGTTACAATTGGTGAACTTGTACTATATTTTTTTTGGATAGACTGGTTGGATGATTCTTTTACTATTATTTCAAATTGTGGATGGTATTGGATTCATTTATCCCTTAGAGGAGGTATGTATTAAGTATTTTTCTTTGTAATAGGTAATGTGAGTGCCTATGTGGCAACTAAATGCTTAGTTTGTGAAATTATGGACTTCTGTTATAATTTATGCTTGTTCTTGTCTATGATGATCCAGGTAAGTTTGGTGATTTCTGGTTTACTTGTAAAGTGTTGGCTATATTAATCATAAGTTATATGGACCAAGTGTGTGGCATTGATTGGTGGTAATAGATGGAGTCCTCCAATGATTCCACCCCTGTGCGGGCTACTCGGTTGGAAATTCCTTTGAGTGAATCGTTTCCCTTACTGAGTTTTAGACTCACCCTTTCCTTTTGTACTCCTTGCAGGTTTCTCAAGTAGTTAGTGAGTCTTTGTACAAGAAGTAGCAGAGTCTCTGGGTCCTCATCACTTTGATTTAGGGTGTTGGTTTCGTCATAATGAATTTGGTGGGATGAGTCGCTCTATAGTAGATATGACTCCTAGGGATCTTGTATTGGATTTGTAATGGATTGGAATGTGATGTATATATGTTTTGACTATAATTACTCTCTAATTGTTCCTTGGAACTGATGCTTTTATCGTGGAAAAAATATCTCTAGATCATTATGTTTATCTACGTAAATCATTACTTATACTGGAAATGGAACCTTTGAGCACTGTTTGGATGTATTTTGATTATGTATCGCTAGGCTTACGGTGTCATATACCCAATTTGGGGTGTGACAAGTTTCTATCATTGAGAAGATGTAATTATGTAAATATAGAATAAATATAAAGAAATATTTAATGTTCATCGCTACCTAAATTTAGTTTATTCAATGTTGATTTGCATATTGTTAATTTATATGACTTTTTTTATTGTGCTGAATTATGTGTCTATTTGTATAAATATTGCTGTCATGAAATAAATGGTTTTTATTTTCATTTCAAATTTGAAATGCTACCTAATTTCTTCTTTTTAATGTACCTAAATGACTACTTATTGTTTATATGTACCTTTGATCTTTTGTCTGAAAATATGAGTTTAAGTTGTCATTATTCAAGACTATTCATTTAGTTGTAGTTACGCCCATGGTTGCAAGAAACCTCTATTAAATTGCTTGTGACACCTTATTTAGTAGCGATTTTAGAAACCGCCACTAAATTACATAATGGTGGTTTAAATTGCCACTAAAACTAAATTTTTTTGTAGTGAATATACTATATCAAAACAACTCGGAAAAAAAAGAAACCAAAATCATAATATATTTATCGAAAAAAAGGACAAGCACCAATGTCAGTAACATATTAAACCAAGATACATAAACTAATGTCAAACCAAAACACATAAACTGAATGTCAATAAAACATAATGCATAAAAAAAATATATTGTCCCCATTTTGTTATCATAAAAAGGGGTCTTGAATCCTCTATTCTTATGGCTCCTCTCTTCCTCTTCTTCCATAAAGATCACGAACCAACTCAAAAAGTTCTTAAAGCTCTACGGCTTGAGAGGATATAGTGGATTCCAGTTTGGAGAGCCTAGCATTCATCCAACTCTATATGATCCCTTATATCTCCAATCATTGATAGCATATGAGTTGCGTTATCCACAACTCATTGAGTATCTGGGTGTTGTTTCCATGAGGATCCAAAGTAGATAGGCTAGCTATAGTCACTTCTTCTTTTGCTTCATTTCTTTCTTCAAATTCATGCTCCATATCAATGTCAAGTTCCATCTCCCTTCTTTCTTTTGTTCTCCTAATGGTTAAGTTCTCTTCCAATCTTCTCTAAGTATTGTTGACAAAAGAGAAATTTGTCATTCTCGAAGACTTGCAATCAATAATACTTGAATCGTCCCTTTTGTTGAAGTTGGTATTAACATCACAAAGCCCTCAACAACTTAGAGATAAAAGTGGCATAAAGTATAAGGGATTTCTTTCTAGCACACGAGGTCATTCGATGCATAATGAAGTAGGGAATGTTGAATAGTTGACCTTGCATAATACATGTTGTGGAAAAGAATTTTGACTTAATTTTGCATTCCTAATTTCTCAACTTATTTACCAAAATATAAGTGATCACATTCAACAATAAGCGATCACTAGCCTCTATGTTACCAACTCTTATTTCTTGAGCAGTAAACTCAGTTTCTCTTGTAATAGTTTTGTAAATTTTAGCTTTTCCATAAAAAGAATGAGACAATGAGTTATGATGATCAATGAAACAAAAGTCAGTAGGACTAGGCTGGGGAATTCCCAAAACATCAGCCTTTTTGAATTCATCTATTTCCAAAATCTTTCCTCTAACCTCAAACAATATTTCTTTTCTTGAACTCGATATTCCAAATTAGTGTAGAAAGCTCTAACAACTTCCTCAGACCAATGCCTTTTGTATTTAACCATACTTTTTAATCCCAAATTATCCAAATCAACAATAAAAGGCAAATGTCTCTAAGAGAAATATTCCCAATCCAAATACTTGCTAGGTATTATCTTTCTAGTTTTAAAAAATACCACTATTTTTGCTCAAGGGTTGAGAGAAGATCACCAATAAGGAGGTGTAATATCCATGTCTTGGGGTGGCCCTTGATTCTTATATGGGTGTGTTCTTGTGTAATGTGGTGATGCTTAAGTAAAGAATTTAAAAAAAAAATCTTTTATAAAGAAATGAGTATGTAGTGAAATGAAGTGCTATTATTTATGAATGCTTTAGTCATGCTAAGGAATAATTTTGGGTATTGCTGATTATTGGCATTAATGGTAAGAAGATTGTGGTATGATAAAAGGTGTCTTGAACTTTCCTAGAGGATATATGGTTTGATTTGGGAAATTATGATATTTGAGTTGTTTTATTTTTAAGTGTAGTTTTAGTAGACTAATAATTGAAATCCTCGGTTGTGTATTAATATGTAATTGAGATGGGTGAACCCTTGGTTATAATGATTAATGATATGGTGGAATATTATGTCTTTTGTTTTATTTATTTGTTTAGTGTAAGAATGGTTGACCATGGTTTTAACTGAACTTAGGACATGGAAGGAATTTTAATATTTCTTCTATTTAAAATTCCTCATCAGATCATTCACACACACTCCCACTTTTTTTCAGTTCAATTCTTAAGCCCTTTTTCCTCTCCTCTTCATGGCAAGGCACCTCGGTTCCTCTTCCTTCTCTTCTTCGAGATTTTGGGACTAGTGTTTCTTTTCCTGGATGGCTAATCTCCTTCTAGGTAGAACAAAAAACTGATATGTGCACCACTTTCCTTCCTTGCTACTTCTTTTTTGTATCTAAGCAAACCCTAGGATTTTTTATTTTAGGGGCTTAGTTATGGGTTTAAATTGTTCTTGGGTTGGTTTTGGCACCTTGTGAAGAGGATTTGCTAAGCTTTGGGTTGGGTTATGTATGTTTTTAGTGACATCTCCTTGAACCAGAAAAATTGAAGAAAATTAGGTCTTTTAGTTAATTTTGAAGAATATGAATTGAATATGGTGTCAAAACTCTTTCATTGAGTCTATTCTAGTGTGATAAATGGTAAATGGAAGGCTTGGGTGGTTGGAATCTCATTATATGTGTGAGAAGAGTGTTTAATGTAGTGGTTGCTGTCATAAATTCCCTATTATTGTTATATGTGTGTGAAAATCCAAGATTTAAAGATCCTAATCTTATCTTTGCTTTTTGTGATGCTTTAGGCCTTGTTTCAATTGAGTTTTGGTGCCTTAATGTAGTTAATAATCATGGAGAGGGGTTTGGGAAGCTTGGGAATAGACGTGGGAGGTTTGGAGTTGTTTTGGGCGAAGAACAAGGGTGTTGTTCTGCCCTGCTCCTGCTTAAGCTTGATAAATTCCTGCTTAGGAGCGCTTATGGCTGAGAGGCTACAAAAGTTCTGATCTATTTTCAATGGCCATAATTCTCTCATCTGAACTCCTTTTTTGGAAAACCTTATATTGGTAGAAAGGTCTTTGAGTCTAGTTACCGTTTAGGAGTTATGACTATAATAGTGACTAAAGGTTAGAGTTAGTATCAAGATTTTCTCAATTTTGTGACCTTGACACCTTTTTACATGGTTATCTCCTAGGGATGGATTATTTGATGCATATTCCACATACTTGGGGATTAGTCAAGGTAGTTGTGATATCCAGAATTTTAAAATATTGTAGTGAATCTTTAATCTTAAAAAAATATATATAAATAATAATAAATTCTTAAGGACTTAATTGAAATGTTTTTATTAAGCCAGGAGAATTAAATTAATGGAAGAAATTGAGAAAAGGAGTGGTAAAAATATACTTATATATATATATATATAATTTTGAATTTTGGGTAAAATTAAGAATTTCCACAAGTCTTAAGGACCCAAATGAAAAAATTATTTAAAAAAAAGATTGTTTTATATGATTTTATCAAGAAGGGAAAGGATGTGACACTTGGGGTAATGCCACATGTACTATATTTCTACCACAAAAGTCTAGAAGCTCCTAGTGAATACATATACACACATTCAGATTTTTTCTGCTTTCATGCACGCACATTTGGACCATTGGCATGGCAAGAGGAGAGACCAAGAGAGAAGGAGGGAGGCTGAGTTGAAGACCCACCACCGTTCACCACTACTGGCCACTTTTTCGACGGAATCTTCCCTCCCTTTTCTCCTCTCCTTACCTTCTTTCCTCTTGTTGACTTCCCCTGCTACTCTGAGTACAGTGCGGCAAGAGAAAGGGGAAAACGATGAAGAGAAGCTCCTAGTGAATACATATACACACATTCAGATTTTTTCTGCTTTCATGCACACACATTTGGACCATTGGCATGGCAAGAGGAGAGACCAAGAGAGAATGAGGGAGGCTGAGTTGAAGACCCACCACCGTTCACCACTACTGGCCACTTTTTCGACGGAATCTTCCCTCCCTTTTCTCCTCTCCTTACCTTCTTTCCTCTTGTTGACTTCCCCTGCTACTCTGAGTACAGTGCGGCAAGAGAAAGGGGAAAACGATGAAGAGAAAGGAAGCTTCTGGACTGCATTATTTATCTTCCTTGTTCGTTGATGTGGTGTGCTCTCTGGTCAGACCTGATTATCTAGATGTTAGAAATTATGTAGTAAGTATTATAGAATCCCTTTCCTTTAGCTTCCTCTGTTTTAACATGGTAGAAGGAAGAAATTATGTAGTCAAGTTTTTCCAAAATTTTCTTTTCCATTGTTTAACAGAAAGCATTTGCAACCAAACATATAGAGATGAAAAATATTGAACTTTCTTCCTGTATATAGTTCATATGGATTTTTCTTTAAGATAGGCCTTATCAAGGCTCTATTCATTATATAATAAGCGGTATTAACCACGTGTGCCCAATAATATTGTGGAAGTTTCCCTTCATTAAGCATAGTTCTTGCCATCTCTTCTAGAATCCTATTTTTCCTTTCAATAACACCATTTTGTTTAGGAGTTCTAGGAGATGAGAAGTTATGCTCAATGTCATTTTCATCAAAAAATTCCATGAAGTCATGTGTCAAGCCCTAATTTAGAAACATGACCGGCACGAAGGTGGACTCTGTCCACCGCCGTAAGCCTAACCTCAAGCCATTAACATGTGAAATAAATAAAATATATATGAGTTCTTTTTTACAACCAACACAAGATTTCCTAGGTGTTCTATCTAGATACAGAGCGACTTAGACATCCAACTATTAAACATACCAGCATTCCAAGACAGAGGAACACAGACCTAGAGACTCCGCTACTCCTCATATGAAAACTCCTCTTCTAACACAGAACCTTCAAAGGGTGCACAAAAGAGGGGATGAGTATGAAAATACTCAGTAAGGGAAAAACAACCAGAAATTTAAATATGACTTGTGCATAACTCACAAGGCAATTGAATTTGGACCTTTCCTACTTTGCTCCTCACTATAGCTGTTTGTGCATATGACAGGACCACTCGAACTGCGCAAGGTATAGTTCGACTTAATTGAACATTGGGACCCCTTGTTCAGTCAACTCTATTCTATATAGCAGATATACTATAAACATATAAAATGTTGCTAGCAAGTTTAGTCAAAGAGGGACCCCATCCACCAACATAAGACTAAGGACTCACCTCACATAACCTGCAAGTCGAGTAAAAAGTCCTACCACACACACATAAGCATCACTTAAAACATGCCTCATGAGTTGATTACCAAACTCATTTCAATCCGTTTTTGGAGCAGACTATTAGTAGGCACACACGTATATAATAATTAAGGCTAAAGTCCCCAAAAGAAGAACACCCATAGATAAGCACACACATTTATGATTTTAATCTTGTCTACCATTTCAGAACATTTAATTTAGTAATGATGTCCACCATTCTAGTACATTTAATTTTGTAAGGATGTCCACCATTCTAGGACATTTAAGTTGTTAATGATGTCCACCATTCCAGGACATTTAATTTAGTAATAATGTCCACCATTCTAGGACATTTAATTTATTAATGATGTCCGCCGATCTAGGACATTTAATTTAATAATGATGGCCACTGTTCTAGGATATTTAATTTAATAATGATAGCCACTGTTCTAGGATATTTAATTTATTAATGATGTCTGGTGCGTATAATTTATAGCACATATAAAATTCCAGCAAGTATAATGGGTCGCAACAAGTAATAAAGTGATAAGTAGAGTATCGTCCCACAGAGATTGAGGTATCAAATAAAATTCAATTAGGCTAAGTGAAATGCTATTAAGACTTATTAAGGAAATTTCAGAAATTACACAAAAAGGGGGGGTGATGATTGAAACAACAAAATATAAATAACTGAAATTTAAATAACTAAATAGAAAACAAAACAGAGAAAAGATGTGGACTGGTCACAAATTCCATGGAATTGTACATCATCATCATTTCCTTTGAATATTCTTGGCTTATTCTATTATGTAATCTTCAATCTAAAATTCTCAGAAAGTCTTCTAAGACTGAATTATATTAAAATTATAGTTAGGAAGATCTTCACTAATCTATAACTCAAATATAATCCGATCAAGTCCTAATCACATCAATGCCCCGCAATCGCATATGACATGTTATCTCTTGTCCTACTCATTACAAATACATAGCAATCGCATGCATGTATAAATAACAAGCTTCATAGGACAATAAATAAAATAGAACTTTGGCCAAAAAAATACTCATTGGTCCAAATGAATTAAAGTACAATTTCCATTTCATCAAATGACCGACTACACAAGAAAATGAGATTGATTTCGTTGGTCTAATCCGATTAATTCATAGACAAATTAATCTTTGAATCATTGAAGAACAATTCAATTAAATTACAATCCATTCAATGTTGGCCAATTTTCTAAAATATGATTGAATCCAAAAACCTTGAAATTACAATCTAACTTAACCAAAATAATTGACTAAAATCTTAGATCAACCATTCAATTAAGTGATGAAGCTCAAGAAAATTATTCTAGCCACATAAATAAAACTATCTATATCTAGATAATCTAATTTATGGTGGAAATTACAAGGTCAAGCTCAACATCTAGCTAAATCTAGCATAGACATCAAAATCCCAAACTCATTGAAGGTTAATCAAGCATTCAAGAGGAAGAATAATCGGTAAAATCCATTCCATTAAACGAAAGTGCATTAAAATCGAAATTGTTCAGCAATAAAACATCATAGAACCAAACTACATCAATCCTTAAACTAAGAAATTACATGGAAGAGAAGAAGAACATGACAGAAAACAAAAATTACAGCAGAAATCTAAGAAACTATGAAGGAAAATGGAAGAAAAGGAAATAAAATGGGAGAAGGAGAGCCATTCCCAAGTGGGAAGGCTTGCTTTCCCTCAAACCAAGCTAGAGAGTTACCTCTGTGTTGCTCCCAGCCACTGCTGCTCTAGGAAAGCAGAAAAATGGTGCTAGGACTTCCCATCAGAAAAATGACTTAGCCTCCTCAATAAATTTCGGTTTTGCAAATATAAAACTGATCTAACACATGCCTAAAGGAATATTCTGCCCTAGATGCCTCCTTGGATGCTTCTTCCATGATGTGGCAGCACTTTGACAGCAAAGCAGCAGCAGAATTAATATTTCTGCAGCAGAAAAGTAACAAACAGCAGCAGAACAGCAGCAGAATATCATGGCAAAATTAATATTTCAGCCATGCTTTTATGACCTACGAAAATTAATATTTCTGCCCAAAAATTCTGACTACATGGCATTGAATAAGAGTTCAAGTGGGCCCCACATCCAGCATATCCTAGTCAGCATCTGTATCACCCAAAAAGTGGCACATTAGCATCCAAATCAGCATCTTTGTCCATGTCAGCACTTTTCTCTCCAAAATTAAAATTTGTAGGAATTAAATTGAGCATTTTACCATTCAAGTTCTAAAAAAATATAATTGAGACACATTCAATCCATAAATAGTTTATACCCAATAAATTCCAAAACATAATAAAATTAGAGAATTGACAAAATTAAAGAGGCAAAAAGGACTAAATAGGGACTAAAATAAATGCAAAAAGTATGTTATCAATGTCCATCGTTTCAGGATATTTAATCTAATAATGATGTCTATCATTTCATGACATTTAATTTAATAATATTGTCCACAGTTCCAGGACATTTATATTTTCAAGCATAAAAATGGATGAGTAAAGCCATGATGTTGCTTTTTGCATTAAACATATTCATACCCATATAAGGATGATTGATTACTCTCATCACACACCATTGCATACAACTACACCGTAAGCATTTTGCATATATATAAAGTCACATAGGAATGCTTGGGAACATAATGCACCAATAGCAATTGAACATCAAGATCTTGCATGCTATATATTTTCAATTTATACATGTTTGCACACTTTCCATGAAATAAAGTGAGTGTATCCTTATCCACACATATATTCACATCTCAATGTAATTCATAAGGGTAGGCAAAACACATCATATGATAGATTATGTATAAGCACATATTCAACCATAACAAGATTTACCTATATAATTAAGCCAAGATTTCATACATGTTAGCCCTCTTCAAATGGAATCATCACTTAGCAAAGCAAGGACAATTATGAAATAGCTCTCTAGCATTTGTATGTCTATATATAACCACGAACAAGGGAGGATAAAAGCTCCCACACTTGCACGTACCCATCGTCTTGGGGAAAATGTGTGTGTGTGTGTTTTTATGTGTGAGGAGAGAAAAGGGGTGGTTCTGATTTTTAAAAGTTTTTTTAAGTAATTTGAGTCCAAATGGACAAAAATACCCCAAGGCATTAAGACTAATCACCACATGCCACCTACTTGAGTCTTATTTTCTCTTCTATACACTCAGAAACTTTTACACCCCAAAATCCTTTCCAACATTCCTTTGTCACACAAGGCCATCATTCATACAAATAAAATTTATTCCTTTACTAGACTCCTATAGGTTAAATCCCCTTTTCATTTTAGTCCTTGAGCTATACAAATAATAATTTTCCAAATCACTCTCGAAGTCCAAAATTTATTTTAATTTCCTATTGCCATACTTTCCCAAATAAATCAAGAGCTCCACTTTGTCCAACGGTTTCACACAAGTCCCAAAAATTATTATCATCAATTTTAGTTAAGTCTCTCAATTAGGATTTTCTAGGAAAAGTTTCACAACAAAATTTAGAGAATCCAGGATTTTTATGATTTCACAAAATTTCAAATTAACCCAAAAATTTCACATATGAACATATAATAAGATTAATACGTTTAGTAAGTAAATTTAAAATTTATGGGTATTACATCATGATTGTCAATTTCTCCACCATGATCACTCCTCATTCTCACAATGGTCAAGATTTGCTCATTTTGAATAAACTTTGCAAGTTATAGGAAAGATTTAAAAGCTTGATCTTTCTGAGGTAGGAAAAAGTATATATGTACCTAGAGTAATCATCCACAACAACTAACATGTAGAAGTTGACTCTAATGCTCATTGTCCTAGAAGGTCCTACAAGGTCTATATATAGCAATTGCCAAGGCTTTGTCGTAGAAATAATGTCCTTGGTGCTTAAGTATTGAAAGAACTTTTAACTTGTTTCCCCATTTGATAAGCACCACAAGGCTTATCCTTTTTAAATTAGATTTTAGGTAAGCCAATTACAAGTTCTTTCTTGACTAGTTTATCAAAAAGACTCATACTAGCAAGAGCTAGTCTTCTATGCCATAGCCAACTTTCATTACTAACATTAATTAAACATGTAAAGTCTATAGAAGGATCTTCATCAAGATTTATAACATAAACATTATTGATCCTTTGACCAACAAGCTATCATTAATATTTTTCAACTATCCAACGAGTTTAATAAAAAATCCCTCTATGGCCTTTGTCACATAGTTGACTAATACTAAGCAAATTATGATTGAGGCCTTTAATAATAAAACATTTTCAATAAAAGTAAAGGAGTTATTACCAACCTTACCTACACCTTCGATCAGACCTTTGTTGTCTCCTTCCAAGGTCACTTTTGCCTCTTCTTAGAGTCAAGGAGAGGAATTTGGATTGGTCATCATTCATATGCTTTGAGTAACCATTATCCAAATACCACTTCCCACTTTTAGCCTTGAGAAAAGGTTACATTCTTCATTAAAATTGCTATCTCCCCATATAAAAGAAACATATGCTTTCATCTTCCTTTCTTTCTTCTTAAGGAATTGTGGGTAATCCCATTTGATGTGCCCAACCTTCTTGCACTCATAGAAAGTAGGGCCTTCCTTGTTGCTATCTCAGTCTTTTCTACATCTTCTAGTGTTCTTTCTTTTCAAGAATTTGCTAAAATTTTTTACCAAAAGCCCAAGGTCCTCATCTCAAGCTCTTCATCTCCCTAATCACTATCAATTTCCACCTTTTTGGAAGAAGAAGATTTGTGTAAGAGAGTTTTCTTTTTCTTGGTTACCTATTCTTACCTCATCTCCATTATCTTAGATGCTGTGAAGAACTCATTGATTCTCCTCTTACTTCTATGATAGCTATCCTCTTGGCCTCCTATTCCAATGTGAGACATTTTAGCACCTTGGTAGTTTGTCATTTTTTTTAAAAAAGCAACACCAAGAGCTTTAAGATGGTTAGTGATGTGAGTAAATCTTAATTGCATTTCACTAATACTCTCATCAAGCTTCATTTTAAAATTTTCGCATTCAAAAGTGAGAGTACTAATTTTTTATTCTTTGACTCCAATTGTCCCTTCATGTGCTATTTCCAAAGTATCCCACATCTCTTTAGCACTAGTACAACTTGAGACTTTAACATACTCATCTTGACCCAAAGCACTCATTATAATCTTTTTTCCTTTGGTGTTCAATTGTACTAGTTTCTTTATAGCTTTACTCCATACTCTTTTGAGTTTTGGAATGGTATACCCTTCAAGCTCCTTACTAGAAGTATAAGGACCTTGTTCCACAACATCCCAAAGGACTAGGTCCACTGTATCAAAGAACATTCTCATCTTAGACTTCCAATAATTGTTTTGTTGACCATTTAAATGTAGAGGTTTTGTGAAGGAATTTCTGTTCAGTAAAACACAATCACCTAAACCAACCTTGTATCAAACTCTTAGACTGTTAACTTTTGATAAAGAGCCAAGCTCTTATACCAATTGATAGAAATGCCTAGCATCCAAGAGGGGGTGAATCAGGTTATAATTTTTTTTTAGACTTGTTGCACGTTTAAGACGTTTTCTAAATCAATGCCAAACTTTTATTACTAAAAAATAGAGTACGCTCAAGATGAATAAATATGAAGTGCAATGCATCAAAAATAAAACTTAAACAAGTAAGGAGATAGGGAGGACAAGATTGAACAATAATATTTATACTGATTCAGCTTATAACCAAGCTTACGTCCATTCCTCAAGACCACTTCTTGAGATTTCCACTATAATCCACAAGTTTGTAAAATATGGGCACTTGTGAGCCACTACACAGAGATCTTTTTCTTCACAAGGGTGTCTCTTCCCCTTACAATTGTCTTTCCCTAAACACTAAATCAATGAACTCACTCCTTGATCAATTCACTCAGAAAGAATAAGACAAAGCTAAGTTGACTCTCTTGGATAGAGTAAATATACAAAGTAAAGCACTCAAATCATTATATGATTGGCAAGAAAGGTATTTCAGAAAATTAGAGAAAATGAAAATTTTTCTTGTTGATTTGACACCCACTATAGCTTATATTTATAGCCTAAGGAGTAAAAGATTAGTTGGAAAAAGATTAATATCAGCTTATTTTATCAGAAAATAGTCGTTATAACTGATGTCAGTGTGCTGGAGGTCGATTGGTACCCTTTAAAGAAGTGTTGGTTGACCTGTAGGTACCTGGTGGTCGACTGGTAGCTCTCTAGTCACTTTTGGAAAAATGCTCTAGACTTTAGTAGTCAAGTGGTAAGCTACTAGAAGAAATTAATTATCAAGATAGAGAGTAATCGATGGATTGCTTGCAGGCAAGTAGTCTATTAGTAGTCCACTTAAGGTCTTAGACATTTTCAACCCAAGAACAACCAATTGACTGCTTGTAAGCAAGTAGTTGACTAGTAACCTACTAGGACTTTTAAGATTATCATCTCGACAACAACCGATCGATTGGTTCTTAGCAACCAATTGACTAGTAGCCTACTAGTAGTTAAAAATTAAGTCTTCATGGTTTTAAAAATTTCTAAGACCAGAGTAGAGCTAATCCAGCTTTTCAAATATCTCTTTCAACTTATGTAAAATTTCAAAAACATTCTAAGGTTTTAAATTTGATTTCTTACCTTTCAAATACTTTTACAAAAGTCCTAAGTCCTAAAGGCACTAAAAATATAAAAGACTTCTTCTTTATGCTTGATGCCTTTGACTTGATCAAAACTCCTGAAAAAGATATGACAATATAACAAAGGAATTTATTTTTAATTTGTTTGTTGTCATCAAAATTTAAATTTTTACTTTCACATGCAATGAGGCTGACAAACCATTCCAGCCATAAAAGCATTTTAGCATAATTATCAAAAATCCATCCATGGCCTTGAAGACATGCAAATTTTACAATAAAACACATCTCTTATTTACTATCATGACATGAATACCATAAACTCATTAAAAATAATCACTAATTATCACATGGATTATCTTAAAGCTTCATCCATTTCTATGTCTTTGCCAACTTCAACAAAACCTCTAGTTCTCTACTATGGAACAAGGTTTTTCTTCTTTATTCTCTACAGTTAGATAAAGACCAATTGATCATATTATCCACAAAAAAGCCCTTTTCTGAAACCTTGTCTTCTACTATGAGACAGGACATTACTTTTGTTCTCTAGTGTGGAACAAAGGATCATCAACCATGATATGCATAACATGACTTACTATTTGAACTCTTGCCTCTCATTATGGGACAACATAATACCTTTGTTTTCTACTGTAAAACAAGGTAAATCTTTCATTCTATCGTGAGACAAGCTAAACTTCTATAAAGAACTTTGGCAAGCACATAGAAATTAATTATCATAAAACATCTATTATCGTAAAGACAATTGAAAACTATTTTAAAAACATGCATTTATGGAAGACTAGCTACCTCAAGATTAAATCACTAGTCTTCAACCTTTATGTACATTCAATGTAAGCTTCAAACCCTTCAGCACTTCTCACTCTTTTTTCTACTTTTCATTGTCCAATGCCTCAATTGTCTCATCTCACACCACTCTCCTTTATTTATAGGCTTCAATTGCAACTTACTGAGCTCATTTCTTTTGCTAACAATCTCTTACTAATTCCTAACTAATCATCTAACCAAAATTACTAAAATTGCGTCAAAATTCAACTTGTTCAATTCTTTGTACTGATATCTCATGATTGCAGTATTACACTTGTCTTAATTTCATTTTTGCTTTAACTCCAAGGATTTCTAGAGGTATTTGGACACCTATCTTTATCTAGTACTGACTGAAATCCTTTTATCAGCTTATGAATCAGTCACATACTCAGTTTCCTATTTATCTTCTTATTCTCTTGATTATCTAACCTCGTTAAATTTATCATCTTTTAATCCTAAAAAGCCTATAACTATGTTACACATCAACCCATAATAAATGAAAAGTGCCCAACTTATCAAAACTTGAGTTGTGTGCTACTATTTTAATCCTGTAGTTGTGACTAGTTGACTGTCTACTACAAATTGACTTTTCTTTAATTTTGAGGTGGCCAATCAACTGCTAGCTCCTAGGCAGTCGACTGCCTATATTCAAACTTAGTTTTTCTTAAATTATAAGGCTAGTTGACTTCTTATCCTCATCAATCGACTTGCTTACACAATTTTGATATTTTGAGGCTTATTATAAGACAAATTGACTCCAGGCAATCAACTTCTTTCTTTTAATTCTTTGTTTTTCTTATTTTCTAACTTCTTAAAAGGTGTCCTTTTCTAAATTCTAATTTCTTCATAATCTTCCGATTTTATCTTATTTAAATTCTAAGAAGTAAGCAAAATTTGGGATGTTACACATGCCTATTCCAACAACCACCAATATGTGACCCTAGAGTGCACCATTAGGTCCCATCCTCTGACTCTGAGTGTAATACCCACCAATTTTGGGATCATGTGATTAGCGGTATTATTGTTTTTATAATGAAATTTTCCATTATTTTAATGGAATTACTTGGTCATTTTTAATTTTTCATATTTAATTTATTCTTTTTGAATATTATTAATGGAAATAGAGATAAATAACTGGACTGAGTATTTTATTGCAAATGATATTTTTGAGATTTGAGGAAAGACAAGAGGAAGGAAACATTTTGGGGGATAGGGAATAGAGAGAGTAGTCATGAGGTTTAGAGGGAACCGGGTGCTTACAGAGTCCAGAGAGGCACTAAAATGAAATGAAGAATTAAGGTGGCATCTAGAATATAGGAACTGTCAAAATTAGAGAAATTACGAGTTTGCCATTACTGAGGTTAACTAAGGGTTAACCCAAGGGCAAAGTAGTAATTTCACCTTGGGTAGTATATATAGGTGGGCCTACCATTTTTCACTTTCTTTTCTCTCTCCTTACTTTTCCTTCTCTTCTTCTCTCTTCCTTCTTTCTACCCCCTCCACGCAAACCCGTAACCAAACTCTGGCAAGCCTTTCTTCGGTGGTGGGACAAAAAACTGTGGCTAAGCAACATAGGGAAAGCAAGGAATGAATGTAAGAATTTTGATTTCTTAAACTTTTCCCTATTTTTCAGTTTTGAGGCTATTTATGGTAAAATTGAGATTGTTGCTTCATTTGTTGATTAAATTTGAGGATTTTGGTGTCTAAATACTCCTTAGATGTCAAGGATGAAAACCCACGGAAGAAATCATGAAAAACAGTGAAGATCTAGCTAGATCTGACCCAAAATTAAGGCTAAATTGCGTGGGTCATGATCGTGGCACCCAGTCGCCACAATTTAAAAGGAGAATGGGGGAAAAGACCTTAGTGCCCAAGCAACAGGTGTGGCACTTAGTCACCATCTGTGACACCCAGGCACCAACCATGCTAACGTCAGGCTGTGGTATTTTCTTGGTCTATTTTCAAATGGTCATAACTCTTTCATCCAGACTCCATTTTTAACAAACTTTATATTGTTGGAAAGCTCTTTGAGTGTAGTTTCCAATGGTATATGTTTGAATTGGAAATCACTTATTAAATAAGATTTATGACCAAATTAATAACCAAAGGTTAGGGTTAGTGGTCAGGATTTTTCTTCGTTTTATTTATTTATTGATTTTGGTTAGTTCTACATAACTTGGGAGCTTCATTGGCTTCATCTGATGGGATTTCTTATATGCTAAACCTTGTCAACATCAAGGTGAGTGAGTGACCTTTCTACTTGTTTTTATTAAAAAATTGCTCAAGTACAATATAAATTCCATTCACACCATAATTGGATTTATATTTATTAAATTTCCTATTTAGTTATATTAGATAATTAATGGAATATTGGTTGTGATTTGTGAGACTATTATGTGGATTGTGTATGGGCTTAGAAGTGGCAAGGTTGTAGAGCATTGAGTGGTAGAGAGTCAAGGAATGTATTGGTAGAACTGAAGGCATTAGGGGAGCTAGGAGACATGTTGAATACAAAGAGGGACTAAAGTGAAATAAGAAAAATTATAGGGCACCTAGGATTTAGAAACACCCAAGGTGGAATTTAACGGATTTGCTTTTACCAATCTTGACTGAGGGTCAACTGGAGGGCAACATAGTAATTTCACTATGGACGAGTATATATAGGTGGCCCTGGCCTTTTTTCCTCATTTGTTTTTTTCCTCTCTCTCTCTCTCCACCTTCTCTCTCCTATCTTTCTCTCTTCCTTCTCTCTACTCTCTCTCTACTCCAAATCCTCAACCGAGCTTTGGGGAACAGATCTCGAGCGATGAAGAGAGCCTTTAAGAGCTAAGCAATGTAGGGAGAGCAAGGAATCGAGGTAGGAATTCCTATTTGCCAAGATTTTCCCTATTTTCTAGTTTTAAGGGTATTTAGGGTAAAATCAAGATTTTGACTTTGTTTCTCGATTGAAATTAGGGATTTGGTGTCTAAATACTCCTTAAATACCAAGAATGAGATCCCATGGAAGAAATCATGAAAAACGGCTGAGATTTGGCCAGATCTAGGCCAAATCCAAGAGGAATCATAGAAGAACATGACCGTGGCACCCAGGCGCCAGCTCTAGTGCCCAGGCACCAAGTTCAGAAGATTTAGGGAAGATGAAGGTCTTGGCGCCCAGGCAGTAGGCATGCCAAGTTTCTTGAGGTTGTTCTTCAAAAAACCATAACTCTTTCATCCAGACTTCATTTTGGGTAAGCTTTATATCATTGGAAAGCTCTTCAAGTCTAGTTTCTAATGGCATAAGTTTTATTTTGAGATTCATTACAAGTTAAAAGTTTTGTTTGAAGAAGTGGGTAAAGGTCAGCATTAGTGGTAGAGAATTTCTCTATTTTGTAACCCAGATGATTTTCCATGGTTACTTAATAGGGATGGTCGAGGTGTATGGTGGCTACCGAGAGAGCGTGAAATCTAGGTGATGGATCTATTTAGCTCTCTTATATGTGGATATACATATATGTATATGTTTGTATATTTATATTTTAGGAATTATTCTCCTAAATTGTTTTATATAAATTTATTTATAAAATGTATTATGTATGGGATATGTAGTGGGAATTATTTAGGATATGTGTGGATGGCGATAGAGGATTGGTTATTGTGTGCTGATAGTGCGGATGCATTACATATTCATTTGCATATTTATATTATGAGAAGTGGAAAATTGTAGAAATAGAGCAGGAAGCTACTCATTGTGTAATACCGCTGAGTGGTAGCAATAGGTATGCTTACACATTGAGGGATGGTCCCAAATATGGTATGGAAAAAAGTGGGATAATCATTACATCTCATTCTTCTACATAATTTATATTGCCTGTATGGTTGTTTATTCTTATGTACGATATATGTGATGGTCAGGGCAGCATTTGAGAAACCATATGTATGTTATGGTTATGGATATGACCCAATAGGCTGGACATATAATAGAATTTCTTGAGTAATAATCTGTGGGAATGTAAAACCATGTTGATTAAGCTCTTGAAATGAGATATGGGAGCATGGACCCTTATATAAGGTCTTATATATTTATTTATTATGTGGTGTACATTTGTGTTTGAGGGAGAATATGATGTGACGTGATACCATATGCGTACCTACAAGTAGCTTGGTGTCACGCGGGATAAATTCTCGATTGGGCATGTATATATATATATATATTTTTTGTATATCTATGTAGTGTTGGGCTAACATTGATGAGTTCATGGTTTAGACTCACCCCTTCACAGTTGTAGGTATGCAAGGTGATTAAAACAAGGGCTCACAGGTCAAGAATGCCTCTCCATTGTTCGGGTATGGCAACATATTTTTATTATATTGCTCTAGTGTACATTGTAATCATATAGGCCACCACCTATGATCTTGCGATAGTAACTTAGGCTTGCGATAGTATTGGTAACACACTGTTTACGTTAGTCATGAACTAGGGTTTGGGTCATGACAAAAATGGTTTTGGAGGAATGTTAAGGTTAGGTCTGATACCAAATATGGTATTAGAAGTGGATAGGTTAGTTTAAGTTTGATTCAAAAGATGGTATCAAAGGTGGTTAGGGAAAGGTTAGTTCTCCTATTGATTATAGAGCAAGGTAACCTTTGTGGGTCCTCTTCTATTATTGTGAACCATGGTGCAATTATAGAGAGATGACTCCACCAAAGGTCCTATAGGATGTGTCTTTCTTTCTCTTCTATCAGGTTCTTTCTAAAGGACGCATTTGAACTCGTAAGCAACTTAAACACTTACGTAATAAGTGTATATGTTTGAGAAGTATCCCAAGTGGTGTGAGGCATGAGCATTTTAGAGCAACAAGGACAAACATGGTGGGATAGTAGGATAAAGAAGAGATGATAACCTTGAAGAAAGTAGAGTTTCATAGGTATGCTCCCTGGTAAGAGTTTAGTTCAGCCAAGAAGATGAGGAAAGAATGGAGAGGCTTGACAAGCAGTAAGCACAAAAAGGGGTAGAATCCCATGGAGGAATTTCAACAAGTAGCGTGAGAGATGCTAAAGAGGGAAGTGGGTAAGTAAGTATAGAAATCGTGCTCCCAGAGTATGAAGACTACACAAACAATGAATTAAAATACGTGGAAGATCAGCTTCGTCCTTGTCAAGAACGAGAGAGCTTATGGCTGGGGGGATGAAGAGAGCAATGGCAGGATCTCAGATTCCTCTCTTGATGAATGAGAGTGGGTTAGGAAAAGAAGGTAGGACCATAGGATAGATTATGAGAGGTCGGTAATGAACTAGGCATTCACTAGTTCATGAGAGATTCGGGTACCGCATTCGAAGAACACTGGTACTTGTACTATAGGTGTATCCTCATGACCACAGTTCTGTAGAGTAAGTATATGTGGGATCATGAGAGCGGAGATTATCAAGTCAATCACCCCTGAGGGTTAGCTAGAGGGTTGACACTCGATGTGGGCTTGGTACTACTAGTTGTTTTCCATGACGGACCCCGTAAGAGGGAAGGTTTAAGGTCATGGTTTAGGAAGCACCTAGATTGTACAAGAGGTGATCCAGAGTGTGAGATAAGGAAATCTTTGATAGAAACAACCCATAGTTGTATCAGAGTGGTGCAGCAGAAGCGTGATGAGTAGAGGGAGCATGGTGAGTAAGATGTGCCCTGATTAGAGAAATGTTCTTGTGCAGTCAAAGGGGAAGCTACTACATAAAGAACCCATAATGATGAATATCTATATGAAATTCACAGCCTGGCTATAGGGTTACGTGAGCTTGGCCTACAAAATAGTTGCCAATGTTCAAGGAAGATCCAAGTGGACAATTATTTTTAAAAGGGAAATTGAAATTTGGGGATGAATTTCTAAAATCGAGGAAGAATGTAATACCCATGATTTTTGAGTATTATGGATGAAATTTTTCATCATGTAGGCTGGAAAAATGTGAGGCTTAAAAGTGGCAAGGTTGTAGAATATTGAGTGGTAGAGAGTCCAGAAATATATTGATAGAACTGAGGGCATCGAGGGAGTTAGAAGACAAATTAGATACAAAAAGGGACTAAAGTGAAATAAAAAAAACTATAGGGCACCTAGGATTTAGAAACAACTGAGGTGGAATTTTATAGATTTGCTTTTGCTAGTCTTGACTGAGGGTCAATTTGAGGGCAAAGTAGTAATTTCACCATGGGCGAGTATATATAGGTGGCCCTGCCACTTTTTCCTCATTTGTTCTTTTCCTCTCTCTCTACCTTCTCTCTCCTCTCTTTCTCTCTTCCTTCTCTCTACTCTCTATCTCCCCACTCTAAATCCTCAACTGAGCTTCGAAGGACAGATCTTGGATGATGAGGTGAGCCTCTAGGAGCCAAGCAACATAGGGAAAGCAAGGAATCGAGGTAGGAATTCCTATTCGCCAAGCTTTTCCCTATTTTCTAATTTTAAGGGTATTTAGGGTAACATTGAGATTTTGATTTTCTTTCTCAATTAAAATTGGAGATTTTGGTATCTAAATGCTCCTTAAACTCCAAGGATGAGATCCTCTGAAAGAAATCATGAAAAATTATGTAGATTTGGCCAGATCTTGGCCAAATCTGAGAGGAATCACATAAGAACGTGATCGTGGCGCCCAGGCACCAAGGTTCAAAAGATTTGGGGAAGATGAAGGTCTTGGCACCCAGGTGCCAGGTGTGGCACTCAAGTACTAGACATGTTGTGGCACCTAGTGCCAGTCATGCCAGGTTTCTTGAGGTTGTTCTTCAAACTGCCATAACTTTTTCATCCGGACTCCTTTTTGGGTAAACTTTATATCGTTGAAAAGCTCTTGGAGTCTAGTTTCAAATGGTATTAGTTTCAGTTTGAGATTAATTACCAGTTAAGATTTATGTTTGATGAAGTGGGTAAAGGTTAGGGTTAGTGGTAAAGAATTTCTCTATTTTGTAACCTTGATGATTTTGCATGGTTACTTAATAGGGATGGTCGAGGCGCAAGGTGGCTACCAAGAAAGCAGGGAATCCAAGTGATGGATCTATTTAGCTCTATTATATGCAGATATACATATATGTATATGTATGTATGTTTATATTTTAGGAATTATTCTCCTAAATTGTATTATATACATTTATTTATTAAATGTATTATGTGTGTGATATTTAGTGGAAATTATTTGGGATATGTGTGGATGGGGATAGAGTATTGGTTGTTATGTGGTGATGGTGTGGATGCATTGCATATTTATCTGCATATTTATATTATGAGAAATGGAAAAGTGTGGAAATAGAGCGGGAAGCTACCCATTGTGTAATACCGCTGAGTGGTGTCAACATGCATGCATACACATTGAAGGCTAGTCCCCAATGTGGAAAATAGTAGGATAATCATTGCATCTCATTCATCTACATAATTTATATTGTATGTGTAGTTGTTTATTCTTATGTGTGGGATATATGTGACGATCGAGGCATAATCTGAGAAGCCATACATATGTTATGGTTATGGATATAACCCAATAGGCTGGACACATAATGGGATTTCTTGAGTGATAACTTGTGGCAATGTAAAACTACGTTGATTAAGTTCTTGAAATGTGATATAAGAGCATGGACCCTTGTATAGGGTCTTATGCATTTATTTATTATGTGGTGTGCATGTGTGTTTGGGGAAGAATATAATGGGACATGATACCATATGCTAACCTAAAGGTAGCATGGTGTCATGCGAGATGAATTCCCAATTGGGTGTATACATATTCTATATATCTATGTAGTGTAGGGCTAACATTGATGAGTCTGTGGTTTAAGCTCATCCCCTCATAGTTGCATATATGCAGGGCGGTTAGAACGAGGGCTCGTGGGTCAAGGATGCCTCCCTATTGTTAGGCATAAGGTAACATATTTTTATTATATTGCTCTAGTGTACTCTGTAGTCATATATGCCACTACCTACAATCTTGCGATAAAAACTTAGGCTTGCAGCAGTATTGGTAACACACTGTTTGTGCCAGTCACGAGCTAAGGTTTGGGTCATGACACTACGAGAAGGAATAGAGGGGTGGACCTCATTGAGCAATAATAATCCGAGGTGGAAATATAGACTAAGTCTCAATGAGGTAAGTGCGGGAAAGAGTAAGAAAAGCATTGCATATTTCATTTTCATATTCATGTTATGAGAAGGAACCAGTTGCTAACCCATGGATATGGATATTCCTAGGAAGAACGTCAAAAATTGGGAACAAAGGGGTGGACCTCTGAGATAAACCTATTGAGTAATTATTGTCCAAGGGAAAATTTTGGACTGGGTCTCAATGAGGAAAGCATGGAAGAATGTTGCATGTTTTTACCAACATATTCATAACTCATGTGTATGGTTACTTGTACTTATATATGCTTAGATATGGTTGATGTGGATTGCGAGAGTGTGGACTCACAATGGGATAGCAGATATGCTTGATTCTGTGTATATGTACCGATATGGGCTAGAGTTATTCATTTAAATTGTGGTTATGATTATGGTATTTGTACTTGTGCCTTATTTTATTGCACAGTTATTTAGTCACTGAGTTTTTGATAAACTCACACTCTCTGTTGTTATCTTTTTCAGATTTAGCAACTGAAGAGAGTGGGAAGCTGCTGGGAGTTTGGCGATTTTGGACATATATACTCCATTATTGTTGGAGGGTTCTTGATGAACCAATTTTTGGGCTATACGTCGATGGAGATGTTTTGTAAACTTATAGGCCACCTAGGTCTTGCTGTGTTTTAGGGGTTTATTTATTGTAATTATTTCCCAATGTTATGGGAAATGAAAGAATGTATTATGTAAATTTATTTCCTTTGTAAATTTATGTTTTGCATAGTTATGGATACTAGGATTGTTTAGGAATCTATAGGCAACTACTGAGTATAACGCCCTGAAAAATGGGCACTTACTTAATATACAATTTACAAATCTTAGGGTGTATCTCAGTTATAGCCCATAATTTTCATGAATAGTACTAATATCCACAACTATGAAAAATGTAAATAACCTGATTTACAAGTAAATTACAATTGGTAAATAATAAATCTCCTAATACAGCGGGACCTAGGTGGCCTATAGGATTATAGAGCATTTCTATTAGCATACAGCCCAAAAACTAGTTCATCAAGAACCCTTTAACAAAAATGGAGTATACCGCTAACTCCAATGGTTTCCCATCCTTCTCAACTGTTAAATCTTAAAAAAAAAAAGAAGGGAGCATGAGTTTATCAAAAATTCAGTGAGTACATGACTCTACAATAAAATAAGGCACAAGTACAAATACCAGAATCACAACCACAATTTAAATAAGTACTTCTAGCATATACCGGTACAGATAGACAAACTCAAGCGTACCTACTATTCCATTGTGAGTCCACACTCTCGCAATCCACATCAACCACATCCGAGCACATATAAGCACAAATAACCATACACATGGGTTATCAATATTCAGGCAAGCACATGTTATGTTTTCCCACACTTTCCTATGCTTACCTCATTGAGACCCAATCTGAAATTTCCCTTTGAACAATAATTGCTCAACAGGTTTACCTTAAAGGTCCATCCCTATGTTCCCAATTTCTAACATTCTTCCTAGGAATATCCACATCCATGGGTTATTAGCCAATTCCCTCTCAATATGAATATGCAAATGAGATATGCAATACTTTTCCTACTCTTTCCCAGCAAATGGACTATTATTGCTCAATGGGTTTATCCTAGAGGTCCACCCCTCTATTTCTAGTTTTCAACATTCTTCCCAAGAATATCCACATCCATGGGTTAGTAGCTATAACATCCCAATCATATGAGGTGATGTTAGTTCTAGCACGGATAGTTACCATGGTGCCCCATATGAAAATTTTTATAATTAAATTGTTGGATTTATGGTTTGGAAATTTTGTGGTTGTGTTTCTATGATTTTCTTGTTGGGTTTTATTCAATTTTTGAGTTAATAAAAATAATTACGAGCATCGTTATGTTCCTATATAACACCTCATAGTATGTGTCAATGCATTTTGGGTGCTTTTAGAATTAAATTTTATAAGTACTGGATGGAAGGACATGGTGCAATTATGGGAATTATTCCTCATTAAAATATCTCCTGAAGCATTTCACCATTCACTTCATAGACTCCACACTCTTTCCCTTTGGCTCTGTTTTATCCTCTCAATCTGAAACCCTAGCCCTCCCCATTCTCCTTACACGCTGGTGGTTTCCTCTTCCTTTGAGCATCCAAGTAAATGGCAATGGCTTGTCTTCTTTCCTTCTCTTTCCCTTCTTTTCTTAGTTAAAAAGCCCTAGGTTAATATAAGAGGGAAGTTTTAACCTAGAAGGAATGAGTATGGTTTTGATGTCTCCATTGTTGATTGTAAGCTTGGAGAAGTGATTTTGGATGAATGAAAGTGTTAGAAAACCTTGGATTTATAGGAATAAGCTAAATGGGTTTTGTTTGGGTTGTTTTGATCTTATATTATAAGTGTTGAGAATGATAAATGTTGACATGGGGAGGGTAAATACTAAGTTGGGGACCCAAAATATTGGCTAAACCGAGTATACATTGGCTGGGACCAAGAGATTGAACTATATGATGTAGAACAGGGAAAATTCTTTTTTTGACTTGTTCTTTCACTTTCTTTTGATTAAAACATAGGGAATCATATGGACATCTTCTAGGATATTTCCAGTAAGTCTTCTGCATTTTCAAGGTAGTTTGTGCTTCATCAAGGGGAATGTGTTGTTGTTTCCTATGATTGAATATTTTCCTTTATGATTATTTGTATCTTAATGGGAGCATGTAATGCATCCAAAATTAAAGAGAAATATGATTAATTTATGCAAGGTATGTTTATGCCATGTTGATATTACTCCTTAAGTAAAATGTTGAATTATGAATAATTGTGGAATTTGTGTGATGATGGATATAGAACTACTTTCTTTTCAAGGTGGAATGAGAAGGAAGTAATCCTAAGTATGTGAAAGCATATACATAGAGGTACATGTATAAGGTTGAATTATAAAGAAATTATTATAATGTGTATGTACATATACAGTAGATTATGCTTAAGAAAAATGTTAAGGAAACATATATATTACACAAAATGTAACATTTATGCTTGTTAAGTCATGAAGTATATGTACATACAAATATACATGTAACTATTTAGAAATTACATTGGTATACAAGGAAGTGCTAGAAAATGTGTATACACATAAGCATTCTATCATTCCTTGGATATGTTAAATAGAGATATATAGGTTGAATATATATTACGTATACATGAGAAATACATGAAGCTTTATGTTTTATAGATAGAGGAATACATATATATATATATACCTATGGTCATGAGATTTATGTACATACACACACTTACATTATTTTTTTCACAAATTCCTTGTCTAGAAGGTTCACTTGGCAAAGATATATATATATAAACAAATATACACAAATGTTTATCCTAAATTTGTAATTAAAGTAGGGAAGTTGTAATTCTTCGGTGAATTAACCTCTTAAGGATGTGATGCAATTACATAAGAAATATTTATGGGTTCTATGATGTTACATGAATGACAAGGTTGTGATAAGAATTGCGAATCAATTATGAATTGAGTTGAGATACATCCTTATAATAGGTAGCCATTTAATTATATTGTATTCCTTGTCTTATGGTTAATGCAAAATATATATATATTTATGTGTGTGCAAGAGTTATTGGCACTTGAATTATATTATGCCGTACCAGAGTTATTAGTACTTGGTGACATTTGAACTGTGAGAAGTACCCATGGCCATTGAGCCATGAGTGGTACCGGTGGCATTTGTGCCGTGAGTGGTACCCGTGGCCATTGAACCGTGAGTGGTATACGTGGCATTTGAGCCGTGAATGGTTACCATGGCAATTAAGCCGTGAATGGTATCTGGCGCATTTGGTTCCGTGAGTGGCATGCGACTTATTTATGCCGAGTGTGGCATTTGTGGACAGTTGTGCTGCGATGTAGCACATAGGGAATTTTGAAGTAAGAGCTTGGGGGTTTCTTACTTTTATTACAAATGAGGTTTGAGTTGTTTTTCCCTTATGATACGCTTTGGCAAACTATTTAAATAATTGAGAATGTGAAGACTTTCTTGAGTTGTTATTACTTTTATAGACTTGTTGATGTTGTTGTTTACTCACTGAGTATTTTTATTACTCACATTCTTTTACTCATAGATCTTTTCAGTGCCTATCGAAGTGGGTGATCTCCTTGAAGAGTAGCGGTCTCCCGAGCTTACAAACCTCACCTTGATTCTTAGGTTGGTCTTTAAATGTTTTGGTCATAGTAAATCTTTTGGTCTCTAAATGTTGCTTTATGACTATGTAGGTTTCCTAGGACTTTAGTGTGTGTATTTTTCTTTTGAGATATGATCCAGGGTATAAATAAGTGGTTGGAAACAAGGGATGGAATGCATCTATACTTTTGTATAAACCACATGATGCCATGCATGATATGATAAATGATCTCACCCCTTTGAATTGTACAAGAAAAGATTGTTTTCTTATTATCTTAAAGAGGGTTGTTGATAGTATATTTGTTTGTTTTGGTTATTCTATTTGGCTTACAGTCACATGCCGTGTGTCAGGGATGTGACACTAGCTGGTTCCCTCTCATGCATATAATTTCTTTCCATGTATAATGCATATACACAAACACAATACAACATACACCAAAAGTAGTTCAGTATTTCAAATGCATTTCCCAAATCCAAACACAATTCAACCCATATATATTTCATATAACAACCTCATAAACCACAACCAATATTCCACTAATTAGTTAACAAAACAGATTAGGGAATTTAATAAAGTATGCCTAATCATGGTGTAAGTGGGATTTATATTGTACTTGAGTAGTTTTAAATAAAAACTCAGTTAGCAAGGTCATCTACCCACCTTGATACCAACAAGGTTTATCATATAAGAAATCCTAGGAGACGAAGCCAATAAAGCTCCTAAGTCACCTAGAATCAACCCAAATCAATAAATAAATAGAACAAGGATAATTCTTACCACTAGCCCTGACCTTTGCTTACTCATTTGGTTATAACTCTTAACTAGTAAAAAATTTCCAAATGAAACTTATACCATTGAAACTAGACTCAAAGAGCTTTCCAAAGATATAAAGTTGCTAAAAATGGAGTCTAGATGAAAGAGTTATGACCATTTGAAAATAAACCAAGAAACATGTTACTACTTGGCCTCAATATAGCTAATGCCTGGGTGCCACAAACAGACTTGGAGCCAGGGCACCAAGGCCTTTCTTCTCTCTTTCTTTTGAAGCATGGGGCCTAGGCACCACGATCGAGACCCATATGACTTAGCCTCAGATTTGGCCTAGATCTAGCCAAATCTTCACTGTTTTTTATGATTTCTTCTATAAATTCTCATCCTTGGTAACTAAGGAGTATTTAGATACCAAAACCCCCAATTTTAACTGCCAAACAAGCCACAATCTCAAATTTACCCCAAATAGCTGTAAAACTAGAAAATATTGAAAAGTTCAAGAAATCAAAATTCCTACCTCGATTCCTTGATTTCCCTACATTGCTTGGCCACCAATGACTCACCCCACTACTAGAGAAAGCTCACCAAAGCTCAATTGAAGGATTTAGGTGGAAAGGGTGAGGTAGAGAGAAGGAAGAAAGAAAGATAGAAGAGACAGAGTGTGAGGAAAGAAAGAAAAGTGAGAAAATGAGGAAAAAAGGGTAGCGCTACCTATATACCTGTCCAGAGTGAATTACTAATTTCTCCAATTTAGGTATTTTTCATACTCTAGGTAGCACCCAGTTCCTCATTTCACTTTATTCCTCTTTAGATCCCGCAGGTACTCAGCTTCCTCTATGCCTCATGATTACTTTCTCTCCGTCCCCTGTCTCCCAACACTATTTCCATGAAATTTTCTTTTCCTTTAGTCTTTCCTCAAATCTCAAAAATATCATCTGCAACAAAATACCCTATTTTGTTATTTATTTCCATTAAAATAATGGAAGTTTTCATTATAAAAATCATAATACTACCAATCACGTGACCCCAAAATTGTTGGGTATTACACTAAGATACCCCTAAGTTAGTATGTTAAGTCACATGACCATTTTTTGGGGCGTCACATAATGGTATCAGAGGGAAAGTTTGTGTTTAGGTCTCCTATATATTTTAGAGCAAAGTGTTCTTTATGGGTCTTTCCCTATTATAGTGAACTGCGTCGCATGCCCATGGGTTTAGGTTCCATAAAAGGCATTATAGAATGTTAAGTTTCTTTTTTTGTGACTTACTCCTTGATGGAGTGAATAAGAAATAATTTTATTAACATAAAAAAGTGATTGGTCTTATGTGCAGGTTTTTAGCTCTGGATGGAGGAAAAATCCTCAAAGCACTAAGAGCTCACAAGCTCACTTAGATATAGCTTTGCTATATTACCACCGAGGTGGTTGTAAATTATTTAGAAAGGGATGTGGGTGTGTGTGTGGTTATGTATTGTGGAAACTTGAGTTTCCCTATATGATGTGTAATTATCTGTGTTGTCTTATTTTTGATTTGGTATGTTATGGTATGTAAGCATAATTGTTTACTGGAAGGTATGTATATGTTTATATATGCATTTATATTGGTTTGTAACGAACAAACCATGGATGAAAGAAATCATGCCGGGGGACAAAGATACATGGTAATTGGGATTTGGGTGGCATATGGTAAGTGTGGGAATTGGGGTATCGATTATTAATTTGGAAAGGTATTATAGTTTTTTCTATAACAATGTGTGGCAATTATATATATATATACTTATTTGTATTATGTGTTGGTGAGTGGGAAGACTTGTTGGGATTGCTTTGGGGTGTGCTTGTGCACATTTTTGACTGAATTTTTATTAATTCATGTGTAGTGTGTAGGCTATTACCAAGAGGGATTTATCTATTGAGGGCAGGGTTGAATATGAGGCATGATCCAGAATCTGAGAAGGGTTTCTTTAAAGTACATAGCTTGAACTATCAGTGTAGGTATGAGCTATAACCCTTAAGGGGTGAACCCAGGATTTGGCTCTAGTGAATGCTGAACAGTTATGGTTTGTGGAAAAGGCCATAGGTACTTTAGTATAGTATTCTTGATAGGAGATAACATTTACAAATTGTTCATGAGCCTTAGAAGGGAATTGGGAAGTTAGAATAGGGTGATTAGAGATAAGAAGGACTACCTTCAAGTGTTAAGAAGGTCCTTGCAGATTGAGTTTGTGAGACCACTCTTGTGAGTTGAGCTGGGGGATTGGGTCATAAGTACCATCATAAGTTTTGGGTGCGTAGATGGATATATCAGTTGAATCTAGAATGTATAATTAGTTCTATGTTGTGGTAGAGCTAGTAACAAGGAAGCTCGAATGACAGAATTGATGTAGGTTATGTAGTTGTCTTGAGGGAGACACCATAGTGAAGTGAAGGCAATGTGAGGGAAGTTGGAGTGAGTTGTAAATCATTTAGGTCAACTTGATTAAGTTGCATCCATTAGGTTGCGGGTTCATAGATGGTGATACTGTGCAGTGAGAGTGCTTAGATAGGTGGGATTAGTCTTAGAAAGAAGAAAAGACTCACAAGACAAGTTTTTGATAGTCATTGAGTAAGGATACAGTAGATGTGAGGTGTAAGGATGCGTGAGGTTCTTACACTAAGAAGGTCAGAGCGGTAAATTGTGGTTTATAAGAGTTTCTATCATGGTGAGAGTATAGAAACCTCGTGATCTTGCAGTGGTTTGAATGTACTATAGGTAGGCTTTCGGTATGTGTACCATCTGAGCTGAGTAGAAGTGGTGGTAGATGCATGATGTCAGAGGTTAATGAGAGGTTTGGCCCACTTTTCTATGATAAGAGGGCCTATGAATCTATAGTGTGTACATGTCAGCAAATATGTAAAATGCCTAAGTGTTTGCATACAACTAGGTAAGGTAGAGGAAGTAAGTTAGTGCAGTGGGCATTGAGTATGTTTTGTATGGAGAATAAAGGAATAGTGCCATGAATATGGCTTAGGATGAGTTTAGGCTAAACCTAAGCTCATTGATGTTAGAGTTAGTACTTTAGGAGCATGTGCATTAATTTGAGAGGGAATGCGTTTGGGTGTGTGTAGAAACGCGATGACTCACATATGAATATACATGGAGTGTATATATATGTGTAGTTACATAAGGATCCCATGGGAGTTTATTTAGGCAGAATGAACTTCTTGGGACCAATAGTCCCAAAGGATTGAACCAAGGGATGGTGGCATATGGTGGGGAATCTTGGAATCAGACTATTCCATGGCATACTTACAGGTACATCTTCTCTTGTGGAAAGATTCAATGAACTTTAAAGGAGACTGTACCTACTAGAAGGCCTGTGAGGCCTGGCTGATTGGGTGTTACTATATAGGGTAGGCCCAACCGTTTGATAGCAATAAATGTATTGATGAAAGGTATAGTATGGGCTTTAGTGTACTTGGTATTAGTTTCTTGGTTTGGGGTCAAGGCTTTGGCCTGTAGGTTAGTGTGTTGTGGTTGCAAGCATGTTCCTATCGACCTATTATTGGTTACGGACATGGCCCAATGGACCAAGGGTTGGGACAAGCATAGTTCACCTATTAGTTTGGTAAGACTCAAAATGTGGGGTTTGTGTTAGGAGAGCTAATCAGGAGGTTCATCTTATGAACTAGGTCCCTAGAATACGCCTCTTAGTGACTATAGCCAATTGACGTCATTGAGACTCAAAGGCTAACATCTGGAAAATGGTGGGAGTTTGGATCGGCCTATAGTAGGACTTAAATTGATTGAATGATTAATGGATAGAAGTATGGGAAATGGGCGGTGTACTTCTGAGGTCCAAAACTGGTGGTTTCTAATATGGGGCATGTGGACTGGGAGCAAGAAGGATACACCTGAGAGCTAGAAGTCTTGAGAAATGGGAATATATGAGGGTTCATTATATGGTTGTTGATTATGTTTGCTTACTTTTTTTATGTGTAGGATGATGTTATGGTTGAGGGCATAGTCTAGGAGATTGGATACATGTTATGGTCGAGGGTACGACCCGAGATGATGGACACTTGTTATGGTTATAGATATGACCCAAGAGGCCGGACACATTGTTGGATCCCTCATGGGATTGTAGACCCATGGGGAATGGGATGAGGCCTCATGGTACACTCTTGGGCCTAAGTGTAATATCTTGAATTTTAAAATAGTGCGGTCAACCTCTAAAAAAATTTAAAAAATAAAAATAAAAAAATTGAGGAGCTAAAATTTTAAATTTCAAACATATAATGAGAGCTAATTTGTAGTAATAGATTTGAAGGACTTGGAAAATTTCCTAATTTTGGTAGGAGAGTTAATTTTTAGTGAAAAAGAGTGAGACAAGGAATGATAAATATAAATTTTGAGTTTTGAGTAAAGTTAGGAATTTTTATAACTTCTAAGGAGGACCTAATTGAAAAGTAAAAGAATGGAGAAAAGCTTTTCAATAATTAGACCCAATGGAAGTGTAGTGGCAACATTAGAGTTATACATACCTAAGTCACTTCTTCCCCTTTTAGTTTGCCACCTGAAACATAAGAGAAATCAGTCTCCCTTCATTTTCTATTCCCTTGGTCTGAAAAGAAAATTCGAGAGAGAGAGAGAGAGAGAGAAACCATGACCATCTTCTTTCCATCTATTTAAAAAGAAAACACAAGAGAGAGAGAAAGAAAAACCATGCTCTGCTCTTCCAAACTGAAAACAGAGAACTTCTTCCTATAAAGTGAGTAAAAATCCAACAAGAGAGAGAGAGAGAGAGAGAGAGAGACCAATCAAAGGTGTTCGAATTTCTAGGCTATTAAGTAGTAAAACCATACAAGTTAGCCCATAAACCATGAGGGCTAGATGATATTAAGCTTGACACCAAAAGAGAGAACTTGGAACGACAAAACAGAGCAACCAACGGTTAGAGGTAAAAACATGTTCTTCCAATTTATATGTCTCTCTCATCTAATACATATATGTATATATATATAGGTAGAAGTGATTGAAGTAGTGTCTTATAATTTGATTAAAAATAAAATTTTGGTGTTAAATTGGTAAGCCAAACTAAGAAGGAACCATGTTGCAGTAAAAAAGGGATTTAATATTCAAAAGGGCCCTAAAACAGTAACTAAAGTTTGACAGCAAACAAAATGGAGCTATTATGATGAACTAAAATTCATATGTATTTTGGATGACCAAATAAGGTCTTTAAATAATGAAATTTTTGTGAGGAACTCTTGATATAGTAGCAAGCTGATCTGGAAAGTTTCAAACTTATTGAAAATTATTTGCTTGGTCAAAGAATTATGGGAATAGCCCTTTAAATAGTTTTGAAACAAATCTGAATAGTTCAACAATTTGCCTCTGTTTCAGTAGCTAAAGACCTTGCTTTGACTTGACATTTTAATGCCAATTAGCTAAGATATAAAACTTATGATATGCAAATTTTCATTGCTTTTGGTTATAGTTAGGCTGGCCTGTCAAGCATAAAATAGTACTTATAGCAGAATTGGGCAGTTCTTGTGTAGGATCACTAATGAGGTCTGTTGAGGCATCAAATGAAGGGTTTTAATTTAAAATTTTTCCCATAGCATATTAGCATATAAAGAAGGTTTTGTATCAAGTTTCATGAATTTTGGAGCTACAAATCAATTCCAGAAAGTTTGTAAAGTTTGGGGTTTGAAACTAGAAGAAAAACATAACAATGTTGAATGCTTGGTGACCTAAGTGCTAAAATGGTGTTGTTTCCTTCTTGGCTTATTTTCTAGGCCTCCTACAAGTTCTTTAGTACCTTCCTTTGGTTTAGAGTATGGAAGCCTTACTCGGATCTGAGGTGAGTGGGTTAATGCTTCCTATGGCTAAATTTCTTTTGTATGCTTTCTTGCGTCATAATGAAAACATGTAGAGTATCCTAATGTGAAGGGAATGTTGATTAAATTATTTATTGATATTTATTATGATTGAGATTCACTTATATAAGCTACCCATGCTTGAATGCGTGAATTGAAATATGTGAGGAAGAGTGTGTGTTTATGTTTGATAATATCACATTTGGGAAAGTATAAATATGTTCATAACTTCACCATTGCTATAACTATTAGGAAGTGTGCATGTGTGGACATTCCTTTTTATTGCTTAGATTGTAAATGAAGAAATGAGCAAATACTTACATATATATATAGATATATATTCATGTATATATATACATATACTCTTGTAAATTGTATTGTGAATTAATTCAAACCTTATATATGTATTTATGTAAATTTGTGTACTATATTAGTTGTAAAAGAACAAGTATGTACATCATGCACACTTTCTAGGACTGAGGAATTGTGCTCTCAAATAATTTGGCATGGACATATCTATACACAAATATCATCATGTGAATATTGAATGGATGATATACAAATGCTATTGTGGATGATTAGAAAATACAAATGAGCTTCTATGTTGAGATATGATTTGGAGTATAAATTTTGTGAATAGTGGATGATTGTGTACATGTTGATGAATTTGTGTTTAAGTATGGAAAGTGATATACGTTATGTTGCGGTTTGACTTGTAAATGATTATGAGTTATGATTGTGTATGTGATTGAAATAAATGGAAAAACATGGCGGTGCATCCCATAGGAAACTACATGGAGTCATAAGGGTGGAGAATTATTTATGGAGTGATAAGGGTGGATGTGGCAAGGGCTGCCAGTGACGATCCAAAGGTACCCTGGACGACTGGGTTGGTACAAGAAATTTGTGTAATTGATTGCATTGTTTGTTGTTATAAATTATTCTCAAATATATTATATTGTGATGTGATTGGTTTTATGGGTGGTTAATACACGCTATTCTTATGATGCATTAAAATAGTTTTTTTGTCATAATGTAGTGTTGTCCCCTCACTGGGCATGTGTTTGCTTATACTCTTCTTATTAACATTTTTCAGAGTTGACAATTGAAGGCAAGTGTTCATTCAGGGAGAAATGGATTCTCGATTCATGCCCCCACTTGATTCTGGGGATGATTTAAATCTTGTCTTTGTATCATTTGTTTAATGCTCTGGAGTCGCTCTGTGATCACATAGGTAGCCTAAGATTTGGATTACTATCATTATGAATTGATAAATGATGTATCTAAATGATTATATTGAAGAATATATTTCTTTTTAAACTTTTTATTTAATTTAGTTTTTATGGTGAATATGAATATATGAAAAACGAGAAGTTTCTTCAACTGATTATTTATCCATTTGTCTATTTTTTGAGTTCTGCATATGCTGGTTGGATGAATTGAATTAGTTTCCCAAGGTGAGGTTGAGCTCATTCTCGTGCCAGTCACGTGTTCTAGATAGGGACACGACACTAAGAAGGCAGTTATTGTGGTTTGGCATAAGCCAAAGCTCAGGATGAGAGTTGTACCAGAGAGATGGTACGCCTATGGGCGGGATATCACCTATAAGTGGGATAACATCTTCAGGTGTGGTGCATACATTCATAATACTGTGAACTATGTGTGTAGGTTTATGTTTATGTGTGGATTTGTATTTATGGTATGCATAGTGTAAAGTATATAATGGTATCAAGATTACGCTCTATGAGAACCACAAGCAATATACCATATTGGGTGTATACTTCTAGCGTAACTGGATATCATGCAAGATAAACACCTTGAGGGCATATATATATATGCATATGTACGTGGGTGCTTTTAGGGTTGAGTCGAGAATAGATTGAGTAGTAGAGGAACTTACATGTAGTAAGTTTGCTTGTGGTAGTAGTTATTAGAGTGGTACAACTAAAGCATGGTGTGTTTTTGAATTCGGGGGACTGAATTCTGTTCAGGGGGAAGAATGTAATATCTACCAATTTTGGGATCATGTTCTCGGCTGTATTATAGTTTTTATAATGAAAATTTCTGTTATTTTTAATAGAATTATTTGATTCTTTTTAATTTTTCATATTTAATTTGTTCTTTTTGAATATTATTTATGGAAATAGAGATAGATAATTGAACTGGGTATTTTATTGTGGATGATATTTTTGAGATTTGACGAAAGACAAGAGGAAGAGAAAATTTTGTGAAAACAGTGTTGGGGGACAGGGAATAGAGATAGTGGTCATGAGGTATAGAGGGAGTCGGGTACTTACGCAGTCCAGAGAGGGACTAAAATGAAATGAGAAATTAAGGTGGCACCTAGAATATAAGAAATGCCCAAAGTAGAAACATTATGGGTTTGCCGTTACTAAGGTTAACTGGAGGTCAATCTAAGGGGAAAAGTAGTAATTTCACCTTAGACGGGTATATATAGGTGCGCCCACATCTTTTCTTCATTTTTCACTTTCCTCACTCTTTGCTCACTCTTTCTTCTCTCCTTCTCTATTCTTTCTCTCTACCCCTCTCCACCAAAACCCACAACTAAACTCTGATAAGCCTTTCTCTAGCAATGGGGCGAGTCATCAGTGGCTAAGCATCGTAGGAAAAGCAATGAATCGAGATAGGAATTTTGATTTCCTAAACTTTTCCCTATTTTTTTAGTTTTAAGGCTATTTGGGTAAAATTGAGATTGTGGCTTCATTTTTCTGTTAAAATAAGCGGTTTTGGTGTCTAAATACTCTTAAGACACCAAGGATGAGAACCCATGGAAGAAATCATGAAAAATGGTGAAGATCTGACTAGATCTAACCCAAAACTGAGGCCAAATCACATGGATTATGATTGTGGCACCCAAGTGCCACACTTCAGAAGTAGAAAAGGGGAAAAGCCCTTGGCGCCCAAGTGCCAGGTGTGGCAACCAGGCGCCAAGCATGTTGACGTCATGCTTACATGAGGCTGCGATGTTTTCTTGGTCTATTTTCAAATGGCCATAACTATTTCATCATAAATATGTTTTTAACAAACTTTATATCATTGGAAAGCTTTTTGAGTATAGTTTCCAATGGTATAAGTTTCATTTTGGAAATCACTTACTGGGTAAGAGTTATGACAAAACAAATGACCAAAGGTCAGAGTTAATGCTAAGGATTTTTCCTCGTTTTATTTATTTATTTATTTTGGTTAGTTCTAGATGACTTGGGAGCTTCATTGGCTTCGTCTCCTGGGATTTCTTATTCAGTAAACCTTGTGAGCATCAAGGTGAGTTGGTGACCTTGCTACTTATTTTATTAAAAAATTGCTCAAGTACAATATACATCTCATTCACACCATAAATGGATTTATATTTATTAAATTCCCTAATTAGGTATATTGACTAATTAATGCAATATTGATTGTGATTTGTGAGATTGTTATGTGGAGTGCATATGGGAATAGTGGACTGGTTGTTGGCTGTGGTATGTCAATGTTACATCATGTGATTTCATTGCATAAGAAAAAGAATTGTGTAGGAATATGGATCCACGAAAGTGAACAGAAGGGTGGACCTTTAGGATAAACCCATTAAGTAATAATAGTCCAAGAGGGAAAATCTGGACTGAGGGAAAATCTGGACTGAGTCTCAATGCAATAAACATGAGAATGAGCAGGAAAAGCATTGCATATTTCATTTTCATATTCATGTTATGAGAGGGAACTGGCTAGTAACCCATAGATGCAGATATTCTTGAAAAGACTGTCAAAAACTAGGAACAGAGGGATGGACCTCTGAGATAGACCCTTGAGCAATCATTGTCTAAGGGAAAATTTTGGATAGGGTCTCAACAAGGTAAGCATGGAAAATTGTTGCATGTTTTTACTGAATATTCATAACGCGTATGGTTATTTATGCTTATATATGCTTGTATGTGGTTGATGTGGATTGTGAGAGTATGGACTCGTAAGCAAATAGTAGGTATGCTTAAGTTTATGTATCTATACTGGTTTGGGCTAGAGGTACTTATTTAAATTGTGGTTGTAATTTTGGTATTTGTACTTGTACCTTGTTTTATTACACAGTCATTTACTCATTGAGTTTTTGATAAACTCACATTCTCTATTGTTATCTTTTTCTGATTTAGCAGCTGAGGAGAATGGGAAACTGTTGGGAGTTTGGTAGTTTTGGAGATATAGTCTATTTTTGTTGGAGGGTTCTTGATGAACCAATTTTCAGGCTATATGCCAATAGAGATGCTCTGTAAACTTATAGGCCACCTAGGTCCTACTATGTTTTAGGTGTTTATTTATTGTAATTATTTCCCGATGTTGTGGGAAATGAAAGAATGTATTCTATAAATTTATTTCCTTTGTAAGTTTACGTTTTGCATAGTTATGGATACTAGAACTGTTTAGGAATCTATAGGCTACCACTGAGGTACCCTTAAGTTTATATGTTAAGTCACATGCCTATTTTTTAGGGTGTTACACCGGGTTTGCCTCCCTAGGCTGTGGTCCATGCACTATTCCGACAATTGCCAAATCATAGCCCCTGAAAGTATACCCCTTGGTCTTATCCAAACACATTCACCATCACAAGCATACCACAACCATTCACAATTATCCATAGCAAACAAATTCCAGAATCCCAAGCACAACCTTAGCACACAAAATTTTAATATGCGCATGCGACTACGCCATCCTTAATCCCCCTGACGAGGGTGGTGTATGTATGAGACTTTGTGTGTGTATATATACATCCATTCCTGAATCTTTGAGCACATTGCTCATAAAACCCATAGGGGTGTACATGCGTGTGCATCCTTCCCATTAAATGTTTTGTGATTTTGCACATCTTCATATGTATATGCAAGTACATGTTTGCTGAAATTGGTATGAAACTGTATATATATATATATATATATGCATATACATATGTATATGTGCCCTCTATTATGAATTATAATTTAGAGGTGGTTAAGTAAGTGTACATATTCATACACATCTCTTAGGGTGTTTACACATCACAAGGGTATGAATGTATACCTACACACATGTAGGCTTATCTAAGAACACTCATACATTTCAATACACACAATTAAAATTGGCCAAGGCCTAAATTCAAAATTCACATAATTAGTCTATATGCAATCACCACACAAGTGTAGCAACCATCTATATTTTCAATCAACAATCATGCACACATACATATATGTTAGGGCACCCAAGCCATCTTTACCTTGTGATCACTTTTACGAAATTTCTCATAGCGTATAATTCCCATGCTACTCAAATTCCATATTCATAAATGGATTCATTCAATTATGTCACATGATTTATACATCACAAATTTTACATGCCACATGTATACATACATGTATAGGGGCACTCAAATCATTATTGTATCACATTTAGACTCATAGCCACGGTAAAATAATCCATATGCATTGTCAAGAATGCTAGAAAAAACAAAATTTGGAAAAAGAAAGCAAGCAAGGCAAGGTAGAAGTCCCCTCGCCTCATTTCCAAGCTATCCATTTCTACCTCAAACCTCTGTGTTTTATCATCCAAATCTTGTTTAAATCTTTTAGGAATGTGACCTAGACATTAAGAAGTGAAAACACATGAGATTGTGGAAAACCAATTTTAGCATGTTTTCTGACCTATAAGTGCTGAGCAACCACTTGCTTTCACTGAGCGCATGTCACACAGCACAAAATTGTACTTTCTAGCTTGCTAGCACTCAGTGCTAGCTCCCCTGCACCCCCTTCGATGCTCTTGCATAGTTAGGCGTTGAGCGCTGGCTCACAGCACAACCACACATAAGTTGTATTTTTCTGCCCCTTTTTTATTCCCAACTCAAATCCTAACTATTTTTCATGATTCTTGTCCTAACCATTTTTCATGATTCTTGTTTTAGAAACTCAATTTTAATATTAGAAAACATTCCCCCACAACAAAGATCAATTTAGCTTTAGGATTCTTCCCTCAGTCATCATTTTCGGGGCAAAAACCTAACTTTTTCTTCTCAAATTTGTCATGGAGTTCAATCCATGAAAATTCCACCTTTTGTCATGATTCATTCCCAATCTATTGTTCCATTTTCATCCTTAAACATAAAGGAAAGTTTAAAATCTACACCTAAGCTCAAAAACTCCCATTCATGACCAATTTCAACCCTAATCTTCAAGAACCCAAAAATGTGTAGAAAAGTAAGGAAAAAGACAGCTTACCTCAATCTTCCTCTTTTTTGATGATGTTGGTTGCTAGAAGTCAAACCTATGCCAGGGGAATTGGTGACCCAAAGCTTAAGGAAGGAGAAGCCAAGAGAAAGGCGACTTAGGGCATGAGAGGCAATAGTGGCATTATAATATATATATATATATGTGTGTGTGTGTGTGTGTGTGTGTGTGTGTGTGTATAAGTAGAAAATTACAAAAATACCCTTGTTTAATTCAAAGTCAAAACTTAAGTGAGGGTAAAATTGAAATTTCTCCAACTCAAATATTTTCTACATTTGCAAAGCGTCACACATATCCACTTCTCATCTTCCATCTTTAGCATATAAAATTTTTGAAATTCAAATTATTTCCCTTTTTTCACTAAAGGGTACCATATAATAATTTTTATTTCAGTTTAGTCCCTCCATCAACTTAGTATTCATTTAGCTCCCCTTGTGCCACACATACTCCTTTACTCGTTGCCACTTATCAGATTATACATGGTACCATACCTTTTCATGCCATTTTTCCTTTCATCAAAACAGAGAAAAAAAATTTCCCTTGTATCTACACACACATACTACAATTTCAACAACATTAATACCCGAGAGCTTCAAGTGTTACAATCTCCCACTTGAACTACATATTTTTTCTAAATACTGTACATGATAAAACCTAATTGCACGTATATAATAGCTAGCAAACAATATAAATTGGAAGGTTTTTCACAAAGAGAAAAAAAGGTTCACAAAGAGAATAAGTAAAAGTGTGTAGCTTAGAGTCGAGGTGAATGGGTAACCCTATCCTACAAATCACATAATGTTTTCCTTGTCTTGTGCAATTGAAATAGATTTCTTTTCTATATTAAGTTACTACTATGATGAGCAGGACACAAAATGATGTATGGCTTAATTGGGATTCAATCCCTTGTAGTGTGACTATTATTATAATGGATTTTCCTAAATTAAAATGAATCATGGATGTGATTGTGTGATGCATTGTGTGATGATGGCAGATTAGTATAACATGGGAATAAGTCCCATGGGTCTTGGAGTCAATAAGGATGGCTTAGAGTCTACAAGGGTGGCATCATCATATCACATCATGGAACTTGGGAACTGGCTTTACATTGATGAGACTCCAAATGAGACAATAAAATGTTTTACACACCCCTTGAGGGACATGTTGAAGATTTTCCTTCTTGCTATGCCTTTACTTGCCAACTTTATTTTATGCCTTGCCTTTATTGCATTAATATTTGTGTGACCCTAGCATAGGTATTCTCTCTCACTAAATTCTATACTCACCCTTCTATTTCATTTCAGATCAAAAGGCAGAAGAAGGGATCCTGCTTATCAAGTAGCGAGTTAGATCATGACCTCGAGCCCTTTTTTGCTCCCAAGGGACTTGTTTCATGTAATCCTTTGTTAGTCTTTTGTAATCTTAGAGTTGCTCTATAGTTGGGTAAGAGGTATAGGGGTTACGGCATAATGTGATGTCTGAGATAGCTATGAACTGTACTTTTGATTCATTTTAACAGTGTTTATGCTTATTTTGGTGGGGTATTACTACTGTCTCTAGAATGTCTATGAACATGGAAACCTTTTGTATGAACTTACACCCCTTTTTATGAATGAAATCAATATTCTTTTGTAAGAAGTCTCAACGACATCCATGGAAGTGCTCTCTACATATTGATGTATGTAATGGTGTATGTTTTCAATCTTTACTGCATGTGCATATATGCATGACGCATATCTTGAGAAGTCAGGCAATGAAATCAATATTCTTTTGTAAGAAGTCTCAACGACATTCATGGAAGTGCTCTCTACATATTTATGTATGTAATGGTGTATGTTTTCAATCTTTACTGCATGTGCATGTATACATGACGCATATCTTGAGAAGTTAGGCAATGAAATCAATATTCTTTTGTAAGAAGTCTCAACAACATTCATGGAAGTGCTCTCTACATATTTATGTATGTAATGGTGTATGTTTTCAATCTTTACTGCATGTGCATGTATGCATGGTGTATATCTTGAGAAGTCAGGCCTATGATAGTGAGGCTGATCTCATTAGCCATGCCATTCATGTGCCTTGTATGTCAACCAACATGCATGGATTGGTATTATATGATAAAATCTAAATAAGATCTTTGGGCATGGACTCATAAGAAAGAGCTCATGTTTGCATGTTTGGTTACCTTTCATGGACAGTGTGCTCATGTTTGCTTAGTGATTACCCTTTCGCAAGTTGTGTTCTTGTATTTGTACTTGGAACTGCCCCTTTGTGTGGTTACTAAATTATTTTATTTAATATTTAATTTCCTTTAACTCTCTTACCAATCAAATAAGTATCATTTTAGTAGTTAAATTTCCACTATTTCTTTAAGTCTAATCTCTTTTCTTATAAAAGGTTTTAGTACATTTCTAATTACGAAATAAACCACTGACAAATTTGATTTTCTTTAACTAATTCTTTTTTAATTTTTGGTGAACTTTATTATCATGTATACTTACATATATTTTAAACTATTGATGTTCTTTTGGTATGTTGTCCCCATTCTATTTAAATTTTATTATACCATTGCAATTTAAATTTGATCTTCACTTATAAATTTTAACTTATTATGTTTTCCCTCAAGTACTTTCTTTTCATCACTTTTTTTTTCCTTTACATTCCTCAAGCTTGTCCCATCATGGCATGGTCATGTTATTTACTTACTGAGTAGGTTGAAGCTCACTCTCTTTCCTTATGTTTCACAAAAAGAGTGTTGATCCTGGTCCATCGTCTGAGGCATAGTGTAAAGAGTAGCTGACAAGTGTCCTTTTATTGAGGGTATGTAAAAGTTCCTCTTATGCTTATAGATGTCTTTGATCCTTAGATAAATGTTTCACAACTCGTAAGTAGGATCTAGACACCTCGGGATGGGACCTACCTTTTGTATCATTGTACTCTTAGGTAACAGCCTCATATAAAAGAGTTTGTTGGAATTATAGTTAGTTTTAGTTAATTTTCTGTTCTTGTTGTCTATAAATACTATTGTGTTTTATTGTATTTCAAGTTGAATAATATGAGAATAAATTTTCCTATTCTCTATTTTATATCTTCTTGAGATTATTTTTCTTAATTATTTCCTCTAATTTAACATGGTATCATAGCGAGGTTTTGCCATTTTTTTGAATGATTTACGGATTCCCCAATTTTCATGTTTGACAATTTGTTTTACTGATCCTTTTGTATCCTGGCTTTCATTTGAGCAAATTCTGGTCCCATGGAAAGATTGCCTTCAACCTTTCGTTTCTATCAGTCATCCTTGATCTTCTTCTATGATAATTGGTTTTGGCTTGTCGCGATGTTCGATTGGTGATTCTTTTTGTCAGGCATCATTCTCCCATCGCAGAGTTGGCATAGTGTTGCACTTCTTGTTTCGCGACTATGTTCTTGCTATTTTTTTCCATTCTTCTTCTGCAATGGCCAACTTTTCAATTCTCTACAGCGAAGAGATTTTTGGGTGATTATCAAACAGTGTTTGATCGTAGTGATCACATCTAATTTAATGTCTTCCCTTGTGTTCGTCATCATCTAACATTATATTGGGGTTAAAAGATTCGTTCTCCCTGTTCAAAGGTTCAAAGGTTTAGCGTCCTCTATGTTTTCCCTCTTGATTCACTGTAGATTCTTAATCTTCCTTTTCCGTGGTAATGTTCTATGAATCTGTGCTGCAATTCTTTACTGATTTTAATACTGAGATGGTTTATATTAAACATATAGTCCTAAATCTTAAACTAGTGAATGCCACCATTGTCTTTCTTGGTTTTGAGGATTGATTTGATTGACTCAATTTTCCTATGCTTTGGCTTGGTGTATCTGTATTATCATCGAGTGCTTTTCCAACCATGCTTTTGCCATTAATCTTGTTTCCTGGGAAATTTATGGACCAAGTTTTCTTAGGATAACAAGTTTTATGGGATTTCATATTATAGAAGGAAGTAAAGTTGATGTCAAAATCATATACAAATATGTTATTATTCAAATTTTTGCTATAGCAGCTAGTATTTTGTTGGTTTTAACTTTGCTGCCATGTATGGTATTGTTGTTGCTGCCTTGGCATGAGTACCATAGCCACTAGATAGGCCATTGATGCTTATAGTCCAATCAGTGATAATGCTGGAGGTATAGCTGAGATGGCGGGCATGAGCCACATAATACATGAGAGAACTGATGCCCTTGATGCTGCAAGAAACACAATTTGCAATACCCACCAATTTTGGAATCACGTAATTGGCGGTATTACGGTTGTGGTAATGAAAATTTTCATTATTTTAGTAAAATTATTTGGTTAATTTTAATTTCCATATTTAATTTATTCTTTTTGAATATTATTTATGGAAGTGGAGATAAATAATTAAACCAGGTATTTTATTACGAATAATATTATTGAGGATTGAGGAAAGATAAGAGGAAGAGAAAATTTAGTGGAGATAGAATTCAAAGACAAGGAACAGAAAGGGAGTAATCATGTGGTATAGAGGGGGTCGAGTACCTAAGAGGTCCAACGAGGGACTAAAATGAAATAAGGAACTAGATGGCACTTAGGATATAGAAAATACCCAAATTGGAGAAATTATGAATTTGCCACTATCAAGGTTAACCAAGAGTTACATATGGGAAAAGTAGTAATTTCACCCTAGATGGGTATATATAGGCAGTCCTATGCCTTTTTCTCATTTCTCATTGTTCTCTTTCTCTCTTTACTCTTTCTTCTCTCCCTTCTCTTTGACTTCTCTCTGCCTTTCTACCCAAATCTTCAACGAAGTTTGGAGAACCTTTCTTTGGTGGTGGGGTGAGGCATTGAAGGCTTAACAACCTAGGGAAAGCAAGGAATCGAGGTAGGGATTTCAATTTCTCGAACTTTCTCTTTATTTTCTAGTTTTAAGGGTATATAAGGTAACATCAAGCTTTTAACTTCGTTTCTTGATGAAAATTGGGGCTTTTGGTGTCTAAATGCTCCTTAGACATCAAGGATGAGATTCCATGGAAGAAATTGTTGACCCTAAGGCTTTATGCCATAAGTTTTGATGATGACAAATGTATTTGAATTGTAGCATTGATATATATAAAGATTAATTATCATATATATGCTACAAGTACTTAAGCATGATTATGTTACTTAATATATATGTTGCATATATTGAATCATGCTATTATCATGAATTGAACTAACCATTGGATTTTTAAGTAAGACATTTTATAGGTTGGTTCAAAACAAGGAAGAGTAAGCATTGTATTGAAGAACAAGGAAAAGCAATATCATGCTTCACTCAAGGAAAGCAACATACAAGGACAAAGCTCCAAGAAATGAATACAAGGACAAAGCTCCAAGAAATGAATACAAGGACAAAGCTCCAAGAAATGAAGAATTAGAAGATTTGAAGTCTTGGAAGCTTGGATGCATCAAGATAGCCTATGTGTTTACATTAGGTATATTTTATATAGGCTAGTATACTTGTGCAACTCAATGATTTAGATTTGCATACATTGGCTCAAGCATTTTTGAACAAAAAGATAGTGAGATATGAAGTTTTACAAAAGTTATTTTTTTGACCTTTGGTTACTCCTTATATCATATCTCATAAATGAAAAATTAGTTTTTCAAGTATTTTAATCTCATTTGATAGTAGACTCAAAGATCTTTCCAACGGTATATTATTTATTCAAAACGCAGTCCAAATGAGAAATATATGACTATTTAAATTATAGTTTGAAAAACTGAAAGTTGATTTTACTGTACTCAAAAATTATTCTGTTCTGACCTATAGTCAGTATTTTGATTATATCTTTTAAACGAAAAATAATTTTTGAGTCAAACTTGGCTCATCTGAAACTAGACTCCAAGAGCTTTCCAATGATATATTATTTGTTTAAAACGGAGTTCAAATGAGGGAGTTATGAATTTTTAAAGAAAGCTCAAAATCTGTATTTCGCTACTGCCAACCGGTGGTCGACCACCCCATCTACACTGGTCGACCAACGTGACTGATAAATCACTTCTGGACTACACTGGTCGACCAACGTGCCACACTGGTCGACCAATGGACATCTGGACTGCATAATAAGTGCTGTAACGGCTATATAACGGCTAGTTTTTTAAAACCTTATATATATGACCTTAGATACACGATTTTGAGCTAGAACCAAGTACTACAATGATATATTAACATGTTCTATCATCTTTGAGAGAAATCCAAACATTCTTGAGCCAATCTTGCATATTCTCTATCATTAGAGTTATTAGAGCTTCATTTGTATTCATCTACTCTTTAGAGAGAGTTTCTTTGTATTGTTGATTTTGATCAACACCAATATTATTCTGAGTTGAGGTTCGCAAGTACCGGTATTGGAAAAACTTGCTTTGGTTTGAGGAGGAGCCCAGATTCATAAATTCTTCATTGTGGTTTCGCAAATACCCTGATCGAATTTGTGTGATTGTAGTGGTTTGCAAGTACCCGGATTAAACTTGCAATTATAGTGGATATACTCAAGTGGTCTCTTGAGGACTGGATATAGGCTTGGCTTAGCCGAACCAGTATAAATCTCCAAGTTTGCTTTCTCTATCCCTTACTCTTTAATTCCTTGATCTTTATAATTATTTATCTTGACAGCACATTGATTTTATGTATTGTATTTATTGTCTTAAGTATTACACTTCTACAGAAAATCATTTCAACTTCCAATTAATTCTTGTGAAAAATTTATAAAACCCAATTCACCCCCCCTCTTGGATTCCAACCATTACTTTCAATTGGTATCAGAGCTTGGGCTCTTGATTTGATACTTAACCGTCTAAGAGTAAATATGGTTGGATTTAGTGAGTGGTTTATGTTTGAAAATTGTTCTTTCATAGAACCTCCAATTTTTGATGCTAATCATTTTCAATATTGGAAGTATGAAATGAAAATGTTTTTAATTTCAGTAGACCATAAACTCTGGGAAATTATAGAAAATGGTTTTTATATGCCTGTCAAGGAAGAACAAGGAAAATGCATTCCAAAACCCAAGAGTGAATAGAATGATACTGAAAGAAGTTTAGTGCAACTCAATGCTAAGGCAAAATTGATTATTTCTTGTGCATTGAGTCAAGATGAATTTTTCAGAATTTCCAATTGTGCAACTGCTAAGGAAATGTGGGAAACTTTAGAAGTTGCATATGAGGAAGATCTCGTTGCAATGGAATTAAAGTCTAGAAATCTCCTTAATGAACTTGATATCGCTCAAATGAAAAATTGTGAAACCATTAATGAGATACATCTTGTGCTTAATCAATTGCAAGCTCTTGGTGTTGAACTTACAGGAAAATATCAAATCACCAAGGTGATAGGAGAAGTAGAAAAAGGAGAAGAAGAGAAACCACAACCACAACTAGAATCATCAAAGAAAGCTTACATTTCTTCCATTTGGGGAAATATCAATTCTGATGAAGAGGACACAAATGAAGAAGCCAACATCTGTCTTGTGGCTAGAGATGAAGATGAGGTAAATTCATTTGACTACTCTTTTGATGAATTACAAGATGCCTTTGATGATTTGCATACTGAATCTTTGAAACTTGCAAAGAAATTAGTTGTTTCAAAACAAAAAAACTCTTCTCTTGAAAATGAATTGGAAACATTGAAAAATGAATTTTCTATTTCCAAGGAAAAGATTTTTGTTCTTGAAAATCAAAACAGAACTTTGCAAGAAGAGAATTTGATTTTAAAGGCAAATATCTCTACCAACAAAAATTGCTTTTGTAACAAGTGTGATTCTTTGAAAAAGGAGAATGAGGATCTTAAAAACACACTTAAAAAACTTTCTCAAGGTAGAGAAATTCAAAACTCTTCTATTGAGAAACAAAGTAGTAGCTTTAACAAAACTGGTTTTGTTCTTAACAAGTCAAATCAGAAATATTTCAAAAACTACTTTGTTCCTATAAAAATGTCCAAAAGTCCACCTTGCACTTGTTTTTATTGTGGACTGAAAGGACACAAGTCTTACTCCTGTTTTTATAAGAAAAATCTTGTTCATGGAGTAAAAATGAAATGGGTTCAAAAAGGACCTCATGACCCAGGCAAACCCAAAGAAATTTGGGTATCAAAGACAAAGGATTAATTTGCAGATTTGCCTCGAAGCAAGGAGCGGAAATGACTTTTCAATGGCTACATCATTCAAACTCCACCCTCTTGCATCAAAAGGAGGCAATGGATAAGTAAACATATAAGCTGGAATGCATTGTAAGAAATTTGACTGATATGTTTACTGTTCTCTAATGCTTTTGTCTGTTCTCTAATATGCATTACATCTATCCTTGATACTCATGCATGCTATATCTGAAAACAATTGTTAGGTGTGCAGCTTATAGATTCGAATTTTGTTTTGAGCTAAAATCTTTCTTCCAAATTTTGCTCAAACTATCCTTTTTACCGCATCATGAAAACTTGCTTCCATTACACGCACATTTTTCTTGTCTTCACAACAATAAGATTAATCCTACCTATAGTATTTATCCTTGCTGTAATCTTATTTAAATATTTTCAATGAAATCAAATATCTTGCAAAATTGTATTTCATGGAAGCATAGCACTTTTATTAATATGGCATATCTTGAACATAATGTTGCTCCTTGTGCTCGAGATTTATTTGGATATTGCTAATTTAAGCATCAAAGTGTTCCACTAAAAGTGTTTCGCAGGAGTAAATTCTCAAATTTATCCTCTAAGGCACTTTACTTCCTCTGCTCTCCGAAATCAATAAGATTTATAGTTTTGAAGTTGGTTGGTCGACCAACGCTCCTATCAGTGGTCGACCAATGAAGGCTGTAATGAACTAACACCCAACGCCAGGAGAAGAATGTTGAAAGCTGAGACAAGTGGTCGACCAAGGTCCTCAGACTGGTCGACCAACGTGAGGCAGTGGGTAAATAAGGCTATTCTGGTGAGAAGTGGTCGACCAGTTCATTCACAATGGTCGACCAACGCTTGACAGTAAGCTCCTTCCACTTTTTCATCCCCACGATGGTCGACCAGTGTAGACAGGTTGGTCGACCAGCGGATGACAGTAAATGAAGGATTTAAATTTTGCTGCTATGTACTTAATGATCTCTTCAAAGCTTCATGGGTGATCTTATAAGAGACTGTTTTTGAGAGGATCTTGCAAATAATCAATCATTGAAGATCATTAAAACTGCAAGAAGATAGGATCAAAAGAAGAACAATTAGCAAAACAAGGATATCAAAATCTTGAGGAGGAACTTCAAGAAGCAACAAGACTTTGCCAAAATTGATGAGTATCTCTATCCTTTACCACTATACTATTTAATTGAGATACTCCCTACTCATAATTGGCTATATTGGCATATTTGTTTTGACATACTTTCATTGCAATGACATATTGTTCTTTGATATCTTACATACTTGATCATATCATTGCATATAAAGATATGTTAAATGCTTAAATTGTCTTTATACCATTCATCATGGTTTGAGCACTATACATGTCATATCTTTGCATAAGCTATGGCTTATGAACAATTGTTTATGGATTATAGTTTATATCTGATTATATCTTATTAATCCATATTACCTCAATTATGTTACTATATACTTTGGTTATAATATTTTATCTTGAATGAGTATGTAACTTGCTTCTGCTATGTAATGATGATATATATATATATATATTCATGTGAGAAAATGCCTTTCTAGCCTTAAATGAATATATGTATACTTTTCAAAATACATAATGCCTTTACTGAGATGATATGATATATCCTAGATATAAAATGTTTTATATATGATAATGGATATATATTTTCTTCTACTGTGCTAAATCTGGTGACATTCTTTCAATAAGAATTATTTCAAAAAGTGTTGGAAAAGGATTTGAAATTGCTTTATCATATTTTGGAAAGAAAAGAATTTGGAAATCCTTATTTCAAAATTATATCTGCTAATGTACTTAAATGTCTCTCTATACATAAGCAAAAAATTATTTTCAGAACTTTTGAAAAGGGAATGTGTACCCTTATTTCAAAAGAAGATAATGGCATTGAAGAGAATGCCAATCTATCTCAAGAAGAAGAAAAACCTCAAGAAGAAAAATTACCTCATGAGAAGGAGCCATCAAGCAACAATGATGATTTTTCAAAGGATTTGAGGTATGCCAAAAGTCATCCTAAGGAACTCATCATTGAAGATGCATCTTAATGGGTATTCACTCGAAATCTTCTTCTGCCAATGGACTATGCCTTATATTGGTTATATCTATTGCTAATCCAAGAAAATTGTTGTGCTAATATATACTCCAATTTTAAAATGGTATATCTTATATGAGTATATAATTTGCATTTGCTGTGATATATATCCTGTTATAATATCTTCTGTTATTATTAAAAGGATATATATGTTGCTTCTATTGTGCTGCATCTCTTTCTACATTTTATGCTTTTTGAAGCAAAACTTTTTTAAAATAAAAGGATTCGGAAATTCTTTTTGCCAAAGTTTTTCTGATAATCTTTTCATAAAATCATTCTTTCAAAAGAGTTTGTTTCAAAAATTGCTTTATCATATTTCGTTTTGAAAAGAAAAGCATTTAGAAATCCTCATTTTAAAAGGATTTCATCTTGTATGCTTCTTATGATATCAATCATTAAATAAGAACGATTTCTCTACAAATTTTTGGATTTTATGGATGCATAGCATCCTTATTGAACATCTTCATTGTTTGAGAATTATGAACTAACTTGTTAAGGACCCAAATTGGTTGGGTACCTAAGATTAAGAGTCACATTGTTTTGTGAGGAAAAGTATTCTCAAACTCAAGCTTGCAATGACGACAAATGAATCTTGAGGATGAAGGATTCTACAACGAAGATGGTGATTCTAATCAAGCGTGCACACTCAAAACATTGGTAATATCTAACCTTGCTTGAAATCGAGCTTTAATCCTTAAAGTATTACAAGCTTTATGTGGAGATTAGATGAATGGCAAGAAAGAGTTTTTAAATTGATTGAAAAATACTTTGAAAACTCATATATTATTTTCAATTTCTCTTTTGCACCTCAAGCTAAATATGAACTATAGTGGCTCATCTTTCAAAAGAGAAAAACATTTCTTTTGCCACTAAAATTCTTTGAAGTAACTTTCCTTGCCTATCATCTATCAAATGATTATATTTTTTTTGGATCTATTAATCACATCTTGTGCAAGGATATTTCTTAGTTGATGAAGAAGCTTAAAGGTACAAATGACTCTTCCAAAAGGATAGTCAAACTATACAAAGTTGAAATCTTCATCAAGGATCAAATGGTCAAGGGTTGCAAAATAAATTGTCTATACACCAAGACAATTCTTGGATAAACAAGCTCTTGCAAAAGAAAGGTAAGAACGATCAGTTGATTGGATAAAAAAGTTTTGAGAGGTATGATTACTCTTCTCAAAATGGATATTATATTGAATATGCTTGACTGATCTTCTTTAAATATATGTCCTTTGAACTTTGGCCTTAATGATTTATATTGCTTCTGTTGTGATGATATATATTATATATATCCTGCTTATAATGATTTACATCTTGAACGGGTATATAAATTGCTTCCGTTGTGCTGAAATCTATCTTATCCTTTATGAAGCAAATTTGTTTTGAAAAAGGACTTTAAAAATGCTTCCGCAATGCGAATATGTTTTATCATATGAAGCAATATTCTTCTTGAAAAAGAAAAGATTTTACAGATCTCTTTTGTTGTTGATGACAAAGGGGATGAAAAACATTGATGTTTGATGTATGGATTATGAACTATATCCTTGATTATATCTTGTTACACTAATCCATATATATTGCTTCCTTGGATGAAACGTTTCTAAATTCCTTTTGAAGCAAATTGTTGTAGAAAAAGATCATGAAACTTTTAAATTTCTTCCACTATGCTGAAATTGCTTTGCCATATTGAAGCATTATCTGTTTTGAAAAGAAAAGGATTTGAATATGCTTATTTCAAATTACTTATGCTATATGTTGAAATGTTTTTATACATATAAGCAGAAATTGTTTTCAAAAGTTTTGAAAAAGATTGAATATCACTTCTTTCAAGATATTATAATGCAGAAATTTTCAAAAGGTTTCATATCAAACTTCTGCAGTTATAATGTTGAAAAATTGAACTTCCCGTATGATTATTCAAAATCAATTTCAAAAGAAAAGGGAAGTGAAATTCAGGGGGAGCTTTGTCTCTGCTGAATACATATAAATGTTCTTGAAAAAGAATACATTTTGAAAATTGGATATTCATTATTCTTTTTCAAATTATGCAAGGTTTAAGGGGGAGCCTAAAACTCTTTCAAGTTTTATCTTTTGGCTCATTTCATTTGACATGAGAAATTTTTCTAAAAATTGTTTTTACATGTCAATGAAAAGAATGATAAGTTTTGATGTATCCTAACCCTATGCTATATTGACATCTTTTGACATCCTGGCTTAAAGAAGGTATGTACTTTAACTTCTATATATTGTGTTCCTTACACCTTTTTGTTGATGTCAAATAGGGGGAGAAGAAACAATAGAAAAATATGTGTATGTGCTTATAACATTGCATTCATTATCATGTGATACATATTTTTCTATGGTGATTTGTCATCATCAAAAAGGGGGAGATTGTTGACCCTAAGGCTTTATGCCATAAGTTTTGATGATGACAAATGTATTTGAATTGTAGCATTGATATATATAAAGATTAATTATCATATATATGCTACAAGTACTTAAGCATGATTATGTTACTTAATATATATGTTGCATATATTGAATCATGCTATTATCATGAATTGAACTAACCATTGGATTTTTAAGTAAGACATATTTTATAGGTTGGTTCAAAACAAGGAAGAGTAAGCATTGTATTGAAGAACAAGGAAAAGCAATATCATGCTTCACTCAAGGAAAGCAACATACAAGGACAAAGCTCCAAGAAATGAATACAAGGACAAAGCTCCAAGAAATGAAGAATTAGAAGATTTGAAGTCTTGGAAGCTTGGATGCATCAAGATAGCCTATGTGTTTACATTAGGTATATTTTATATAGGCTAGTATACTTGTGCAACTCAATGATTTAGATTTGCATACATTGGCTCAAGCATTTTTGAACAAAAAGATAGTGAGATATGAAGTTTTACAAAAGTTATTTTTTTGACCTTTGGTCACTCCTTATATCATATCTCATAAATGAAAAATCAGTTTTTCAAGTATTTTAATCTCATTTGATAGTAGACTCAAAGATCTTTCCAACGGTATATTATTTTTTCAAAACGCAGTCCAAATGAGAAATATATGACTATTTAAAGTATAGTTTGAAAAACTGAAAGTTGATTTTACTGTACTCAAAAATTATTCTGTTCTGACCTATAGTCAGTATTTTGATTATATCTTTTAAACGAAAAATAATTTTTGAGTCAAACTTGGCTCATCTGAAACTAGACTCCAAGATCTTTCCAATGATATATTATTTGTTTAAAACGGAGTTCAAATGAGGGAGTTATGAATTTTTAAAGAAAGCTCAAAATCTGTATTTCGCTACTGCCAACTGGTGGTCGACCACCCCATCTACACTAGTCGACCAACGTGACTGATAAATCACTTCTGGACTACACTGGTCGACCAACGTGCCACACTGGTCAACCAATGGACATCTGGACTGCATAATAAGTGCTGTAACGGCTATATAACGGCTAGTTTTTTAAAACCTTATATATATGACCTTAGATACACGATTTTGTGCTAGAACCAAGTACTACAATGATATATTAACATGTTCTATCATCTTTGAGAGAAATCCAAACATTCTTGAGCCAATCTTGCATATTCTCTATCATTAGAGTTATTAGAGCTTCATTTGTATTCATCTACTCTTTAGAGAGAGTTTCTTTGTATTGTTGATTTTGATCAACACCAATATTATTATGAGTTGAGGTTCGCAAGTACCGGTATTGGAAGAACTTGCTTTGGGTTGAGGAGGAGCCCAGATTCATAAATTCTCCATTGTGGTTTCGCAAATACCCGGATCGAATTTACGTGATTGTAGTGGTTTGCAAGTACTCGGATTAAACTTGCAATTATAGTGGATATACTCAAGTGGTCTCTTGAGGACTTGGTGTAGGCTTGGATTAGCCGAACCAGTATAAATCTCCAAGTTTGCTTTCTCTATCCCTTACTCTTTAATTTGTGCATATTGATATCTACTCTTTAATTTCTTGATCTTTATAATTATTTATCTTGACAGCACATTGATTTTCTGTATTGTATTTATTATCTTAAGTATTACACTTCTACAGAAAATCATTTCAACTTCCAATTAATTCTTGTGAAAAATTTATAAAACCCAATTCACCCCCCCTCTTGGGTTCCAACCATTACTTTCAGAAATCATGAAAAACAGTGAAGATTTGGCCAGATTTGAGCTAAATCCGTGACGAACTCACGAAGTGGGAGTCATGGTGTAATACCTGTTAATTTCATAATATAATTCGCTTAAGAGTATTTTAGAATTTTACAACGTTACTTTAGTTATTTATTTTGGTCATATTTAATTTTCATATTTAATTGTTCTCTTTGAATATTATTTATGAAAATTGAGTTAAATGACTGGACTAAATATTTGCACAATGTGGGATATATTCTAAGAATGGTGAAATTCATGAAAAAGTGGTTTCAGAATGGTCAATTAGTCCATTTATTGTAAATTGACTGGATGGGTTTGGATGTTGGGTTATGGATACCCATGGGTTATTGAATAACCCATTAGAAATATTTAATATAAAGTTTCAATAGTACCCCCTTATTTTTTTCTCACGATCGAAGCAGCTGAAGTGAATAGTAAATTCACTTTCTCTCGTTTCTTCACCCTCTTCTTAAATCCTTTCCTTGATCTTCAGAATTTCGATTATCTGTTCGGTTCAAAAGCTTTGTAAGGATTAAAGGTAAGCTTTAATCTCATTATTTTCCTTAAATTTCAGTTTATGTAAAAGATCAGAGGAGGTTTTGTTCTTGAAGATTTTGATGATAATTCATGAATCTCAGTAGTTTTAGAAGTTATATTTGAGTTATAATCGGTTAAAAGAGTTGAAATTCTGGTTTTGAAACAAGAAAGGAAAGGATGAATTTTTGAAAGATTTTTCTGCAAAAATTCGAGTTACTGTAGCGACCAGAGATTTCGAAAAAATTCTGGAAAATTTTCTTCGAGTTATTGTAGCAGTACTGTAGTGTCGGCAGTCAACGTACTGTAGCAGTCAACGTTACTATAGCGAACCGGCACTGTAGCGAATCGGCACTGTAGCGAACCGTTACTGTAGCAAACCGTTACTGTAGCAAACAGTCACTGTAGCAATCAGAAAATTTTACGTATTTTCGTGATTTTGTTTCCTTTCTTATGTTTCCTTGTAATATATTTTACTAGGAAATTTTCCTACACAAATTTTAGTGTGTAACAAGGTAAACTTGGACAAACATCAAGGTGAGTGAATAACCTTACTAAGCTAATTTGATATTACTAGTCAAAGTACAATATAAGTCCCATTTACAATATTATTGGGATAATAAGCAATCAATTTTTCATATGGGAGTATAAGATGATCGGTAGAAATAAGAGTATGTAGAAATTATTTTATTTCATGACAATTGTACTATGTGATAAATTCTCTCTATCTTATTAATGAGTAAAGATCTACGGGATCTAATACATGAGTTTGAAAGGGTTAAAGTCCCATACTACTCAGTGTATATCTATGAAACCTATACCCGAGTTGAAGGGGTTAGAGTCCCATACTACTCGGCGTATATCTAAAAAATCTTATTCACGAGTTTGAAAGGGTTAGAGTCTCATACTACTCGGTGTATATCTATGAAATCTTATTTATGAGTTTGAAAGGGTTAGAGTCCCATACTACTCGATGTATAAGACAATTAATTATATGAGTAAATGTGGTATTTGTACTTTTGATATTTTATATAGTACAGTTATTTACTTACTGAGTTTTTAAATAAACTCACACTCCCTATGATTATTTTTTCAGATACAGAAAACAAAGAAGAAGAGAATCCGTTTGAAGATTAGAAGCCCCTTGGGATTATTCTCTATTTCTGTCTGGTGGGATACCAGTACTTATTAATGTTGATACTAGAAACGCTCTGTACTTTCTATAGGTCTCCTAGGCTTGCGATGAGATAGAAATATCAGACTATGTATGTCTATATTTGCTTATCAGATGAATATAATTCTGTAGTGTGGAATGAATGATTAAGGTTGAATGTAAAACCTTACAGAATATATGTAAATGACGTATGTTTGAGAATTTTATTTAATGAGTAGTATCTTTTCACATGTTCAATTTTTGGGATGTGACAAATTTGGTATCAGAGGATAAGTTTTATAGGTCCCCTATAGAGTACAGAGCAAAGTGATCTTTGTGGGCCCTTCCCTATTGTCATGAGTCGCGGCATGACCATAGGATTAGGTTCCATAAAAGACCTTGTAGAGTATAACGTCATTTTATAGATAACTTCTCAGTGGGGCTAGTAAGTGATATTTTGTTTATGTCTGAAAATTGTTTGTTATGTGTGTAGATCTGTGACAGATCAATGTCAGAAGGATCTTCTAATAATAATGAGCATATGGGTCCAAGGAGGGCCATAAATCCACCAGTACATGTGCAAGATGATCCTAACCGTGGTGATAGTTTACATGCTCAAAGTACTGAGGGCGCAACTAGTGAGCAAGCAAGAAGAGTCGAACCTGATGCTCACGTTGGTAATGCAACTATTGCACATGTGATTAATTTGATGAATGAACTATTTGACCGATTTGAGGCTGAAATGAGAGGTCGAGCTGCACAAGCTAACATGCCAGTGGATCCTCCTATTGTTGAAGCTGAAATTGTACCACCAGCTCCGTTAGCGGGAGGAGTTAATGTAAGAGAGGTAAGAATGTCTGAATTCCAGAAAATGAGGCCTCCTACTTTTTCAGGGGAAGATCCCAAAGAGGACCCACAATGTTTTCTTGAAGATTGTGAAGCAATATGTGATGCTATAGGGTGTTCTCCTACTCAAAAGGTAGAATTCACTTCCTTTCAGTTAAAGGGTAGGGCTGGTAAATGGTGGAGGAACTGGAAGAAAGCTAGAATTCAAGGCGCACAGCCAGTTATGTGGACAGAATTTTACAGATTGGTTATGGATGAATTTCTTCCGGCAAGTGAACGATCATCTAGGGCCAGGGATTTTCTGTATCTACGACAGGGAACCATGACTGTTGATGAATATTCAGCTCAGTTTGTTAAATTATCTGAATATGCCCCTGAAATCATTCCTTCTGAAAGGAAGAAAATAGAAAAGTTTGTGGAAGGGCTTCGTGATGCCTTATATGATCAAGTGGGTTCTAATATGAATGATTACTCTTCGTACTCAGAAGCTGTTGATGTGGCCTGAAGAATGGAAAGGAGGTCAAAGAATAAAAAAGAATATCATCAAAAGAAGAAGGCCAGATATAGAAGATCTTTTGATCAAGGGGAAGACTCAGGGACTTTTACTGCACCACAACATGCTCCAGCCACTCCTACTAAGTCATCTTATTCTACAGCCAGTGTGGCTAAGCCTCGTTCAGAGAACAGGGGTGGTTTTAGCTCTTCTAGTAGAGGAGGTACTCAAGATAGAAGGGAAAAACCTTAATGTCCTGAATGTGGAAAGTTTCACTTCGGAGAATGCAGGTTAAACACTGTTGGTACAGGCTGTTTTCACTGTGGACAAAAAGGACATTTTATAAGGGAGTGCCCTCAGCTCATGACAAGACCAGGTCAAGGGTCTACTTTGCCACCTCGGCCACAGTCTATTTCTGCTTCTATTACTAGAACACCAACCCCTTCAATAGGGGGTAGTATGGGAAGAGGTTCTGGAAGAGGCCAAGGTGACCTTGGAAAACAAGCTGCTGGCAGAGGAAATGCAAGAGTATATGCTCTAACCTGACAGGATGCTCAAACATCCAATGCTGTAGTTACAGGTATATTATCTGTTAATACTTTTACTGCACGTATTTTGTTTGACCCCGGTTCTACTCACTCATATGTGTCACCCCTATTTGCCAAGAGATTTGTAATTGATTCGATTATTCTTAAAGAACCATTCTTGGTTTCCACACCGATGAGAGAGACTTTGATGGTTAAAACATGTTATCGTTCTTGTAAAATAATCGTTGGAGGCATGGAAACTGAGATAGATCTTATGATTCTCAATATGTTAGATTTTGATGTGATTTTAGGAATGGACTGGCTATCTTCTTGTCATGCTACTATAAATTGTCGTGATAAAGTTATTTCCTTTAATATGCCGGGGAGGAGTAATTTTGTGTTTCAAGGAGATCGAAGTGATGTACCTTGCAACATGATATCTATGTTAAGTGCCCAGCGTATGTTGCGAAAGGGATGTCAGGGATTTCTAGCTTTTATCAAAGATTTAGAAAAGAAAGAACAGAAGTTAGAAGACATACATGTGGTTAATGAATTTCCAGATGTGTTCCCAGAAGATTTACCTGGATTATCGCCAGAAAGAGATATTGAGTTCAGTATTGATTTGGTCCCAGACACACGACCAATTTCTATTCCACCTTATCGTATGGCTCCTGTTGAGCTAAAAGAACTCAAAGAACAATTGGAAGATTTGTTAAACAAAGGGTTCATTCGCCCAAGTTTTTCACCTTGGGGTGCTCCTGTTCTTTTTGTGAAAAAGAAAGATGGTTCTATGAGATTATGTATAGATTATCGTCAGCTGAATAAAGTCACAGTGAAGAATAAGTATCCTTTACCAAGGATAGATGATTTGTTTGATCAGCTTCAAGGAGCAAAATACTTCTCAAAGATTGATCTAAGGTCTGGATATCATCAGTTACGAATTAAGAGTGATGATATACCTAAGACTGCTTTTCGTACGCGGTATGGACATTATGAGTTTCTTGTGATGTCTTTTGGGTTGACAAATGCACCAGCAGCATTTATGGATTTAATGAACAGAGTGTTCAAATCATTCCTTGATAAGTTTGTAATTGTATTTATTGATGATATTTTGGTGTATTCAAAGAGTCATGAAGAACATACTGAACATTTGAGAATAGTGCTTCAGACCTTGAGAGAGCATCAGTTGTACGCAAAGCTCTCAAAATGTGAATTCTGGATGAGTCATGTAACATTTTTGGGACATGTTATTTCCCAAGAAGGTATTCATGTTGATCCAAGTAAAATTGAAGCAGTAAAACAATGGCCTAGACCAACAACTGTGTCTGAAGTACGTAGTTTTCTTGGCTTAGCAGGGTATTACCGTCGCTTTGTCAAAGATTTCTCTAAGACAGCTCTCCCATTAAATAAGTTAACCCGAAAGAATGTTAAATACATTTGGGATGATTCATGTGAGCAAAGTTTCACCCAATTGAAAGAGTGTTTAACTTCTGCACCAATCTTAATCCTACCATCAGGATCAGGGGGTTACTCTGTATTCTGTGATGCCTCAAAGATAGGCTTAGGATGTGTGTTGATGCAACATGGTAAAGTCATAGCTTATGGCTCACGTCAGCTTAAAAAGCATGAATTGAATTACCCCACTCATGATTTGAAAATGGCAGCTGTAGTGTTTGCCCTAAAGATTTGGAGACATTACTTGTATGGGGAGACTTGTCAAATTTTTACAGATCACAAAAGCCTTAAGTACATTTTTGAGTAGAGAGATCTCAATCTAAGACAACGAAGGTGGATGGAACTTCTGAAAGATTATGATTGTACCATCCTTTACCATCCAGGTAAAGCAAATGTAGTGGCTGATGCTCTAAGTCGAAAGTCTATGGGAAGTTTAGCTCACATTGCCATTATAAGGAGGTCTCTAATACATGAACTACAAGAATTGGAAGCTGATGGAGTATTCTTCGAGATCACTGAGTCAGGTACATTTCTGGCTCATTTAACAGTAAGATCATCCCTTGTTGAAAAAGTAAAAGCAACTTTAGAAAATGACATTGATATGGTCAAAATCAGAGATAAGGCAAGGCAAGGTCTAGCACCAAGTTTCTTGGTAGATGAAGAAGGAGTCTTATGGTTTAATGGGAGACTTTGTGTCCCCAACATTGAATCTTTGAAACATGAAATCTTAATGGAAGCTCATGGTTCGCCCTACGTTGTACATCCTGGTGCTGTGAAAATGTATCAGGACTTGAAACAAGTTTACTGGTGGGAGGGCATGAAGCGAGATGTGACTGACTTTGTAGCTCAATGTTTGACTTGTCAGCAAGTTAAAGCTGAACATCGACGACTACCAGGTTTGATGCAAAAATTAGATATTCCCAAGTGGAAGTGGGAAAGGATCACTATGGATTTTGTAGTAGGTTTACCTCGGTCAACAAAAGGAAATGACTCAATATGGGTCATAGTGGATCGACTTACTAAGTCAGCACATTTTCTTCCTGTTCATACCACTTTCAGTGTAGCAAAACTTGCTCGACTTTATGTTAAAGAAATAGTGAAACTTCATGGTGTACCAATATCCATTATATCAGACCGAGGACCTCAGTTTACTTCTCGGTTCTGGAAAGTCTTTCAAGAGGCTTTGGGTACCAAAGTGAATCTTAGCACAGCATTCCATCCTCAGACTGATGGACAGTCCGAAAGGACAATTCAGACTTTAGAGGATATGCTAAGAGCTTGTGTGATGGATTTCAGTGGAAGTTGGGAAGATCATTTGTCTCTTATTGAATTTGCTTATAACAACAGTTACCAAGCCAGTATTCAGATGGCACCTTTTGAGGCTTTATATGGGAGACGGTGTCGATCTCCTATAGGTTGGTTTGAACTTGGTGAAACCAAAATATTTGGACCTGAGATTATAAAGGAAGATATAAATAAAGTTAAACTGATCAGAGAGAAGTTGTTAACTGCTCAGAGTAGACAGAAGTCTTATGCGGACAACCGACGACGTGACCTTGAATTTGCAATAGGTGATATGGTTTTCTTACGAATCTCACCTATGAAGGGAGTAATGAGATTCGGGAAGAAAGGTAAGCTTAGTCCGAGGTATGTTGGCCCATATGAGGTTGTAGACAGAGTGGGTAATGTGGCATATCGCCTAGACCTACCTTCCAACCTAGAGGGAGTTCATCCAATATTTCATGTGTCCATGCTACGGAAGTATCTTCCTGATCCTTCTCATGTCATTCAACCCCAAGAAGTTCATTTTGATGAAACTCTCACCTACGAAGAGGTACCAGTAGCTATCCTTGATAGAAAAGTCAAGAAATTGCGTACCAAAGAAATTCCTACTGTCAAGGTTCTTTGGAGAAATCATTCTCGCGAGAAAGCTACGTGGGAGGCAGAAGATGAGATGTGGAAAAACTATCCACATTTATTTGAAACTTGAGGTAAGATTTTAATTCGGAGGACCGAATTCTTTTAAGGGGGTAGAATGTAATACCCGTTAATTTCAGAATATAATTCGCTTAAGAGTATTTTAGAATTTTACAACGTTACTTTAGTTATTTATTTTGGTCATATTTAATTTTCATATTTAATTGTTCTCTTTGAATATTATTTATGAAAATTGAGTTAAATGACTGGACTAAATATTTGCACAATGTGGGATATATTCTAAGAATGGTGAAATTCATGGAAAAGTGGTTTCAGAATGGTCAATTAGTCCATTTATTGTAAATTGACTGGATGGGTTTTGATGTTGGGTTATGGATACCCATGGGTTATTGAATAACCCATTAGAAATATTTAATATAAAGTTTCAATAGTACCCCCTTATTTTTTTTCTCACGATCGAAGCAGCTGAAGTGAATAGTAAATTCACTTTCTCTCATTTCTTCACCCTCTTCTCAAATCCTTTCATTGATCTTCAGAATTTCGATTATCTGTTCGGTTCAAAAGCTTTGTAAGGATTAAAGGTAAGCTTTAATCTCATTATTTTCCTTAAATTTCAGTTTATGTAGAAGATCAGAAGAGGTTTTGTTCTTGAAGATTTTGATGATAATTCATGAATCTCAGTAGTTTTAGAAGTTATATTTAAGTTATAATCGGTTAAAAGAGTTGAAATTCTGGTTTTGAAACAAGAAAGGAAAGGATGAATTTTTGAAAGATTTTTCTGCAAAAATTCGAGTTACTGTAACGACTAGAGATTTCGAAAAAATTCTGAAAATTTTTCTTCGAGTACTGTAGCAGTACTGTAGTGTCGGCAGTCAACATTACTGTAGCAGTCAACGTTACTATAGCGAACCGGCACTGTAGCGAATCGGCACTGTAGCGAACCGTCACTGTAGCAATCAGAAAATTTTACGTATTTTCGTGATTTTGTTTCCTTTCTTATGTTTCCTTGTAATATATTTTACTAGGAAATTTTTCTACACAAATTTTAGTGTGTAACAAGGTAAACTTGGACAAACATCAAGGTGAGTGAATAACCTTACTAAGCTAATTTGATATTACTAGTCAAAGTACAATATAAGTCCCATTTACAATATTATTGGGATAATAAGCAATCAATTTTTCATATGGGAGTATAAGATGATCGGTAGAAATAAGAGTATGTAGAAATTATTTTATTTCATGACAATTGTACTATGTGATAAATTCTCTCTATCTTATTAATGAGTAAAGATCTACGGGATCTAATACATGAGTTTGAAAGGGTTAAAGTCCCATACTACTCAGTGTATATCTATGAAACCTATACCCGAGTTGAAGGGGTTAGAGTCCCATACTACTCGGCGTATATCTAAGAAATCTTATTCACGAGTTTGAAAGGGTTAGAGTCTCATACTACTCGGTGTATATCTATGAAATCTTATTTATGAGTTTGAAAGGGTTAGAGTCCCATACTACTCGATGTATAAGACAATTAATTATATGAGTAAATGTGGTATTTGTACTTTTGATATTTTATATAGTACAGTTATTTACTTACTGAGTTTTTAAATAAACTCACACTCCCTATGATTATTTTTTCAGATACAGAAAACAAAGAAGAAGAGAATCCGTTTGAAGATTAGAAGCCCCTTGGGATTATTCTCTATTTCTGTCTGGTAGGATACCAGTACTTATTAATGTTGATACTAGAAACGCTCTGTACTTTCTATAGGTCTCCTAGGCTTGCGATGAGATAGAAATATCAGACTATGTATGTCTATATTTGCTTATCAGATGAATATAATTCTGTAGTGTGGAATGAATGATTAAGGTTGAATGTAAAACCTTACAGAATATATGTAAATGACGTATGTTTGAGAATTTTATTTAATGAGTAGTATCTTTTCACATGTTCAATTTTTGGGATGTGACACATGGCACCTCAAGCATCACATGGGGCACCCCAGGTGCCAAGCCCTTAAATTTGGGCAGAAAGTTTGGTGTCTAGCGCCCCAGGCACTAGCCATCGGATAGCCCCCTTAGTCCATTTTAAAATGGCCATAACTCTTTTTTTCAGACTCCATTTTTAGTTAACTTTATATCATCGTAAATCTCTTTGAGTCTAGTTTCCAATGGTATAAGATTTGTTTAAAAACTCTTTATTGTTTAAGAGTTATGACCAAATGAATGACCAAAGGTTCGGAGGATTTTCTTCGTTTTAATAAGTTATTGATTTGGGTTGATTCCAGGTGACTTGGGAGCTTCTTTGACTTCGTCTCCTGGGACTATTTATGTGGTAAACCTTATCGATATCGAGATAAGTGGATGACTTTGCCATTTAAGTTTTATTAAATTATTTGGCCAAGTCAATATAAATCTCATTCACACCATAATTAGTAATTCATCAATAAATTTCTCTAGTTATTGGTAATAACTAGACCAAGAAATTTCATTGAACGATTATGGGATTGAGGGTTTTATGCTTAATTGTATTTGAAGTGGTGAATTGATGTGGTATGTGCTGTGGGATGTTTGTGTGGAAAATGTATCTCATATCATCATTTACATATTCATATTATGAGAAGAGGAAATGTGTGGGAAGCTATCCATTTTGCAATACCGCTGAGTGGTGTCAATAGGTATGCATACGCATTGAGGCTAGTCTTCAGTGTGGTGTCAGCAAGAGTGGGATAAACATTACATATTGCATTTGTCCACATCACTTAGAGGGAAAGAGGGATAAACCTCTGAATAAACCCATTAAGGGTTGGCCTTTAATGCAGTAAGTGTGGAAAAGATGTGGAAAATGCAAACATACATCATGCATAGCATAATGCATTTTGGAGTGGTTGTTTGCTTATGTTTTTATTTGGTTGATGAATGTTTTACGAATTGTTTGTGAGATTGTAGACTCGCGTTGAATCGCCGGTTTCAGTTGCATGGAAAGGTACGTTATATATATATATATATATTATATTTCGTACTGATATGTTTTAGAGGTATTTAATTTGATTATGATAGTGAGGTTGGTATTTGTTCTTGTGGCTTGTTTTATGGCACAGTCACCTGCTCGCTGAGTTTTTAATAAACTCACACTCTCTATTGTTGTTTTCAAATTTAGCAGCTGAGAAGGATGGGAAAACTGCTGGAGGTTAGTGGTTTAGAGATATACTCCATATAGTCGGTGGGTTCTAAATGAACCAATAGAAATGCTCTGTAATCTTATAGGCTACCTAGGTCCTGTAGTATCTAGAGGGGTTTATTTATTTAATTGTAATTTACAATTTGTATAGTTGTGAATATTAGGATTATTCAGGGAAATGTACTGCTACCACTGAGGTACACCCTACAATATATGTATATTTATATGCCCATTTTTCGAGGCATTACTCAACTACTGCCATTGGAAGGGGGTTTGCAATTGGTTCTACTACTCTTGTGTTTCTAGCCCTGTTTGGTGCCTTCTATGAGTTGAGCTAATTTTTCAACAGTTGATGTGTTGAATCCAAAGGGCGGCGTAAAAAGCTGCAAGAGAATGGTTATCTCTTTATTCTTTTGGGTTAATATTACATATTTTTGGATGATGTTTCAGAGTTTTACTGTAATTGGTCTTATGTAATTGGTGGGTTGTTATATGTGGCATAATTGATTGTATTGCTTTACCTATTTGCGCCTAGTGTTTGACGCAAATTATGATCACGCCGAGTTACAGAGCATGGTTTTACCTTGTACCCATTTTGGTTTTTTTTTACTTTCTTATGAAAGTTTTTTGTATTTTTTGGTTTCTATTTTTCAAGTTAGATTTGGTTCAGTTCACCATAGTTCAAACTTGAAGTAGGAATGTTAGAATTATAGTTTGTTTTAGTTAATTTTCTGTTATTGTTGTCTATAAATACTATTGTGTTGTATTGTATTTCAAGTTGAATAATATGAGAATAATTTTTCTTATTCTCTAAATCTCTTTTTATATCTTCTTGAGATTATTTTTCTTAACTATTTCCTCTAATTTAACAGATTTCTGTATATGAAAGAATTTGTACAAGAGTTGAACACTCCATGTTTGTATATACATGATATTTTATGAACAAAATTCTGTTGGGTGTTTTGAGTCTTATTCCCTTATCTTGAGTTTTTTTCTTTTATGTGTATTACAAATTGTGTGTGACCCTGGCCACTGATTGAGGGGAGTTTAGTCAGGGCTGTTGGCTTACGGGGTTCGAACCTATTTACCTTTGTGCTGGTCACACTTTGGGGGTGTGACAGAAGAAATCAAATCAATCTTAGCAATGCAAAAATTTCATCATTTGAAAATTAACTTATTGTTCTACAAACCCTCTTCCTTGGCCACCAAATTCCCCTCTATAGCTCATGGCTTCTTTTCTAAAACACTCTAACCTTGTCAACCTTACCAGAATCACAAATGACATTCCTCAGTTCAAGCATCTATCATTGAGACATTCATATTTTAAACAGAAAAATTGTGATTATTTTGAAACTTTTCCCATCCTGTTATTAAGAATATGGTCAGTTATGAAAAATAAATTAAAAGGAATAAAACTCATTTTAAATTCAAAATTCAAAAATAAGGAAAAAGAAAAATAATAATATTGGATGAAAGAGGTGTCACATCACCACGAAGACCAACTTTATACATATATATATATATATATATTGATATTAGTATTTATGACCAGGGAAACCTTTATCATCTAACCCTAAAATCTAGATGGATCTGAGGTGTATGCATGTTTCTCCCACTTTATCACCAAAATAGATGTGGCAAGTGGCGTTTCCTTCTTTTAAATCCATTACATGGCTCTAAATAATAAATTCCAACTTTAAATTTCCACATTATTAATCTTTTTCATTTTACAATTTTTTTGGCCTATTCTATATCCTTCAAACTTCTTTATGGGATTTACTAATTAATACGTTTTTGTGTTGTTTTGACCTTGAGAATAATAACTGAGTTATAGCATAGAAATAATATGGTGCCACGTATGAAGTTTGTTTACTACATTGACAATTTATGGACGGCATCGTGGCAGTCATTGAATCAAGAACATATGGGAAGCAATTTAAAATTGTAAAGACTCGTATGCCCAAAAAAAAAAGTATGGACCAACTGTTGAAAATTAAGTAAAATTGTTTGGTTTAACAAAATTTTTAAAAGATATATATGAAAAGTGGATGATGCAAGAAAATTCGTTGTCCTCATTACCAAGGTTTTTATTCCTAAAAGAAAATCAAGCAATTTTTTGTAACATATAATAAAAACTAAACCACGGTTTATTGAACCTAGCTAACTTAAAAAAATATGACTAACCATCGGCAATTTTTTATGTGCGAATTCAATTTACGAACCTTTATATTTTCTTATGACTAACCTCGAAATTTTTCATGGATGTCACCCAACCCTTTTTGTTTAAATCGATAGAAGTATTTTATAATTAACATGAACTAAGCAAAAGACGGAGAATATACCCCTTACAAGTATGACAAAATATTGCTACCCAATTGTGCAAATATGTTGAAGTCCAACATTTTTTGAAAAAAGAATAAAAAATTAACTGAAGATATTTCTTTTTTTTATATAAGTTCGTGATGTCTAGAGGAAAAAGAAAAAGCAAGGAAAAGATAGAGGAGTGAATTGATATCACGTTGAGCTCAATTTTAAAGATCAGAATTCTGAACAGAAGCTATCTGATCATTGGCAATAAGGTAAGATTTAATTCTATCTAATGTAGCAGAAAATTTTCACCTCTATTTTCTTATTTAGCATGACCATTAATATTTCGATGATGAACTAGTCAAATCAGATGCTCTGAAACTTTACTCTTCTGGGCTGCCGCAATAATCAAGCTATAAGTTATATAATCATCAGAAAGATTGCACAGATCTGAAGAATTTTAACACAGGTTAACTATTTCCACAGAATTCGTAATATTCTTACAATTACCAAAGTGATTAAAATTACAGATGATGAACACGAGGCAAGCAAGACCAGCAAAACACACAAAACATACTGACATCACAGTTAATCCCAGGATAACAAACCAGCAAAAGGCAGCTCAGATATTTTATGAGCAACTTCGATCGTAATCATCTCTACATCCTGGAGTACCTCCATTTTTTGGGGGAAGGCAGCTCCGGTAGCTTCTAACAGGGCAGTTCACAGAAGCCTGATTTCGATACGGTGCTCTCCCGGTCACAGTATTACTGATTTCAAAAAGCATTCTGGCTGTACGCAAATTCATCGGAAACTCGGCGTCATCGCCGATGAGGCAGTCGACGGATCCGTCGCACACGGCGAAGCTGCCGTTCGCCTTCTCTGAAATTGCCCTACTCAGATCGATGTGGAGTGAATGGCCCAGTTGAATCATTGAGATGAAAAAAAGCAGCGCGATTAGTTTGTTCATTTTGATCTCTCTCTCTCTCTCTTTCTCTCTCTCTCTCTCTCTCTCTTTCTCTCTCTCTCTCTCTCCCTCCTCTCTTATCTCTGCCTCTTGGACATTTAATGAATCCTCTTCTCCTTTAAAGGCGATGATTTATAATTAGAGCCGTGACTTCACCTGCATTAATAATTACGCTAGCAAATTGAGTACCAGGACCCAATCCCTACGGTGCCCATGTCATAAATGTAATTACATTAGCAAATCGACTGCATCGAATTGACTAAATGTTAAGTCAACAAGTCTTTTTTTTCGTCTCTTTTTTTTAAAAAAATATTATAAAGCAATTCAGGGAGGACCAATTGTTATTTATTTAATTACTTTAAATGTATTTATTTTTTATAAGTTCTTTTACGTCTTATGGTATTTATTGCATATTAGACTGAACTTATTAATTTAGTCACTCTGACTGCAATTCCGTCACTAGTCCTAGACAAAAATGCCAACTCCAATCTAAGACGAATCTTTTATTCGTGAATCCGTCTCAAATGGAGAAGGATTTTAGTCTCTAATTTCATTCAAACAGAGATGAAATTTTTATTTCTAATTTTGCCTTAGATTTTAATTAAAAAAAGACAAAATTTGAAGAATATGACTTATGAGAATAATGATGAAAGGTATGGGAAATGAAGTGCAAAAGACGTAGAATTTTATACATTAAGGGAAAAATAATGTAAATGATAACTCTAATTTCTAGTGTTATTTTTTATTATAAATTAGTCCAAAAAAATAAAATAATCAATATCGGGTGATTATTAGAATAATACAATGAAAATCAACTCTATTGAAAATTAATTTTAGTAACTAAAATTTTAGAAACATTAAAAACAAATTGTGATGAATTTAGGCTTTTTTAAATGTAAGTCCTATTTTCTATTTGTTCACTACTACTTTAGAGGCCTACAAGCATGTAGAAACAAAAAAGGAAGGCCAAAATATAAGTCTGACGTCTACATAATGTCCAGTGCCTCATGCTAGAAACTAGCACTTCTTAAAAGAACAATTAAAGCACTGTTTAGAAAGCTTGACATCTTTCTTCTCTTCCTTCCGTTTATATCATGTTGTATTATATTTTCATGATGTTTTCCTTCCTTTGCTCATGTGTGAACCTCTAGGATTTAGAGGATTGATGTAACTTGACTTTTTATGAAGTGTTGTTGTTGAATATTTTAATATGATTGAAATTTCTATTTTTGGAATAGATTTTACTATTTTTAATACTCTTGAATACTTAGCTACCATTCAAAAAAACTAAGGTTTATATTTATGCTAGGAATGGTTTGATATAAACATATCTTTGTAATTTCTACCATAAATCGGATTAATATAAAAATAAATAATCTTATATGCATGGTCTTAACAAAATTCATAAACTTAAGCTCTGAACCAAATGATTTGACTACGGAATCAGCTAATTATTTGAGTTGGGAATATTTGTCTCTCCAAGAAATTGGGTTCAAATAATTTCAAGAACTTAATCACCATTAAAAAGAATTTATAATTAACTTGAAGCATTCTCTAATAACTAAAAGATTAATTTGTTTATGAATTAAATCAGATTAGGAGTCAAGTAAAGTCAATCCTCTATATCCGTCTTTTTATAGTGTAATTCCCCGTTATTTTAGTTAATTATCTTCGCTCTTTGACTTACTTTGCTTTTGTGTCCAAAAATAACTTGATTTAGTGAAATTAATAGTTGTTAAAAGTCAATCCTTGAAAACAATACTTTTTCTCTCACTTTATTACTGGTTGCAATCCGATACACTTGTCATGAAAAATAACATCAAGTTTTTGGTGCCTTTGCCGGGGATTGATGGTGTTTACTAATATTAAGAGTAACTAGTAAGGTTGTAGTTTGGACCTTACTTTTTATTTCCATACTTGTACTTCTAATTTTACTTTCATACTTCAACATACTTTTGTTTTCTTTTAAATTCTTTATCTCACACAAATTTTCTATTTATGAGAGGTACTATTGATCCTAGATTATTACTTTTTTATTCCAAGTTTGAAAGGTCGGCTCACATACGCCGAAAGCAGACAAGAGAAGCACGACAAGCACATCTCATAACTATGGATAAGCAAAATCTAGTGCCAAATCAAGAGAGAATTTCTCCTCCTCCAATTAAATCTCTCTTGGATTATAACATCTCAAATGTTAAGGGATGTGGAGCTAGCATAGCTAGACCAACAATACAGGCAACAAATTTTGAGCTAAAGTCTACTTTCCTCAACTTAGTCCGAAACAACCAGTTCAGTGGAAATCCATTGGATGACCCCAATTTCCATATATCACGCTTTCTTCAAATTTGTGATCCGGTGAAGCTCAATGGGGTGGATGAGGATGTGATCAAACTCAGGTTGTTCCCATTTTCAGTATGCAACAAGACAAGCAACTAGTTGGATTCTCTACCTAAAGGAAGTGTTACTACTTGGGCTGACTTAGTCCAAAAATTCCTCACTCAGTATTTCCCTCTGTCCAAGTCTGCAAGTTTGAGAACAGAAATTACTTCCTTTAAGCAACAAAATGGAGAACCTCTAAGTGAAGCTTTGAAGAGGTAATCTCTAAGTGAAGCTTTGAAGAGGTACAATGATATTCTAAGAAGATGTCCCCACCATTCTTTTTAACTTTGGATCCAAACTCAGTTTTTATACTCGTTTACTTCCACAAACGAGAGCTATGGTAGATGCTGCAGCAAAAAAGGCACTTAATCGTAAGACTCCTGAACAAGCTTGGGACTTGTTTGCTCATGATGGTATGCAATGATTACCAAGGCCAAGGGGAGAGGACCATGGTCAAGAAGAATGTTGGTGTAATGCCCAAGGTTTTTGGAGGCAACTTATAGAAAATTTTCAACATGAAATTTAGAAATTTAGGGAATTAAATTTTTAATTTTGGAACCACTGAGGACTAAATTGAAATTGGAAATGAAATGAAAAAATAATAGAATAAGCTTGAACTTTGAGAAAGATTAGGAATTTTATAAATGCATTACGGACTTAAATGACCAATTATTTTAGGATGAGATGGTTCATGTAAATTAAGCTAAAATTTTATTATATGGCATGGCATCACATTGAACACATGTACATCATCTTCACCATTGGATGGGATCTAAAGCTTTTAAGGAAAGCTTCTCTTGTGAAGTCTGTAGAAGGAGTAGGAGAGAGGGAATAGGTTGAGAGAGAGAGTCAGATTGATGGGGAGACAGGGAGATGAAGGAGATAGTACAATAATAAGAGGAGAGATAGACGATGCGAGAGAAGGAGAGGGAGAGACATCGCTGTGGTGGCCACTATCGGCCACCACCATGCTAGCCTTCCTTCTTCCTTCTTCCCTATCCTTTTTAATTCTCTCCCTTGCTACCCAATGCTGGAATAGAGCACAAATCAAAAGGAGTTGAGAGCATAGCAAAATTTGACAATGAGCTGAGCATGATAGAATCCATCTCCTTAACCTCGTTTGTTTTAGTGTGTAAGTTATATATGTGCTATTGTTTAGCTGACCTTCTCGACTAGGCAAATATAAATAGCTCGTATGATAGTTTTATGTTATTGAAAGTGGGGTTTAAAAGCTTTGTGATCTAAATTGCTAAGAGAAGTTTGATTAGGAACTGTTTTTAATATAAATTCTGCAGAAAAAGAATTGAAGGCCGAGAAAGAGATTGACAAGAAATTAGTGCTTCAATTTGATTTGATTAATGTGGAATCTTTTGAAATGGAAATTGGCTGTTAAACTCTAAAATTAGGGGCTGATTATGTGTTAATTGAGACAATAACTCAAAGTAAAAATATGAGACAATAATTGGATTAGAGGTGATATTTTTCCGGTGCTATAAAACCGTATCTGTTATGGGTTGATGAAGGGATAAATTTTCTGGTTGTGGGGCTGAAAGGTACAATTTTAATTGTGTGAGTTGTGTTGAAAATGAGGTCCAAAATATGGTTTTTTTTTTTTTATAGAAGAGAATTAGCTCTTAAGATGTGTTTGAGGATTAATGAGATCAAATTGATGAATTTAGGACAGAGTTAGTCTTGGGTGTTAAACTCATGCTGTCACACAGAATAGGACAGTACTTTTATGGTTCTGATTTTAAGTAGTTTGAGTGACAAATGAAGCTGGTAAATCCTAAAATTTTTATGAGGTATTCCTTGACATGTGTAGGCATGATCTGGAAAGTTTCATGATTTTTAGAAGAGTTTAACTTGGTGAACTAACCTAAGAACAGAACCTTATTCAATGCAGAAAGATATCTGGATAGTTTTGACTTTTAGTTCTTTTCAGGGGCTAAATGACACTATTTTGACTTAAGATTTTTATGGTACTTAACAAAGACATGAAACTAATGATCTGAAAATTTTCATTGCATTTGGAAATGGTTAGGATGCTCTGTCAAACGAAAAATAGTACCTATAGCAGAAGTAGACAATTCTGATATATGGTCACTAATGTGAACATTTGAGTGTCAAATGAGGGAGTTTTAATCTGAAATTTTTATCCTAGTATATCAACACATGAATAAAAATATTTGTTGAGTTTCATGAGTTTTGGAGTTATGGATTAATACCAAAATTTTTCTAAAGTTTATATCTGAATTTAGCCTCAAAACATAACAAAGTTAAATGATTGATACCCTATGTTCTGAATTGGTGTTGTTACTTGCCTGATTTAATTTCTAGGTTTATGATAAGATTCTTGGTGTCTCTTTGAGTATAAAGTGTAGAAATCTAGCTTGGACTCCAGGTGAGGGGATTTTACCTTACCTTGTCTTTATTTTCTATATATAAATTTATTAATATAAGATGCTTGATGAATGGTAAGTTTGTGCATGTGTATGAAAAATGTTATAATTGATTGAGGTTGTAAATATATGTTGTTCATGCATGTGGATGTGGATTGGGGACTTCGGCCAGAAAATAGTGGTTTTTCAAAATCTATGTATGTGGCTTCCTTGAAGTAATGTAAATATGAGTTGACATTGTGAAATTCTCATATGATCAATCTTGTGATTTCGTTTGTATAGAAATATGAATTGTATATAGTGATGTGGAAATCGATTGAGCTCTATGAAATGAATGGCTATATAATATTGCAGAAGGATGCTATATTAGTGATGAATTATGTTATATATATATTGTGATATTGTAATTGTTTTGGATACGCCGTGACTTGGAATGTGGATAGTACTATGCTCATGTTGCTTATGATTATGGTTGTGATTGTGTTTGATCTGAAAAGAAAGACATAGTGGTGCACCTAATTGGAAACTCTATAAGGAGCCATAAGGGTGGAGATTTATAAATAGAGATATAAGGGTGGATGCGGTAGGGGCCTCAAGCAATGATCCAGAGGTACCCTAGACGACCAAGTTGGTACGAGAATATGTGCAATTAATTGATTGACTGACTATTATGAGTTATTCTAAATTGTATTGTATCATGTTATATTGTTGGTTGTGGATTTGTTAAAGACGTATGTATTATTGTTGTATGTATCAATTGTATCTCTCTTATGCATGTTATTATGTATACATACATACATACATATATATGTATTGCGTGTGGTTATAGCAGGGTTGTGGTTTCCTCACCGGGTCAATGTGACTCATATCCTAACAATTTCAGGTATGAAAGAAGAGAAACTATCAAGTCGCATATGGTGATCGCCTTCCCATTTGTTCGAGGTAAAGTGTACTTGTTAGTCTTTACTTTTTTTCAGTAAGAATCTAGTTGAGGCTCTATAATTGGGTAGGTTGTTCTAGGATGGAAAATGTATGAATGGAATAAAATTGAATATGTATGAATATGTTGAAATATATTATGTATTGGAATTGTGTTGATGAATCATGGATCATGTATAATTAATTTTGTTAATAACAAGCAAAATTGATAGTTAATTGTGAGCATATTTATGTATTGATTTTTGCGAATTAACGAAAATAGGGAATAGAATTATATTAGATAGGCTTATAGAGGTGAGGTAAAGCTCACCATCCATGCCAGTCATATACTTGGGTTTGAGATATGACAGCCAGTATGTTACAAGTGAGCACTCTTGATGCCTGTTGGCCCAGAATAAGCTTTTGACGTAGCAAATGGCAAAGTTGAATAAGAAATTTGATACTACTAATTCGAGTGCAATCATTTATCCACTAGAGATTTGCAATTTCTGTTCAAGCAACCATGTCAATGTGGATTGCCCAAATAATATGTTCAATTCTTCTTCCTCTTCACATGAACAAGTCAATTTTATGGGAAATCCTTCAAGGCTATAAAAGAATTCATATTCTTAGACATACAATCCGAGTTGAAGGAACCATCCCAACTTCTCTTGGAGTAATCAAAGTACTCCCTATAGACCGCTCTCACCTCCTCAAGGACAACAAGAACAACCTCAACTTAGGTCTTCTTCTCTACCTCTGTTGAATGATAAAATGTCTTACCTGGAAAGTTCTGTGGAAAAATTAACACTTCATACTACAACTTTCATTCAAAAAACATCTTCATTTATGGAGAAAACTAAGACTGGGTTTCAAAACCAAGAAGCCTCTGTTCGCAATCTAGAGATTAAGTGGGGCAAATAGCAAGGAAATTAGTGTATAGGCCTCAAGGCTCATTTTCTAGTGACATGGTTGTTAATCTGAGGGAGCATGTAAATGCCATAACCACTAGGAGTAGGAAAAAGACAAAACCGAAGCCCAAGAAGGAAGTTTTCGCTAAGGATGACAGTGAGAAGTTAGTCAATAATGAAGATTCTGCAACTCATGGCACTTCTCCGCATGATTGTGGAAGTAAGGTAAATACTGAGAAGGTTCATAAGCCATGTGTCCCCACTCTCCCTATCAAGGTGCCTTTTCCTAAGAGACTTCGCAAGCAGCACAATGAGAAATAATTCAACAAATTTTTAGAGGTGTTCAAGAAGCTCCATATCAATATTCCATTCGTTGAAGCTTTTGAACAAATGCATGTTTATGCGAAATTCATGAAGGAATTGTTGGCAAAGAAGAGAAAAATGGGTTATGAGGATAGGATCACAGTGAATGAAGAGTGCAGTGCTATCATACAGAGGAAGTTACCTCCAAAGCTCAAGGATCCTGGGAGCTTTTGTATGGCTTGTACCATTAGGGGAGTCACTTTTGAGAGGGTATTATGCGACCAGAGAGCTAACATTAATCTTATGGCATTATGCCAACCATGATGACCAGTCAGCTTGCCGACTGGTCATTAAGGCATCCACATGGGGTGGTTGAAGATGTGCTAATTAATGTAGGAAAATTTTTCTTCCCTGTGGACTTTGTAATTTTGGACATGGCAGAGGATAAGGAGATACCCCTCATTTCAAGTAGGCCATTCTTGGCTACTTCGGAAGTGGTAATTAATGTAGCTCAAGGAACATTAACTTTGATAGTCTAAGTGGAGAAAGAGACTTTCAAGGTGTTCAACATTGTAAAACCTTTGGTAGATAAAGAAGTGTGTGATTAAAAGGAAGAACCAAAGGTTGTTAAGCAAGTAACTCTCTTAAATGCCACACCGTAACTCAAAAAGACAAAGCAAAATAATGGCAAGTTCGAGGAAAGGCAACTCAGTTTCAAGACTCTTCTGAAGCTGTCTTTGACTTGGGTTGACGAAAACAGGTAAAGTCTAGCCAAGGACTATAAACATAGTGCTTCTTGGGAGGCACCTTTTCTCCTTTAGTTTCTACAATTTAGTGTTTTCAGTTCTGTTTAAATGTTGATGTTATATGTTGTGTTGTTATGCTTGATTTTTACAGTATGGTTGAAATCTTGACTTGAATGTTGTGCTTTTGTTGCCGATGTTGCCATAATGGAGTATTTGTATTTGTTGATGTGTTCTTGTAGTAGTTATTCTAGTAATTATGAATCACAAGCTTCATTGTCGTGTGTGATCATTTGCTGGTGCTACTCTTTACTCCTGAACTATTAATTTTGGCTTCCTATCTTGTGGGTGCCCCACCCTAATCAGGAAAAAAGTTAAAGATTTTTAGGGTTGGACATAAGGCACCACATGGGGCACTTAGAGGCACCAAAGGGTAAACTATCGGGTACCCTAGCGCCCAAGGCACCACACTAGTCGCTTAAGGTGCCCGTGGTTCTAACGTTGGTACCCAAGGCACCACGCATGGCGCTTGGGCACCAGGTCTATTAAAAATATATTTTTTACATTTTACCATCACTTTTTGTCGCCTCCAAACCCTAACAGCACCAAATTCTCTACAACTTTGTCGTCTCCTCCATCGTGCAGCACTTTTTCTCCTATCTTTCTCCTCTTTTGTCACACAACCACTCCCATATATCATTATCCTTACCACTTCACTCTACTTTCCAACCAATTTCAGCCATCTCTATCACATTCATCCTCTCCCAACTTTGTGTGCAATTTGAGAAGGAGCTCTTAAAGTGTAAGAATGTTCTTGACTATCATTTGGTTTTGTTTGGCAAGTTCCTTTCCCACTCTCTTTCTTTTCCAAAAGAGAGAGAGAGAGAGAGAGAGAGAGAAATTTCATATTCGAATTTTTAGGGTTCCCTTTTGATGTTTAGAATTTGAAATTCTTAGTTTGTGTGTTTAGGATTATTTGTACTACTGACTATGTTTGGTAAGTGCACAAGAAAGCAACATCAAGGGGAGTCCTCTTCAAGTAGAAATTTTGACCCTATTAAATTTAGAAGTCTAAAGCATAAAAAACATTTTGATGAAATCAAATCTAAAGACTTCGTTAGGGAAAGGGGTTTTCATTTGAAAGAAAATGAATATCCTAAAATTAGGGATAGGATAAGAACATTGGGTTAGGAACGTTTATGTCTGCCAGCTTCTAAATTTTGCCTGGATGTCGTGAGTGAGTTTTAGGCCAATGCATTTAGGGTGAGTGGCGATAAAGGTGTATAGGATAGAAATGCATCTAATGAGTGAGTTTTATGCCAATGCATTTAGGGTGAGTGGCAATGGAGGTGGGTGGGATAGAAATGCATCTAATGTTAGATAGAAAACAATTTTCTTTTCAACTAATAATATCAATAATTTTTTTGGTCAACATTATGGTCTTGCAAGATATGTTTATGGTGATTGAATGAGGTATCGGTATGTGAGGGCCAATCAAATTATTAGCACTCTCTATAGAGAAGAGGCAAGGTGAGAGTTGAATGCCTTGAGGAAACAAAATAATTTTAAAAAATTTGATATGAAACAAATCCCCAGGCTTGGTGTACTTTTGTCTAATCCAACCTTCTCCCCACTTCTAACCGTTCGGAAGTGACTATAGAGTGAGCTGTAGTCATTTTCTTTTTGTTGAACCATTGTTTTCTTTTGATTTTTCTTGATATTTGAGCAAAGTGTAGTACAGGCTTTTTTGTTATCCCAGCCTTCGTTAAATTCATGTTGTCATCTTATTTTAAAATCTAGCTAATATGTGGGTTTTCAGAATTTTCTATTTTATTTGAAGATTCCAAAAGAAATTGAAATAAAAATTGTAGGCCCTCTTAATTTTCTTTAAGCACTCCTTAAAATTTTAGAAAATTTTTATTCTTATAATGTCATGTAATAGCTCAATAAGGTGATTTCATACCTAAATAAAAAAAACATAAAATAAAATAGAATAAAAGTGTGATTTAAGTTGAGCAAGTGTAGTGTGGATTAGGTGCACCACTTTTTTTTCAAACCAATAAATCATATCTTACAATTTTTACTTTAAATTTTTTTTTCCAATTTTCAATTTTTTTATCTTTAAATTCTCAAATACCCATTACCTAGCTCAGTTTGATTTAGATGACTGCATGAACTTGACTTGTTTTGTTCAAAGTTTTTCAATATCACTTCTTTGGTATCATGAAAAATCTGTAGGTTTAGTTTAAAGTTTTGTTTAGTTGTGTTAAAAGTGTTTTGCTTGAGGACAAGCAAAATTCTAGGTTTGGGGGAATTGATAAATCCTATAAATTGATTAATTCATGCATTTTTAGATTGGCTTTTTCTTCTTCTTGACCTTATTTTGATCCTTTTAGCACACTTTACCCTTGTTTTCATTAAGTTCCCTTGTGCATTTTAGTTTCTTTGTTTCTAGTTGTAATCCTCTTTATCTTACCCTTTTTGGAGTAATTTTGTTGTGTTCATGTGTAGGTACAATTTCGGATTGATGCAAGTTGAAGAAGTGAAGTCTATTGCTACTACCCAGACATCTGGCGCCATTCTTGCACCCAAGGCATAGGTGTTATCCTCCAAACTCTCTATTACCCCCTTATTCGTGGCTCCTCAGGCACCCAACAACTAACCTGCACATGACAGTAGCTATTTATGGAGAAAATGAAGAGAAAAAATTATCTTTTGGCTGGGAAAAGAAGAGGGCTCTGATAGGGCAAATTAGATAAGAAGAGGCACCTTTTTTTCTACTGAGTTTGAAGCTTCTTTCTTCTTTTCCTTCCACTTATATCATGTTGTATTATGTTTCCATGATGTTTTTCCTTCCTTTGTTCATGTGTAACTAAACCTCTAGTGGTTAGGGGATTGATGTAACTTGACTTTTTATGAGGTGTTGTTGTTGAATGTTTTAATATAATTGCAATTCCTATTTTTGAGTAGATTTTACTATTTTTAATGCTCTTGAATGCTTAGCTACCATTCAATTAAACTAGGGTTTATATTTATGCTAGGAACAGGTTGATATAAACATGTCTTTGTAACTTCTACCATAAATTGGATTAACCTAGGAATAAATAATCTTATTTACGTGGTCTTAACAAGCTCCTAATCTTAAGCTTTGAACCAAATGATTTGACTAAGGAATCAGCTAATTATTTAAGTTGGGAAAATTTGTCTCTCTAAGGAATTGGGCTGAAATAATTTCGAGAACTTAATCACCATTAAAAAGAATTTGTAATTAACTTGAAGTATTTTCTAACAACTCAAAGATTAATTTGTCTATGAATAAATTAGATAAGGAGTCAAGTGAAGTCAATCCCCTATACTCATCTTTTGATAGTGTAATTCCCTGTTATTTTAGTTAATTATCTTCACTCTTGATTTACTTTGCTTTAAGTCTAGTTTAATCTTAATTCGCCCAACCTTTTTATTGTGTCCAAATATAACTTGATTTAGTAAAATTAGTAGTTGTTAAAAGTTAATCCCTGAGGATGATACTCTTTCTCTCACTTTATTACTGGTTGTGACCTAATACACTTGTCAGGAAAATTTGCATCATTTCCTTACATTACTGGACAATTTGGGATGAAGGCCTAGGGGATTGGAAATGAAAACAAGAGAAAAAGAAAGTCAAAATTTTGTAGGAAGAGTCATTGTTGTGGTATTGCTACCACTACAGTAGTGGAAGATAGAGGCATAAGCTTTGCCTTTGATTGTTGCCCACCGACACTGCAGTGGTGATTCACACCACTGCAGCGGTGGCGACAAGACTAAACCCTCATCAACTTAAAAATGGTCTACTTTTGATGGTTTCTTGAGTTCTAAACCTCCAAAACCTTCTCCAAACAAGATTGAGTTTTCAAAACATGTAGACCAAGCTTGATTTTAAGATCTCTCTAAAATACCCAATATTTTTCAAAAATTTGTTCATGTGTTCATAACCAACCCAAAGCCGACATTTTAACCAAAAATCAACTAATTTCAAGTTCTGAAATCATCAAGATACACGAGAAGGTTTAGAAATGTAACCTAAGCATCAAAAATCATATTTAACTCAAACTATACCCTACGGTTCCACAAACTCGAAAATCAAAAAAGGAAGGGATAACTATGAAATTTTACCTTGAACTAAAGGTTACTAGGAGAAGGATAGTCACCAGATAGAAGGGATTCAACAGAGACCTGGTGGCTAGAGAAATTTTGCAAAGATGGTGATAGATGGAGTGGAGGAGCTTGGAGGGAGTTAATGTGCAGGTAAGCTGAGTATGTGGTGTGAGATAAGAGAACATGAGAGCTAAAGGTTATGTGTGTGTAAGTGGCAAGCATAAAACGATTTTGCCTTTGAACTAAAGAAAAATAAGGGCTTGAGCTAGGGGTAAAATTGGAAACTCCCAAAAAGCAGTTAAGTTACACTTGTAACCCACAACACAATCACCACCAAAACAAATATATTCATTAACATAAATATTTTTCAAATTTTCAATTTTCTCCACATTTTATATGAGCATTACATTTCCCATTTTATTTCATTTTAGTCCTTCAAAAGGCTCAAGCATGCATACAACTTCCATAACATACATAAGTCATCAACTAATCATAGATACACATCATAATCTTATGTTTGTTGCACAACATATTTCAATTTTCCTTTACATTAAAACAATTATTTAATATTGTCTTGCCCCAGAACCAAATACGTGACTGGCACGGACGGTGCCTAACCTGTACCCTGCAATCCTGACTATTTCTTAGAACCCTTACAAATTTTGTTCATTTAACCGTCTTTAGATTAAAAGCAAACTAAATTACTACTGAAACCAGTTAAACTACCTTTTTCTTAATAAACTAGCATTCGTAGTGTTTCAATAAATAAAATTCTTACATTCATCTTCAACATAATCACAATTAAATTCATAATCATTGTGCTAGTTCCCACTATCCTTTACATGAGTACACACTGCAGCATGGCCTACCCGATTATAGAGCTTAACTAGGAATACTTAGCTTGACATGACTTCTAAATAATTTTACCTTACCCTGATCAACGGGGAGGTGTCCTTGACACGTGTATCATCGAGTTATGAGGTCTTCTATACCTGAAACTGTAAGGGGGTGAGTCCAGCCACTTGACTCATGGAAAGCGACCATAATACTTACACACAAGTATATATATATATATACACACAATCACATATGCAACAAGAAAAATTTAAAGATGGATAATGTGAGGATACAAAGGTGAACACAACATCTAAAGTTCCTCCAAATGTGAACAACTAGACATTGACATTTATTCACATCATTTCATCATAAGCAAGAGTTCAACTGGAAATACATTAACATGAAATTCATACTCGTAAGCATATAAGACAATAATCAAATATGCTTAGTCGATTAGGTCACTATGGGCCATCACCATAATCAACTCTGATAACCCACCAAGCCCGCTCAAGAAGCATCGATTCATTAAAGAAACTTGTCTCACTATGCCTCTTTTGCTAACATTGGCATCATCCACGTACGTTTCTAACCATGGATCACTATAGACCTCATAGACTACGTGCCACTAGGCCACATGGGTAGGAATCATGTTCTACCAAACCCCACAGGCTTCATAGACCACGTGCCACTGTGTCTCATGACGTATCCAAGGCTAAAGCATCAAAGGAAGTCCATAGGCCTTGTGGACCATATGCCACCGAGCCTCATAACTAGGAACATCGTTTTACCAACCTATAGGATTCATGGACTATGTGCCACTGAGCTTCATGGATTCTTAAGCAATAACATATAATAGAGGTGCACCACCATGACTTAATACCAAACATTCACATCCACAAGCAATCTTGGCATCAATTCCAACCTTATGATTTATGTATATATGTATAAACACACTCACACCTATATATATATATAACCTTGTACACACTCACATAAGCCTATTTATGTAAGCACTTACTTGTCCTCTTACATGATATGGTATATCAATCATATTCATCATACAAGGTCAATAACACTACTTATGCATAACACGAGATTTCCTATTATTTATTGCATGCATATCAATTAATCATCAAATTTATATTTGTTTTACACCTTTCTTGCTATGTGTAGCCATCCCACTAAGTTGCGTTTAATTTAACTTATGGAAAGAAGTCATAATCCTAATATCATGTCGCTACACATATTCTTATGTGATGTAAGAAGTAACCAATATAAGAATTCCCTCACCTGGATTTGAAGCATTTCTGGTCTCCAAAGAAAGTCTCGGCCAAGTCTCAAACCAACACGAGCCTATGCAATGTCAAAAAAAGCATTTTAGAACTAAAAAACCATGAATCTCATACATGCCCAGACCATGGTACGACGCCATGGTCTTCTTCAGTCCCAAAACTTGGTTCAGATGGTGGTGCCATAGGTGCCAACACCCAAACTCTCGAGTACCTCACCAAGCAGTGGTGCCCTTGGGTGCCCACCACCGGTTCTTTGAATCCAGCCTTGGTTCCTCATGTTTCCAACTCAAAATTCATCCTTTTCTCCCAAATCTTTTCATGGGTTTTCACTTTTATTGTTCTAGGATTGATTTGGCATCAATTTTTCAAGTTAAAACTGAGTATAAGAGCTTGAATCCTCAAGTGTTCATCATAAACCATAACTTTCCCGTTTCCATCTCTTACCCTTTAATTTGATTTCCTACATGATCATTCCTTTAATTCTTTGTTCTTTCCTCATCAACTAACATTTTAAAACAATAATCCCACATTATTCAGCCCATAGAAACACCTTACAACATTTTCCCCTAATTTCTCATCTAGGATTTGATGCTCTTCTAAACAAAAGGAAGAAGAAAAAGGGTAAGAAGTTATTTGGGAAGAGAACCTTGCCTCAAGAGAAGATTAAGAAGATAATTGAAGAAGAAAGAAATTCCCCAAGCTTGAATGTGTGCTGTTGGCCGGCCAAAGGGAAAGAAACATGTGAGAGGGAAAAGGAATGCATTAGGAGAAATGAATTGAGTGTGTGTGTGTGTGTGTGTATAAGTAATTGTGTATGTGGGGCCCACTACCTCTTTTTTCAATTTGGTCCTTCTAGATGGTAAATTTTAGATTAAGACTTCAAAGGAATTTGAGAAAACTTTTAATTCACAAGTAAGGTACCCAACCATACTTTCACAAAAATACATATCATCACAACACCTTTTTCATTAAAATACTAAAATTTCACATTTAATTCACTTTAATCCCTCTCAGTGTCTCGACACCCATTCTAACCTCAACCTAATAACTTTAAGTACTAGATTCATACTTTCATCCTCATGAATTTCATTCTCCCATAAGGGTCTCCTATTCGGCCCTTCTCCCTAAAGTATGCCATAATTTCCTTCTTTTGACTTTAGTTTTCCACACTCACAAATTTATATTTTCTTTTTTGGTGAAATTCTTGCTTGGTCCAAGACATATCTTAGCCCATATTAAACTTTAGGGCCCTTTGTTTCTGTAGTTGGCACTCCTTATGCAAAAAATTTTCATCCTCTCCAATTTACATACTTTTAATTATACCATAATACAGGGGTATTGGACATTATCATAAAATCCATAAGTGTTACACAAAATTTAATGATGGATAAAAACTATTACTATATTAGTGACGGATAGAATCCGTCATTAAATTATGGAAATTAGTGGTAGAATTTAGTGACATGTCATTTCCTTGATACACACATACAAGAGTTTATCCAAACAATCCTGATAGCTCGAGGACCCTTCCTATGGGGTTAAAGAGCCATGTTTAGGTTCAAGATAAACATTATACTATGACAAAAAGAAATAGGGCCTATAACATCCCGGTTTCCCAGGCTGTTACGTAAGTTGAACCTAATGTGTGTTCATGAGATTTAAACTTAAATTTTCAAAAATATCAAGGATTTAGTTGCAATTAGAAATATGACAACAACATAATTTTTGGGGCTTATTTGTAAATTTTGTATAATTGTGTGAAAGTTATGTTAGTAAGAAAATGAGACAAGGTATGATAAATAATTTTAGACTTCTTTTTGAAGAGAAAGGAAAAATTTATTAAAAACAAAAAAAGGACCTAAGTGAATTAATATTGTAATTAATAGTTGTTTGAGCAATTTTAATTAAAGAGTGATCATGTGGAGCAAGAGGGGACACATGTACACCTAGGAACCCATTTAATCTAAGCTTCTTGAAGAACCTTCTTCCTCATGTAAGAGGGAGGAAGGGCTAAGGGCATCAACGGAAAAGAGAGAGATTGAATGAGAGACGAAGAAGAGCGACATCATGTGCTGGTCACCACCCTGTCACTCGTTGAAGCATCCCTTTCTTCTGCCTCCTTCCCCTTATCCATCTTTTTCCATGTAAAACAAAGGAAGCTAAGAGAAAGAATGAGTATTTGACAAAGGAGCTTCGGTGGAGGAGCACGGTGGGTTGTTGATGTAAAAAAAGGAAGCTCATAGTGGTAGAGGAAGGTTGTAGCAAAACTGTAAGGCCAGAAGTTAAGCTTGCTGCTCGAAGACATCGAAATCAAGAGATGAGTTACAGATATCCTTTTCAATTTCTTCTGTAATCTGTAATTCTATCTTCCATGGGTTGTTCATGAATGCATTAAGCTGGTTAATCTATTAGGTTATCGAGTAGAAGAAAACAAAATGGGTTCCTTGAAATTTCATTCCTCTTCTTTGTGTGCTAGTATGTGTGACTAAGAAAGTAATTGATTCATCTACTAATAAGAAAAATTTGGGCTAAATGGATTGCTTAATGAATGATGTAATTGAGGGGTTTGTTATAGCTGAGAGTGAAAGGAAAATCTAGAATTTTTAGCTAATTAATTGGAGTTTTTATGCATATGAGTTGTGTTCTCTTAGCTATTTCTGATTAGGTAAATGTGCTGCTATTAAATAAATTATTCATCAAAGATTATGGAAAATAATAGAAAATTTAGGAATGATGGATGAAATGAGAGAAAAAGAATGACAATAAACTACAGTGACTAAACTAAAAATACTGAAAATTTTACTTGGGTTGATTTAATTTCAAACAAGCAAAGGAAATAGAAGTAAAAGTTTGAAGAAAGAAAATTGAGGAAAGGATAGTGGAATCGAATCAAATTTGTTGTCTTCTACTATTATTGGTGTCTGAACTGTTTATGACATGAAATGAGTTCAAATGGTCATAATTGGTATCCAATTAGGTATGGTGTCTAAGAATATGCCTAAATTATTTCAAAGTTTTGTGGGCTGGTATGGTATGCTAAATGTCCCTAGAATAGCAACTAAAATTTGTACAAGGCAAAATAAGACTGATTTGTCATGCTTATGGCTTTATGTGTTTTTGGGTCACCAAATCAATTCCAAAAATCATGCAATTTTTGTGCAAGGTTCTTGGTATATTGGCAATCTAATTTGGAAAGTTTAAAGCTCATTAAAATTAGTTTTCTTGGTCAAGTACGCATGAGAACAACACTTGTTTAGTGTAGAGCAAGTCTGAGCAATTTAGGAAATTGATTTGATTTTGATAGCTAAAGACCTCATTTTGATCAAAAATTTTTATGGCACATAGCTAAGACATGTATCTAATGATCTGCAAGGTTTCATTACATCTGGATATGGTTTGGATGGTCTATCAAATGAAAAATAGTACCTATAACAGATGTAGGTAGTTTTGATATATGGTTACTAATGTGAACATTTGAAGGGTCAAATGAGGGATTTTTAATCTGAAATTTTTATCCTAGTATGTAAATCTACTAGTTATACCAAATTTTAGAATTTTTGGAGCTATAGATTGATACTAGAAATTTTGTAAAGTTTGGCTCTAAAACTAGTCTAAAAATAAAACAATGTTGGATGTTTAGTAACCTTTGTTCTAAATGGATCTTGTTTCCTTCTTTGGCTATTTTCTAGGCTTTTTATGAGTTCTTTGGCATCTTTTTTTGGTTTAGAGTATAGAGGCTTTGCTCATAGTAGAGGTGAAGGACTTCTATTCTATCTTGCTTGGGTTCTCCTCTATACTTATTTTGTGTAGTTTCAAGTAAAAGCTAAGCATGAATTGCCATAAATGGGTTTTATGTGGAGACTTAAAGGTGCTTATATCCTACATATATAATTATATGTGTAAGTATATGGAAAGTAAGGTATGTTAATGGCTAAATATTTTATTTAGTAACCCTTGCATCATAAGTGAGAACATGTAGCATCTCTAGATGTGTAGAAAATGATGAGTTATATATGTAAGATTACATTTGGTTTCATGTTGCTATTGTGTTGCATGGAATAATGGGATATAATTAATTGTAAAAACATGTGGCTATGTACACATAACTATATTTCCTTATAAATAGAGAGTGAAGAGAATAATTCCAATGTGTGTATATATATTTATTTATATTCATAAGTTATGTTGGTACACAAAGAAGTGCTAGAAAGCGTATATATGTACTCTATGGTCCCTTGGAAATGTGAAAGAGAAATATATGTGTTATATATACATACATGAAAACACATTAACCTTTATGTCTTAAAGTTAAAAAAGATACATGTATATATATATACCTATAGCCAATGAATGTATGTAATTCTTTAGTCATGAGATGTATGTATATACACATACATTTTACTATTTTGGATGTATTTTCCATATATATATATACACACACATAATCTTATTATATTGATATGAAACCAGAATTTGGAAGACTTTGGTGCATGGAAACCATCATGAATGACATTCATTTTGCAACTCCCCATGATCGATGAAAGTATATGAATTATGCTTGAAGAGGTTAGATTGATGGTAACATGAGTTACAAAATTTAATGCTTAACTTTTCATATGGAATTGTGAATGATGCTATGTTGTCATGAATTAGGTTGTATATGTGTTTTGATGCTGGAATTATGGTTCCCAATGGAGATGTTGGTTATTGATTATTTATTCATTATTAAAAATGATGGTTTAGTTGTATTTATGATTCCTCGGCTTATGGTGATTTTATTGTACCGTGGTTTGGCGAATGTGGTGAAATACATTGTGCCGGATGATTTGGCACATGCAGAGGCTATTTGGAGGCATAAGGAATGGGTTAGGTATACATATGGGATGTATGTATATCTTTGGCATTTAAGCCAAGAGGGATTATAACGATGGGGTTTATACTATTTATCTCTTGGTGCTATAAAGATGAGGTTTATACTCTTTATCTCTCGGTGTTATAAGGATGGGGTTTAGGCATATACACATATATGTATATATTTCATTGGTATTGCCTTCTATGTTCTTTTACATAATATTGGTTATGTGGTAATGTTTAAAGTAAAGAGTCATTTGGTAGTACTTGTACTTGATGATATTGCTTTTAAAAATATATGATGCTTGGTCGTGTCGGATTGTTATGACTTGATGCCTTACATCGATATGTGAAACCACCTTGGGATTTTGCATATGGAACTACGATACGCCCTATGTGAGTATATCTCCAGCTGCCTGTATAATTATATATTCATTCTTTATATATGCATTGTTTATTTGTTGTAGTAAGATAGAGTTTTTCCCTCATTGGGTCATTATGACTCACACCCCTACAGTTTTCAAGTTCGAAGGAAGCACAGTGGTGGCCTCGAATATTGTGTTTGGCTCCCTTAGTTCGAAGGGACTGAGATCCTCTACTCTACAGAGCAAAGTACTCTTCCTTTTAACCAAGGTTTTACACTTTTAGCAATGGTTTTAATTATACAACAACTGTTGCTAAAAGTGCAAAACTATGGCTAAAACGAAGAGTACTCTGCTCTGTAGATCCAGTTCAAAGTAAGGTACGATTCTGTTTCTCTCTCCTTCTTATGTATTCTAGATGGCTTTGTAATCAGGTAGGTTAATTGGGTTGTGCATGTCGGTTAAGGCTTGTTTGTGGCTTTAGCTTGTGTATTGACTGAACATGGTTATGAATCATGATCATGTTGATATATTTGGAAATAAATTGTCCAATTGACTTCTTTCGCATGATGAAAGAGAAATTAACATAATGGTTTAAAAAATTAAATAAATAAGATAGTCAAATGTCTCTTTGGGTTTTGGTTAGAAATCAGGCTTACAGGGGATAGGTTGAGTACTTTTTTGTGCTGATTACATGCCCGGTCTTAGGATGTGATAGAGAAAGGGAAGAGTGCTAGAGCACTCAATGAGTAGATAAAGCATCTACAATGTTAAACTATCATTTTGAGATAGTTACCCATAAATTTAGCGTCAAGATTTACAAAAACATAAATAATAATTTCTTTCAAACTTAAAAGGTTCAAAACAAGATTTCAAAATACATCATGAACCATAAATAAAACTAGAGTAAAGTACATCAAAATCCACACCTTTTGAAATGTCCAAGAAGGAACATCTAACAGAACTAAAAACATAATCCCACAACCTCCTCCAAGTCCCAAATACTCCAGGTCACCCAATAGGCCACTTGACTTGGCCCTCACATCCAGACATCCCAACTGAATAAAACTCCTTCCAGTAAGTGGCCTTAGACCACGAGGCTAGCACTACCAAATCTCTGCTAATTGAGGTATATCGTCCAAGGTGCGCCAAAGGCTACAGATATTGTTGTAGCACCACCATTCTTGGAAGAGTTCCTCTCATAGTTACAATCTCAAAAATCAAATTTCTACAGTGTCAGTAAACATTTCAAGGTGAAACAAAAAACCACATATGTCCCTCTTTTGAAGAAAACCACAGGTTTCAACATGCAAATCAAAATCCAAGAGTCTAAAATCCAATAGAAAACATTTCAAAGGTTCTTTCAATGAATAAAAATTGTCTCGACAATATTTAAAATTTGTCAAGTAATAGTATTTAAAATTTAGGCAATATTAAAGCACTTGGATTAAAGAAAAGATATAAACAATTTTTCTTAAATATTAAAATATTGAAAAAAAAGTGATAAACAGTTAAAAACAAGATATCAAGTATCATAAGCCAAAGAATTTATATTGCAGCCACTTTAATTACTCATCGGAGTTATTGAACACACTCTAGCTCAGTGGTTCAACACACATAGCAACTCCCTTCTAGACAATTTCTCCGGCCAATGAATCATTCATCAAAATTCTACATTTGAACTCAATTTGACACTATAGGCTACCAATCGTTCATCTTAAGCTATTTATTATATTTTTATTGTATTTATTCTTAGCTATTCCAAGTGGATGAAAACTTTCATGATATTACAATATTATTTATTAAATATATTAAATATTTTTATAAATGAATTAAAATTATAATAGATTTAAATATATTATATGAATAAATTACAAATAAAAAATACATAATAAATATGAAAAAATGGAAGTGTATTGTTTTATAATTTTTATATTAACTATTAATATAATTTTATATTCTAAATTTATAATTATATTATTAGATATGTATGCATATACTAGAGATAAGTTCATCATTAACAAGTGTAGCAAATCATCTATTTTTTTTCAAAATAAAATATGTAGTTAAGTATTTGAAGATATTTAAGTCAAAAGAATGTGACACTAGGCTTAAAAAACAAAAAGAGACTTATCGGCCTTTTGGATGGAAAGTTCACTTTTTTTTAATACCTGAGTCAGTATGTAAACCAAGTAAGGAGTTTACTTTTATCATGTGTGAAAGTTTCGATACATACACGTGTGTAATTTGGGAGATTGTTAACACTTGAAATGTAAGCTTAAAAAAGGGAGATATTTTTAGTTAAACCCTTGATAAGCAACTAAAATGAAAGTTAGGATAACGATCTAGTTAAGGACTTATTTGAAAATTTTATATGGATTTGTGGGGATTTTTATTTTTAATAAATGAAATGAAATAAATTTGGAACTTTAAGGGCAATTGGAGATTTTTATAAAATTCTTAAGGACTCAAGTGAAGAGTTGTTTTAAGTAACAGTGGTCCCATTAATTTAAACTAAAAGGTGGACATGTAGTGTGAAGGGAGCCACACATGTGTCCCCAACTTTCCTCTTGAGGAGAGGAACCTTATTTGTAGGCATGTAAAGAGACCATGGGGGAGAATGGAGGCAGCATAATGGATGAGCACGAGAGTCAAGTAAGGGGAGTCGAGTTGAAGGTGCTGCCGTCATCCATCACTATGAGCATCTCATTGGAATCCTTCCTCTTTCCCTTCACATTTCTCCACAGTTCGAGACAAGGCAGACCAATGTGAGAGAATGATGAGAGTGTGAGTTGTGATGAATGCTTCCTCTACCCTAGCTATTTTGACAGGCATTGTCTGGCCAGTTTACTGCCAGTAACTTCCCATTTCATCGACCACCTCGAGTTGATTAGAGGTAAGACTCCTCATAATCCCTTTTCCTTACATTTTCGGCCTGTTCTCCTAAATCTATGGTGCCCATGGAGCTTTGTCTCTTGAAGTGTAAATCAAACTTGATTTCTTCCAATCCCTACTCTACTTTGATAATTTAAGTTCTTGATTGGGGAAAATTTCAATTGGGTCATGGGTTGGTTTGCTCTAGCCAGGGAGGAAATTGAAAAAAAAAAAAAGAGAACCCAAAGGAGCAATTTGACTAAGAGGTAAGGAATTCATTTTGATGTTGTCTTCCATAATTTCTTAATTTCAACTTATTGCATATTGCTTAACCATTGTTGTGAATAGGAAATGGGAACTCAAGCTAAGCTATAACCATGGGGTGTTGAATTTTTAGTTTGGGGATGAAGTGCAGAAAGAAATTTTGCAACACGGGGAAAACCGAGAGCAAGGATGCTATCAGGAAGCTTTTCCTTGAAATTTCTTTGTTTGTTTTCTAGTTTATTTTGGATGAATGATATTGATGAGTTGCTAGAATGTGAGTATATGATTTGTGAATGAATTTTGGAAGAGATATTAAGTTGTATTGCAACAACTAAATTTGAATTTGTCATCATAGGAGATTTAGTTGATAAAAAAAGAATTTTATTGCAAATTTTCCTGTTGTTTTCTACTGAATGCTCGATTTTAGTTTAATTACATAGGTAATCAATGATTGAGCTAGAATTTTGATTTAACCAAGTTTTAGGGCTAGATTCCGGGTTAAGGAGATTAGAATATAAGTCTCTAAATCAAATTCTTCTTCTGGACTATTTAAGGAAGTGATGCAAATCGAGCTTGTGAATTAAGGAAGTGGATAACTAAATTGACTAGATGGTAATTGTGAAGGCTTTATTTGATTATACAGTGACAGCCTTTCCCCTCCTAAGATTTTAACTATTTTCTTCCATTATTTTCATGTGGGAATGAGTAGGAAATATCTCTCAAGCAACGCACACCATTTTTGTAACACCCCAAGTATTATGTGCAATTAAAAAGGGCATAATTATGAGGATGAAATTTTTTCATAAATTAAGGAGTTCCAACTAGGGAAACAAAGAGTCCTAAGGTTTAATAAGGACTAAGACACGTCACGGGTTAAGTAAATTTGCAACAGAAAAGAAAAACATAGGTAATGGGTATAAGAAGTACGTCTAAAGACTAAAGTGAAAAGAAAAGAAATTATGGGTATACTTTTGAAAAAAGACCAAACAAGAACCCATGAGGAAGAATGAATCTTATGAGGATAAAATATTGAGTCATTATCTTAAAGAGGTTGGACATGAGGCTAGATTGGATTTTTAGACACCGGAAGTGACCAAGGTGAACTTTTACGGGATTATTTGTTTTAAGTGAAAATGGAACGTGATAATGGGTATATTTTTTTTGAAGTATAGTTGGGTGTCCTAATTATTATCAGACTTTATTAAATACCTTGCATTTTTATTAATCAATTATTGTTTTGATAGAAAGACCAAATTGAAATAGATTAAGTGGGCCCCACACTATACTTTTAATATTCCCTTCATCCCTTTTCCTCTCATTCTTTCCTCACCCTCCAATTGTCACGATCCCCAATCAGGTAAATGACCAGTACGGGCAATGCATTAACCACACCGCCCCAAGCCTAACTTCCCTTAGCCCAAAAACTACATTCATTAACTTTAGCAACACATTTCGAAAGTCATTTCTTCCTCAAATGAAATCAAAAGTGAAATCTCATTAATACAATTTCATGAATGTCGTTTTACATTCTTAGAGTGAATTTCTCATATATTCTGTTCATAAAACATTCCATATAATTGTTTACATTAAACAAGCGCAACCTATCCGACTATAGAGCCTTTCTAGAATTTCCTAACTACTTACATAAATGAATCTACCTAGGTCAATCTCGCGCCTCGAACGAAGGGGAAGGTTCTTCGAGCACACGTGCCTCCCGATTTATGGGATTTTCCATACCTAAAATTGTGAGGGGGTGAGTCTAAACGACAAGTCTCACCATAAACCTTACCTATCCATATAAACAGAGCAAGTATACTATGATACTAAGGATAGAATAACTTACTTTTTGTGCAAACCAATTCATTATATATCTCATACATTTATAATATTTATGGACTATATGCAATATATTTCATATTTACTCAAGAATATGCTTACTATAATTCTTTATTTATGATACATGACTTTTTAAATCACCCATAATGACACTCCTTTTGCTAACATTTAATGCCTAACTATTTAATCTATACATACATATGATCATTTACCAATCAGGGATATTCACATGCATAAAAGCAAGGACACACTTTCTGCTGAACCACATTTATATGCGAGTTGAAAGCCAATTGATTCCCAAGTAACTCATGACCATAGTGCATAGGCCTTACTATTTGAGCAACAACATAGAATCAAGGATACCGAAGCCCAATCTTATACACATACACATTATGCACTATTATATGATGCACCTACATTGGTTTCCCCCACCCTCAACGACCACTCGTGGCATTGAGAATGCACCACCCTTATCCTCCTCTCACCATGCCATGAAGTCATGAGGTTTTAGCGATTGGTTCACGCCACTGCGATGCTGAATCCCCCATAATTAAATTCGCGGAAATCTTGCAGTATAGTAATCCCTAGGTCATATTCACTCAAGGAGCTTCACTTCTAACTACTAACTAATTGTTTTGAACACTCAAACACTAATAATAAAACACATAAATGGGGGGATTTGGTTGTGATAGTAGTATAAAAAAGAATCAAAATAGCAATAAATCAGCAACAAACCAGCAGTAGTACAATAACAGATTGGATTGAAGAGAATATGCAACCAGCCACTAGCATTTATGGAAATGTAACTATCACTACTTAACTTATTGATTCAGTCTTATTCTCATTTCACCATTTGGTTTTTAGGAAAAGAAATCTAGAAGAACCTCCAAAATTGTAATACTTCTAACTATACTCAAGAAGAACTTCATTAATCTATAGCTAGATGCAACTTCAAAAGACCTTAACTAAATCAAGTTAGATATCATCTAACCTAGCCATTTTGTTTTGCTTAATTTTCTAATCGGTTAAGCAAGGTTATATCTCAAATATATATTATTTTATGCTTCTATAAGTTCGTATCAGAATTTAGCATCAACATAAACACAAGAACATAATAGAAAATGAAAATGAGATGAAATGGTGAATAAAACACTTATCTTGCACTGAAAGTTCAAGCTACAACATCCCAAGTTCCTATTAACTTATTACAATGGGAATTTAGCCCTCTATGAGACAAAAAACACCAAAACAATAGAGAGAAGGATAAACGAAAAGAAACCTACGAATTTTCTAAGTTTGTCACGACCCGAACTCGGGCCCATGACTGGCGCAGACAGTGTGTTACCAGCACTGCCACAAGCCTATAATTAATATTGCAGGATCATAAGTGGTGACCTATTTGATTATATAGAACAGTAGAGAAATACAAATAAAAAAATATAAATTACCTTACCCGAACAATGGGAAGGCATCCTCGATCCACAAGCCCTCACGTTGCCATCCTGCCACACCTGTAATTGTGAGGGGGTGAGTCTAAACCACGGACTCACTACTACCAACCCTATCTACACAGATATACAATATATATATATATATATATATACCACACAAAATAAATGCACATAACACTTACACAAGGGTCCATGCTCCCATACCACATTTCAAGAGTGTAATCAACGTGGGTTTATATTCCTACGAATTAGATTATCACTCAAGAAATCCATCTATGTATCCGGCCTATAGGGTCATATCTATAACCATAACGTGTTTATGGTTTCTTGGGTTATACCCTCAACCATAACATATATTAGGTTTCTCAGATTAGATCCCCAACCATAACATATACCCCACCCACAAACAATACAGCCACAACCATATCAAAATATAAATATACAGATGAATGAGATGGACCACTCTTTTCCACATCATGCAGAAGACCAACCCTCTGCTTTCCACACTTTTCCACTTCCCATAAAATAAATATGTAAATGACTATAATGCAATGTTTCCACACAATTCCCATCCACACATCCCACACAACAATTCCAAATAATCCTAACACAAATCCCACACATAATACATTTAACGAGTAAATGTATATAAAACAATATAAATACACATATATATACATATATGCATATCCGCACATAAGAGAGCTAGATAGATTCCCTCACTTGGATTCCACGTTGTTGGTACTCCCACCTTGCAGCTCGACCATCCCTATTGTAACTAGGTAAAAACCATCAGGGTTACGAAATAGAGAAATTCCTGCTATTACTCTCGACCTTTACCCACTTCTCTACTCATAACTCTTAACTTGTAATGAATCTCTAAATGAAACTTATACCATTGGAAACTAGACTCAAAGAGCTTTCCAACAATATAAAGTTCATCCAAGACAGAGTCTGGATGAAGGAGTTATGGCCAATTGAAAATGGACTAAGGTCTCTCAACACACCTGGCATCTAGGGCCACACATGGCGCCTGAGCGCCCACCACATACCTAGCGCCTAGGCGCCACACCTGGCACCTAGGCACCAAGCCCTTCTTCTTCCCCAAAACCCTTTGAACCTTGGTGCCTGGGCGCCACGATCGTGACCTTCTGCGATTCCTATCGGATTTGGCCCAGATCTGGCCAAATCTCCACCATTTTCCATGGTTTCTTCCATGGGATCTCACCCTTGATGTCTAAGGAGCATTTAGACACCAAAAGCACCAATTTTAATAGAGAAATGAAGCTAGAATCTCAACTTTACCCCAAACATCCTTAAAACTAGAAAAATAGGGAAAAGCTTGAGAAATAGGAATTCCTATCTTGATTCCTCGCTTTCCCTATGTTGTTTGGCTTCTAGAGGCTCGTCCCACAGCCCAAGATCCGTCCTCCAAAGCTCGGTTATGGAGTTGGAGTGTAGAGAGAGAAAGTAGAGAGAAGGAAGAGAGAAAGAGAGGAGAAAAGGTAAAGAGAGAGAAAGGAAAGGAGAAAATGAGGAAAAAGAAGCGAGGCCACCTATATATACTCGCCTGGGGTAAAATTACTACTTGCCCTCCAGTTGACCCTCAGTCAAGACTGGTATAAGCAAATTTGTAAAATCTTACCTTGAATGTTTCTAAATCCTAGGTGCCTCATAGTTTTCCTTATTTCACTTTAGTCCCTCTTTGCATTCAACCAATCTCCTAACTCCCTTAATGCCTTCGATACCACCAATACACTTCTCAACTCTCAACCACTCAATATTCCACAACTTTGCCACTTCCAAACCTCATATTTTCCTGCACACACCACAAGACAAATATCTTCTGCCCAAAATACTTCACAAAATTAGCTTTACGTAATACCCAAAAATCACGAATTTTTTGGGATATTACATTTATATCAGCCTAAAATAAGTTCTGTGTTACAAAACTAATACCAAAAAGCCTAAGGAATATTCTGCCCTAGAAGCCCTCAAGTTGACTTTCAAAAGATGCTGAAGTGTGGCTGTTCTGCTGCTACAAAAAGGGGGTTTGAAATGCTGATGCAGATTCATGAATTAAGGGCAACAGAAAATGCTTTCTTAGTGCAAAAAAATTATAAGAAGGGAAGCTTCCATTTCCAGCAAAGTTTAGGGAAGAAGTGCCTGCATGCATGGTAAAAAGGGATGGATAAATACAAAATGAGGGCACCACATGTCCATGTCATCAGGTCAGCAAAAAAGAATTCCAAGTCAGTGTCCTACTCATCCCAAAAGTGCCACATCAACATCCATGTCAACACAAGTACCATGTTAGCGCCATATCATTAAGAAATCTCCAAAATTAATTTTTGTAAAATAGCCAAACGGATTAAATTGAGTCTTTAATAATTTAAGTTCTAAATTATGAAAATAATTCATTTTCCATCTAAAATTGATTTAGACCCAATAAATTACGAAGTGTAATAAAATTAGAGAATTTCTACAGATGAAAATGCAAATAGACCAAGATAGGGATTAAAATGTATATAAAAATGCTAGATATCAGTGGTCACCACGTGAAGGCCAATCTAGGTCCTTAGCAACTCACGACCATAAGCATGGGAATATACCACCACTCACTTCCCTTTTTGTGCTTACAACAATGTAAGACCTAGGACAACAAAGCCAACCGCCAACAGATGTTTACATCACATTTTATAGGAACACACAATGCACAATATCTATTTTCACATGACATAATTAACATAACCATAGTTCACAACTTCATTATATACAGAAGTTAGTTATATGAAATATATTTTATACCTACACTTCATTACCACTTATCTCATAAATTCACTACCTATATTTTCATTCGAAATGTCACAGAAGTTTACTTCCGCTAAGATAAATTTATTTTCTCTTGAATTTGGCCAATTAGCCTACTCCATTTAACCACGTATATTTAATCCACTACATGAATAAATATATTCATACTTACTTGACAATAATTCAAACACAAGAATTATAAAGCAAGAAATCAAGTTATTGTTACTTATATAATTTACAGTATATAAGTGAAGTTGTACATGTATTTGCAAGATCATTCTTCAGCATAATCATATACCATGATACAATAAAGGAGGAATTACTTACTCTAACCACTCTTACACTTAACAGCATAAATTTTACTAGCACTTATGCTTTCTAACCAAACACATAAGCCTCAAGGATTTTTAATAGTTGCAAGGAAGATAAACTCAAACAAACTTAAAATTTCTTTTAGTTTAAAATATATGTATGGTATTCATGGTCTTGAGGACTTTATCTCATAATTAGTTCGTAATGACCTAATTTGGTTCTTGTAGTTTCCACAAATCCAAACAAATTTAATAACATTTACACAAACAAACACATAAGATGGTAAAAAGGTTCCCTCACCTTTGCCTTAACCTTTCTTACCAATTCCTCCTCATTAAAGAAGGATTCACGAGCTTTAAGGTGTCCCAAGAAGCACCAAGGCATCACCCAACACCTAAAGTTCAAGATAACATGAGAAAGGGTCACATTTAGCACTTTAGGGAGCAAGTGTAGGTGGTGGCTACTGGGCACTCAAGCTAGCACCCAGGCACCACCCTCATCACTCTTGGCCTTGGGCACTCTTAGCTGCCTTGACCTTGGTGCTGGTTGCCCAGATTTGGGCAGCCATGGATAAAGCTTCAAAAAACTTCATCCAAGGCCATTCTACCTTCCTTAGGTCCTAAAACCACATGGTTTCACTTTGGATGCATTTAGGCAACATAAAGATACTTAAAACAACCTTTAGAACTTAGAAATCAAGGCCACATATAAGGAGAATAAAATTCATGAAAATTTCCCAAATCTTATTCTTTTAACGGTATATTTTCCTTCCAATGATTCAACTATATTTGCAGTGGTTTTCATATTTCAAGATTTTAGAATATAAATACCACATCAATTGATCCTTAGAACCATTATACATAGTTTTCCCTAATCAAGCTAGCCTTCTTAAAGGAATGGAGAAGAAGAAGGAGATAGAGAGATTTACATACCTCAACTCTCATGCTTCTAACTTCCATCCTTGAGCAATGCACATGGTTGAATGTTGGAGATGATTGCTTGAGTGTTTGGCTGAAGAGAAGGAGAAGGAGAGGGAGAACTACGGGAGGGGTAGAGGGCAAAATGGGTGAAGAAGGAAGGAGATGTGTGTTTTAATTAGTGTGGTGTAGGCCCCGCTTCATACTTTTCAATTTGGTCCCTTAGTAGCCACCATAATCAAGAACTTGCAAGAAAAATGAAATAGTTCATCAAAATTAGGGCACCCAACTACACTTCCATCAAAATACACTTCATCCTAACCCAATTTTCTAAAATACCAAAATTCTCGCATTTGTTCACTTTAATCCCTCTCGATGCCTCATAACCCACTCTAGCCTTGACTCCAACATCCTTAAGGCACTAGGCTCAAGATTCATCTTCATAAAATTTATTCTCCCCTAGTGGTCCTTATTTAGTCTTTTTCTCAAGAGTACTCTACACTTTCTTTTCTTTTCACTTTAGTCTATGAACACGCCTTAATTCGTGAAAATTTTTCACCCCCATAATTATGTACTTTTTATTACATAGTAATATCTAGGGTGTTACACCTGTAGCCTCTCTTCTGCCAGTGTCCAGCCTCTCCCTTTTCTTCTTCATCCATCATTCACAGCAAGCTTAGAGAAGGAAGGAGATCATGGAAGCTTTGGAAGAACATTGAAGCGTAAGTCTCCTTCTCCTTCTTCTTATTATTCTTATTATTCTTCTTCTTCTTCCTTTCTTTGAAGAACAAAACCCTAGGCTAACAATTGGGAATATTCTGTATTATGCTGCCACTGAGCAATTAGTATGAAATTGTTGTTCTAAAATGTTGGTAGATGAAAACCCTTGCTTATTATAGTTGAATCATGAAGAAAAACTGAGTTGTTGAAAGAATAAGATTTGGAATAACTTCTTAAAATCTTTTCATCTTGATTTGTGGCTTCGAATTTTTAAGTTTTTGGGGTTTTTTTAAGTGCCTTTAACTTGCCTAAAAACATCCTAGAAGAATCCATGGAAGATTGGAACAAAATGAGGGATGTTTGGCCATGGATGGAGCCATTTTTTAGCTCCATCCATGGCTACCCAGTAGCGTGGCACCCAGGCACCAAGGTCATGCAGCCAAGGGGCTTTGGAATGAATGGCTTAGCACCCAGGTGCCACCTTGATAGAAAAGGGGATGCTGTATAGGTCTTGATCTAACTCAGTTTTCAATTGATTAGAACTCTTTCATTTAGACTCCATTTTTAGTAAATCTTATATCGTTGGATACATCTTTGAATCTAGTTTCCAATGGTATAAGTTTCATTTGAAAATGCTTTATTGTTTAAGAGTGATGACTAAAGGAGTGATCAAAGGTCAAAATTAGTAATAAGGATTTTCCTATTTTATGACCTTAACATGTTTTTACATGGTTGTCTTATAGGGATTAATCCTTTGATTTGCCTTCCACATCTTTTGGAGATGCAATGGTTATCTTGGAGCAGACGTGAGGGAATTCTTATCCTACCTTAGTTGCTTCTATTGTATATATATATACATGCAAGTATAGAGATATGTATATTACCATTTGATGGAATTAGGATTACATGAGATTAGACTAGATGAGAAGTAATTAGATAATATGACTTCTTTACATGAATTAAAAATGAAATCAATCTAGTGGAATGATCACACTTAGCAAAGAAATATAAAAGACACATAAACTTGTTGATGAAATTGCTACGAGTGTAACATGCCTCTATGGAAAAATTGTATGTATAATGATACGCCCATGTATGTTAAAGTTGTAAACATTTACATGGAAATGAATATGTAAGCCTATGAGTTAGGAATGTAGGCCATCCAATGTATGTGAAACTATCATGAATTATCCAGAAATTTTATATATATAAAATATCAATGTGAAGGTTAATCCTTACATATATAAGTTCATGATGCATGATTATTAAAAACATGGGTTTGTCATGTATGTAATGCACATAGTTATGGAAAGTTTATAAGTCAAACCATTGAGTTATGAAACATCATTAAGTAAATATGTTAGAGTATACATATATGTTTATATGTTGATGATGTCTTATATATATGTATTTACATGTTTGATTGTTTTTACACACAAAAGTGCTGCCTAAGCTTTCATGATGCGGTTGATTCATTTCCCGCGATCCCATAGCCATGACGAGGGGCTAGGTTGAGTAGGACTCACAACGACCTCAGTAGCGAAAGTGGCTTGGCAGACCTTCAGTCCACAATGCCATCATTAGCAAAAGGGCTTGGTGGTTCAAGTTTCCCTAGTAACCCAATGTTTCTCGAGTAGGCTTGGTGGGCTACCAGAGCTGTTATGGCAATGGCCCATAGAGACCCAATTGACTGAGCATGTTTGTAAGCGTATGATATATTTATGAGTATGAACTTTATGTTAATAAATTACAAGTTAAATTTTTGTTTATGGTGAGATGATATGAGCTAGTTCTGATAGCTAGTTGACTATTTATGACATTATGTTCATGACATAGTCTCTTAGTACTACTACAAGTAAAGATCAAAGAAACATGAGAGAAATTTCATATAAGAATGTGCATTAATTATTACCTTTCTTTTACATATTAATATATACTAAATTGATCTATGCCTGATAAAGTTTATGCATTTAGAAGAGCTTGAGATATTCATATTCATATCGGCATCCCAAATTGTTAACTTTACTTTCCCATTACATGTTTGGCTATATATATATATATATGTTTAGACGCTGTGGTAGGGTTGTTTTGGTGAGTCAAGGTTAGACTCACACCCTTACAGTTTCAAGTACAGAAGACCTCATAGCCCGATGATGTACGTGTCAAGAATACCTCCCCATCGATCGAGGTAAGGTAAGGTACTATAGAGTTATGTTAAGCTAGGTATTCTTAGTAAAGCTCTATAATCGGGCAAGTCATGCTACGATGTGTACTCATGTAAGAGATAGTAGGAAGTAGCACAAATATCACATAGTATAATTATATTTATGATGAGCTAGATGTAAATATGTTATTTATCTAAATACTATGAATGTTAGTTTGTGAACGGAAACAAAGTTTAACTAGTTCTTGTTCTGAATTCAGTTTGCTTTTATCTAAAGATAGATGAGTAAAAGAAAAGTGTAAAGTTTCTAGGTTAAAGTTAGGCTTGTGGCGGTGTGGGCTAAGCACCATTCGTGCCGGTCACATGCCTGGATTTGGGTCGTGACAATTTTCTTAATCAATCATCATATGAGAAACACGATAAAGCATTAGCTTGGAGTTAAGGTGAGTGGATGAACTTATTTATTTTGGATTAATAGTTAATTATGTTATACCATAGCCTACATATATTCATAGGAGATGTTGCAACCTTGCATATGAGTAGTTAATCTAGTTAGATGTATTCTTAAATAATGGAGTATTCAAACATATTCATGGAGTATGAACTCACTTGAATTAGGAGAGTCACACACGTGGGATTTAGCTAATGTAATTAAATTAATATTGAACAGTTAGGAGATGAACTACATAGGAGAGGAGTTGGAGACACAACTAATGTGAATGTTCTATTTCATGGCATATGGAGATTTGAGTGCCTCACACATATTAGTATCATAGTAATTAATGGCATGACTTGCATGGTTGTCTTGTTCTTACATTGTAATGATATTGAAAGGGGGATGAAGTATCCTACAAGAGATTATTAAGGCCTATAGGCTAAGAGATTATTAAGGCCTACAGGCCAAGAGATCATTAAGGCCTACGAGCCTGGAGATTGTTGTGGCCTTTAAGCTAGGAGATATTATGGCCTCAGGTCAGGAGATATCATTGCCTCCGGGTTCAGGAGGTATTCCCTTACTTAATTAACTTGCTTTGTGTTGTGATATTTTCTGTATTGCTGTATGCAAGAAATTTGGTTGTTATAATTTGTTGAAGCATTATTTATACTTGTGTTGAGTAATGCAATGGTTATGACCTGAGAAGTGACTTATCTTTCGCAATGTGCTTTTATGATTAACTTGTTTGAGCATGAGATTTGCATATCCATGTGCATTGCTCCTTTGACATGGCCTATGATTAACATAAACATATGCATTGAATTAAACATAATGCATTCAAGGATAATAATACTTATGTTAATAAAACACAAAATGAAGCGGAGTGGAGGTTCCCATGGAGATACAACCCATTAGGAAAGAAACCCAACAAGTGGCTTTATGCCAAAGCACTTATTGGCTTATGCCAAGATCATATGTTTAGCCTTCGGGCAAAGAGAATTATAATACCTTCGGGTATCAAAGAACTCATTTTACCATATTAAAATTGCACAATACATGACGGGCATGATGCATGACATTATTCACCTTCATATTGTTAGTTATGAGATGTTTGTGTTGGGGAAGGTGCTATATTGAGGAGTGTTATGTGATATGGGGTGTGTTGGGTTACTGGAATATTGACTTGGTTGTTATAAAATTTCATATGTGATATTCATGCTGGAGATTCTCTTAACAGATGCTAGGACTGTGATATATATATATATATATATGTATGTATATATATATATATATATGTTTGGATTAATAGCATATATATATATATATATATATCACAGTCCTAGCATATGTTCGTAGTGGCCGATCCATCTTGCCAATGGAGTTGGTATTTTAGAATCTTTTCTTTTATATGTGTAGAGTCAACTTTTTAGTTAAATAGGACACCTAGGAGGGAGGGGTTTGTGTATGGAGATGTATGTACAATATACTTACATTATTTTTTGTATGTGATAACTTGTATTCCTTATTTAGATATGTTTAATATGGAAACCAAAAACACAGGAGGATTATAATGTGAACATGAGATTTTCTTGAGTGAAATAGATTGGGTTTCGTACTTTGATTTCATTATGTACATGTCTCGGAGTAATTGTAATTAATTCTGTGTGATATGTGTATGTGTGAATTAGGAGAAGGAACATAGGCTTATGGCCAGAGAGTAACTCTATGACGTGATTTGGAATGTGAAACTTTTAGACAAGAGAGTAGTATATCCAAAATTTTCAAAAGAGTAGAGTAGAATGTATATTTTAAATATAGATAGGAGGGTCTTATATTTTGAAAAAATTAGAGGGGAGGGGAGTGTAGTTTACTTAAAAATAAACCAATAAAGTTCATGCACACAATGCTGCTCATTTGTCGAGTAATTGCATTATTTAAAACTATTCGTTCAGTTGTTAAATATACAACAGTGATTGTGGTCCTACTTCCAATAATTTATTGAAGATTTGTCAATTGACTTATATTGGTGCGGTTTATTTAGTGGAACAAAATTTGGTTATACATAAAAAAGAACGTAAACAAGAGTGATTAAATTTTATTGTTTTCTTTAGAAAAAGAAAAACAGATAGCTAGATTCACCTAGAAATTAAGATAAGGTGGGATATCCCAATCAAGTGGAAGGCAATTATTGAAAATTTATGTGGTGTTCATTTTGTTAAATATACCTATCACACACGAGTTATGACTTTTCTCTTGATGCCCAAGTGAATGGACAAGAATGCTTGTGTTTAGTCCTTATTCCGTTTGGGCACGAATCCACCCAAATGGTGCTCTGTAAGTGTAACCAACTCACATGCTTCGAAGGTGTGGTCTCTTTCATGCATTACAGCTAATCTCACGTCCTATTGTCTCCATCAAACAAATATAGTACAACTCAAGCACTTCACTTGTCTTCCAGGACCGGGATCCTCTACATTATTTTTAGTAATACAAAGGTTTTAGCATTGGTTTTTACCGTTGCTGAAACTTTCAACAACAACTTGAATTGTTGCTGAAAGTTTTAGTAATGTAAAAATCGTTGCTAAAAAGTATTGCACTCTGCAATAATGCAGAGGATCCGCTTTGGTCTTTTGCAGTGCCTTTCATGGTCCTCTTCAGTTTTCTTTCTTTTTTAAATTTGACATCTCTAAAATAGAACAGAAGAAAACCCAACCTTATTCCGAAACACATTTTTAGCTAGTAATTTTCAGTGACAAAACATTGTTGCTAAAACTGAAATTTTTATTGACGATTTCTAGAATTTGTCATTAAAAATAAGACATATCCTAAAATGCAGTGGTGTTCGGCGACTGTGGGTAGTTATGTACAATATTCAAAAAATCAAACCAGTCATTTAATTGGTCGAAACATCGCTTTAATGGTTAATAGTTAGATCGTGGTTAAATCACAATCATACCAGTAGTACTTAAAATATATAATTAATATATAGGTTATAAATATTAAAATATATAATATATAATATATAATATCAAAATATTAAAATATTACGGGCATGTTTTAGATATATATTTATAACAATCTTAAATCTTCTTTTAATAGTTTAAATTTTTGGAGACTCTTTAAAAATACATAATGATATTCAGTAAAAATTTTAAAAAAAGAATTGAATTGTTATGGTTTTACTGGTTTGACACTAATTTGTTATTGATTCAAACACTTGCCTGTTTATTGGACCAAATCAGACTGGATACTTAACTAGTTCACCAATTTTCCTGCTGAATCAGCCAGTTCGGTCTATCTCTATGAATACTAGTTATTTACACTTTGTTAAATTTATCCGCGATTTGACAAATAGAGAATATTTCAATTTGGTTTTTAGTATATAAAATCAATCTCAACCAGAACGTGATCGGTTCGAACAGTTTGATTTGGGTGTTTGGACATTTTATACGCTCTTTTTTTCTTCTTAATTTACTCAATTTTTTGACATGTTTTATCATTTAAGCTAATTGAAAGCACCGTTATCATTTGAAGACACAATTTAAAAAAAAAAAAAATAGAGCTTCGTAGACCTCAAACTAAACAAGAAAATTAAAAAAAAAAAAAAGAAACAAAAAATTTGCAAATTTTCCTGTGCGTGTGTGCGCTTACATGACATAAAACCAAAAGCTGAACTTAATCACAAAAATTTAAAAAAAAAAAAAAAGATCACAAAGCTCAATTTGTTAAAAGTATCAGTTTTAACTTTTAATTAGTTTTGAACACGATAATAGTCAATATACACGTAATACACATACATAAATAAATAAATATAGATATATGATTTATTAGCATTTGTTTTTTATTTACAATTGTACAATTAAAAATATAAAAGATGATTGGCACAAATATGAATTACGTGAATTTAAAAAAGAATTTACTTAAAAGATTTTACATTTTCGACCCGTTTGGATATATAATGTCTATTAAGAATCTTATTGGCCGAGAAAATATCCTTTAAGAATCCAGAGTGAAGATATTGTAATTTAAACAAAGGCATATATAATTTAAAAAAAGCTCTACTCGAGATTCAAGAAGTGTGGCGAATCTACACGAACAAGAACTCGTCGATGAGTCAGATTTTAACTAGCAACTGCAACACCTAAGTATTGGAACTGCACTCTCAAAATGGGCTGGTTATTCCGTGATGGGCCGATCATTAAACAAACTTAATTGGGCTTACTCATTTGTAAAACTGGTCAAATTAAATATGTCTATATCCATCCACTGGCGCAAGCCACTTTTAGGTTTTTTTAAAAAAAATTATATTTAAATAATTAAATGTTAAAAACTTTTTGGAAAAATAATTGCTATTAGTTTTATTAAAAAATTCAATCACATTCTATTACAAAATATTATGATATATTCCTGGTTTAAACAAGTAATAACAGAACGTTTTCTTATATTAGGCATACATATATGGTAGAGTGTGAGAAAAAAGAAATTTAATTAAAATAAATTAAACAACTATTTTAGAAAACAAAAACCATGAGTTAATGGTTGGGTTGATATGACTAAAAAATTGAGTCATGGGTTAACCCATAATCCATAAATAAATAAATAGGTCATAAATAATTATTTGGCCCATATTTGATTCACCATTTTTAATCCAATCCAATTAATGAAAAGGAATTTACCCCATTTTTTGGGAGAATTAAGAAATCTTGAAGTGGCAAGCTAGAAAAAAAAAAGGAAATTTTATAGCTAGTCAATAAGAAGGGACCTCGCTTACATGAGCTGGACCACCCATTCTGACAATTTTGAAGAATGAAAAACTATTTCAATCAAATGACCTTGAGAATTTATATTTATACATTTGAAAAAATAGATATTCCAAAGGAATAGAAATTGACCAACTGGACATGCATTTGGACTATTTCCTTGTGTATTTCCTTTACTCGTTCCTCCTTTGCATTAAACCAAACAAAATTATGTTTTTGTGTTGTGGAAGATATCAAAAGGGATTGATTCTACAACAAATATGTTCCGTCTCATCTACAGCTAGCAAACGGCTTTACAAAATCTTTAGCCAAGCCACAATTTCAGTAGTTAATCTTCAAGTTGGGCTTGAGTGATATTCATCAAACTGCAACTTGAGGAGGGGGTGAACCAAGTGGCGTTTTGGGAACATATTGTCGTTTTAGCTATTTTAGTGAGTCTTTCAGCATTACCGTTATTCCTTTTATCAATACCGTTGCTAGCCATTGTAACTATTAAAGTGTATATATATTCCTCCGCTGTAGTACCTTTTCATACACATTCTTTTTCTTAAACTTTGTTCATAGTATCAGAGCAGTGACTTCTATCCATCATTTTTTTTCATCTCTCATCTCCTCTCCCTCCCTCTGTTTTTCCTTCCCCTTTTCGATAAATCCACAAATGGCCAACAGAGACTCAAACGACGGCAACAAAGAGGATCCAATGTCTTTACAAAACTCAGACCACCCAGGAATGAATCTGATAACTGCCTCACTAAGTGAAAACAATTATATGACTTGGAGTAGATCAGTAAAAATAACTTTGGGAACCAAAACAAAACTTGGCTTTCTTGATTGCAAACACAAGAAACCCAATGAAGAAGACCCAAAATATGAACAGTGGCTTCGTGTTGATTGCATGGTCAGATCGTGGTTACTAAACTCCATATCCAACGAACTCGTGGAAGCATTTTTGTACATGAACACTGCCCAAGAACTGTGGGATGAACTGCGCAAACGTTTCGAAGAATGCAATGGACCCATGCTCTACCTGATCTAACGAGAAATCTCCACGGTAATGCAGGAAAGTATGACGATTGCTCAATACTATACAAAACTTAAAAAATATTGGGATGAATTAAACTATCTAACCCCCATTCCAGAATGTACTTGTGGCAGGGCCAAAACCATAGTCGAAAATCTTAAAGCAAGCCGATTAATTCAGTTCCTCATGGGACTTAATGATGCATATGACTCCATCCGTGGACAAATCTTGCTCATGGAGCCATTGCCAAACGCAAACAAAGCTTACACCATGATACTTCAACTAGAAAAGTAGAGGGAGTGAACTAAGTATACCCAATAAATCAAGAAAATAGTGCGTTCTTGGCCAAATTCCAACAAGGAACAAATACAAGAACTAGAGGGGGAGGTCGAGGACGCAACTCCGACAGAGGTAAAGGAAGAAATAACGAAAAAGCTTCAAAGTTTTGTGACTACTGCAATATGCAACGTCACATGCGCGAAACCTGTTTTCATTTACACAGATACCCTGAATGGTGGCAATATAGCAAAGTACAGAAAGAAAAATGCAAACGCAATCAAGGTGGAAACTAACAAAGCAACACCCTTCGATCTCATTGATGAACTAGAAAAACAAGATTCTGTCACCTCCCGAATCCAAGGACTGCAACAAGAATTGGACAAAATAAAGGGAAAAATGCAAAACGAGAATCATGTTATTAACTTCGCTCAAGTTGATAACTATGCAGGTATCACTCCTAAACCTCAACTCTCAAACATAGTACTTCATGCCAACACGGACACAGTAAGTAAATTCAATCTTAACTCATGGATTTTGGATACCGGAGCAACAACACACATGTGTGCAAATCCGAATCTGCTAATCGAACTCACCCAAATACCTTATCCCGTTTCTAGAAAACTGCCTGATGGCAACATCAAACAAGTTACAAATGAAGGCACTGTGAAATTAACTCCCAATTTGATCTTACGAAACGTCCTTTACATACCAAGTTTCAAATATAATCTTGTTTCTGTACGTAAACTCACAGCTGCCACTCAAGCAAAATTCATTTTTCACTCTACATGTTGTTTTCTACAGGACCCGAAGACTAAAGGAACCTTGTCAAAGGGCAAGGAAATAGGAAACTTATATGTTTTTCATAGCTTTCCTATTACTACTGAAGAAAGAGACCTTTTTCATAATGCTTGTATAGGACAGAAATATGACAAACATGTAAATTTTTTGAATAATACCAACTGCTGTAATAAAGGGGTCCTCAACACATGTGAAAGAAATTTATCTATTGTAATCAGAGATTCATGTATAGACCACTCCATTTCTGATTCTATATGTTTTGTAAATTCTTTCTACTTAAACTCTACTTTGTCACGTGCACACATATGGCATAAAAGATTGGCACATGCACCACTTCATATTTTGTAGCGTATAAGCACTCTCAGCACCCTTTCACCCATATCAGAGAATGAGAAAATAAGGTTACAGTCATGTGAGGCATGCCACAAAGTGAAACAAACCAGACTTCTGTTTACTACTAGAACGAATACCACATCAGCAATTTTTGAAATCATTCACATAGATGTTTGGGACCTGTATTCCCAAAACTCAATAACAAGGACCAACTATATGCTGACTCTCGTGGATGATTACAACAGGGCAACATGGACATATATGTTGCACCATAAGTCATGGAGAACAACGACATTTTCCACATTCATCAAAATGGTTCAAACACAATTTGAAGCAAAGATCAAATACATAAGGACAGATAACGGCGGGGAATTCCTTGGCACAAACTTTCAAACGCTCCTAAACGATAACGGTATAGGCCACCAAATGACTACCCCCATACATGCCTCAACAAACTGGTGTGGTAGAACGCATTGCAAACATCGACACCTACTTCAACTTGCCAGATCACTCATGCTAGAAGCATCTATGCCAAACCAGTTCTGGACCTACTCATTACTCATGGATACATATATAATAAACAGATTACCCTCACCAATGATAAAGTAGAAAACACCTTATGACCTCCTATATGGAAAACAACGAGCTGGCGTATGCTACCAACACCAGACCACACAAAGGGAAATTTGATGCAAGAGCATACAAATGTGTTTTACTTGGATTTTCCCTTGGACAGAAAGCATACAAGCTCTATAACATGGATATGAAACAAGTCATTGTGTCAAGAGATACAATCTTCATGAGAACATTTTCCCCTTTAATCTCACAAATTCAGAAATTACGCCATGGACAAAAAATAACACACCCTTACCTATAATAAGTAACGCCACAACAGACATTATTCTTGGAAATGAAGTCAACACGGAAGCACAAAATGAAAATGGTGAAGCTGAGATTCAAGGAACTAACCAATGATAGAGCATAAGGCAAAGGAGGAAACCTACCTGGCTGGAAGACTGCATAGTCAACTCATCTATTGATAATAACTCATCTGTAAAAAATAATTACACACCACATACATTTCCTTACATCACTTCAACATGTTTCGATAGCTCTTATGTAAATTTTTTGACTAACATATCATCTGTTGGTGAACCGTATTCCTATGATCATGCTAAGAAGAATGTAGAGCAGCAGCAAGCAATGAAACAAGAATTAAAGGCACTAGAAAGCAACGAGACGTGGGAAATAACTAAGCTACTTCCTGGGGCCAAAGCAATAGGAAATCGCTAGGTTTATAAGATCAAATGAAAAGCAAATAGGGGCATAGACCAATACAAGGCGAGGCTTGTAGCGAAGGGCTATCACTAGGTGAAGGCAGTCGACTACACTAAATCATTTTCCCTCGTAGCAAGGCCAGTCACAGTGCATATGCTACTTGCCATATCCTCGGCCAAAAGGTGGTCAGTCCACCAAGTGGTTCATGCCACTACGATGTCAAATCGCCCAGAATTGAATTCGTGGCAATCTTGTGGTATAGTGATCCCTAGGTTATATTCACTCAAGGAGCCTTACTTCTAATCACTAATTAATTGTTCTAAACATTAATTACACTAATTAACAACACGGGGGGGGGGGTTTGGTTGATGACAGAAGCATAAAAATACAAAAATAGCAGTAAATAGCAGCAGTAACAACAGAGGAGAATATGTAGCCAGCCACTAGGATTTATGAGAGTGCAACTATCATTACTCAACTCATTGATTTAGTTTTGTTCTCATTTCACTATTTGGTTTTTTATAGAAAGGATTCTAGAGGAACTTCTAGAATTTATCATGCTTCTAGCTATAGTCAAGAAGAACTCCATTAATCTATAGCTAGATACAACTTTAAAAGACCTCAACCAAATCAAGTGAGAAATAATCTAACCTAGCCATTTCGTTTTACTTGCTTTCTTAATCAGTTAAGCAAGGTTATATCTTAAATACAAATTAGTTTACACCTCTATAAGTTCATATCAAAATTTATAATCAGCATAAACAGCAGATGCAGAACAAAAAATGAAAATGAAATGAAATAGAGAATAAAACAACTTATCTTGCATTGAAAGTTCAAGCTACATCATCCCAAGGTCCTAATGACTGATTACAATGGAAGTTTAGCCCTCCATGAGAGCAAAACAGCAACACAGCATAGAGAAAACAGAGAGGAAGAGTGACCTATGAAAATACCAAGTTACAGATTTAAAGAATGATTTCTGAGATACAAAACTGATGCCCCACTAAACCTAAGGAATATTCTACCCTAGATGCCTTCAATTAACTTTCAAAAATGGCTAAGGTGTGGCTGTTTCCTTCTGCAGAAAAGGCAGCTAGCAGACAGCACCAGAAACATGAAATAGGTGCAGCAGAAGAGCCCTTTTTCATGCAGAATACTGATGTTGCCATTTTCAGAAAAGTCTAGGGAAGAGGAGGTTGCATGCGTGGTAAAAAGGGCTAAATAATCTAAAATGAGGGCCCTACATGTCCGTGCCATTTGGTCTGCATAATGGAGTACCCAGTCAACATCCTACTTATTAGAAAAGTGCCACATCAGTGTCTATGTCAGCAGGAGTGCCATGTCAACACCACATCATCAAGAAATTTCTAATATTAATTTCTGCAAAATACACAAGATAGATTAAATTGAGTCTTTTATAATTTAAGTCCTAAAAAACAAAAATAATTCATTTTTCATCCAAAATTGATTTAGACCCAATAAATCACAAAGTGTAATAAAATTGGAGAATTCTCATAGATGAAAATGCAAATAGACCAGGATAGGGGATAAAATGTATATAAAGAAAAGCTAGATATCAAATCCGCCACACTTGGTCTTTTGCACTCCTGGGCAAAATCAGTTAAAAGCAATAAAGGCACCAAACCAAAGAACACAACAAGAAGTGTAGAAAGTATACAACAATGAAATAGTTCAAGCTTGAAAAGATTTAACGCTAGGAGAAAACAAATCTTAAATTTCTAAAAAGTTCAAGAATCATGGCAATTTCATTGACAAGAATGAATTCAAGTAATAATCTACTCACAAGTAAAGGTGTATATGCTCTATTCTCTCAAGTGTTTAAGGTAATGCACTCACATTTCAACCTATCACAAATTCACTGCCATAAGCTTGTCAAGAATCTAAATCTCTACTACTTGAATCACATGCATGCTTGAATTATTAGGACTTTACTATGGATGTAAGGTTAGGTGAAGGAATGATTGGAAGGTGGAAAGAAATACGCAAAAAAAAGTTTAAGAAAAACTTAAGGAAATGAAGAGCATCAATCAATCAAGTCATAAGAGATTGAACTATGAAACTTGGGCACAAAAATGCTACTTCTCTTTTCTTCTTTCTTGCTCTTTTTCTCTTTTTTTAAATTCTTTTTTTTATCTCCATACAGTATATTTTTTCATGAAGAATTGTCAAAATTTTCTTTTCTTTTTAGTAGCAAAACTGAATTTCAAAACAACTCACAAATCCGTCTTTTTGCACATGCTCAATCTCTTTTGAAAAGAAATTTCTAAAACTCTTCAAATCCTAAGGTAGGGACAAGAAAGAACTTGTTTTAAGGTGGAAAAGGGGTTGAAACACAAGAAAGAAAGGTGGAAGCGAGGCACAAAGTGGCACACAATGGAAACAACACATAGGATGGCTATTTGGCTAGAATGGTTACAAGAAACAAATGCCTAAATCATTTCCAAGCATGTACATGTAATGTAGCCTCAACAAAGATTCAAGACAAATTCTAGAGCGAAAATCATGATAGGGAATACACACAACAAGAAAGAATATTATTTTGTAATAAGGCTCAAATTCTCACGGTTTAAAAACTATTACTAAAAATTCATTAAAAACAACGTCATTGCCATTTTACTTGAGTTCCTTAGAAAAAGAAGACTGAATTCTTTTCATGCTAAATCAATCCAACACTTAAGCTATTTCATCATGTATGCTTTCACACAAAAACTCCATCAAATTTTCCAAAAAGAGAGCATCAAATTTGGACAAAAAAGAGCAGCAAAATTTTGCACTGTAGAATTTCTGGCGACTTGGCTTTACCGACACAAAACTACACCAAAAAATATGCGAAAGACATAAAATAAAATTCTACAGCTAGAAGACATATAAAGCTTTAAAAACATGTAAATAAAGTAGCAAAATTCGTGGCCAAACAATACAGAAAATTCATACAAGACAGCTTAAAAATTCTAGATAGAACAAAGAAAACAGAGAAAAACATGCTGAAAAATTTTAAATCAGAAACCAATGCTTTCTCCAATTAAATTCTCTCCCCCTACACTTAAACATTGTGTTGTCCTCAATGCAAATCAGCACCAAACATCAAAAGAAAAATAAAGAGGACATAAATTAAAAGGAGGGAAAGAGTAAGGTCTTATCATGGAGCCGGCACACCGTAGAGCCAGATTTCCTCTACAGTTTCTTCTTGGAAGCCCTCGTAGAACTTCTTCAACCTTTGCCCATTTACCATGAATTGTTTGTTGGTGGCCTCATTTTGAATTTCTACTGCACCAAAAGGAAAGACGTTAGTAACAACAAAAGGGCTAACCCATCTAGAGCGAAGCTTATCAGGCATGAGCTTGAGGTGAGAATTGTAGAGAAGGACTTTGTCTCCCAGTTGGAATTCTTTCTTCTCAATTTTCTTATCATGGAGGGCTTTTGTCCTTTCTTTGTAGATGCATGCATTCTTATAAGCCACTAGCCTTAGTTCTTCTAATTCTTGAAGTTGCAACTTCCTTTCTTTACCGGCTAGGTTCATGTCCATATTGCATTGTTTAACCGCCCAATATGCCTTGTGTGCAATCTCCACCGGCAAGTGATTTGCTTTACCAAATACCAACTAATCTGGAGTCATGCCGATAGGAGTCTTGATGGCAGTTCTATAGGCCTAAAGCGCATTATCAAGCCTCTTACTCCAATCTTTTCTATTGGGCTGCACAGTTTTCTCTAATATTTGCTTTATCTCTCAATTGGAGATTTTGGCTTGCCCATTGGTTTGGAGGTGGAAAGGTGTAGAAGTTTTATGCACCACCCTATATTTCTTCAATAACCCTTGCATGTTTCTATTGCAAAAGTGTGATCCTTGATCACTAATTATGGCCTTGGGACACTGAATTTGTAGAAAATATGTGAACGAAGGTAATCTACAACAACAGAATTATCAGGTCGGGTGGTTTTAGCTTCCACTCACTTCAACACATAATCTACAGCAACCAAAATATACATGAAACCAAAAGAAACTGGAAAAGGACCCATAAAGTTTATACCCTAAACATCAAAAATATCACAGAAGATAAGAGGTTGTTGAGGCATTTCATTTCTTCTAGACACTTTTCCAGTTCTTTGACACCTAGAACAATTCTTACAAAAATCATAGGCATCCCTAAACAAAGTGGGCCAATACAAACCAGAATATAACACTTTCCTAGCTGTTCTTTGGGGACTAAAGTGTCCACCACATGCAAGAGTATGACAGAAAGTGAGCATAGATGCAAACTCATGATTTGGAACATATCTCCTAACAATTTGGTCACTATAAATCTTCCATAAATAAGGGTCATCCCACACATAGTACCTAGCTTCACTTTTTAATTTATTCAATTGGTGTTTATTTTGGTATGCAGGTAATTCAGATGCAACAACAAAATTCACTAAATCCGCATACCAAGGCTCACTAGTACCATGTAAAAGGAAAAGGCACTTACTAAGGAAGTTGCCTATGATAGGGAGATGTTCCAAAGGAAGCTCAGAAAGCCTATTCAAATGATCTGTTACTACATTCTTCGTTCCACGTTTGTCTTTGATCTCCACATCAAATTCTTGGAGAAGTAGCATCCATCTAATCAATCTCGGCTTTGCATCTAGCTTCTTTAGCAAATATTTCAATGCCACATGGTCAGAAAACACAATTACCTTGGAGTCAACCAAATATGATCTAAATTTATCTAATGCAAAGACAATTGCTAAAAACTCCTTCTCTGTGGTTGTGTAATTCGATTGAACTAAATCAAGAGTATGTGAAGCATAAGCTATGACATGCAACTTCCCCTCTAGTCTTTGTGAAAGTACAGCTCCCATAGCATAATTTGAAGCATCACACAAGAGCTCAAAGGGGAGCTCCTACCATGGAGGTTAGATGATAGGAGGGGAGGTGTAATACCCGTTAATTTCGGAATATAATTCGCTTAAGAGTATTTTAGAATTTTACAACGTTACTTTAGTTATTTATTTATTGTAAATTGACTGGATGGGTTTGGATGTTGGGTTATGGATACCCATGGGTTATTGAATAACCCATTAGAAATATTTAATATAAAGTTTCAATAGTACCCCCTCATTTTCTCACTCAGTCGAAGGAAGGCAGAAAAGCGTTTTCTCTCATTTCTTCATCCTCTTCTCAAATCATTTCCTTGATCTTCAGAGTTTTGATTATTTGTTCGGTTCAAAAGCTTTGTAAGGATCAAAGGTAAGCTTTAATCTCATTATTTTCCTTAAATTTCAGTTTATATGGAAGATTAGAGGAGGTTTTGTTCTTGAAGATTTTGATGATAATTCGTGAATCTCAGTTGTTTTAGAAGTTATATTTGAGTTATAATCGGTTAAAAGAGTTGAAATTCTGGTTTTGAATCAAAATAAAGGAAAGGATGAATTTTTGAAAGATTTTCTGCAAAATTCGAAGTACTGTAGCAACTGGAAAATCTGGAATTTTTCTTCGGGTTACTGTAGCGACCAGAAATTTCAGAAAAAAAATTTGGAAAATTTTCTTCGGGTTACTGTAGCAGTTACTGTAGTGTTGGCAGTCAACGGTACTGTAGCAGTCAACGTTATTGTAGTGAACCGGCACTGTAGCGAACCGTTACTGTAGCGAACCATTACTATAGCGAACCGTTACTGTAGCAATCAGAAAATTTGCGTATTTTCGTGATTTTGTTTCCTTTCTTATGTTTCCTTGTAATATATTTTACTAGGAAATTTTCCTACACAAATTCTAGTGTGGAACAAGGTAAACTTGGACAAACATCAAGGTGAGTGAATAACCTTGCTCAGCTAATTTGATATTACTAGTCAAAGTACAATATAAGTCCCATTTACAATATTATTTGGATAATAAGCAATCGATTTTTCATATGGGAGTATATGATGATCGGTAGAAATAAGAGTATGTAGAAATTATTTTATTTCATGACAATTGTACTATGTGTTAAATTCTCACTATCTTATTAATGAGTAAAGATCTACGGGATCTAATACATGAGTTGAAAGGGTTAAAGTCCCACACTACTCGGTGTATATCTAAGAAATCTTATACACGAGTTTGAAAGGGTTAAAGTCCCATACTACTCAGTGCATATCTATGAAACCTATACACGAGTTGAAAGGGTTAAAGTCCCATACTACTCGGTGTATACCTATGAGATCTTATTCCTGAGTTTGAAAGGGTTAGAGTCCCATACTACTCGGTGTATATCTAAGAAATCTTATTCCCGAGTTTGAAAGGGCTAGAGTCCCATACTACTCGGTGTATATCTAAGAAATCTTATTCATGAGTTTGAAAGGGTTAGAGTCCCATACTACTCGATGTATAAGACAATTAATTATATGAGTAAGTATTTGTACTTTTGATATTTTATATAGTACAGTTATTTACTTACTGAGTTTTTAAATAAACTCACACTCCCTATGATTATTTTTCAAATACAGAAAACAAAGAAGAAGAGTATCCGTTGGAAGATTAGAAGCCCCTTGGGATTACTCTCTATTTCTGTCTGGTGGGATACCAGTACTTATTAATGTGGATACTAGAAACGCTCTGTACTTTCTATAGGTCTCCTAGGCTTGCGATGAGATAGAAATATCAGACTATGTATGTCTATATTTGCTTATCAGATGAATATAATTCTGAAGTGTGGAATGAATGATTAAGGTTGAATGTAAAACCTTACAGAATATATGTAAATAACGTATGTTTGAGAATTTTATCAAATGAGTAGTATCTTTTCACATGCTCAATTTTTGGGATGTGACAGGAGGTGAGTTGCTTCTTCAACTCATCAAAAAACAAAATTAGTTTCTTTTTGGAGGAGCTTAGAGAGGGGTAGAGCGATCTTACTAAAGTCCTTCATGAATCTCCTATAAAATCCTACCTGACCAAGAAAAGAGCAAACTTCCCGCACAAAAGCGGGGTAAGGAAAAGAGGAGATAACATCAACTTTTTTCTTTATGTACTTCTATGCCACGTGATGATACTATATGGCCTAGGACTATTCCTTGCTCTACCATGAAATGACATTTCTCATAACTCAAAACCAAATTCTTTTCTATGCATCTCTCAAGCACTCTCTCTAAATTTTTCAAGCATACATCAAATGAGTCTCTATAAATAGAAAAATCATCCATGAACACTTCCATGCAATCTTCTAACAAATCAGAAAATATACTTATCATGCATCTTTGAAAAGTGCCAGGTGCATTGCAAAGACCAAAAGGCATGCATCTATATGCAAAAGTACTGATGGGACAGGTGAAGGTGGTCTTCTCCTGATCTTCAAGTGCTATGTGAATTTAGAAATAACCAGAAAAATCATCAAGAAAACTGTAGTGAGACTTTCTAGCAAGTCTCTCAAGCATTTAATCAATAAAAAGAAGAGGAAAATGATCTTTTCTTGTTGCTTGGTTCAACTTCCTATAATCAATGCAAACATGCCAACTGTTTTGGACTCTAGTAGGGACTAACTCATTGTTTTCATTTGTCATAACAATTACCCTGATTTTCTTTGGTACCACTTGTACTGGATTCGCCTACTTACTATCAAGGATAGGATAAATAATTCTAGCTTGGAGGAGCTTACTTACCTCCTTCTTGACCACATCAAAGATCATGGGGTTGAGTCGTCTCTGGGATTGCCTCACTGGTTTAGCCTCTTCTACAAGAAGAATTCGATGTATGCACATAAAAGGACTAATCCCAAGAATGTCTGCCAAAGTCCACCTAATCACCTTCTTATTCTTTTTCAGCACATTTATCAATTTTTCTTCTTGATTGGGATTCAATTTGTTGGCTACAATGACTAGGAGTTGGTCTCCTACTTCCAAGAAGACATACTTGAGGTTTTCTAGTAAAGCCTTCAACTCCATTGCAGGTGGTTAAATGGTGGATGGAATCAGTTTTTGTGGAGTCACATCTAAGGAGGCACCTACATATTTAGATTGCTCAAAGATATAAATCCTTGGCTAGAGAGGAGGAAGGGTTAGCAGCACAAGAGGAAAGAGATGAAGAATGTACCACATTAGAGTTTAAATCACTACATTTACAGCTGCCTAAAGCAGAAATAGAATCAAAATCTAAGCTAGAGAAAATGATAGAATCAGAATCCAAATCAGAATGCAAATCAGAATGCAACTCAGAATTGTCAATACTTAGAGAATTTTCAATTTCAATACAAGCTTGACAAAATTCAGAACCAGCACAACTGCACTAAAAGGCATCAACCAAATCAAAAAATTCAGGAAAATCATAAATTAACTCAGCTTGGAAATCATCACATGCCTCATCAACCAAATAATCCAGAAAGTTAACCACATTCACATTGGAATGATTTTTCATGGGATGTTTCGTGGCATCTAAAATATTAAAATCAATTTTGTTGCCAGCATACTCCATGGACAAAGTCCCTTCATGTACATTAATAATGGTTTTTGCAATTTTCAGAAAAGGTCTACCAAGTATTAATAGTGCATGGCCAGGAGTATTATCATTCTCCATATCCAGAACATAAAAATCAGCAAGAAAAATTAAATCATTAACTTTTACCAAGACATCTTCAAGAACTCCCGCTGGGTGTGCTGTACTCCAGTTGGCCAATTGGACTATCTCTCCTGTTAGTGAGAGGACACCAATCTTGAGGCTGGAGTATATTGATTTGGGCATAACATTGATTGATGCTCCCAAATCCAGCATAGCATTAGAGAATTCCATGTTGCCTATTGTGCATGGTATTGTGAAAGTTTCAGGATCTTTGCACTTTGGTGGCATAGGTGGCTGGATGAGTGTAGAAATATTCCTTCCCAAATTACTCTCTCATTGCCCCTTAAACGCCTCTTATGAGTGCACAACTCTTTGAGGAACATGGCATATTTGGAAATTTGCTTAATTGCTTCCAAAAGTAGAATGTTGACCTCTATTTTTTTTGAAGGTCTCCATAATCTCTTTATCCATCTCAAATTCAGAGGCTTTCCTTGATTGAGTTTGCCTGTGTGGGAAAGGTAAAGGTATTTTCTGAACCACTTCTTCATCCTTTTTATTTTGCTCACTAGTTGAGGATGAAGGAATACTTTTCTGCGCATCTAATTTTTCAGATTCAGAAGGTGGACCATCCACTTACTGACCACTCCTCAAAATGATGGCACTAACATTGCCTCTTGGGTTTATCACTGGTTGAGATGACAAACTCCCTAAACCTTGACTTTTCAGCTCATTTACTGTTGTAGCTAACTAACCAATTTAGGTCTCCAAGTTCTGCATATTTGTTTCTATTCTTTGCTGGAACTGAAGTGTATTGGCAGTCAGTTGCTTCATTAAATCCTCAAGACTAGGCTCAGGTTTCTTGGGTGCTGGGGGAGGTGCATGGCTAGGTCCAAGTTGATTATATCTTATAAGGGGTGGCTGGTAAGGAGGATTGGAGGTATTTCTATACTTGAAAGCTAGAAGGTCACGACACCCAGGATTATAGGTGGAGGAGTAGAGGTCATACCTCTGTTGTTGTGGTTGCTGCATAGGTCTATTAGGGAATATGCCAGCACATGACTTAGTTAGAGTCTCTTGCAGCTAAGGACATTGATCAGTATGATGGGTATTCAAGGAACAAATACCACATACTAAAGTAGAAAAAGGCAATTATGATCTCTATTTCAATGCTAATTGCCTCACTAATGAAGCTAACTCTTTCAATTTATTTTCTATCCTTTGCTGCTCCATAGGAGGTGTCCTTACTTCATTTACACTAGCTGCTGGCTTATTCAATCTAGTGCCAAATTGCTGTGCATTTTGAGCCATCTTGGCCAATAACTCATTTGCTACAACAGGGGTCTTACCTACCATGGCCCAGCAGCAGCTGCATCAACTATATATTTATCCATTGGCATTAATCCCTCATAAATGCTGGATGAGAAGCTGCTCTAAAATTTGGTGGTTTGGGCAGCTTGAACACAGCTTCTTAAATCTCTCCCAATACTTATGCAAAGACTCACCACTTGATTACCTAATCCCACTGATGTCTTTTCTGATTACTGCTGTTTTGGAGGCTGGGAAGAATTTTTATAAAAACATCTTTTTCAGGTTATCCCATCTTGTTATTACAACAATTGGCAAGTAGTAAAGCCAATCCTTGGCTGCCCCATCCAAAGAGAAAGGAAAGGCTATCAATTTGATCTATTCTTCTCCCATTCCATGTAGTCTCATGGTGGAGCAAACAACATGAAATTCTTTCAAGTTTTTATGCGGTTCCTCACCTGCAAGACCATGGAACTTGGGTAGCAAGTGGATTAAACCAGATTTTGATGTGCCTAAAAGAGGACACAATCTGTACCACAAGGAAAATAAAGAGAAGAAAACCAACTCAACTAAATTGATAAGCCTATGGCGCCACAATCAAGCTAAGATGGGTAGAATTCGCCACACCCCAGATTAGAGAACGGAATGGGAGTGATAAGAATTCTGAGATTTTCTCGCCACACTAACACAATTGTTAGATAAGAGAAGATAGATGTGCACAAAGCAATCTCAAATATAATTCACTCAAATCTGATTATCTTGCCACAAGGGGGCAAGTTCCCTTTTATAGATAACAAAAAACCAGCTGCCTCATTAATGCAACCAAAGCCACCTCATTAATGAGCCTACAACAACTATAGTCAACCTATAGCCACCTCTACAACAACTACAGCCTCCCTATAGCCACCTCATTAATGAGCCTACAACTATAGTCAACATACAGCCACCTAGCCTATACCAACTACAGCCACCCTATAACCACCTCATTAATGCAACAACAACAACTACAACCACTTGGAAAGCTAAAAGACAATACAACAACTCTGAAAACATTAAATTACATCAGATTTTATATCCCAAAAAGTCATGCACGAAAATTATTAAAACAATAAGAAAAATCTGTAGTTATTTTAATCTTCAAAGTCCAAGCTTCTAAATTGGCCCAGCCCATCATTGCACACAAGTAAAGAAACCCAAGTCAATCCCATTTGATGCTTCTTGGCCCTTGAACGTGTTATTGGCCCATGTATAGATTCAACCTCTTGTTCTTCAAGGACAGCCTTCATGATCACATCATCTTCCCCTGGTTGACAAGGATTTGCCCTCAAATCCAGTTCCATGTTATCTTCCAAATAAGGGGTTATGTCCCTTACATTGAATGTTGCTGAAACACCATAATCTCCTGGGAGATCAATTTTATACGCATTGTCATTTACCTTTGCTAGTACTCGAAAAGGACCATCAGCTCGTGGCATAAGTTTAGACTTCCTTTTGTTTGGAAATCTCTCCTTGCGTAGGTGAATCCAAACAAGATCTCCTGGGCTAAATTGAACATGCTTTCTTTTCTTGTCTACTGACTTTTTATAGGCAGCATTCTTCGTCTCAATTTGCTTCTTTACTGCCTCATGCATTTTCTTCATGAAGTCAGCTTTACTTTTGCCATCCAAGCTAAGTTTTTCATTAATTGGAAGAGGTGCCAAATCTGCTGGTGTATTAGGATTAAATCCATACACAACCTCAAATGGAGATTTCTTTGTAGTACTATGAACACTCCGATTATAAGCAAATTCAACATGCGGCAAGTACTCATCCCAATTCTTCAAATTTTTACTGATAACACTTCTAAGCAAAGAGGAAAGAGATCTATTTACCACTTCAGTTTGCCCATCAGTTTGAGGATGACAGGTTGTGCTAAATAGCAGCTTTGTTCCAAGCTTCATCCATAATGTCTTCCAAAAATAGCTCAAGAATTTGGCATCACGATCAGAAACAATACTCTTCGGAATGCCATGCAATCTCACAACTTCTTTGAAGAATAAATCAGCAATATGAGAAGCATCATCAGTTTTGTGACATGAAATAAAATGAGACATTTTTGAGAATCTATCAACAACCACCATAACTGAATCTTTCCCCCTTTTTGTTCTGGGTAATCCAAGCACAAAATCCATGCTTAGATCCATCCATGGTTGATCTGGAACAGTCAATGGCATGTACAAGCCATGTGCAGCCTCATTGCTCTTTGCTTTCTTGCAAGCAACACATCTTTCTACAATCCGATGCACATCCTTCATCATATTTGGCCAATAGAAATGCTCTTTCAACATTTCAAATGTCTTCTTTTCACCAAAATGTCCAGCCAGCCCACCTGCATGTGATTCTCTAACAAGCAATTCCCTAATAGAACAATTAGGAATCACAAGTTTCCCAAATCTGAACATATAACCATCATGCCTATAAAACCCTTTAATGGCCATTTTCTCACAAGCTGAATAGATTTTAGCCAGCATAGGATCAAGCAAGTATTGCTCCTTAATAAGTTCAAAGCCCAACAATTTAGTGTTCAACAGAGAAATCAAAGCATACCTCCGAGATAATGCATCAGCCACAACATTCGTCTCTCCCTTTTTGTATTTGATTACATAGGGGAAAGCTTCCAAATACTCCACCCATTTGGCATGTCTTCTATTCAGCTTCCCTTGCCCCTTCAAATGCTTTAGGGATTCATGATCGGTGTGAATGATGAACTCCTTTGGTAATAAATAATGCTGCCATGTCTCAAGAGCTCGAATTAGTGCAAAGAACTCTTTATCATAGATTGAGTAATTCAGACTTGCTCCACCAAGCTTCTCACTAAAATAAGCAATGGGACACTTATCTTGCATTAAGACAGCTCCAATCCCTACTCCAGATGCATCACATTCAATCTCAAATACCTTTGAAAAATCTGGAAGAGCTAGAATAGGTGCTGAACACAATTTCTCCTTGATTAAGTCAAAACTCTTTTGTGTAGCTTCGGTCCATTTAAACTCACAATTTTTTTTGATGCATGCAGTTAATGGTGCAAGAATAGTGCTAAAATTCTTCACAAATCGTCTATAAAATGAAGCAAGGCCATGAAAACTTCGTACCTCAGAAATACTTTTAGGAATTGGCCACTCCTTGATTGCTTTTATTTTCTCCTCATCCACGTGCACCCCATGTTGAGAGACAACAAAACCAAGGAAAATAACTTGGTCTTGACAGAATTGGCACTTCTTGAAATTGCCAAATAGCTTTTGTTCTCGTAATACTTCAAATACTTGCCTCAAATGCTCTTCATGCTCTTCAGAATTTTTACTATAAACCAAAATGTCATCAAAATAAACGACAACAAACATACCTATAAATTTTCGAAGCACATGGTTCATTAGCCTCATAAAGGTGCTTGGGGCATTGGATAATCCAAATGGCATGACCTTCCATTCATACAGCCCATGTTTTGTCTTAAAGGCTGTCTTCCATTCATCTCCTTCCTTCATACGAATTTGGTGATAACCACTCTTCAAGTCTATCTTTGAAAACACTTTGGAGCCATGTAATTCATCAAGCATGTCATCTAACCTTGGAATGGGATAACGATACTTGACTGTAATCTTGTTAATTGCTCTGCTATCCACACACATCCTCATGGTCCCATCTTTCTTTGGCACCAATAAGGCCGGTACTGAACAAGGACTCATGGACTCCTGCACATATCCTCTTTCCAGCAACTCATTTACTTGACGTTGCAACTCCTTTGCCTCCTCCGGATTCATTCTATAAGCTGGCCTATTTGGTAAGGCAGCTCCTGGTACAAGATCAATTTGGTGCTCAATACCACGAATTGGTGGTAATTCCTTTGGTAGTTCTTCTGGAAATACATCACGAAATTCTTCCAAGAGCCTTTGAATTTGTGGTGGAAGTGATCCCACAATTTCTGGTACTATCTCCTTCAAATGCAATAAAAGAACTAAATTAGAGCTGGATAAAGCTCTCTCAATGTCTCCTTTGTTGGCAAGTAAATTACCCTTCCTTTCAGCTTCCTGTTGATGTATCTTCACTTGTTGAGGACTCAATGGTGCTAACACAATCTTCCTTCCATCTTTCTCAAAGGAATATGTGTTTTTAAACCCATCATGCAAAGCTCTTCTATCATACTGCCAAGGTCTTCCCAAGAGCAAATGACTAGCACTCATTGGAACAACATCACATAGTACCTTATCTTTGTAATTTTTCCCAATAGAAAAGGGCACAACAACCTGTTTAGTGACTCTCACAACTCCATCTTCATTTAGCCACTGCAATTTGTAAGGATGAGGGTGTTCAGCTGTTGCTAAATTCAACTTCTCCACCAACGTAGTAGAAGCCACATTTGTGCAGCTCCCTCCATCTATAATTACACCACAAACCTTCTTTTCAACAGTACACCTTGTGTGAAAAATGTTCTCCCTTTGCTCATCACTAGGCTTAGCTTGCAAATTTAGAGCACGCCTTATGACAAGGAGTTCTCCCTCATCAGCATACTCCATGTTTTCCTTATCAGAACATTCTTCCATAACTCCTTCAATGGCTGCCTCATCTTCGCTTACCACTTCTCCATGCGTGTCTTGGATAATCATTACCCTACGGTTTGGACATTCAGATGCGTAATGCCCATGACCAAGACATTTGAAGCACTTTACATCTCTACTCCTTTTAGGAGGTTCTGAATCGGCTCCCTTTTCTTTCCCTTTTGATGAACTTGATGGAAGTTTTGAAGACTCCCTCTTCTCCACCTTTCTTTCTTCTCCTTTAGATGCAACCCATGATGGTGTTGTAGAGAAATTTGTGATTTTGTTTCTAGCTGGCTGTGACATTTGCTTACTAGAAACTCTCTTCCTTTGTCTCTCCACCTTGATTGCAAGTTTAATAACATCCTCTAAGGTTACATAATTTTGTAGTTCCACCAAATCACCAATCTCCCTATGCAAACCACCAATGAACCTTGCAATTGTTTGCTCTTGAGGTTCATTCAGTTCACATCGAATCATTAGCATCTCAAACTCTTTCACATAGTCTTCTACACACATACCTCCTTGTCTCAAAGATTGAAATTTGAAGAAGAGCTCTTGCTTGTAATATTCTGGCACAAATCTTCTTTGCATAAGTCTCTTCATTAGCCTCCAATTTCTGACTTCTTCCTCACCATCTCTCCTCCGTAGGTTCTTCAAATTCTCCCACCATAAATTGGCATAATCTGTGAATTCAAGGGCTGCAAGACGACATTTGGTTGCCTCCGAGTACTCATGGCACTCAAAGACCTTCTCTACACGCTGCACCCACTCCAAAAATTCCTCTGGAGAGCTACTTCCCTTGAAAGTAGGGACCTTCATCTTAATCTTCAATTCTTGCTCTCTTTGTTGCCTCCTTGGCCTTGGAGACCTTTCATCTTCTGTATTGCTTTCTTGGTCCGATTGCTCTTCATTTCTATTTCTTCGCTGCCGATGCCTTGGTTGATGGTTTAGCCTCTCCATTTGTTCTACCAAACGATTCAACTGCTCCATCATTTGTTGTTGAGATCTCTCCATTTGACTGTGAGACCTTTCCAACTTCAGAATTTGAGCTTGCTCTAAAGTAAGCCCCATTGGAATTGGAGGTTCAGAACTGTTTTCTCCAGACATGATCTCTCTCTATAAGTGTTCTACTCTCAAGTTACAAGAGTTTTCCCACACGAAACCACTGCTCTGATACCAATATGATGTGCCTAAAAGAGGACACAATCTGTACCACAAGGAAAATAAAGAGAAGAAAACCAACTCAACTAAATTGATAAGCCTATGGCGCCACAATCAAGCTAAGATGGGTAGAATTCGCCACACCCCAGATTAGAGAACGGAATGGGAGTGATAAGAATTCTGAGATTTTCTCGCCACACTAACACAATTGTTAGATAAGAGAAGATAGATGTGCACAAAGCAATCTCAAATATAATTCACTCAAATCTGATTATCTTGCCACAAGGGGGCAAGTTCCCTTTTATAGATAACAAAAAACCAGCTGCCTCATTAATGCAACCAAAGCCACCTCATTAATGAGCCTACAACAACTATAGTCAACCTATAGCCACCTCTACAACAACTACAGCCTCCCTATAGCCACCTCATTAATGAGCCTACAACTATAGTCAACATACAGCCACCTAGCCTATACCAACTACAGCCACCCTATAACCACCTCATTAATGCAACAACAACAACTACAACCACTTGGAAAGCTAAAAGACAATACAACAACTCTGAAAACATTAAATTACATCAGATTTTATATCCCAAAAAGTCATGCACGAAAATTATTAAAACAATAAGAAAAATCTGTAGTTATTTTAATCTTCAAAGTCCAAGCTTCTAAATTGGCCCAGCCCATCATTGCACACAAGTAAAGAAACCCAAGTCAATCCCATTTGATGCTTCTTGGCCCTTGAACGTGTTATTGGCCCATGTATAGATTCAACCTCTTGTTCTTCAAGGACAGCCTTCATGATCACATCAGATTTTAGTTCAAAATTAACATTTAACTCTGAATAATTTATGCACAGTGGTTGATAATGCACATCAGGTGCAATCAACTCTTTAATGGATTGTTCTTTTCTATTTTGAGGCAGTTATGCATTTTGATTATCCATCCCAGTTGTCCCAGCTGACTCAAGATCAGTTGACTCAAACACAATATCAGATTCAGAATCTAACTCTAACTCTACACTACTAACAGCAAGATCAATAAACTCAGACAAAAGTTCAGACACTATGCTACTCTTGATGCTATTACTTCTCACTAACCTATGGAAGATCCTATCAATTTCAGGATCAAAGGGTGGTAAGTCCACGTTAAGAGACTTTCTCATACACTAAGAAGGGCAAAAATCACAAGAAAACCACAGAAACACAAAAATTGGCAAAAGCAGCACATTCAGCTTCAACCGATGAAAATCACAAAAAAATGAAGTATCTCAGAAAAATATGATTTTTCTTGAAAAAATCCTTCTCAAGTTGGAGGAACAAATGCAAAAGCATAACTTAAAAATTTGATCTACAAAAATTACACTAAAAATTAAAATTAATTAAAAATTTAAAAATTTAAAATATAGAAAAGAGGGCCTAAACGATGGAATTTGAAAAAATAGCCACCCTATATTGGGCCAAAGGGGGAGTAAGAGATGCAACTTGCTTAAAACATCAAAAACTAGTGGCATACCAACTTTGAGGTCAATCAAAGATAGTCAGGTTTTTGCCGATATTGAAAATAACTAGTTTCCGAGGAAAACAAAACTCAAAACTTGCAAACCATTTCAACAACATTAAATAACTTAAAATTCAACAAAGACACACATAAACAATTAATTAGACAACTTAGAAGTGAATTGGCTCCTCGACAACAGCACCAAAATTCTGGTTCATGCCACTACGATGCCGAATCGCCCAGAATTGAATTCGTGGAAATCTTGCGGTGTAATGATCCCCGAGTCGTATTCACTCAAAGAGCCTCACTTCTAATCACTAATTAATTGTTTTAAACACTAATTATACTAAATAACTACACGGGGGGTTTGGTTGATGATAGAAGCATAAAAAAATAGCAATAGCAGCAAATAACAACAGTAACAGTAGAGGAGAATATGTAACCAGCCACTAGGATTTATGGGTATGCAACTATTATTACTCAACTCATTGATTCAATTTTGTTCTCATTTCACCATTTAGTTTTTTATAGAAAGGATACTAGAGGAACTTCCAGAATTTATCATGCTTCTAGCTATAGTCAAGAAGAACTTCATTAATCTATAGCTAGATGCAACTTTAAAAGACCTCAACCAAATCAAGTGAGAAATCATCTAACATGGCCATTTCATTTTACTTGCTTTTCCAATCAGTTAAGCAAGGTTATATCTCAAATACAAATCAGTTTACACCTCTATAAGTTCATATCAGAATTTATAATCAGCATAAACAACAGATGTAGAACAAAAAACAAAAATGAAATGAAATGAAGAATAAAACAACTTATCTTGCATTGAAAGTTCAAGCTACATCATCCCAAAGTCCTAATGAATGATTACAATGGAAGTTTAGTCCTCCATGAGAGCAAAACAACAACACAGCAGAGAGAAAACAGAGAGGAAGAGTGACCTATGAAAATACTAAGTTACATATTGAAAGAATGATTTCTGAGATACAAAACTGATGCCCCACTAAACCTAAGGAATATTCTACCCTAGATGCCTTCAGTTGACTTTCAAAAAAGTCTAAGCTGTGGTTGTTTCCTTCTGCTGAAGAGGCAGCTAGCAGACAACACCAGAAACATGAAATAGGTGCAGCAGAAGGGCTCTTTTTCATGTAAAATACTGATGTTGCCATTTTCAACAAAGTCTGGGAAGGGGAGGCTGCATGCATGGTAAAAAGGGCTAAATAATCTGAAATGAGGTCCCCACATGTCCATGCCATCTGGTCTACAAATGGAGTGCCCAGTCAGCATTCTACTCATCAAAAAAGTGCCACATCAGCGTCCATGTCAACAGGAGTGCCATGTCAGCGCCACATCATCAAGAAATTTCCAATATTAATTTCTACAAAATACACAAGATGGATTAAATTGAGTCTTTTATAATTTAAGTCCTAAAATACAAAAATAATTCATTTTTCATCCAAAATTGATTTAGACCCAATAAATCACAAAGTGTAATAAAATTGGAGATTTCCCATAGATGAAAATGCAAATAGACTAAGATAGGGGTTAAAATTATATAAAAAAAAGCTAGATATCACCAAGTTGATATCAAAAACGCCTATCTCTATGGAAATTTGGATGAAGAGGTCTACATGATACCATCTCAAGGATATGACAAAGCAAAACTGGGACAAGAATGCAGACTACTACATTCACTTTACGGTCTAAAACAAGCAAGACGACAATGGAATCAAGAGCTGAGCAGAAAACTACAAGGCTTCTGGTTTTTATAGTCATCTGTGGATCACTGCCTTTTTACTAAACATAATATAGAAAAATTTATTCTTTTGCTTGTCTACGTAATGATTTGTTAATTGCAGGAAATGAAGATAAAGAAATCGAATCAATCAAAAAATATCTTCACAAGATCTTTACTGTCAAGGATCTAGGCGAAGCACGATACTTCCTAAGAATTGAAATTATGCACAATAAGAGGGGAATACACATGAACCAGAGAAAATATACTGGACATCTTATCAGATGCAGGACTCATAGTATCCAAACTAGTATATACACCATTGCCCAGGGATTTGAAACTCACTGCCAATACAGGAAACCAATTACCTGATCCAAAAAAATTTAGAAGACTGATTGGTAGATTGTTGTATTTAAACTTCACACCGCCAAATTTGACATATGCAATAGAACAGCTCAGTCAATTTGTTGGGGCCCCTTGTCTTCAACACTGGAATGCAGCTTTACATGTTTTAACATACCTTAAAAGTTGTCCCTCTAAAGGTTCATTCTTGCCAGTGATAAATGACTTACAGCCAACAGCTTTTTGTGATGCAAGGTGGGCTTCATGCTTGGATAGCAGAAGGTCTATCAGGGGATACTGTATCTTTTTGTGGCCTACACTGATAAGCTGGAGAACAAAGAAACAAAGCAGCATCTCATAGTGATAGGTAGAAGCGGAGTATAGGAATCTGGAATCTACTACTTGTGAAATACAATGGCTAACATACCTCTTACAAGACTTCAACATTAGCTATGCACAGCCCATTAACATGTGGTGCAACAATAGTGCAGCACTGCACATCACTGCAAATCTAGTCTTCCACGAATGCACGAAGCACTTGGAAATCAATTGCCACGTGGTTCGTGAAAAGTATCAAAAGGGATTGATTTTACCACAGTATATTCCGTCTCATCTACAGCTAGAAGATGTCTTTACAAAATCTTTAGCCAAGCTACAATTTCAGCAGTTAATCTTCAAGTTGAGTTTGAGTGATATTCATCAAACTGCAACTTGAGGAGGGGGTGAATGAAGTGGCGTTTTGGGAACATATTGTCGTTTTAGCTATTTTAGTTAGTCGTTTAGCATTACCGTTGTTCCTTTTATTAATATAGTTGCTAGCTGTTGTAACTATTAAAATGTATATATATTTCTCTGTTGTAATACCTTTTCATCAATAATAAGCACACATATTCTTTTTGTTCAGAAGAATCTAATTATAAAACATTAATATATTAATTAATAAATCAAAATTTTATAGAATTATAAGAACAAAAGGTAAAGAGTTCAAAATGCACATAGAAATAATGTAGTGCCACATAAGGTGTTTATTCGCTACAATAACATTTTATGGACGGCATCACGAGTCATGACAATTCTTTTTTATTTTTTTTCCCTGATAATAAGCAAGAAAAGTAAACTAGTAAAAGAAAGAAAACATAAGGAGATTAAAAACTAAGTAATGTCACTCCAACATTCTTTTACATATATGTAGGAAGTGCTTTTTTTTTTGAACAAATGGATCTAAATTCCATTAATACGCATAAAGCTAGAATTACATAAGATAGAATAGACCTAAACATCGTCAAATATATTACAAGCCTAAAACTTATGGGAGACAGGTATATGATTTAAAAATCAGTACCATGCATAAAATAGCATAGCTATGAGACTAAACAAAGGCAACACATCTCTGACCCTAAATCTAGCGGACATAAAAGGGCAACACACCCCTAACCTTACATTAGAGCTAGTTTTCTAAAAATCTAAATAAAAACCACAAGCTGTTACAAATGCTAGAACAAAGCAGCAGACCCACATATATATATATATATATATATTTGTTTTTTTTTTGAAAAAGAAGAAAAAAAGGATCTAGAGCTCCCAAAAACCACTAAATCCTTCCTCCCCCACCTACTGCCTCTGTTCGGAAATGGATGCAGTGTCGATAGGCAATCAATAAGATAAAGGTTCTGGCTATGAACTTCGGCATACAAGTGACTTCCTCCACTGCTATGTCCACCAGCAGTTCAATACACTCTGATGAATTACTGGATCTGCAAGGACAAAAGTGAAAAGAGCAACCTCCGTTGGCGATTGCCTCGTTGACTTTGATGGTAGTGGCGTCTTCGATCCAATAAACAGGGGGTGAGTGCAAGAGAAAGGGAGAGGTGGCCACATCGACACCATTGGTAGTGACGTCTTCGACAGGGGAGAGCTTCCATCCGCGAAAACATGGCAAAAAGTAGAGAGGAGATAATGAGTTGATGTTGCAGCTACATAATGAAATTGATGAGCCTCCAATGGGTCTCCACCCTCAGAGTAACAGGAAAACAAAAAAATAAAAAAAAAAAGACCACCCACAAAGGGAGGGGGAAAATTCTCTAAGAGAAAAGAGGGAAACTCCCACAAAGGAGAGAGGAGAAACAAAAAAGGAGAAGAAGCCCTCACCACCAACGACACTCAAAATGAAAACCCTAGCAGATGAAGAGTCTGACTAATTATTGTAAGAACTATTGATGACATTATTGTTGATTGATTTGGCAAGCGCACCAATCGCACAAGTAATATAGTGATTTGAGAGTAAAAGTATCGTTCCCACGAGGACTAAGCGACTAAGTACCCAAGAAATTTAATTGAATTAGTTGGACGAAACAATTGGATTGAAGATAGCTTTAGCCAATGAATGATAAAATAAAATCAATGACAGTAAATATTTATGAGTTTTCTTTTAATAACAGTAAACAATGCAAAAACTGATGAAATAGTTTAATTAAAGCCTAGGGTCACTAATCCCTCTCCTCCATCCTAAAAATTACAAAACCCCTCTCATGCACTCGCAACTTATTCAACCCTATAAGTTAATCCTAGGTTATTCTAATAACTTAAAAGAATCCTCCCGAATCTCAATTAAGTTACTCAACTCCTACGCAATTCCTTGTGTGGGCTAAGCCTAATACAACCAACCTAGCTTTGATTAAACGAGATTAACTAACATTCCTATTAGCTAACAAGCGAAAACACTTAGTAAGGTTCACGCACTCGTCCTTCCTATTTAGTGTTCTACTCTCACCTCACTCTCCCGAGTTCGAAGACAGCAACAAGCATACATATAGATTGATCAAGTCCATATAACGCAACAATAAAATGGATAGAAAGACTTATATTAATTGAAATAAGGTTGCAAATACATGAGAGAATGTAAAATCTATTCAGGAGTCAAGTTCATAGTAACCCTAGATAGAAAATCTAGCTACTCATAGAAAATAAACAGCAGAAAGCAGAAAAAGGGATAAAGATGGCCATGAATCTGATGTGCAATGATGGATTGAGCTCCCCAAGCCTTGAAAATCAGGTTCCCCTTGCTCTTCTCAGCCAAAACGGCGCTTCCCCTTCTTCCTCGGATCAGAATTAACCTAAATAGTATGTTCTGATGCATTTATATCAGTGCAGGATCGCGAACTACCGCTATAGCGGTGAATTCCCACCGCTATAGCGGTAGGAGGCAGAGAAGAAAGCTTAAAAATGAGTTTTTTTCAGGTTTTACCGCTATAGCGGTGGCTGGCAGAGAAGAAGGTTCCAAAATCTTTTTTTCAGCAATCCACCGCTGTAGCTGTAAATTTTACCGCTATAGCTGTGGGAGACAGCAATCACATCAGCATTTTCAGAATTTCAGCTCTAGCATTCCATCTTCTAACACGAACTTTTTACCAACTCAACCTACACCAAAAATAACAAATAAACCTATTAAATCGCATAAAAGAATCATGAAATCACTCCATTTATTAAAAGATCAAAGAAAACTAAAACTAATCTAAACTACTCAAAATATGAGCTAAGAATTACAAGACAACAACAAAGAGATCAAAAGAGAGAGTATTTAACATCAAAATGACACTAAATTGAGAACTCAACAATTATGAAAAGGTTGAAGCTCTCCTGAGTGAAGCATATCAATAGTTTGAAAGGAAAAGCTTAGGAGTAAATCATCAATATCCTCCATATTGATATATGGGAAGAAAGAAACCAAACACAAGATTTAACAAAGTTTCTAACAATAGATATGAAAAAAAATGGATGATGCAAGCTGATTTTTTTGTGCTTAAATTACCAAAATTTTAAATTACCAAAATTTCCATTCAAAAAAAAAAAGCAATTGTCCTTAATTTATAATAAAAAAGTAAGCCATTGTTATTTGAACCTAACTAAGAAATTGTGACTAGCAACCGGCAATTTTTTTTTTAACGCGAATACAATTTATGAATCTTCATATTTTCTTATGACTGACCACGAAAATTTTCATGCTATCACCAACCTCTTTTTTTTTTTTTAAATATTTCGATATATTAATATTATTTTACAATTAATAATGAACCAAGCGAAAGAAGGAGAACATACTTCTTTACAAGCACGACAAAACATCACTAGCTAATTGTGCAAATAAGTCAAATACCCCAATTTCCAATTTTCTTTTTTCAATTAATAACTGTAAGATATTTTTTTGTTTGAGTAAATTACACTGTTATTCACTTTCAAGTTTTTTAAATTATATTTTCCACCCTTATAATTATAAAATATACTACACTTTAATCCATGTTTATATTTTTTGTCTAGAGTGATCTATGTTGCAATATATTTTTTAACATCACATATCTTTTGATTTAATTACCTTCTATTTACCTAAGAATATCAATTTTTAAGTATTATGATAACTTTCTTGTTCTTAATCTACCAGAAATATGACAAATATTCTATTTTCTTATTAAAAAGGCCACTGATATGCTTAGATTAATTGATTGTATTTTAGTTTTTAAAAAAAGTGACATTGCGTTACTAATATATATATATATATATATATATATATATATATTAGAATTTTTTTTGTATTTTGCGCAGTCATTTTAATACCTTAGAATTATTTTTAAGTTTGATTATAGTTGATAAAATTGATTTTAAAATAATTAGTTAGTTGTCGTTCTGTAATTTTCATTTTTCTTTATTACACATTTCCTTTAAATATCGTTGATACAAAAGAAATTAATCTAATTCCTCTATTTTAAATAAAATTAAACTCATACCTCTCATTAGTTAAAACAAATTCATAGATAACAAAATAAATTCTAAACTACATGTGTAATAATATTATTACCATACATCTATCTTAAACTGAACATGTATTAATTAATATTAATATTACTATCGATCTATCTTCTATTAAAATTAATATTTTTATTGCACAGACAGAAAAATAAAAATAAAAAAAGCGTCAGTAATCCAAATTTTTAGAAAAAAAATTACCAATAATCTGAAAAAATGTAGACACTATCAATATCTGGGAAGGTAGTATTCTATGACAATACCATTCACAAAAAATCCAATTAAATCAAAATTATAAGAAGGAATAAAAAATTAGAAAAAAAAATTACATTCAAGAAGCAATAGTTGTAATACCTATGAAAAATAAAATAAAAATGTGCGTTTACAAACTACTATTACTATTTCAGTGTACAGTACTATTCACCAATATAATACTATTTATGTATACAGTACTGTTCACTTATACAATCGAAATGTCAAGTAATAAATGTGGTTTGGTCATAAGAGAAAATTAGAAAGAAGTTCATAGGAGAAAATGACGTTTTATGTGTGAAAATACCCTCAAGGACTAAAGTGAAAGGACTGAATTGAAAAGAAACTTAAAAGTTTAAGGTGAAAGAATAGTTTTCCCCTTAAGTTTTCAATAGTAAATAACATGTGACTTTTCCGTGATTGCACAGTAACCGTGATTAATGTGTAAATTATTTTATTAGAAATGTCATTTTCATGAATAGTAAATTGAATATTTTATTAGCGCATAGTATCAAATAGTATCATTGACTTTTCCTATAAATAAGCCTTTCATTTCACTTCTAAACTCACACCTTCAACTTCTCTTCTTCTCTCCTTAAGTTTCTCTTGCTCCAATGCTAGGCCTCTGATATTTTGAGCCTTTCCTTTTCAGCTTAGGTAAGGATATTATGTCATTTCTATGTCTTTCAAATTTTAGAAGTTATTTTCTTAAGTATGCTCTGTGGTTGCAACTTTGGCTAATCTTCCACATCAAAAAAATTGTCCTTAGCTGCTTACATATTATTTTGATTCTCTGATTACCATAATAGAATGTAAACTATGAAGAATATATGTCTAGAAAAGTTATAGCTAAGGAAAGACCTAATTTTTAAGTGTGTCCATTATGACTCTCCACTCTTTCCTGGGAACCTACCTGGTGTACTCTTTCACAGATTGTATTCTCTATTTCTGGTATGAACAGTATCTGTGCATATAAATAGTAACTATATATATGAATAGTAACTGTATATATGAATAGTAACCATATGTATGAACAGTATTTGTACGTATGAAGAGTATCTATATGCATGAATAGTGATCGTACATATAAATAGTAATCATATGTATGAACAGTATCTGTACGTATAAATAGTAACAGTATGTATGAACAATATCTGTATTAAAACAATCCTAACTTATTTTCTCTAATCTTTCATGAAAATCTCCGTAGCGGAATACTGAAATTTATCTGTATACTCTTGTCTGTAACGACTTAGAGAAGTGATATTTGTACGGAATTTAGGTGAGTGGAACGACCCCGTTTTAATAGGGTTTTAGCATTACTGGTGATAAAAAGTATGTCGTTGGACACTTCCAAGATTTATAGGGGTAAATTGGATTCAAAGTGGTAAATCTAGGGAAATAATTAATCCATAAGTATGAATAAGACGAAACAAGTATTTCATGATGATGTGAAGTTTGAATCTTTTCAAAAATAATTTAGTTGTTATCTTGATTTGTGGTTTATAAACCTATAATATAGTTATATACTATACCTGTTATATGAATGAATACTATATTGTACTCCCGATTATGATATGAAATACTATACTATTGATTGTGATTGAGCGGGACAATACCCCCTCTCACGGCAAGGTGAAAAACCCAGTTTAAAGGGTGTTTTGACCAACGAATGTGAAGATAACAATTCCCTCAGTAGGGATATAGCCCGGATCGGTAATAGATCCGTGAGGCGCCCTAGCTAAGAGGATGAGGTTGTGCGTCATGGCGTAAATATACAAAATCTGTGAGTCGGCCTATGTGCGTTCTCCGGGATATATTGCCATTGATGAGTACTAGTAACGTTTGTTGAATTGGATCGATTTTTATCTTATAGTATGTAATTTCTAACTATGTCTTTTGGTTGAGTTTGAGCCTTCGGGTATACTTACATGACTAGTCAAAGAGCAAGGTAGCCTTGGTTAGACCTCCCTTTATAGTCGTGAACCGCAACATGACCATAGAGTGAGGGTCAGCTAAAGGCCCTGTAGGTGTGGTTGCGTCTTTTCCTTCATGTAGTAGCCTCGTGTATAGAGGCCTTGTATTCTTGAGCTAAAGTACGTGGTGTTGTTGTAGATTGTGAGGACCTCTAATGGCAACCAAAGGGCATATTGAAGCAGGGGAGCATGCAAACTCTGATGGGGTCTCATCGCAACCACTCACTTGACCTGTCCAAGAACGAAATTTTGTAGAACAGGTTGAAGGTGAGCATGGGCAAGATGTTTTGGGTTGGTTTGAGTACATCCTTCTTCACGTGAGGCACCACAAGTTGATCCAGCTACCTTAATGGCCAATATGGTTGCGCTTGTAGAGGGATATGTCGCTTTGCAATGAAAATTGACAATCTTGATTTCTTAGTGGGAGAGGCAACTTGCCACTACCAATACCCTGGTGACACATGTGTTTGGTGTAGCTCCATCGATATGTCTAGTACCACTCCCTGAGATGGACAATGAGGTTGAAATCGAGAACCTAGGAAAGAAGAGAAAGAATGGGAGCGAGGGGATATCATCTGGTTGTGATGGTACTTTTGGAGTTTCCAAGCCTCTAGGTAAGGGGCAATCCACTCCTGTGAAACCTTTCCGTCTAACTACATCTTTTGGAAGTAACCCCCGATCTAGGCTAAATTCTAAAGGTGACTCTTCTTCAATAGAGCAAGCATCACAACGGAAGCGTGGTAAGCCCAATTGCTTTAAGTGTTGATGCTACCACACAGGTGTGTGTTTTGGGGCCACTCTTGATTGCTTTCAGTGTGGTCAGTAGGGCCATATGATTGTCCTCTATTATTCAATGCTTTTGGATAGGGATTGGCCCACCCTTCTCCTTCCCAACAGATGCCAGTGGATGACTGCAGCCAGGTTGAAGTATCGAATATCATTGCAGTAGGTATTTATACATTATGTGTACCTTTACGTTATGTGTGCTACTTAATCTAGAACTTACATCCCTTGTTCATAAAACGGTTTACTCGAGGATCGGTTAGAATTGATAGGTTTTTCTTAGTTGTTACACTGAAAAGGGAGACTTTGATTTTGGATTCAGGATATGTCGTTAGTTGCATTGAAACAAGTAAGAGGAATACCAGGGCAAAGTGATGTTACCTAGTATGATAGATTTTGATGTCATTCTCGAGATGGACTGGTTATTCTCTGTGGTTATTCTCGGGATTCAGGATATATTGTAGTTGTCTTAACAAATCGGTGGAATTCATTGTATTGGGCGAAACCTTTTTTTTTCTTCTTTTCAGAGGAATAGAGGTGAAGTACATATCAATCTAATCCCTGTGGTCTATGCTAGATATATGGTGAATAAGGGGTAACAAAATTTCTTTGCTTCCATTTAGGATGTTAAAGAGTATGTGGTGATCCTTGATTGAGTGTTGGTTGTGAGGGAACACTTAAACGTTTCCAAAGGAAACTATCGGGCTTGCCTTCCAACGGTGACCTTGAGTTTAACATTGAGGTAGTTCCCAGAACTCAACCTATCTCTATGCCCCATAACATATGGTACCCGAAGAACCTTGGGAAGCTTTAAGAACAGTAGCAAGGCCTCCTTGGTAAGGGCTTTATTTGGCCTAGCCCATGACCTTAGGGCCATCGGTTTTGTTTGTGAAGAAGAAGGATAGAACATTATGGGCATGCATAAGTACCGATAGTTGCATAAGGTAAACAGTACAAAACAAGTACCCTTTTCCAAGGATTTATGATCTACTAATCAGTTGCAAGAGACTTGATGATCTCTAAGGTATAATTGAAATTCGGATATCATTAACCAAAGATCAAGGCAGAGTATGTACATTAAGGCCACTTTCTGTACATATCAAGGGCACTATGAGTTCTTGGTGATATCTTTGGATTGACTAATACCATGACGACTTTCGTAGGTCTGGTGGATAAAGATTTCGAACCTTTTTTGGATAAATTGTCATCATCTTTGTTGATGGCATACTTATGTACTCCAGGAGTCAGGAAGAGTACGAGTAACATTCGTGCTTTTTACCATAGACCTTGAAAGGACATTGATCTTATGCCAAGGTTTGAGACTATTGTTTTGATGGGATGGGTTAAAGTGTGGCATAGCCGAGCACGTGTCTAAATGCCTAACTTGTTAGCAAGTTAAGGCAGACATAAAGAGGACTCCTGGGTTACTTCCACGAATGGTCAATCAAAGCGTGCCATTCGAGCCTTGGAGGATATATTAGGGTCCTATGTGATGGACTCTAGAGGTAGTTGGGAGACCTATTTACCATTGTTTTCTAGAGGTAGTTTGGAGACCCATCTACCATTGTTTGAGTTGTACACAATAACAGTTATCAAGCTAGCATTAAAATGGCATCGTTTGAGGAGTTGTAGAGCAGACGATGTGGATCTCCTATCGGTTAACAGGTCTAAAGTCAGAGATGTAGAGTTAGTTGGGCTCAATCTTGTTCTTAAGGCTGTAAGGAAAGTGAAACTTATTGTGAGAGGCTTCCTGCAGCTCAAAGTAAGAAAATGGGCTACACGGATCATCGTCTGAGGGATTCTGAGTTTTCAGTTGGTGACATGGTCTTCTTGACAGTGTCTCTTATGAAGGGTAAGTTGAGGTTTAGAGTGGAAGGGAATCTCAATCTGAGATCTTAGTAACCTTTGAGATCATGGAGCGAGTAGGTAGGGTGGTATACCAATTAGCTCTATCGATGAATATGGAGGGCGTGCCTTCAGTATTCCACGTTTCAATATTGAGAAAGAATCTTCATGACCCTTCGCATGTTTTACGACCTCAAGAAGTCTAGTGTGATGAGGACTTGTCTCGTGAAAATTTCCCGATGGCCATTTTGGACCAACAAGTGAAAAAGCTAAGATTTAGGGAGTTACCTTCCATAAATATTCTTGGGCAAAACCATTCCCATGAAAACATTTACGTAGGAACCTAAGAAACTGTGAGGTTGACGTATCCCCACCTACTAGATTCTTAAGGTGAGAAATTTAAGGACCGAATTTCCTTAAAGGGGGAAGTCTGTAACACCTGGTTCTAGGGGTCTATGATTCTTATGTATACTCATGGGTAAATTGTGGTACTTATAAATTTTTGGGATCCTAGATGTGATATTGTGGTGTAAGCATAAATGTTAGAAATTTTGTGGTGTAAGGTATCTAAATCTATATGTGGCTAAGAGTGAAGAGTGTTGACTTTGAGTGAGAGTCAACGGGACATGGAGGGAATTTTAAATATTGTCCATACAACATGTACTCCTCTCATCCTCCAAACCCTTCATTCCCGTCACCTCTCTCTCACTGAAGTCTTCTCCCTACCGCACCTTCTTCTTCTTCTTGTCCTTCTTGGCTTATCAATGGCAATATTTCCCTTCCCATTAGTAGCCCATCAAGAACAAGTGAGTATTTCTTCCTCTTCTTGCTTTTATTTTCACATCTCAAGAACGCTAGGTGGGAAGAATAGGATTTTCTAAAATTGGGAGTTGGGTGTGGTGTTAGACCCTTTCTTTATTTATTTGTGAACTATAGGGAGTGTTCTTGAGGGATCATTTGTGGAATCTTGGCAATTTTGGGTGACTTCTCTACAAATCAAAAAAATGGGGAAAATTTGGGGAATTTCTTAGCTATTTAACTCTTGTGGTGGCTCCCTTAAGCTTTAAATATGTATTTCTGAGTTGTTTGGGTGAGATTTCTTCTTGGTTGATTTTCGTTTGGAGTTAGAGTGTTTTGAAAAGGGATTGAGGGGATTTGGAAAGCTGATTTTCGAAAATTTATGGCAACCAATTGACTGTTTCGAAGGAGCCAGTTGATTGGCTGCTTCTGGAGCTTTGTCAAAGTTCGAGCAGTAGCACATCAGTTGACTGATGACCAACAATTAGTCGATCTGGCATCGTTTGGTTGGAATGGAATTTCTAACAGGCCGTATCAGTCGTCTGATTTCTCTTTGTTACCTATTAGTGAATTTGGTAATCTCAAGAGCGGTTAACTGATAGGTGACCATTAGTCGATCGATGGCTTCTAGGCGTATCATTCAATTGATAGGGTGATATCAATCAATCGATTTCTCTTTGTCACCTATTAGTAATTTTGGTATTTTTCGAATGGTCGACTAATAGGTGATCATCAGTCGACCAATGGCTTCTGAAAGTGTTTGGAAAGATGATTAATCCTTCCTTTTTCTTGTGCCTGGTTTATAGGGTGATATTCCTCTGGCCTTGACATCCTTATCTTCGCGAGTAATTCACACATACGGTAAAGTATAAGCTTGGAATGGAGGTGAGTGGAACAACTTTATTTCCACAATTTGAACCACCGAGTTATAAATGTCAATGAAAAGGGTTAAGAATGTGTTGTGAAAATTGTTAGTGTAGCAAGGTGGTCGTTCTGGTAGTTTGCTAGATGGATGTGGTTGTATGATACGAAGGTGTTATATTCAACATTTGTTATTGTACTGTGGCATGGTGCATATTATGGATCTTGTGTTATTGTATCGTGGTGAGGTGCATATTACAGAAATAGTGTGCTGTGATGTAGCACATGAAATAAACGTGCTTGTGTAGCACATGTGACGATGTGCTGTGATGTAGCACATGAGATAAATGTGCTTGTGTAGCACACGTGATATGTGCTGTGATATAGCACGAGTTAAACCTACTTGTGTAGCACATGAGTATAATTGTGTTGTGGTGTGGCACATGAAGCATTTGGTATTGTGGTGTGGCACATGAAGCATTTGGTGTTATGGTCTGGCACATGAAACATTTGGTGCTGTAGTGTGGCGCATTACGAGATGTTTGGTATCAAGAATGGTATCCGAGATATTCGTGCTATATGTGGCATTTATGGGATTCTAGGGTATGAGGTTGGGGATTTCATACTCGAGTAATAAGAAAGGTTTAAATGAGTTCCTCCCTTGCAACAACTTGGACGAGCTATTTAAATAAATTGTAAGTATAGAGATTTCCTTGAGTTGTTTATACTTTTACATGTATATTGTTGATATCTTTGTCTACTCACTGAGTACTTAATTACTCACACACCTCTGCTCTTGAATCTTTTCAGAGTCTGTAGCCAAATCAAGTGATGTGTTTGTAGAGCTATGAGCCTCGTGTCCACCAATCCTTCTTTGTATCTTTAGGTACTCACTTTTTGGATTTTGGTAACTTATTTACTCTAGGCGTTGCTTTGTGACTACGTTGGTTTGCCTAGGGCTTTTGTATGTATTTTGGAATGTGATCAGGGACAATGGATAGATGTTTAGTGACGAGAGATGGGATGCTATCTATTCTCTGTATAACTTATATTTGGTTATGAATGATTTGTTAGATCATTTAATCCCTTGGGCTGTATAAAAAAAAATTGTTTTCTTTACATACTTTAAGAATATTGTGTGATTACACTAACTAGTATGGGTTATGTTATTAGGCTTATGGTGTAGGGATAACCTTACTACAAAAGATGAAGGAAGTAAAACATAAGAACAAAATTACAGAATAAATGACCAGAGAAGATAGATTATTGGTATAGAAGCTTTTACTTTGGAAACTACACAGCTATTAATATCTCATTGCACCCAAAAGTATATAGACACATAAAGAAACTTAAGGTTCAACACTAAAATAAACACAGATAACAGCAGAAAAGAGTAATCAATATAAAGAAAAATGTTGCAACATCTAGGCAGAGCAACATCAACAGTTTTTGGAGCAAGAGACAATTTTGTCCTTGAATGATAGATAAAGTAGTGAGCTTTTGAACTCTAATTGAACATGTTTCATTTTTCTTCTAGTCAAGGCATCAGAGTATAGGATGTTGATTCTTCTGGTATTCTCCCTTGCAAATCTTATTTCCAGTTCCTTATTCATCTTCCTACAGGGGAAGAGTTTCTTCTTCATAAGCCAATTTGGAACTCTAGAGCTCCTTTGTTTGGACAGCGATATTCAAAAGGATACAACAAATGACATGTTGAAAGTTTGATGGCTCCATATAGCTCTTTATCCTGACAAGTATGCAATGTATGATTCTGATTCAGAAACTTTTCCCCATTTATTTCTACATTATCCAGCAGTTAGCTACCTGTGGAATAGACTCTAGTATTTTTGGCAACAATCAAGTGTCTCCTAGGGCTTTGGAACAATTTTCTCCTAATTTTAGAAGGCTCTGGTAGCAAGTAAGAAAACAAACCTTTCTGACAATGTGCAATTTACGGGATTATGTGGTTTGTATGGATGGAAGAGAAGCCCACATCTTCAAGGAAATATCTTTTCTTTAAATATATGTTATTGGACAAAGTTATGTATATGCCTTCACTTTGGTGCTCTACGTGTGGGTTTCTAAGGAAACCACTCTCCACGATATGCAAAAAGATTTGACAGCTTGTTTACACTAATAAGTTTTATAGGGCTTTTGTTACTGTATTATGTTATGAGCATTTTCTAGTAATTTCTCGTTTCACATCCTCCAACAAGTTGCACTCACTCTTCTTTCTAATAAAAAAATCTCTTCATCAGTGAGAAGAATTTAATGTTTATAATGTTCTTTTATGATGTGATGTTATATTAGGGTTTGTAATGGGATAACTGGGGTAATTTAAGGTTTAGTCATCAGTTATTTAGATTTGTCAATTGTGGAGTAAGGATCTAGGGAAATCTATCTCTATTTGTATGGGTTTCGTAGGGATTCATTGTTTAGGATTACCAATAAATAGGCTTGCAGTTAATTGGAAAAATTACCCTTAATTATTATGACTTGTGAGTGAAAAAAAATTTATTGAATTTAGTTCTTTTCACATATCTGATTCTGGTTTCTGTTCTCCATCACTATTGTGTAACAAAATCAGAATTAAAACATATTAAATTGTATTTGCACCAAGAATCCATGATCTCATCACACAATTACGTAGAGACTACTCATACTTAACCTTGCAAAACTGTAGCAAACTATAAGGAAGCTAGTAGACAGTTCAACGGATAACACCTTGTCTCTTAGCTTCTATCTCCTTCTCCATCATTTGTTCTTCACATAGCTGTCTCAAACATGGCACAAGTGCTTCTAACAAGTACTTATGGTGCTCAACTTTCACTGTTTTACTGATTTCTTCTTCTTGCTTCATTTTCTGTAGGAAATAAATTGGTCGGGCTTTAAATCTAGAATACAGAAACCATATATAGTAAAATCAAATTTACAAGTGGAGAAGGACTGACCTTAGTATTCATCGCAGCGCAAACATGCTTTGCAATTGCAGTTTCCACGGCACACAGGACATGCCTCACCAATATGAAGCTTCCCCTCTCAAATGAGGATACCCAAAACTAAATAAACAGACAAAACTTCTCAAGTATTATATGTACTATTAAATCTCATCACAAAACTTCTCCAAGTATTATATATACTTGGACAACTCATTCACAACTTATAGATTCATCTAAATTATGTCATTCATCAATTTTTTCCCCTTATTCTTTCAGGTTATTCATTGATTTTGCCATTGGATTCTATGTAATACTTCCTAGGAAAGTTGTTTTAAAATTGATTGAATTTGTCATATTTTTTGTAAGTGTGTTTCTTTTTCTATGTATCATTTATTATTATTTATGTAATTTACAAAGTTCTAAGATTTATACACGGCTCACAACACTAATTATATACATTTCACATCATGAAGCTTGTAGATTAAATTATATAAAGTGAGTTAGAGGTTAGAGTTTGAGCTGCTCAAAATATATATATATATATATATTTCACAACTAGTAAATATTGAAAGTATAGAAGGCCATCAAAATAATTGTCTCACTAAACTTCACCACAAACACTTTTGTTAACAAGTTTTAGTTAATTCTCTAGAATTTACCAATTCATTGACTGATTATGTTTTTAATTTTTATAATTTTCTTTGAGTAAGCACTAAATAACAAATTCACCAGAATGCTATCATTAAACTTTCTATATTAATAAATTGAAATAATTTTATATTTCATATGACAATTAAATCAAGCGAAATAGGTATATTATACTCTTTACCAAAAAGACCAAAGCAACCCAATTATGCAGATAAGTCAATAGCCTACTCACCATCATTAAATGCAGATAAGTCAATGGCCTACTGACCATCGTTCAAATATTTTAATTTCATAGTACAACGACGTAAAGATTTTTAATGCCATCCGATACTGCTGAAATTTCCAACAAATATCTGCCTTTTTTTTTTTTTCTTTTCTTCCTCTCATTAACCATATATAATTTTAAGACAATAGTCAAAACAAGAAAAGTCATACTTGGTTTGCTAGTATTAGAACTGTTCTTTGAACCTTTATTCTTCCGAGCTTCCTAGCGGCCGCCACCAAACAATCAAAGCTATAATTATCAGAAACACTCTGCCTCCATCGTCAAAAGATGAGCATGACTTGTGCCACCACCTTGTTCCTCTCACTTTCCCTCCTTTACCTTCAATCCATTCTCGTTGTTAATGCTTACAGTCCCGATGATCAATTCACCATCAATTGTGGCTCCTCCGGGAATTCTTCCGATGGTGAACGGACATGGACAGGGGACATCAACTCTAAGCTCTTATCCACACAACAAGAACCGCTATCAGTTCCCGCTAGGGCATCCTTCCAGTCTTCTACCAAACAGGTCCCATACACCACAGCTCGTCTCTCTAACTCCCAATTCACCTATTCCTTTCCTGTCACCTCAGGCCAGAAATTCGTTCGCCTCTTCTTCTACCCAGGTTCATACCCAGGTTTTGATCGCTCTAACGCCTTGTTTACTGTAAACTCTGGTAGCTTCACGCTCCTCAAGGACTTCAACGCTTCTCTTACTGCTGATGCTGATGCTGACAGCAGCGACACCATCTTCAGAGAATATTGCATCAACGTGGATGACGGTCAGAGGCTGAACTTAACCTTCACCCCAAAAACAAGAACAAACCCAGATGCCTATGCTTTCATCAATGGAATCGAGATCGTGTCCATGCCCACCGATCTCTACTATACCAAATCCGACGGCATGGGGATTCCATTGGTGGGTCATAGTGGAACCCCATACTCAATCGGAAATAACTCTGCTTTGGAGACAGAATATCGGCTCAACGTGGGTGGACAACAACTCACTTATCGTCAAGATACAGGGATGCTCAGGTTCTGGGATGGCGATGACGAATTTGTGAAGATGAAGAATCAAACTTCGTTACCTGCTGCTGTTGAGGCTGTTAACGTTACTTACAGGATCATTCCTAATTATACTGCACCTGCTGAAATCTATGAAACAGCTAGGTCTATGGGAATGAACCCTAGTCTGAACAGGAGGGTTAACCTGACTTGGGAATTTTCCGTTGATTCTGGGTTTACCTACATGGTTAGGCTTCATTTTTGCGAGCTTGACCCAAACATTACAGGTTACGGTGACAGAGCGTTCTTCATCTATATAGCGGAACAGTTAGCTGATGATCATGCAGACGTTATGAGATGGACGAAACAGCGGGGGGTTCCGATTTACAAAGACTATGCTGTTTCAATGGAAGGAAATCAGAAGAAGGCGAAGCTTTTACTCCAAATGCATCCACTCCCAGATGGAGACACTAGGTACAGCGATGCGTTCTTGAACGGACTCGAAATTTTCAAAATCAGCGACCCAAGTGATAATCTCGCCGGACCCAACCCTGACCCTCTCCCTACTCCGCCCAACTCTGGTTCATCCGTTCAGAACTCGAAGAAGAAAGGTAGCAGTAATACGACGACAATAATCGGAGTGGTTGCTGGCGTGGTTGCCGGTGTCGTTTTGCTTTCGATCGTCGTCGTTTTCTTTGTCGCCAACAGACGGAAGAGAGTCAATGATTCAAAATCCACTGACGCAGGGTCCAAGTGGGCCCCAATTTCATTTGCCACGACCAAGTCCACCAACACTCAAGGCTCGTCTTTGCCGTCCGATCTGTGCCGTTACTTTTCACTCGCTGATATCAGAGCCGCCACCAACAACTTCGACGCGCATTTCATTGTCGGCGTGGGAGGATTTGGCAACGTATACAAAGGGTATGTCGACAACGGGAGCACTCCGGTTGCGATCAAACGGCTCAAACCAGGTTCACAGCAAGGGGCCCACGAATTCAAGACTGAGATTGAAATGTTGTCCCAACTTCGTCACCTTCATTTGGTGTCTCTCATTGGTTACTGTAACGAAGACAACGAGATGATCTTGGTGTATGATTTCATGGATCGTGGGACCCTGCGTGACCATCTTTATAAGACCGACAACCCACCTCTGACGTGGAAGCAACGGCTTCAGATTTGTATAGGAGCAGCAAGGGGACTACATTATCTTCATACTGGTGCGAAACACATGATCATTCATCGCGACGTGAAAAGTACAAATATCTTATTGGATGAAAAATGGGTGGCGAAGGTTTCAGATTTCGGGTTATCCAGAATTGGGCCGACAGGGATGTCGAAGGCCCACGTGAGCACAGTGGTGAAGGGCAGTGTGGGATATTTGGACCCGGAATACTACAAACGCAACCACTTGACGGAAAAATCTGATGTGTACTCATTTGGCGTGGTGTTGTTTGAGATATTGTGTGGGAGGCCGGCACTAATTCGAACGGCGGAGAAGAAACAGGTGTTGCTTGCTGATTGGGGTAGACATTGCCATAAGATGGGGACATTGGGTCATATTGTGGACCCAGCTTTGAAGGGGACGATGGCGCCCGAGTGTTTGAGGAAGTTTGGTGAAATTGGTGTGAGTTGTTTGCTTGATGATGGAAGCCAGCGACCGTCAATGAACGATGTCGTTTGGGGGCTCGAATTTGCATTGCAGCTGCAAGAGAATGCTGAGCAGCAGCGTGAGCAGATTAATGTTGAGAGTGATGACTTGTTTGGTAGTGCTAGTAGCACAAGTGTTGGGCAGGTTTCAGATATTTATGATAGTAGTGGAGTCAGCATGACCACAAGCAGTACTACTGGGGAGCGAAGTCATGGGAACAAAGAAACCGATAGGTTGATGTCTGCCACTGTTTTCTCAGAGATTATGGATCCAAAGGGACGCTGAAAAAAATACTCAGCATTGTGTGTGAGAACCATAAGGGTGGTGTTAAGATTTTAATAGTTTTATTTTATACATATGAAATCAAAGTTTCACAGAACTTGTTCTCCTCCGAATCTCTGTTTCGAAGAGTCTTGTCTGCCTGCTAATTACAAGACAACAGAACATATATAGTATTTGTCAAGTGTACTTGAAGGCTTGCAACATTTATAGAAAAGCTCGTTCCATTAGTTTGCTCTGCTTTCCCTGGTGAGTGAATCTGTGAAGCTGATGCAGGCTAAATATACAAGAATAATAAAACTCTGGTGACTGCAGTGATTAATTCACTGTGTTTGTTTATCAAGCAAAAACTGGAGTTTAGTGCTTCACTGGACATGCACCAACATCATGAAATGATGCTCCTCTTTTCAATCCCCTGCATAATTTACTCCTAACAATTTCAACCATCTGCAAATCGAACAAAAACTTCAAGGAAACAATCTCCAGGTCTACTGATTTGATTCTCATAAAGTCAAGTTTCTTAATTAAAATCCTTCAAAAATTATATTTGTTTTCAACTTTTTATTTTTTAATCATAAAATTTACTGTTATAAAATCTTAAATCTTTTTTTGTTAACTTACTTTGATAATTAAATCTTTTTTTGTTAACTTACTTTGATAATTAAAGTCTATTTTAAGACAAACATAATTTAGACGTATTTAATCTTTTAAAAATTAAATTAATAATTTATTCAAATTGACAAGAACTTGTTTACTTGATTGAAAGTTTGCCTGCTAAATACGCCGCTACGACCATCCAAGTCTTCACTTTGAAGTCTGACTAGACATTTTCGGACCCACGATGATGTGTCGTGTGAGTGTATTTTCCGAGCAGTTCCTTATATAAGTCAAGAATCTGTCAACATATTTGGTAATGATACATTTATTTTTTTCATTTATGACTCACTATAGAGGGTAGACAGCAGCCACTAGATAATAATACATCTTTTAATAATACATTTTATTTTCATATACAAATCATTGATGCACCCGGATCATGAGAGTGAATTTTTTATTTAGATAACCACAACTTTGATTTATCTGAGTTAGTTTTTAAAATTAATTATTCAGATTTTATAATTATTTTAAAAATAATAATTAATTAAAAAAAAAAGATGGCGGAGAAAGGGTGCATAAAAATGAGTATTACCAGCTCTCTTTGACTCCTTCCAAGTTATAGAAGAAATGATTTTCCACTGATAGTGCAATATAACAATAATAGTCAAAATTTTGAGATAAAGATATCCATTTTATTTATTTATTTATTATTATTATTATTTTAACTTTCATGTCGGTAGCAAATTGGGTACTCTGTTTATATAAATAACTTATTTAAGTGTTTATAGAATAAGTTATTCTATAATTGAAGAGTTTATAAGAACAAATTTATATAAGCTGTTTTCAGTTTATTTTCATAAGCTATTATGAACAGTTTATGAAAATAAGCTAAAAACATCTTTTTAACATGCCATAAACTAATTTTATAAACTCTTCCAAACACGTGTATAAGTACTTATATTATAAGATAAACTAAATAAGTTTAAAATAAGTTCTTCTAAACGGGTCCTAAATGCTACAAACATTATAAATTTCAGCATGCATACCTTTTAAAAAAGATGACAAACTCATATATATAGATTTTGTATTTATATATTAATTAATGTTTATATAAAAAAAAAATTAACACGATTGCATTACTCTTCTCATTCTAATTGCATTTTTATGTAGAAAAAAAATTATATTCTACCATCAAATAAATTCGTAAATTAAAATGAGAATAATGCAGTTACATTCTATATTAAAACAACTACATTCCTATTACATAGAATCTAATTGCATTCTTTCTATTTTAATATAAAATATTTATAATATGATGCGACAATTAATTTATTAAAATCATTACTTTTTTTAACAATGTGATCACCTCGCAATAAATTTAGAAAACTTTCCTAGATGGTAGAATATAACTTTTAGTTACACGAGTATAATTACAATAAAAAGAGTACAATTATTCAAGGTTGTTAATATCATGGTATTATTTAAGATTGATCACGAGATTAAAAAGATTAAATTATAGTTATAAAAAAAAAGAATAAATTATAAGATTGGATTGAAGATCATAAGTTTTCACTTCTAAATAAATATAGTAGTTAATAATATACATATGTATATTATATAAAAAATCAAAAAATATTCAATTTTAATAAGTAAGACACAAAATAATAATAATAATAATAATAATAATAATAATAATAATAAGAGTCATGCCCTACTTTTTATTGGCTTTATAGACCTCACTTTTTCTCACTTAATTGATATATTTTTTTTCATAATATATGATACTCTAATATCTCAATGTCAGCATTCATTAAATTAAGTTAAAAGATTCAATAAATTATGAATGATAAACCTATAGATGTATAGTATCGTAGTATCATTAGATGCTTAATTTACTGGCTTCTTTCCATTCTATTTGACCCCAATACATTAAAAACATGGTAGCAAACGAAGAAAATGTCAAAAATTTAAAATGTTAAATTATTGATTATATTGTAAGATGTTAAAATTTAAATCAAGATCATATTAAAATATTAACAAATTTTGATTTTACATGGGATTAAATTGGTTGAGGTTGCTTGAGAATTTAAGATCGTAAACTCTTAAAATTTAGAACAAAAAAAAATAAGATCTTGACATCTTTGGAGCTATTAGAATAAGGATGCTATTAATATATATATATATATAGGGATATTGCTATTAATATATATATATATATATATATATAGGGATACAAGTATTGTGGGATGGAAGAATTTAGAAAGGAGGGTTCATTTTATGCAACGTGATTGGCCATCCAAAATGGGAATTCACGTTTCAATTATTTCTTTTTCTACAGTATGATGATTTTTTAAGTAGTACATATGTCAAGAAATTTTTTTGGGTGTGTCAGCATTCTAGATGAACACACGATGATATTCTAAAAAAAAAAAAAATGTATAGTGAGCCACGTTTGCGACGTTTTATTCATTAAAAAAAAAGTTTGCGACATTTTGAAGAATATTTTAAAAGACCAAATCATACCGCCAAATTAGGTGCCTGAATATAAATTAAAAAAATTAACAATAAAAACAAAAAGGAGATATATATTAAAAAACTAATAATGGTCAGTTATTTAAGTATGACTGCTTCTATGTATAAACAGATGTGTAAGAGAGAATGCCTTTCTTTTTCCTTTTTAAAGGAAAAAAGAATCTGCAGGTTCAAGGAATACTGGAAATGAATCTGCATGTAATTTATTAAATAAATATAAAAAATTTAGATATAATTTTTTTATAATTTTTAAATAAATATAAAAATTTCAATTTACATATAATATAATTGGCTGAAAAAGTTATAAAAAATTAAAGTTACTGATAATTTAAAAGCACTAAAGAGATTATTTAATGGTATTAGATTTTTAATCATTTTTGAAATTTATTTATCAAAAAAGTTTTAATGATCAGACATCGTATCATGGATCCATATAGTTTTCGAAAAACAACAATCGAGAGAAAGGTGTTTATGAACCATTTTTGCATATGTGAAGAATATACCCACGTTTTCTCCGTTATTAATTACTACTACTAATAGAGCTAAAATGTATTTTTAACTAGGCCCGAGTCAAGGACCATTTTATTAATCCATTATGAGTAGAATTTCGGACATTCTTTGTTAAGTAGAAATTCAGCATTTCTGACCCAAAAAAATAAAAAAGAAATTCGGCATTTGTAATGTTGATAGTAAAATTTTCACCAAAAGGAAAATGTTAAGAAGAAAATATAGATATAGAATTCATATCCAACTCAACGTCAACATTAGATTTAGCATTCCAATCTAAACATAAGAAAGAACAATTAGTTACTTACATTATTCATTGCAATGCTTGAAAGAATACATGCTATTCCAGTTTTACCACAAGAAAGAATGGAACTAAGAAAATCTATTTGGAAAATTTCCTCATCTATGTATCCAATAGTTTCTCCAAGACGGTCAGTGAGTATGGCTTTACTTGCCTAGGGTTTTATCCTCAAAGACAATCATGAAAGACTAATAAATGTCCATCGCCAGCAACTCCAGCGCTCGAGGTGTATTTATTATAAGCTATTTTGGACTTATCCAACATCATAGATGGACCCAAAAAAATGGATACCTATCCCCAAGTAGATTGTGACCCAAATCTTGGCTAATCAAACCAGAAATGATAAAATCCTAGAGCAATTACATCTATTCATCTTTTGCACACAAGCGCTCTGCGTAAACAAACATTGAAATACTTTTAAGGCACTATACTGCATTGGGATTCAAAATTTTGTCAGGTTCATTCAAAATTTAGCAGCCAATACAATCAGAAAAAAAAAAAAAATCCAGCCATTTAAAACAACAGCAGCAACAAAAATAAATATAATATTTTATTAATAAACGACTGAAGCAAAGTTCAAAAAGAACCTACTAAAAGAAACAAATGCAAATGAGGATCCTCATTCAATCTAACAACAAATTTAGTTTATCACAAAAGAAGTTTCAGTGATAACCAATTTGTGTACCATATTTGACAATGCCAGCACAGTTAAAATATTAGTACATATGATCATGCAAAGAATGGGATATAAAATACAGTAACATTAGGTAATAATACTATTCCCTTCCTTTGAAGATATTAATCATATACATGTTTCTGACACAAACATATCCACAATTGAGATACATAACAAGGCTAAAGTAATGGTAATGCTTAGATATAAGCAATTTGATGGCCAGAGGTATATCTTTGCAACACTTTTTTTTTTTTGGGGGGGGGGGGGGGGGGTTTAACACAGAATAGAGGAAACTAGAGATACAATAGTAATGGTGAGTCTAGGAACTTTAAATTGGGGGGAGGGAGAGGGGGGCACAAACTGGTACTGATCCTGAGATATATGATTTAATAAATGGTGATCCATTTGTACAACTGACGTTTGCCACACAAAATTCTTCAGATAGGTAATGTCCACATGTTAACATAAACATCCAAAAATGTGCTGAAGTGACATTAATCTTGGGGAAGAATTCAATGCACCATAGCTCTTTTCTTTTCTTTTCTTTTTTTCTTTCTTCTTTGACATATGTGACTAAACAGTGGACACTGGAAACTCTCTATGATTAAATGTTTTTCTGATAAAACTGAAATAGGGCCAAGCTTTGCAATATTTTTAGCATATGCAAAGGTTCAGGAAGTAAAAAGATCTTATGTAAACTGATATTGAGAAGGCAGCTCGTAGATCAATTTGACTTTTTTGTAAACCCCAAAGTTGCCAGTCCCCCTCTCTGGTTTAACCTAGGGGTGGCAATAGATTTCCATGATCTGTAAATCTATCCTATATCAATTGAGGATAAAGTCAAACTGGGTCCAATTTTTAGTAGATGATTATGGATTATCCATCAGATCCATCCAATCTTTGTTTATTAAATCCACCCATTCAGATCCAAACACTAACAGCCAAGACCTATTAAAGAATATTCATGCTCACAAAGTTGACTAGAAAAATCAACATTTCGTGATTCTTGCCATTCTTGTTATTTCTTGCCTTTTTTGTAATCGTCATTAAGCATGGGTGATGCATGTCTTTTCCGTTATTTCTTTCCTTTCTGTTGCATTTAGGGTTTCCTTTATATATTTTGTAAAACCTTTTGGAGAGGCAGCTTTGAATGATTAATAAATTGAGGTTTTCTCAATCTTTTGCTCCAGTCCTTCGATATTCTAAGGAATCAACAAATTGTTGAGTTCACTGTTATGTTCCAACACGTACGCTGCATCATATTGGTATCAGATGCTGCACGTTCCTACACCATGCCGCCAAGTTTATGCGCATCATATTGGTATCAGAGGCCGCATATTCCTGCACCATGCTGCAAAGTTGACACGCCGCCAATGCCCTGATGAAAGACGTGATTCAGCGGAACGAGATTGCTGGATTGCGCCAAAAGGTAGATCAGTTAACTCAGCAATTGGTTACTCTCCGACGTGGAAGCAAATCCCTTCGTCGATGCAGATGTTGAAACAGGACCCATTTTTGATACTGAGGCTGATGCAAATGTTGAAGAGGAAATTTTAGAGTGTGATGTGGGTCCATTGTTGATGCTATGCCGCACCTTTCTGAGTCCTCGTGATCCGGATGATGATTGACGTCATACTAGCCTTTTTACTTCCACATGCATGATTGCAAGTAAGAAATTGGGTTTGACCGTTGAAAAATACAAGCTTTCCTGATTGAGTAAAGCTATTCATGAAGTTCATGAGAACATCTATTCATTCATGTTCTATAGGAAAAAGATCGTATTACTACCCAACAAGACACCCACTGCGGAAAACAATATCACTCTTTTGACCAGAGCTCCATTCGAACAAGCCATGGCAAAGATGGGGCTTGTTTATGAGTTTCTCACCAAACTGTGGATGTTGTTGGAGGAATTTTCATATCTCTTTCCTAAAGCACTCCCTAATGAATTGCCACCACGACCTCGTCCATATCCATGCCCACCCCTCGTCCACCTCCACATCCTAAGGATGAGATAGCGCTTGATTCGAACCTTCTCCCATGTACCTTGATGTTTTTGGAACTTGAAACTTGTTGATTTCTGGTTGAAATGTTAGCTTTGGGTGAGTATGAAATCAAGATTAATTTTCAAAAAATTTTGGGTGTTATGAAAGAAATCTTGAACCAAGTTTTGGGAAGTTTTTGAGTAATGAAATATGTGTTTTGATGACCCAATCTAGTGTCAAGAAGGTAGGTGGAGAGTTTTTGTGAGAAAAGTGTAGAAAAGCTGTATTTTCTCAAAGGTGGGTATTCATCCCAGCCCTCGACACCAGCCTGGCTGAGCCTAAAGGGGCTGGTGCCCTGGAAGATAGTTGGGAGTGTGAGGCACCACAATCTAGAGAACTATGTAGGATTTCTATTCTTTAATTTTTCCTTATTGGCTTGTTTCCATAGGACGTCGGGTGAGTTCTTGCGATGTTTCTTCCTCAAAATCGTAGTGAATCATTGTAGCTAGAAAGCAAGGTAGAAATTGTAGCTTGGATCCAAGGTGAGGGAATATCCTACTTTGCTGCTTTTTCATTCTTCCAGCAATTTTCTAAATGTTGAAGGAACATGTGAATAATTGAATTTAGCAAATTACTATGGCTGGATCAATTTTATTGTAGATGTATATGTGAGTTCCATAGGGAATATGTTAATTTGACTTGAACACTTGAGTGTATGAATCTTAGTTGCATGCAAGAGAAAGAAGCGTGCATAGAATGACTCATCTTATGATGACTTGTACATACGATTTCTTTGGAAAAAAATGTGATGCATATGAAAATGCAAATGTTATGGAAGTAATGATGACAAGAAATCTTGTGACCCTTGTGTTATATATTACAAGATGATATGATGCCTTTGATATGGTAATTGTGATTAATTTCATTTATGTTTGAAATTGTTTGTGGTTGTAATTGAAAAAGAGAAGGATGACATGGGAACCCATGAGGGGAGCAATAAGGGTGATAAAAGCATGCTAAATAGAAATTGTTCCAATACAAAAAGTATTGAGAACTAGGGCAAAATAAGGAGGGCATATTATAAAGGGAGCAACAAGTGAGAAAGGACCTAAATAAACACTTTATGCGGAAAGGACCTGAACATGTAAGAGAACTCAATTGAAAATCTGTAATAGCCCTTGTGTGATTTTGTTGCTCATCTATGAATTATGCCTCTTGTATTCTTGATTGTTGTATCACAAGTGTCAAAGTTTAAGTCTCTGGGATCAGTTATACAAGATGACGGCAAAATTATTGGAGATGTGGCACATAGGATACAAGCTGGGTGGTTGAAGTGGAGAATGATATCAGGAGTTGTTTGTGATCAGAAAGTACCTGATAAGTTCAAAGGAAAGTTTTATCGTACTGTTATAAGACCAGTAATTTTATATGATAGTGATTATTGAGCGATGAAAGGACAAGAAGAATAAAAAATTAGAGTAGCAAATATGAGGATGTTGCGATGGATGTGTGGTCATACAAGAAGAGATATGATCCGTAATGATCGTATATGAAGTAGAATTGGCGTGGTACTTACTGAGAAAAAAATGGTTAAAAACCGTTTAAGGTGGTTTGGGCCTGTTCAAAGAAGTGCCAGTAAGGAGAGTTGAGCAGATGGTTTGGAGTCCTGTAAAAAAAGGTTGAGGAAGACCAAGAATGACACTTAGAGAAGTTATTGAACGGAATCTTCTGGTAAATGAGATACCTAAAGAGTTGGTCATTGATGAAGCTCAATGGCGTCGTGCGATCCATGTGGCTGACCCCACCTAGTGAGATAAGGTTTTGTTATTGTATTCTTGATTGTTAATGTGGTAGAGTAGTATATCTCGTCACTGAGTTTTAGACCCACCCCTTTCCTCACCACTTCAGATTTGCAAGAAGAGGCCGCATTCCCCGCAGAGTAGACATCGTTGGGTCTTACCCCATTGTTCAGGGTATATATATTTTTGTTGTATCTCACCCCTTTCGTTTAAGAACTCTAGAAGTAAGCTCTGTAATCAAGTAGGTGGAATCCTATGGGTAAATGTATGGTTTTGATACACTCTCTGTACATGATGAAACGTATGGATTATCTTGTAAGCTCTATTTACGGCATTCGTATTTTTGAACTTGGTTAATGAGAATGGAACCAAATAGAATTATGCTCATGTAAGAATCTTAACTTGATATATGAAGGCATACCCCAATTTTTGAGATGGCTCTTTATGTATCTATTCAATTTACTGTTTCCATGACTTGATGATGCATGTTTAAGGGATAGTATGGTGTCGGCTTAGGCTTACAGTGGTGAGGTTAAGCTCACCTATAGTGCCAGTCACATGCTAGGTTTTGGGACATGACACAATGGATGATGGATAACTGCCTAGAGAATGGATCAAGGATGAAATGGATTATTCTAGAAGTATTTTAAAGGATTATAAATGGGTTAATGAATCAAGTTTGATCCACCCATTACAATATGATTCACAATCTGCCCATTTCTCATCCTGAGCTTTACCTAACTCCTTAGGTTCAATTTCATCCAGCCTGTTGCAGTCTAAATTGCACCGTAAAACAATGGGGCATAATCTGAATTCGAGGTTGAATAACTTAAAATAACATTGTTAGGAATATTACCAAAATTCTTAAGGGTCTTCTCCTAATAGTTTAAGCATTTGACATGAATTAATTTTTACATGATATGAAAGCCTCTTTGATGAAAAACGATGGCAAACCTACTCTAGGAGAAATAAAAGTCATAGAAACTAGTATTTTATTTTATTGTATTTTGTTTTATGTATGTTGTATTTATTTTCTTGAAGCTAGCCTATGTCTAGGACCAGCCTATGCCTATGGCCATCCTATGTCTAAGGCCAACTCATGTTTTAGTATTTCAACTCATGCATTAATTTTCCTTTTGACTACTTTGCATGCTCAACTACTTGCATTAAATGCTCTTGTACCTAGACTCCCTATATAAAGGGGTCTCTCCTGTATTGCAAGGCAGACTTGGATATTGAATATATTAAATCATAATATTTTTCTATCTCCCTCCCTCTCTGCATCTCCCTCCTTTCTCTCTATTTCTCCCTCATTTCTTGCTGTTCTCCCTTCTCCCTTTTTCTGTTCTACATCAATTTGGTATCAGAGCCTGGTTTTGTTCCACCCACACTCCCTGCTGCCTAAATCACAGATCCTAAACACCCCAAACAGCCCAGAAATTTCATTTTTGTCACTGTTTAGGCTTACCCACCCACGTCCACTTATCAACCCACAAAACTACCACCACCAGCTCCTCCGAAAACCGAAAACCGGCCGATCCCATAAGTCCGGTCGCCGAAGACCCATCCACGCGCCGCCGGAGCTCCCTGCGCGTGGGCTTCACGCGCCAGCACGTGCCAGCCTGCAGATTTCGAATTTTCTACCATCTTTCCAGCCAGCTTCCACTCTTCTCAACTCTGACTGCATCCAAAACCATCAAGGAACAACTGGGGGTAATTGTTACACTTATTTGGCTCATAGTTGTTAAGGTAAGGCATTCAAAACTCTCTTTGAAAACTTGTTGCTAACTAACTATATTGGTGGTAATATTGCAAGTGTGCTGAGCCCTCAACTCCTGTCCTTCTTACCTTATTTTCCATTCTTCATTACTGTATTTCATCTTTGCTAATCATCTTCATACCAAAAAAAAAAAAAGTTCACCGGAAGAACTTTCTTTCCTTATTTTCCACTTCTCATTGCTGTATTCCATCTTTGCTAATCATCTTCATAGTTTTGGAAAAAAAAAAATTTACAGTGATCAATAGCAGGCATTTTATTTTGTATCTAACCTCAATAGTGCAATTGCTTTCATTTTGCATAACCATTCGTGATCTGTATAATAGCCAAAATTTTCTTGTTGATCAACTTCTTGAAATAAAGTTAACAATGGAACACAACCATCAGAATTTCCAAGATAGATTGGACAAGTTCGAAGAAAGATTTTTACCTTGTGAAGAATTTGTGGATCAACGTTTTGAGGAACTTATGAGTGCCATTAAATTATTAGGAAGACAAATGAACGGGAAAAATACAGATGGCTTAGATGGGATATTAAGGGATCAATTTCCAAATAGGGAGGATGAAACTATGAGGGAAGAGAATTTATCAATTCATCACCCTCCTAGGATTTCACCAGTAGGTTCTAACAGAACCATTAGTCCTGACAATGGAAATGCTAAGAGAGTTCCTTATGTGCCTTCATCAAGACAACCTCAGTATAGGGAAGCTCGAAGGAATGAGCAAGAATTTAGGTGTCACTTTACTATGCGTCATGAATTACCTAGTGATGATAGGCAAATCCACAATGACTTAGGTGATATCACAAGGAAGGTTAAGATTGAGGCTACCGAATTTGATGGGAAATTAGATCCTAATGCTTTCTTAGATTGGTTAGCTAACATAGAAGATTACTTCGACTGGTATGACATGAATGATGTTCAAAGAGTCCGATTTTCCAAAATGAAACTTGTGGGATCTGCCAAACTGTCCAAAGAAACCTATAGCGCCAAGGGCAACCTCAAATGGAGGTTTGGGCTGAGATGAAAATGAAATTGAAAGAAAAATATTTGCCCACATATTACAAGAGCCAATTAATGAATCAATTTTTCAACCTTAGGCAAGCCTCTAGTGTTTCTGAATATATGGCCCGTTTTGATGAACTTGCTCTTAGGTGTGATTTGCAAGAAGAGCCATGGGTGGCAGTGACTCGATTCATTAATGGCCTCCGGTTAGACATCCAAAGGGAACTCAAAATTAATTTCCCTGAATCTCTTGAAGAAGCATTCCACAAGGCCCTTGAGGTAGAATCTTTGTCTAGATACTCATTTGCTAGGCGCTCTGCCTCTCAAGTAATAGAGTCAAAACAAATTCGCAACCCCAACATTGTTGACCGCTCTATTGGAGCATCATGATCTAGAGCCCAATCCGTGTTACCTTCCAGTCAAGTGTCTGGCCCTAGAAACACCAGGGGCAATGAATCTATAGGATCTAGCTCGCGACCTAACCATTGAATGCTTTCATTGCCATTCTAAAGGACACATTGCATCGAGATGCCCACATCGCACCTTGACCATTGAACACTAGTCTGAAATTCTAGATGAGAATAAAGAAGCCGATGTAGTGATTGACCCCCTTGACTGCCTTTTTGATATTGAGGATGATACTATACTGAATTTGACTCAATCTTTTGAGCATCTTAGTGTTATGAGATGTATTCTTTCTGTTCCCCTCTCTAAGGATTCTTGGAAGAGAACTAGCATATTCCACACCTTTGCAAAATGTGGGGACAAAGTGTGCAAGTTAGTTATCGATGGGGGTAGCACCAGAAACGTAGTCTCTCACATAGGGGTATCCAGACTTGGGCTTAAAGCAGAACCACATCCAGAACCTTTTCGGGTAGCTTGGGTAGATAAAACCTCTTTACCCGTTACCCAGCAATTTCATGTTCCCCTTCAACTTGGAGAATACCAAGAGGAAATTATCTGTGATGTCCTACAGATGGACGTTGCCCATATCTTACTTGGGAGACCACGGCTTTATGACCATGATGTCATTAACTATGGTAAAGAGAACACTTATGTGTTCAAACATGAGGTAAAGAACATTTGGTTGCGTCCTGCGATCAAAGAAAAAGGAATCTAAAAGTCACAACATTCACTTGTTAAGTCACAAGCAGTTTGAGAAAGAAGGTAAAGTTGATGTCATGCTTGCCTTAGTTCCTAAAGCATCAATTGGTATCACTTCTAAAAACACTTTTCAGGTGCCTAATGAGATTTCTAAACTGTTAGAAGAGTTTCATGACATTGCTCCAAATGAGCTTCCTACGGAACTACCACCAATGAGGGACATCCAACATGCCATCGATTTGATCCCTGGATCTCAACTCCCCAATCTTCCCCACTATAGGTTAAACCCTAAAGATAGGGAAGAATTGAATAGGCAAGTGAATGGGTTACTTGAAAAGGGCTATATCCAACATAGTCTTAGCCCATGTGCAGTTCCTGCCCTCTTAACTCCCAAAAGAGATGGAACCTGGAGAATGTGTGTGGATAGTTGAGTGATTAACAAAATCACTGTCAAATATAGATTCCCAATTCCTAGGCTGGAGGACATGCTTGATTTAGTGGCTGGTTCAAGTTGGTTTTCAAAAATTGACCTCCGTAGTGACTATCACCAAATTAGAATTAGACCAGAGGATGAGTGGAAGACTGCTTTTAAGACCCAAGATGGGTTATACGAATGGTTAGTCATGCCCTTTGGTCTCTCTAATGCTCCTAGCACCTTCATGAGAGTCATGACCCATATTTTCAAATCTTACCTAGGAAAATTCTTGGTAGTTTACTTCGATGACATTTTGATTTATAGCAAGTCTAGGGAAGAACATGTAAATCATCTCCACATAGTTTTTCTCACTCTTCGTCAAGAGAAGTTCTACATTAACCTCCCAAAAAGTGTTCTTTCTTACAAACTCAAGTTGTTTTCCTAGGATTCACAGTTTCTGAACATGGTCTAGCTACTGATCCTGAAAAAGTCAAGGCTATTAAACAGTGTCCTGAACCTACCCTGATCACTGACGTCCGTAGCTTTCATGGTCTAGCCTCGTTCTATAGGCGTTTCATTAGAGAGTTTAGTACCATCATGGCCCTTATTACAGACTGCCTCAAAAGAGACAAATTTTGTTGGACTCCAGCAGCTGCTCAAGCCTTTGCCACCATTAAACACAAGCTTTCTGAAGCTCCTGTTTTAGCTTTACCTGATTTTAAGAAGCCTTTTGAAGTTGCCTGTGATGCATCTGGAGTAGGAATGGGGGAGTTCTTAGTCAAGAAGGTCATCCTGTAGCCTTCTTTAGTGAAAAAATCAATGAGGCCAAGCAAAAATACTCCACCTATGACAAAGAGTTCTATGCCATTGTTAGAACTCTTAAACATTGGCAGTTCTATCTTCTTCCCCAAGAATTCATTCTATACTCTGATCACCAAGCTCTTAAGTTTATTCATTCACAAAGGAATCTGAATTCTAGGCATGCAGAATGGGTTGAATTTCTTCAGAGGTTCACTTTTGTGATCAAACATCGATCTGGTGTTGAAAATAAGGCAGCTGACGCATTAAGTCAAATGTCCACTATCTTACATTCCTTGAGTGTCAGCGTTACAGGATTTGATAGGTTGAAGGAGGAATACACCAATTGTCCTGACTTTAGCATTATCTTTCAAAAAGTGAATAATGGGAATCGTCATACCTACGAAGATTTCCTGATCAAGGATGGTTACCTCTTTCGTGGGCCTAAGCTATGCATCCCTCGTACATCTTTAAGGGATTTTCTTGTCTAGGAGTTACATGCCGGAGGGTTAGCTGGCCATTTTGGTAAGGCTAAGACTATAGCTTTGGTTGAGGATAGATTTTATTGGCCCTCCCTGAAACGTGATGTTGCTCGAATTCTATCTTAATGCAGAACATGCCTCACCTCCAACGCAAAGAAGCAAAACACTGGCTTCTATACTCCCTTACCCATACCTCATGCACCTTGGAAAGATCTCAGTATGGACTTTGTATTGGGACTACCTAGAACTGCCCGGGGACATGATTCTATCTTTGTTGTCGTTGATAGGTTTTCTAAGATGGTTCATTTCATCCCCTGTAGCAAAACCACGGATGCTTCCCATTTGGCTAAATTATTCTTCCGTGAGGTAGTACGTTTGCATGGCTTACTCTCTACCATTGTGTCTAATAGGGATGTTAAATTTGTTAGCTATTTTTGGAAAACCCTTTGGAAGCTTTTTGGCACCCATTTGAAATTCTCTTCAGCATTCCATCCTCAGACAGATGGGCAAACTGAGGTTACAAATCGTAGCCTTGGCGATTTGCTTCGAAGCTTAGTGGGAGATAAACTGGGAAATTGGGACTTGATTTTACCAATAGCTGAGTTTTCCGATAATAATTCGGTGAACAAGTCCACAGGCAAGAGCCCTTTTGAGATTGTCCAAGGTTATACCCCTCGCCATCCCATTGACCTTTTGCTCATTCCTCTCACTACCCGTACCTCTGATTCAGCAGAATCCTTTGCCCAACACATTCGTGACTTGCATGTTGAGGTTAGACGCAAACTCACATTAAGTAATGAACAATATAAATTGTCTGCTAATGTTCACCTTCGATACCAGAACTTTAATGAAGGTGATTATGTGGCCCGTATTCGACCTGAACGTTATCCTAAACATTCCTTCAAAAAGGTACATGCCCGTGCTTCTGGGCCTTTCCGCATAACTAAGAAACTTGGACCTAATGCATACTTGCTTGAATTGCCACCTCATATAGCCATTAGTCCTGTTTTCAATGTGGAGGATTTGTTTCCTTATCGAGGCACCTTTGAGCCTCCCCCTTTCTTTTCTGATGGCATTGCAGGTACTCAACCTCCTCAAAGTCCAACGCCCGTCTTACCTTCCGTGCCTCCATCTACTTAAGTCATTGATGCAGTTCTCAACGACCAGGTTGTTTTCTCCTCACACGGTCCCCTTCACCGCTACCTCGTACGATGGAAAGGCCGTTCTGATTTGGATGCTACTTGGATCACCGAGGACGAGTTTCTATGCCTAGATCCTGATCTGTTACAATCTTACCAGAATTCTCACTCTCCTGAGGAGAGTTCTCTCCAACCCGGGGGAAATGATGAAAAACCATGGCAAACCTACTATAGGAGAAATAAAAGTCATAGAAACTAGTATTTTATTTTATTGTATTTTGTTTTATGTATGTTGTATTTATTTTCTTGAAGCTAGCCTATGTCTAGGGCCTGCCTATGCCTAGGGCCATCCTATGTCTAGGGCCAACTCATGTTTTAGTATTTCAACTCATGCATTAATTTTCCTTTTGACTACTTTGCAAGCTCAACTACTTGCATTAAATGCTCTTGTACCTAGACTCCCTATATAAAGGGGTCTCTCCTGTATTGCAAGGCAGACTTGGATATTGAATGTATTGAATCATAATATTTCTCTATCTCCCCCCCTCTCTGCATCTCCCTCCTTTCTCTCTATTTCTCCCTCATTTCTTGCTGTTCTCCCTTCTCCCTCTTTCTGTTCTACATCACTCTTTGACCAAGCAGTTATTTGATACTTGCCGCCCTATTATGTTTAAAAATGACATGAATTAATTCTTCATATGATATCAAAGCCTCTTTGACCAAGCAGTTATTCGATACTTACCATCCTATAATCTTTAAAATTTTTCAGTACAGGATATAAGAGGCCTGTGCTCTGCTTTCCTCATGCTTCAAGCCCAAAGGATTTTTGAATGAGGGGACCATCTTAATAAAATTATTTATGGGTTTCCTCCAAATTTTTTGAACTTTTAGTATGACTTGGTTTGTAAAAAACATAATGTGACAAAATTATTTGGTATACAGGTAATCTTAAGTGTAATAATAACAATGTCAAAGCATAACTAGAAAACATATAAGCCAATGTGCAAAATAACTCAACTACAGTGACGATGAGATGAGATAACTAAGAAAACTCAATTAATTTTAAAGCTATATTGAAGTTAAATAGCTATTTCTAGTATTTGAAAACACCAAACCATAATGATCAAACAAGATTTTAAAAAGACATATCAGGCAATCACAGAATTTGTACAACATTATATTTAGTCAAAATGAAAATTTTCTTACTCAGATATTCATAGGCCAATATCATTGAAGTGCCCCATGCTGACATGCTGACAAATCTTGGACCAAATCCTCTATATAAACCTTTCCAACCATCCTCATTGATTAAATCCTTAACGACTTTTTTGACAGTGCTTCTCTCATCATGTCCCATCACCTGGAGTGCGGAATTAATTTAGTCCAAATAATTAAGTAGGCAGTGACTAGGTATATGAAGATAATTGAGACACTAATTGCACTTATATCATATTTAAAAATCCTCCTCATTCTTTCCCTTTCAAATGTCTTTTGAAAGATAGCGTGACCTTTTATCACAACCATGACTGCTCAATGATAGCAAACTCTAAGGTGATGCTTGGTATATGGGAATCCTAGTTTCTCAAGTACTTGAAGGCCTATTTTTAATATGTTTCTGGAAAAATCTGAAATTCATGTGTAATATAGGGATATTAATTCCTTGATATATATCACGCTCCAATTTTTTATATGCAACTCCAAGAAGTCCTTCGGAAATTAAGATAACCGCATACTAACCACCGCCTAAGATTTACTCTCTTCAAACCACAAAGCCTTGCGGAGAAAGGGTACACCCAAATCAAAGGGCAAAGATTTCCCAGGACTTTGATCCAAATGGTGAAATGATTTCATAAAATTCACCAAAGATATGGGCCGGCAGGTCCCCTAGCAAAGCCCAACAAAATAAATATCTGTGGTGCCTGAAAGCTTAAATTAGAAAAGGCTCATATATGGCTTAGTAGCCATTTGACAAGTTCATCAGTAATGAAGCATGGGATGAGAGGCATGACACAAAGAACAGAAGGATACTAAGATAGTCAAGTGAAAAATTAATCAAGAGAACAGGATCAAAGGGAAAGCACTATATGTTGCAAAAAGAAAAGAAAAGCAGTAGAGTAAATATATATAAAAAAGTCTTAACTCTTAAAAAGGAAACAATAAAAACCTAATCCCTTAATTCTTGGGATGATCCCATGATTTCTGGGATTGATTCCTAAAATAAAAAAGGTAAAATAATATTTAACTAGAGTAGAATATTTACACTTAAAAAAGGTAAATATATGTAAGATCTAGGATTTTAGGGATACAATGAAGGTAGAATATTTACACTTAAAAGCCAAAATATTTCCTAAAATACATTTCAAATCTTTTCAAACTGTTTCCTAAAATTGGCAGCTATGTACACAAATTTCTCACACTCCCCCTCAAGTTGGTGAATGAATGGTTTCTTGGAAACAATATTCTGGAAAGCAGAGCTATTCAATCCTTTAGTTAGAATATCAGCAAGTTGGTCATGTGTAGAGACATAGGGTGTACAAATCAGTAAGAAATGTCTATCCACTTCAATATGCTTTGTGTGGTCATGTTGTATTGGATTATGGGCTATGTCGATGGCAAATTTGTTGTCATAGTAGAGTCTCATAGGCCATCCCACTTTATCTTTAGATCTTCAAGAATAATCTTTAACTAGAGTAGTTTACATATACCTTGAACCATTGCCCTAAATTCAACTTCTGCACTTGACTAGCCACCACATTTTGTTTTTTGCTTTTGCATGTCACAATGTTGATCTTCTATCAACAACTGATCCAGCATAGTCGACATCAATGTATGCTTCAAGTATTAACCTTCGTTTCTTCTATACAAGATACCTTTTCCAAGTGTGCCTTTAAGATAATATAGTACTCTATAAGCAACTGGTAGATGAACTTCCTTTGGGTCAAGCATGAATTGGCTGATCACACTCACTACAAATGCTGTGTCTGCCCGAGTGTGAGATAGGTAAATAAGCCTTCCTACAAAGCGTTGATATGACTCTGTCAACTGAGATGTCTTCCTCAGCTTTTCCAAGTTTGAAGTTACGATCCATAGGAGTCCTTCCTAGTTGTTTTGCCTGATTCCTTGAGAACATCTATAATATATTTTTGTTGACAAACAAAAACTCCCGTCTTAGAGCGAGCCACTTCTATTCCAAGAAAGTATTTCAGTCTTCCTAAAGCCTTAAATCTCAAACTCCTTAGCTAGACATTGACCAAAAGCTTGGTTTTCTTTTACATCATTTCCAGTTACTATTACATCATCAACATATATCAATAGGGTTGTGCCTCCACCTAAAGAAGAGTGTTCGATGAATAATGTGTGATCACCTTGGCTTTCTTTGTAACCATAGCTGTCATAACTTTTGCAAACCTCCCAAACCAAGCTCATGGAGATTGCTGAAGGCCATATAATGCCTTTTTTAGTTTACATATAGTATTTGCATCCAAAATCATTCCATAAATTTCTTCTTCTAGCTCCCCATGTAGGAAGGCATTTTTGACATCAAATTGCATGCTTCAAGTATTAAGCCTTCGTTTCTTCTGTACAAGATACCTTTTTGAAGTGTGCCTTTAAGATAATATAGTACTCTATGAGCAACCAATAGATGAACTTCCTTTGGGTCATGCATGAATTGGCTGATCACACTCATTACATATGCTATGTCTTCCCGAGTGTAAGATAGATAAATAAGCCTTCCTACGAAGCGTTGATATGACTCTATGTCAACTGAGCTGTCTTCCTCAGCTTTTTCCAAGTTTGAAGTTAGGATCCATAGGAGTCCTTCCTAGTTTGCATGTTGTTTTGCCTGATTCCTTGAGAAGATCTATAATATATTTTTGTTGACAAATAAAAGTTCCCGCCTTAGAGCAAGCCACTTCTATTCCGAAAAAGTATTTCAGTCTTCCTAAAGCCTTAAATCTCAAACTCCTTAGCTAGACATTGACCAAAAGCTTGTTTTTCTTTTACATCATTTTTAGTTACTATTATATCATCAACATGTATCAATAGAGTTGTGCCTCCACCTAAAGAAGAGTGTTCGATGAATAATGTGTGATCGCCTTGGCTTTGTTTGTACCCTATAGCTGTCATAACTTTTGTAAACCTCCCAAACCAGCTCATGGAGATTACTGAAGGCCATATATTGCCTTTTTCAGTTTACATACAGTATTTGCAACCAAAATCTCTCCATAAATTTCTTCTTCTAGTTCCCCATGTAGGAAGGAATTTTTGACATCACATTGTTGCAATTCCCAACCATAATTAGCGGCAATTAATCTACTAGTATTCATTTTTGATGCTGGGGCAAAAATTTCTTGACAGTCAATTCCATAGATTTGGGTATAACCTCCGGTTACCAACCTAGTCTTGTATCTTTCAATTGACCCATTAGCCTTGTACTTCATAGTATACACCCACTTGCACCCTACTGGTCCTTTTCCAGATGGTAATTCTACCAATTCCTAAGTTTTAATTTCCACATTCATAGCTTGTTTCCATTTTTCATTAGATAAAACCTTAGATAAATTTGTAGGAATGGTGATAATGTTTAGGCTTATAAGAAAAGCTTTGAAAGATGGTGAGTAGTTATTAAAAGAAAGAAATTGTGCAACGAAATATAAAGGTTGTTTTGTACATTTTCTAGGTCCTTTTCTAAAGGCAATGGGTGGATAAAGATCCTAGTCACTATCCTCAAAAACCTCATTTTCATTTTGTAATTGATGGTTAGAGATCATTACCTCATTTGAAGGAAATGAATTGGACTCTTGGGTCTGCATAGGTAGCCACTTTCTTCCTTGTAAACACCTTGCCTTTGCCAAATCTTACTTTCTCAAGAGAAGAAACCAAATTGTCTTATGTTTCAGGTCTGGACATGGGTTCAACCACTATTTCAAGCTTAGTTTCTTGGTTTTCGGTCTCGGTTTCAGTTTTGGATATGGGTTCAGCAACTATTTTGATAGGTATTGGATAGTTGATTGGGTAGTGGGCTTCCTGTTTGGGCTGTTTGGGGTAGAAAGGGTATTTTAGAGTGTGAGGTTAGTTATATTTAGCAGAGGAAGGGCGTGAGTGGAGGCAAGAGAGTATTTTGTCAGAAGTTGTGGCTGGAGCATTTGCTCTAAAGTGTGGGGCAGAATTCCTTGGTTGTATGGTTTTCTTTAGGAGCAGTAGCTCTGGGGTGGGATTATTCCTTGTAATTCTTTAGTTTTTCTATTAAATATCATAGTTTTATTTTCCGGTTCCTATCAATTGGTCTGACCTGCTGGATAACTGGAATGAGGGAGCCAGTCACAAAAAATATCAGACCAAACATTGGAAGAAATATTAGAAAGGTTGAAACAAGTTCTTAATACGGAGTTCGACCGATATAGGGAAAGGATATAGGCGACTTTTGCTGCTATCGAAGGAAAAGAGGGGCTGTCTTTAGGCAATTCCACACCTGTTGATGGACCTTCATCAGCTTTGGAAAAGCAATCGAGAGATGAGCTCAGGGTGTTTTCTGGAGAAGACAAAGGAGACCCTAGGTTATCTGGAGAAGACGAAGGAGACATCGGTAACAAAGGAAATTTCATGGGAGGTCTCAAGTTGGAGGTCAGGCCATAGATACATAACTCCATACCAACGCCGAGATGGCTCACTTGAGATATTGAGTCTGAGATAGAAAAGATTGGTCGAATGGGTAGCATGCCTTCATCTGGTTGATATGGAGATGCGTTCTCACCGAACCCATTCATAACAGGCACCCGAAAGGACAGAGAGTAGTGAAATCCATTGGGGCAAAGTAAGCTGGGTTCGAACTGGGCTTCACATGTCCAAAAACGTGACACAGCAAAAAAAATGGGCCAAACAGCAGTGGCCCAACTTGGAACACAGCTTCAGTTGGGTCAAGCTCGACTCCAGTAGGTATTTTGAACATAATCACAGGGGGAGACCTTGATCAAGCTTCGAATATGGAGAAAGCTAAAGGAGTAAAGTACCTGTCGACCAACAAGTTGATGGAAAGGAAGATCCGCTGTCTCTGTTTTCGGTGTGGTTCTGGAAGCCTCCTTTTGTCAGCGTGCTCTGTGGGTAGACCAACATTGACGACACTAAGGATGAGAACGAAGGGCTTTGAGGAGGTCTCGAAGGTGAGAGAGAAGGGTGAAAGGATGACTGGGAAAGTGAAGTGGTTCAATGAAGGAGGTTTCGATGGCCTCCCCAAGGATGTTGACATCACTGATTCCGACGGGTTTGATTTCCAGGGAAGCCAACGCGACGATGGCGGTGGCGGTAGCAGTAGTGGCCGTGGCAGAGCATCTCCGATGCTGTTTACTTCTGAGCAAAAACTTGATGTTCTTCACCGTATCCCTCTGTTCTTGTATTACGGTCATGCTTGTGGTTTGAAGTTGAAGGTGCGAGCAACATGGGAGGGTTAGACTTTGAGAAATGGATTGGGTTCAGCTATATGCAGTTGACGCAAAATAACTCTATACTTGGGTCAAGCCCAATTTTTTGTTTCTGGAATAGGGGCTTCGACGGGTTCTACTGAGAAAACACGTGGAACAAGGCCTTCATTGGGATTTGTTGAGAACAGAGCATTCGACGTGGCTAGCTTTAGGTATTGGGTAGTGGGCTTCCTGTTTAGGCTGTTAGAGGTAGAAAGGGTATTTTAGAGTGTGAGGTTAGTTATATATAGCAGGGAAATGGTGTGAGTGGAGGTAGGAGAGTATTTTGTCAGAAGTTGTGGCTGGAGCATTTGCACTAGAGTGTGGGGCAAAATTTCTTGGTTGTAAGGTTTTTTGTAGGAGCAATAGCTCTGGGGTGGGATTATTCCCTGTAATCCTTCAGTTTTTCTATTAAATATCATAGTTTGATTTTCCAATTCCTATCAATCCACTATTTGCATGGGTAAAGAACTAGAACCAGGCAAGAGATTGATGATTTTGGGCATAGGGATTGATGAAAAGTCAAGTAAGAAGCTTTGCTTATCTTCCTTAGGTGTATTCTCCCCCTGAAGATAATGGTTAATAAAATATGGTTCTTGCTCATTGAAAGTGAAATTAGCTGAGACATAGAATTTTCTTGAGGGAGGATGATAACATTTATACCCTTTTTGAGTTGATGAGTACCCTACAAAAACACATTTTAGAGCCCTTAGGTCTAATTTCCCTCTATTTTGATTATGGATATGAACAAATGACACCCAAAAATTCTAGGGATGAGATTGTTTGTAGCTTTTAGGTTTGGCTAGAAAGTTGAAAGGATGTCCATAGGACTTTTGAAATCCAAAACTCTTGATAGCAAACAGTATATTAAGTGTGTAGCTATGAGAATAGCTTCTCCCTAGCAATTTTTAGGCACATTCTTTTGAAATAACATTGCATGGTTTGTTCAAGAGGATGACCATTTTTCCTTTCAACCACCCTATTTTGTTGTAAGGTATAAACACATGATGACTCATGAATAATTCCTTCTTTTTGAAAAAAGAAGGGTGAGATTTTAATTGAAATAGTCCTAGCATTATCAAACCTAAGTCTTTTGTTACTAATCCCAAACTAGTTTTTTATCATGGAATAAAAATTGGGGAAAACAAAGCTAACATCAGATTTTTGTTTAAGTAAGAATATCCATGTAACCCAAGTGCAATCATGAATAAAAAACAAACCCTTTTGCACCTAGAACATTACAAATAGTAGATGGCCGCCAAATGTCACTACGAACAAGGAAGAATGGAACAAAACTTCTTTTATTACTAATTTGAAAAGGCACAGTTTGTGTTTGGCAAGTTCACGCACTTCACAGTGAAGGTTTCCAACATCTAAATTCTTAAATAATGAAAGAAACAGTTTTAATAACTGTAAAATATGGATGTCCAAGACAATAATGATGAAGAAAAATTCTTTCTTTGTTGGATAGAGGACAAACTCTGAAATAAAAGTAGATGTTGTAAACCTTAGCTCCTAAAAAGGAAACAAAATAAAAACCTAATCCCTTGATGGGATGATCCCATGATTTCTGGGATTGATTTCTATAAGTGAGAACAATCTGATAATGCAATGTTCTGATCTATTACTCAAAGCAAAACAAGTATTTATAGGCTAGATTACAACCCTCAATCTCTCCTGAAATCACTCCACCGAATACCTAAGTCAGTCCTCATGAAAACCAAGTCAAATTGTTCAGGCTGTACACATGCTAAGTTCAGACTCTACTTTGACATATATACAGGCTATACTTTGACATATACAAGCTATACTTTGACACTCCCCTCAAGCTGGTGCATAGATGTTAATCATGCCCAGCTTGTTACATAAATAATTAATCCGAGTCCCATTTAAAGACTTTGTAAATAAGTCAGCAAGTTGCTCTCCTGTCTTCACATATCCAGTAGTGATTAAGTTCTCTTCAATCTTTTCACGAAAAAAATGACAATCAACCTCAATGTGTTTAGTTCTTTCATGGTAAACTGGATTTGAAGCAATATGGAGAGCAGCTTGATTATCACACCACACTTTTGCTGGCATTGAACACTTCACTCCAACCTCATCTAACAAATGGTATATCCACAAGATCTCATAAGCGGATTGTGCCATAGCTCTATATTCGGATTCAGCACTTGATCGAGATACAACACCTTGTTTCTTACTTTTCCAATGATATTAAGTTTCCTCCCATAAAGACACATAATCCAGTGATGGATCGCCTGTCAATCTTGCAACCGGCCCAATCAGCATATGCAAAGCATTCAATTCTGGTATGCCCATGGTTGCTGTACCATATACCAAGACCAGGAGCTCCTTTTAGGTAGCGTAGGATCTGTTCTAGAGCCTCCCAGTGTTTGACAGTAGGTGCAGACATGAATTGACTAACGACGCTTATTGCAAAAGCAATGTCTAGTCGTGTTAGAGTAAGATAGTTCAATTTTCCAACTAATCGCCTGTATTTTTCTGGATCATCGAAGAGATCCGCATCATCTTTTGCAAGATGTGCATTTGGAATCATTGGGGAACTACAAGGTTTAGCAGCTAGCTTTCCAGTTTCTGCAAGCATGTCAAGAACATACTTTCTTTGGGACAGAAGTATTCTTTTCTTACTTCTTGTTACTTCAATTCCCAAGAAGTACTTTAGGTGGCCCAGGTCTTTTGTCTGAAACTTGGTGTGCAAGAATGATTTGAAGGATGAAATTCCTACACCGTCATTTCCTGTAATGACAATATCATCAACATAAACAACAAGAACAATAATACCATCCTTTGATTGCTTGTAGAATACAGAGTTATCACATTTACTTTTCTTCAACCCAAACTCCTGAACTGCCATGCTGAACTTACCAAACCATGCTCGGGGACTTTGCTTCAAACCGTACAATGATTTTTTTAAATGGCAGACTTTCCCATACTCCCCCTGAGCAACAAATCCAAGTGGTTGCTCCATATATACTTCTTCGTGAAGGTCACCATGCAAGAAAGCATTTTTTATATCCAATTGATACAATGGCCAATTTTCGGATGCAGCTAGAGAAATGAACAGACGGATTGAGATGAGTCACCGGAGAGAATGTATCAGAATAATCTACCCCATAGGTCTGGGCATATCCTTTAGCTACTAATCTAGCTTTAAGTCGAGAAATGGAACCATCTGTATTAAATTTAATGGCAAAGACCCACTTGCATCCGACAGCTTTCTTTCCTGCAGGTAAGTGTACAAGATCCCATGTTCGGTTGGCATCTAATGCTTCTATTTCGTCAAGCATAGCAGCACGCCATCCTGGATGGGCCAAGGCTTCCTGAACAGTTTAGGAACAGAAACAGAGTCTAGAGAGGCAATCAAAGCACTAGATGATGGGGATAAATGATTATAGGATATAAAATTAGCAATGGGATAATTGGACTTAGGGAGGGTGCATTGACGTTTACCTTTGCGGAGAGCGATAGGTAGGTCATGATCGTTTAGTGGAGGATCCGATGACGAAGTGGCTAGCGCAGGACATGTATCACTGGTTGCTTGTCTTCGAGAATACACTTGAGTAATCGGTGGTCTTGCTGTAGCATGAAGGATATCAGTGTCCGTCTGTTCTGCTGATGAGTGCTCTTCAACTGGATTCCCTTCAGATGGACCAGCAGGGGCGTTTGAGGATGTGGTATTATAGATTAACCATTCTTCATCCTCCCCCTGACTTGGTGTTAAGGGTAGTGAGGAGAAGAAAGGTTGTTTCTCTGAGAAGACCACATCAGTTGAGACCAAATGCCTGTTTAGATCCGGAGAGTAGCACCGATAACCCTTCTGAAGACGAGAATATCCCAAGAATACACACTTCAAGGCTTTGGGATCAAGTTTAGTAATATGGGGCCGAACATCGCGAACATAACATGTACTTCCAAATACCCGAGGTTCCACAGGAAACAGTGGCTTATTGGGAAACAGAATACTGTAAGGTGTGGCACCATCAAGTGCTGTAGAAGGCATCCGATTAATTAAAAAACTTGCTGTGGAAACAGCACTATCCCAGAATTGTTTGGGAACTTTCATATGAAACATTAAGGCACGGACAGTCTCAAGAAGATGCCTATTCTTTCTTTCAGCTACCCCATTTTGAGCCGGTGTATCAACACATGAAGTCTGGTGAATTATCCCTTGTTGGGTTAAATAGTTTTGAAATGTTTCTGACATATATTCTTTAGCATTATTACTCCTTAAGACATGTACAGAAACATTAAACTGGGTCTTAATTTCAGCAGAAAAGGCAGAAAAATGGGAAAACACCTCAGAACGATTCTTCATAAAATAAATCCATGTCATTCGAGAAAAATCATCCACAAATGTAACAAAATATCTAAAACCAAATTTAGACAATACAGGACATGGTCCCCAAATATCTGAATGTACTAATTCAAAGGCTGATGCAGCCTATTTATTTATTCTAGGACTTAACGTACCCCGATGATGTTTTGCAAAATGACAAGATTCACATTCAATTGATGTTACATCATGATATTGAGGGCATAACTTCTTCAAGGTAGGCAGAGAAGGATGTCCTAACTGACAATGTGCTTCAAATGGAGAGGTGGCCTTAGCACAAGCAACTAACTGAGGTTCCCAAGTGTCAAGAATGTAAAGACCATTAGATACATGTCCTTTACCAACAATCTACTTCGTCATAAGATCCTGAAAAAGACAGTAATCAGGAAAGAATGAGACAACAATTTAGATCTTTGGTGAGTCGACTTACAGAAATCAGGTTAAAAGAGAGATTTGGTAGACTTAGAACAGATGACAAAGTAATAGAAGAAGTGGGTTTAGCTGTCCCTAGACCGTTAATGTTATATGTAGACCCATCTGCTATGGTAACCGGGGATGGAGATTTGTGTGACTTGAAATTTGAAAGAGTATTGGAATTACCTGTCATATGATCTGTGGCACCAGAATCGATAACCCATTTGTTTGAAGAAGAGATAAGGCATGTTTTACCTTGTTCAGCAAGACTAGTGACTGAAGTAGACTCCTTCAAGAAAGCTTGATATTTAGCATACTTATCAGCTGAAATTGTAATACCCTTCTCAGAAAAACTAGAAACAGCAGCAACATTGGTGGTTTGATACCTCTGGTTACGGTTCTGTAATTTTTTACAATTACGCTTTGTATGGCCGGGCTCTTTACAGTAATAACACACAATATCACTAGTCTTTCCAGTGGCCGAAGTTCCTCCTCTGTTTAGTCTTCTTTCAACATCCCCTGCTCTGGTAATGAGGGCATTAGGTTGTTGGGTTGATGAAGTATTTTCTGTACGTAAGACCCTACTGAATACTTCCTAAAGTGAGTTAATTTCAGTACTGGCAAGAATCTGAGATTTGGCAGTCTCAAATTCTGAAGGAAGGCCTGCCAGAAAACTCATGATTGCCATTTGATCCTTCTGAGACTTTTGTACCTTGATATCAGTACTAAATGGTAAAAGCACATTCAATTCTTCATAGATCTTCTTGAATTCCATGAAGTAAGCTGTAAGCGACTTACCTTCTTTCTCAGTACGATAAAAAGCTTTACAGACATCATATATACGAGATATATTTCCCTTACCAGAGTACAAGAACTCTAAGTATTCCATCAATTCCTTGACAAATTCACAGTGATTAATTAACCCAATTACTTCACTATCAATTGAGTTCGTAATCTGTAGGAACAAACGGGCATCATCTCTAAGCCAAATTTGTCTAGTTTCATCTGTAGGAGGTTCTTTTTCCAAGTGGTCATTTTTTTCAACACTCCGTAGATAAATTCTAATGGTTCTACTCCATTCTAAATAGTTAGACCCATTTAACTTATGCTCAGTTATTTTTGACATTGTGGGTACTAACTCATTAATAGATGGCTTAGTATCTGACATTTTCTTTGTGATAAAGACAAAGAAATAATGTATGAATTAAGAAATTTCAGAATATATAAACCTGAACCTGAATATTCACCAAACTGCCACTGAGTTGAGAATGTGAATATCCACTAAGCCAACTGATACTTCAGAATATATAAATCTGAACTTGGCTTAGCTTCCAGTTTAAACTCAGCATGCACAACTCTTGTGAATGATGCCCAGTACCTAAAAAGCTTCCAATGACGAAGATGACGCCGGGGATAGACCGGAAATGGCGATTCGACGCCGTCGAACCAAACCGCGACCGGAGATTCCACCACAAGCACCCTCACGGGCCGGCGCGTGGGAGACGATCCGAACTGTAGCGACGGCGCGTGAGCTTCACGCGCTTAGAGTTAGGTCACCGGACTTCGGTGACTGGCCGGATTTGCCACTACACACCTCCCTGGACCGGCGGTGTCGACTAACAGTCACTTCTAAGTGACCAACCAAGAAGTAACGCGATCTACACTGAAATATCCAGAAATACCAAAAAACCAAGAGCCTCTGATACCATGTAAGTGAGAACAATCTGATAATGCAATGTTCTGATCTATTACTCAAAGCAAAACAAGTATTTATAGGCTAGATTACAACCCTCAATCTCTCCTGAAATCACTCCACCGAATACCTAAGTCAGTCCTCATGAAAACCAAGTCAAATTGTTCAGGCTGTACACATGCTAAGTTCAGACTCTACTTTGACATATATACAGGCTATACTTTGACATATACAAGCTATACTCTGACAATTTCTAAAATAAAAAAGGTATGATCTAGGCCTATTTTAGGGATACAATAAAAGTAGAATATTTACACTTAAAAGGCAAAATATTTCCTAAACTACATTTCAAATTGTTTCCTGAAATTAGCAGCTATGTACCCAGATTTCCCACACTATACTATTTTATTCATGATTGTGAGACTTCCTTACCTTTCCAAAACACTAAGAGAACCCATTCCTCAGGTTATATTGTCATCGTAATGTTCAAAGGCTGACTATTTTTAAATGTCCAACATTTATAGCAAAATAATGTTAAATAGTTTACAATGTCTTAAGAGGTGTGTCATTTTCATGCTCTACAGGGCCTTATAGTCTACGACGCTGGCAAATTCATGCTAAAATCTCAAAATTATTCAAGCAAGACAAGGACTCGACTTAGCAATACCTTCAGACAGATATAATTAATAACAAAAGAAATATTGTCATAATTTTCAGAGAACTTAAATCCTGTTCAGCTGTACAGGCTAATGGAAGTTTTAAGTTTCTAAATAGAAAGGCAAGTTTGGCTATTCTTGTAGATATTATACAGTATACAGGATCAAAATTATCAATATTATGCGGCAGCACTATCTAATTTTTGGGAAAGGAAGAGAACAGGTCAGAACTGCTGACAGCAAAATTTACAAGCAGAAATTAGCTAAATAATTTTTCCCTTAACAGTGATGCCATAATCAGGCTTTTCTGTTAAGACTCTTCAATCAAAATATTAGAAAACAGCAAAACACAGGGATAATCCTCCTCACCAGAGCTACAGAGCTCTAATGCCTAAAACTCGATAATAGACTTTAAAAGTGATTATTCCCCTAACCCTCAGGCAGCCTAAGATCCTTCCCACTCCTCTGCCAGCAGAGCAGAGCCACTAACAAACTCCTCCACTACTAACATGGCCCACATGGCCCAAACTCACAATATTTCCTTATTACCCTTTATGTTGCTTCCTAGAATAAACCCTCCAAACAGGAGGTTTATGGTCACACAGCACAGTGTCACCTTGCTGCCCAAGGTCCCTAACATCACCTCCCCTTTCAACCTTAGCCTTGTCCTCAAGGCTAAAAAATGGAAATTGACTCTTCAACAAAAGTTCGTCCTCCCAAGTTGCTTCAGCTACACCCATACCCTGCCACTACATCAAACATTCCCAGTAATGCCTATCTCCTTCATGATTCAGCCTCCAAGATAAAACCTTCTCAGGTAGCACCATAGAATCAGCAGCATCTTCCAACTCTAAAGACAAATCAGGTTCACTGTCATAATTCCCTATAGCCTTTTTGAGCTGTGAAATATGAAACACCGGGTGGACCCTTGAAGTAGGAGGAGGTTTCAACCGATAAGAGACCAAACCTACTCGCTCTACAATCTGATATAGCCCGAAGAACTTAGGAGCTAATTTCTGATGGATATGCTGCATCACCGAGTGCTGCCTCTGTGGTCGAAGGCGCAAGAAAACCTAATCTCCTACTTCAAATTGCAAATCTGTTCTCTTCTTGTTCGTCTGAATCTTCATGTGATCTTGGGCTCATTTTAAATTAAATTTGAGTTGCCTCAAGGCTTCATCCTTATCCTTTAATTCCCTGGCTACAGCCTCAACCTTTGTCTCACCCTCAGTGTACTGTAATACAATAGGAGGGGGTCAACCATATACACTTTCGAAGGGATAAGTCCCTGTTGAAGCATGAAAAGAGATGTTATACCACAACTCAGCCCAAGGAAGCCAATGAGACCAGGTTCTGGGCTGTTCTGAAGCAAAAGATCTGAGATAGGTCTCTAAACATTTGTTGACAACCTCTGTTTGGCCATCTGACTGAGGATGATAAGCTGATGACATATTCAGCACCGTACCCTAGAATTTAAACAATACTATCCAAAAATTGCTCACAAACAAAGGATCCCTATCACTCACAACATAATTGAGAATTCCATGTAGAGGTACCACCTATTTAACAAAGACTTCGTCTATACTTCTAGCTGTGTAAGGATGATTAAGAGGGACAAATTGACTGTATTTAAACAATCTGTCAACTACTACTAGTATTGCTTCATAACCACGACGTCTTGGCAAACGCACAATAAAATCCATAGAGATATCATGCCATACCGGGTTAGGAATTAGAAGTGGTTAAAGTAACCCGTAGGGACTAGTAGAATATTTTTGCCCATGTGTCACAAGATTTGATAAAATCTTGAATCCTCTTCTTCATTCCATTGGCCGTCATGCGCCTATATGTGCGCAGAAATCCTGAGTGGCCCCCACTAGGAGTAGAATGGAACTCCTCTAATAATTTAGGAATGATGGCTGAAGTAGAAGAAATGACCATTCGATTCTTGTAAAGTAACCTCCCTTTACTGATGGAGTACCCAGGCCAAGAAATAGACCCATTTTGAAGGTCCTGGATGATCTTTTGCAAAAAAAGATCTTGATCAATTACTTTTTCAACATCAACACCTTCCTTCCAAATAGGAAAGGAGAGAATACTGCATAACTCAACACCCTCTTGCTATCTAGATGAGGCATCTGCCACTTTATTTTCCCTCCCAGCCTTATATATCACCTCAAATTGGAAACCCATCAATCTTCCTATTCACATCTGCTGACTATCAGTGGTGATCCTCTGTTCTAACAAGTACTTAAGGCTCTTTTGGTCAGAAAAAATAATAAATTTTCTGCCCAATAAATATTGTCTCTAGTGCTCTACTGCTAATACCGAAGCCATCAACTTCTTTTCATACAATGACTTGGATAAGTGAGCACTCGAAAATGCTTTACTTAAAAAGCAGTTGGTCTTTTCTGCTGAGTTAGTACTGCCCCAACTCCTTTACCACTAGCATCACATTCAATCTTAAAAGGGAATTGAGAAATTAGGAAGAGCCAATACTGGGGCTGATGTGACAGCTTCTTTTAATTTTTTAAAAGCTTCCAAGGCTTCAGAATCCCATAAAAATCCTTCCTTCTTTGTTAGTTCAATCAACGATTTAGCCACTCGTCCATAATTCGTAATGAATCTTCTACAATATCCGGTTAACCCCAAAAATCCTCTTACCCCTTTTACATTCTTGGGAGTAGGCCAATTTAGCACACTGCTCACTTTGTTTGGGTTCACAGCCACACCCTCCATTGATATTACATGCCCCAAATATTCAATCTCCCTTTGCCCAAAACTACATTTATATTCTTATTTGCAACAAATTGGTTTTCCTTTAACACTTGCAGAACAGCATCTAAATGATGTAAGTGAGATTCCCAATCAGCACTGAAAACCAAAATGTTATCGAAAAAAACAAACCTTCCGAGAAAAGGCTCAAATATTTGATTCAGGGCCGATTGGAAAGTTGCCAGGGCATTAGTTGAGCCGAAAAGCATAACCAAAAATTTGTAGTGCCCTTTCATGGGTCCAAAATGCGGTTTTTGACACATCTTCATCCCTCGTTCGGATTTGGTGATATCCGAACTTCAAATCCAATTTGGAGAAAAATTGGGCTCCATGTAATTCATCAATCAATTCTTCCACTACAGGAATTGGGTATTTATCAGGAATTGTAGCCTTGTTTAAGGCTCGGTAGTCTATACACATTCGCCATAAGTTATCCTTTTTCCATACTAAGATAGTCGGACTAGAAAAAGAACTCACTGTCGCAAAGTATGCCCTGATCAAGCTTCACACCTGCTTCTCAATTTCATCCTTTTGGTACTGAGGATATCGATAAGGACACACACTAATCGGTCCTGTTCCCAATTGTAAAGAGATAGAGTGAGTCATCCCACTCATGGGTGGTAAACCCTCCGGTTCTCGAAAAACTACCGCATATTGACCCATAACAGCACTTAACTCCTACTGTTGTGGTTCATTTAATTTCATTTCTCCTTTTTCCCGTTTCATTGCTTCCATGCTCCACGGTAACCCATCCTCCACTTGAATTCTTCCTACTATACTTCTCAAAGCATCTACATCGACCACATCTTCCACCTTTTGATTTCTTTCAGAATTACACAATTTAATAGATTTACCCCCTTTTACAAAAGACATGGTCATTTCTTTCCAATCCATGACCACCTTTCCTTGAGTCTCCAACCAACTCACTCCTAGGATAATTCCTCCTAACTCCATAACAAAAGCATCCACTCTATCTCGTAAATCTCCCAGTTGAATTTCGACTACTAGGCACTTCCCCTGTGTTTTAATCTGATGTCCATCTCCCAATCTAACTCCCATTTGGTACTTTGAGTCAATGGTTAAACCCAAAACTGATATCACCTCTGGGGAAATAAAATTATGACTAGCCCCATTATCCCTAAAAAACCCGGGGAATTCCCTCTACTGTACCTTTTAATTTCATTGTTCGACCATTTCTTTGATCATTCCAGGCTTCTGTAATGCCACATAGACCCACCAATTTACACTTTAAGATCTCCTCATTTTTCCCATCCTCAACTTCAATAGGAATCACTTCTCCAGCTTCATTCACCATTTCGTCATCCCCAATATTGAGTACGCGCAGCTGACGGTCAGCACATTGGTGTAAGGGATGAAATTTTTCCCCACGCTTGAAACACAGGCCACGCGCCCTGCGATCGGCCATTTCTAAGTAGGAAATGTGTTTCAGTCCTCAATTTCTCTCAAGCCCAGGTCGATGCTCCATTTCAAGCTTCCTCGCACTAGATTGAGCAACAGACGAAGAGCTTCAAGCATTGGATGAATGTACCCGAGGACTTGACTCAGTGCCCGACCCAACAAAGAATCTTGACCTACCCAACAGTCCTGGGTTGTTTGCCCGATGGCCAGCATGCCCAAAATTTCCATACGATGCGTTCTAGGTAGGGCTTGATTGTGGAGGGCCCAATCGCATGGCATACCTCGTTGCTGCCTGAGTCCAGTTTAGACGGATTGACAGCCCACTAGTCCCTTGCTTCGTGGTTCCTGAATCATCTTCATCTTCTACTGATAGCAGTTCCATCTCCACGTCGCATGCCATCTGCATAGCTTGATATCGGTTTTTTGGTTTAAGAGTTCTCACTCAGTTTCGAATCTCATTCTTCAGACCCTAATGAAATATCCCAAAAATTGCATTTCTGGGAGTTTACCACATTGGGATGAGTACAGTTCAAACTCCCATATATATTCATCTACAGTTTCTCTCTGCCTTATCTCTTTCACTTCCTCAAATGGGTTATTGAACCTCCCAGTGCCGAAACGAGCTACCATTGCATCTTTGAAATTTTCCCAGGTATGTTCTTCAGTAGATTCCTTCCATAAAGTGAACCAATGGATGGTTGGCCCTTCCATACTTAGCTTTGCCGGCTGAATCCTCACCTCCTCAGACGTCCGCTGTACTTCGAAATAGGTTTCCACCCTATTAATCCAAGCCACCGGATCAATTCCATCAAAAGCTAGTGCCTGGTAGTTCAACCTTCTTTGCCAATAAATGAAACTCATCCCATTTATCATTGATCATCACTAGAGCGTGTGGCATTGAACGTCTCTCAGGTATGTCATTACTATCCATTGACTAGCCTCTAGCATTCTCTTCATCTAGCTTCTTCCCCAACTTACGGCTCATCTCTGCCAAGAACGTTTGTTTTATCATCTCTATGTCCATTTTTAATTCTTGCTTCACATCTTCCAAACCTTTTTCAACTCTGTCCATCCTAGCCTCCACATTATCAACCCTATCCGACATCTTAGGGGGCATGGAAAAACTTGACAAATGCTGGTTACAAACTCACGACGTCTCTTCGATCGGATCCGGTAGGTCGGACCAATTGTTAAGACTCTTCAATTGAAATATTAGAAAACAGCAAAACACAGAGGTATAATCCTCCAAGACAGTAAACACAGAGGGATAATCCTCCTCACCAGAGCTACAGAGCTCTAATGCCTAAAACTCGATAATAAACTTCAAAAGTGATTATTCCCCTAACCCTCAAGCAGCCTAAGACCCTTCCCACTCCTCTGCTAGCACAGCAGAGCCACTAACAAACTCTAACAGACTCCTCCACTACTAACATGGCCCACATGGCCCAAACTCTCAATATTTCCTAAATTACCCTTTACGTTGCTTCCTGGAATAAACCCTCCAAACAGGAGATTTAAGGTCACGCAGCACAGTATCACCTTGCTGCTCAAGGTCCCTAACATTTTCACAAAAAGCAATTCTTGTGGCTACAGAAACCTCACAGTGAAGTCAACTAGGCACTATTCTGGTTTTTTTTTTTTTTTATCAAAACAACTAGGCACTATTTTGGTAATGCTTGCTCTTTTCATGAACCAATGCAATAAGTTACTTTCATAGACAACCGTAAAAGTAGAATTTGGTAGTTATATATAAAAATCCCTTTTCTAGGAGCAGTTTGGTGTGCAGTAAAAAAACTATTAAAAGTGCTTTAAATTGTTGAAGAGACCATGTGACTGCAATCTTGATTTTCTCTTTTCCTTTTTTTAGTTCGTTTTGATAAATAGTCTAATATTATTATATAGTGGAGGATATCTTGACAAAAGTATAAATGGAAAATATAAGTAGCTCCCTAAAGCAACCCTTGCTACTAAAAGCATTTCATTAAAAGAATGTATGAGAAAATTTTAAAAGGCAGAAGCTTTTGAGTATCCTAATACTTAAATCACAACTATGAGAAGGCATAATTAAAAGCACCAACTCCACAACTAAATAACAAAGATAAAATAAACAAATACAGGGGAAAAAATCCAATTTATCAGCACACATTGCAGTAAACTTAGAAGAGACATTGTCAATCACATTATGAATACCTGTAAACGTGTCTTAATAGTATCGAATGGGGTTGTAATGCAGGATGCAGCTGCACCAGCAATGATCCCTCCAGTGGCCTGAACTAAGATAACCTTTGGCAGACTAGGAGTGCCTTTCTCATGTTCAGCACCATGTCCAAGGAATCTGGAAATGCAACCATGAGGTAATTATTTTTTGGCATTTAAAAGTTTGTAGAAAGCCATTAGATGTGGTGTAGGGGTGCGGCCAGTTAGAAGTAAGTCTTATATTCAAACATCCACTCCATCACAAATATTGACGTGCACATTATGTACTACAAGTCTGTAGAATTTTACTCACTCTAAAATCTCAAATTGTAAAATAAATTAGAGAGAGAAAGAAAAGAAGAGATATAGAGAGAATGGACACAATGGACTACATTGTTAAGTTGTTTCTGATACAAGGAGAATTCTGCCAGCACACAGTTACACCAACACATGTTTTGAGATGACCCTTTCATCCTTTAAAACCAAATCAAAACATTTATCTGGCCAAGATGAATGTTAATCTTCAAGAACATTAATCTGATTGGTACAGTGCAATCTTCTAGCATTAAGTGTTCAGAATTCTAACATAGAAAGATAAATGGTACAGAATGTTAATCTTCTAGCATTAAGTTTTTGGAATGTTAATCTTCAAGAGCATTAATATGATTGGTACAGTGCAATCTTCTAGCCTTAAATGTTCAGAATTCTAACATAGAAAGACAAATGGCCTAACTCGAGGGCTGTACATAAATTACAATTAACATCTAGATCGAGGGCACCCCATATATTTAAGCTATATAATAAATACACTAGAAAAGATATAACAGCTCTTTCAATTCAACAACTCATACCACTAACTGGTTATGGCCCAACCTTGAAAGGACCACATCTAAGGGTTCAATCAATGGATCTATAGAGGTATTTTGCTGTTTTTTTTTTCCCCTATCATTTGATAATGGATATGAAATGAAATAAAAGAAAAGATAATGACAAAACAACGGAAATTCAATGTAAAGAACATCTATTACAATGTCTCACCTCCAAATGAAGCGTTGGCTTGAACCATAACTGGCCCACCATACTGCACTAGATGGTGAATAAGTCATAACAGATAGACCAAACCCTCTATACAATCCCCTGATGCCATCAGATCTTAAAACCTTGCGAGCAACATCCAGACCCCCACTATACTGAGCATGGCCTGAGTATCCTTGTACCATCAACTTTTGGCTAACCTGAATACCAGTAAGTGTTAGGTTTTGGCATACTAGGATTATCCATATGACAAAAGAAGATTTTATAAGAGGAAAAGAAATCAGCCTAATGATTAGGATAGTTCCTTACCCCCCCCCCCCCAAAAAAAAAAACAAAAAAACCCAAAAAAAAAAAGGTAAAACAACCAATGAAACACCAATGCAAGATAACCCTTCTCATTTATCTTAATATCTATCATTGACACCCCTTTAAAAAAACATTAGCAGAGCAACATAATAAAGATAAAATATTCATATCCCGAATAAGCTGAAAATTCATTATTTTCTATTTGGAAGATCATGCATCATACCAATCAAAAGAACATCAACTGCAAAGGCCTGCTTTCATTCCTTCTCTCAAGTAACATTTTACAGCATTTGAGATCTAAAAAGCAACAATTGGTTTTAAATATTATAAACTAAACTTAAAAAACAAAAGCATTAGTTTGATACAAAAGTTAAGAATAGTGTTTGAAACAGCTCATATAATCTTTCACATTGTAATAAAAAATATGTACAATAAACAATTGTGAAGCATTTATCAAATAGAATTGCAGCAGACATGTGACAGAACAACTGTGAATATGTTCCAAAGTTTAGATGCCCATCATAGTGAAGAGTAAACGTAATTGATTGTTGAGCTGCCTAAATATAACAAGTTTAACAGCAAATGAATTTGAAAGAACCACCACATATATATATAGGTCTCAATGTGTGATTTTAAGGTGCAAACCCATTCACTCATGTGCACTTTAAATGAATTACATTATCATACCACATCCATTGGAACAAACACTGCTTGACCCATAAGTGATGATGTCATGCCTGCAACACCATTTGCTAAGGCTGCCTGGGCAGTTTCAGATAGTCTAAATGGTTCAAGAATCCTGAAGGCAGCCACCTTTGTGGTCTCTAGGGCAGTGAGGAATATGATTCTGGCAGGAATTGCACCAGTAATGACTGTGCCAAAGCCTCTATAAAGACCAGGAATGCCATCTGTTTTAAGTAATCCTTTTATAACAGAAAGTGCATTTCTCTCCACAGAATCCTTTGAAGCAACCTGCAGTCTAGTTTTGACGACAGAAACTGGGTAGAGTGCCACTGTGATACCTGTAAAGAGTCCAGCTCCAACAACATAAAACTTAGTTTTATCTAGCCTGCAGAATTGAGTGAATTCAATAAGGATATTGATTGAGGTTGAAGAAACAAAGTTTTAGATGAACTGTGAGCTATAAGCAGTCATCAATCCCGTAAGACATATTAATAATGTGAAAAAAAAAAAAATGAGATCAGTAAAATTCAGACAGCAATATGGATTAAGTCTTCAGTCTGATAATATTCAAATAAGTCTTCTTATTGATTCAATTTCAAATCAACGAGCAACTTGCAAAGGAAGAACACAATCTCATGACTCCCCGCATATAGAAAATCCAGCTTGTAAGAATACCAACAGAATTTCTACAGTTCTTATTACATTTTCTTATTTTTTGTCCATATATCCTTTCTTTTGGAGAGTATTGGTTTCGTTTGATAACCATTATAAAAACAAACAAGGTATTATGCTACTCCCACTAAAGAACAAATAAAAGAAAAAAGACGGGTTTATATTATCGCCTACGAAATTAAAGCAACAATTATCTATTGAACTGGTTATCATACCATTAAAGTATACAATGAAATAGGGCCCATGGTATATAAATCATTTCCAATAATTTATATGTACAAAATGCACCGTAAATTGACTAAACTTGTCAGCCGTACCGACACCATTAGTTGATTTTCATCCAAAGACACGTAAATTACAAATAAGCAATAAGAAAATGAGCTTGAATAAACAAGACAAATTGCAAAAATGAAAAAGTAGACATACTTGTCCCAGTTAATCTCGGTCTGACCAAACGAATTGGCTCTTGCATCGGATGCAACCATTTTACTCTTCGGATCCAATATATTAAATTGAGCAGAAAGCCCACCAAATCATTCCTAGATGTTTCCAAATATCTTAAAGAAGCAAAGTTGAATAAATCCGGATTTCAGCTTGCCAATGAAAGACAATGACCAAGGAAGATGTGAGGAGAGGAGAAACTATCCCAATTTCTTAGAGCGAAAACAAATGTTCGGAAGAACTTTCTTTTTCCCCCGCCGGAATCTTTCTTTCTGGGTTGGTTTGGGAACGAAGAAAAGTGTTCGGACTTGCGAATGGAAAGACTGCGCCTGCGCGGCGTTTTGACGAAAATTTTTGGAAAAATGGACTATGACTCTGGATCGCTTCGGGAGCCAACGTGGAATCATTGCCTTGGCAGGTGTTCGCTCTCGCTGCTTGAGTATTTGAATTTTATTTTATGATTTTTTTTAAACTGTATGCTCAAATAATGTCTAAATAAGCTAAATAAATACCAATGGGAGCTAGGTTTAATGGTCAGGGCTAATCCCCCGCACGTAATGAAGCTAAGTTTAATTTTTGGTTGAGACAAACTGCTCTTACCTGACAATATCTCTAAGATTGCTTTCATTGAAAAATATTTGTGAGAAATTAAAAAAATATCTAAATAAATAAAATTAATACCAAGGACACATAATAAGCTCTGATACATATGATCACAAGCTCTTTCTGCAATAACCACGGGGTTCATGTTGCGTGTATGTGGTGTTGTGATTCTTGTGCTTATGAATGTGTTATAATGATTGAAAATAATGGATAATGATTTCTTTCACATACATGATGTACGTGTTTGTGTCTTTGCATTTGATGCGGTGTGAAAAGATAGAAAGAATGAAATTTGTGCAAGAGTCCTTGTGAAGGTCTAAACTAAAAATGTTGTGAAAATTGTGTCTTCTTGTGAAAATTGTTAGCCCTAAGAAATTATGCTATAAGTTTTATTTCATATATATATCTTTTATGTGTTATAAGTTAAGCATGATTATAATATTTGATATGTAATACTGTATACTTGAGTCATGCTCTTTACTATGAATTAGACTAACCATTTAATTTTCAAGTTACATGTTCTTTTATGAAAGTTGGTTCAAAATAAGAAAAGTGTCACATCCTGCTTCCAGGACCATGACTGGCGCGCAGATGGTACACCTCACCTCATTGCCGCAAGCCTAAGATACCCTCACTCCCAACACATTTATTCCACACTTTTGTCATTTCAAAATTTACATATTAATGAACAAGTTCATTTTAAATGCATGGATGAATGTAAAATATCATTTCCCCTTCCAGAAAATATGTAAATGTATGAATATTACATTGTTAATATTATAATTAAATGGTTTCAAACAATCATCTATATTCATCGACATTCACAATATAAATTATGCATAATCCTTCTACGCAACGCTACATTGCCTACCTGATTACAGAACTTTTTAAGATTACCATTATAGAATAAAATAAACAATTATCATACCCCAAACAAAGGGGGAGGTATCCTCGGCACGCGTATCATCGACTAATCGATCTCCAGTACCTAAAGCTGTGGGGGTTAGTTCGGTCTACTAACTCAATGAGAGAACTCCTACCCTACCACATACATACACGACTATGCATGCCTCAAGCATATAAAAATAATGCATGATCCTACAAGATAACCAAGCAACTGTGCACAAGAACCCCATCAATAAACCCTGATAATTTTCCTATGCATGTACAAGTACGTACATTAAAAATCATAAAGTGTAATATCTGTCATTTTTGGATATTAGTTTATTGGAACTCCTAAAGAATATTTGGGGTGCAAGAAAATTTTTCACTTTTTTGGAAGGGAAGAACTCAAGGATTAAAGTGAAAATGAGTATAATTGTAGTAAATGCCAAATTTAGGGTCACATGTTTGGTAGTATTACTGTTTTATATTCATTATTTTTATTTTCCATAAACTAATTAATTGTGTTCTAATTATTTTAATTATGGAAATTGGGCATATTTGCTGGACTAGCATAGTTTATATTGTATAGATTATTCCTGTCAAATTCAAGATATGTTGATTTGAGACTTGATTAATTTATGAGTTCTGTGTGTAAAGGAATTGGGTTTGTGTTTTGAAAGCATTTGGGTCTTTGGGCTTAATACCCATCGGTTACCACAAGACCCACCCACTTACACACTCAAAACCCTCCCCCTCTCCTTTTTCCATCATCCATTCATCCCCTTTAACCTTCCAACCATTTTCTTTTGGTTAGGGCTTAGTTTCCAATGGCTGTTTGGTACATCGTGTCTCCTAAAGGTTTGGGTAAGCTTCCTTCTTCCCCCTCTTTTCTCATTTTTATATTTCATGGTACCCTGGGGAAAGAAATGGAATTTTGGAGTATTTTGCCATATACCCTACCTTTCTCATCTTTTCAATTGGTTGGGCTGCTAAAAGAGTGTTACCCAAGCACAATGCAGTGCAAGAATGGATCCATAAAAGCAAAGTGGCAAGGAAATGTTTTTGGGAAAGAATTTTCAGAAATCCCTAAGTGGACCAAGGAACCAACTTGCCCATTGTCCTTGAGGGCATTCTCTACTCTTAATAAGCACTCTTGGGAACCCATTTAAGTGCTGAAACCAAGGGGAAAGACAAAGGAAGAAGAAAATGGGGTTTGGGGAGGATTTCTTCTGGTTTTTCGAAAGGAGACAGAAAGCGCAGAACCAAGTGCCCCAAAATAGAGATTTCAGGGGCTTGGCACCCATAGACCTAGTCAAGGAACCCAAGGTGCCAGCTACCCAAGAGTTAAGCCCTTGGCACCTCGGCGCCAAGGCTGGCGCTCCAAGTGCCCTAGCTTGGAGCTCTCAAACTTCATGGAGAAGATCTAGGGCGCCTAAGCACTGAGCAGTGGAGGGAAAACTTTTATTTTGCTAAATGACTCATGGGGATGGTTCCTAGGTAATTTTAGAAGATATTTGGCTTTATTTCTGGATTCCTTGATGTATCTTTCACACGTTTTGGGATGCATTTGCTAGCTTGGAATATAGGTGAGGGGCTTACTTCATCTCTTTATGTTATGTATGCCTAAATTGCTGGACATGCATTCTTTATATCTTCAAATTCAATGGTATGAGGGAATTATTCTATATATCATGTGCATATATATATATATATATATATGAGTGTGACCAATGCATAATGCTTGATTAATAATTTAACGAATGCAGATGGGGGAAATCTTTATTTTCTACCTGGTTGGATGTTAATTTGTACTATAAGTCTTATTAGGACAATGTCAAGTGGTGGTGAAGTATTTGGCATGATATGGAGAGGAAAATAGGGAGTTATATAATTTAGGAACATTGGTGAAAGACTAATATGGTTGCCTTAATGTTTATGTGGTACTCCATACTCCTTAAATCGTGGATAATTACGATGTGGAATTAGTGGGTATAATAACATCAATGAGCTAAATATACCAACGTACATGAAACTAAAATATAAAGTGAGTGCTTGTGTGGAAAGTATTCTTGAAACTCAACGTGGTTTTTATATTCGATGATGTGTGGATAAGTGTTAGAATGCATGATTTTGGTTGGGCGTTGGGTTATTATTACTTGAGCCTATTGTGGTAGTACCCTATTCTTCTTGGTTTAAAATGCCTTTGATGTAGGACCTCACATAAAAGTGATGGAAATAAATTATGCTTAATGTTCTCATAAATGTTCGGGCCTATGGTTAATTTGTCGTCTTTGTGTTGGATGGCTAATGGTCCATGTGACCTTATTCTTTTGTGTTGTGATCCTACACTGTATCGTTCTCGTAATATTCTTTCTGTTAGAATTTGCATGATGTATGTGATGAAATAACCATGACTATATGATCGATTAGTGAATGTGAACTTTTGTGATGAGAAAAAAATTATCTATATCTATATAGACAAGTGGTTGGATGGTACCTATAACACCCCGAAAAATGGACATATGAACATACTTATATTTAAGGTGTACCTCAGTAGTAGTCCACAATTTCCCTGAACCATCCTATTATCCACAACTAATGCAAATTGTAAATTACATAATTGACAAAGCAAATTACAGTCAAATTAATAAAATTCCTAAAACACCGCAGGACCTAGGTGGTCTATAGGATTATAGAGCGTTTCTGTTCATTTAGAACTCTCCGACTAAATGGAGTATATCTCCAAGCTGCTAACTTCTAGCGATTTTCCCATTCTCCTCAGCTGCTAAATCTGAAAATAGCAATAGAGAGAGTGAGTTTATGAAACTCGCTGAGCAGGTGAGTGTGAAATAAAACATAGCATAAGTACAAATACTAGCCTCATTATCATAATTAAAATAAACACCACTAGCACAAACCAATATGAAATATAATACATATATAACGTACCTTGCCATGCAACCAAAACCTACGATTCAATGCGAGTCTATAATCTCACAAAGCAATCCATAAAACAATCTTCAACCAAATAAAAGCATAAATAAACACCCACACAAAAATGCATTATGCAATGCAGTATGTATAATGTATTTCCCACTCTTTTCCATGTATATCCCTTGAAACTACATAACCGACTGACAGAATGGGTATACTTCCCACACATTATGTATAATGCATGTCCCACTCTTTTCAATACATACCCATTGACACCTTCAATCGATATTACTCAATGGGTATGCTTCCCACTCTGTTTCCCTACATTCCAATATATATATATACATATACATATATATATATATATATAGATATATGAAAATGATGATATACAATGCATCCACACTATCCCAATACCACAACCATCATCAAACAAAAATCAGTATTCCTCTCACTATTCCACTTTAAATGCAATTAAACATAATACCCCTTATCCCACAAAATAAACCCCACAAGGTATCTACCACAATCATTTAATGAAATTCTTTAACTTAGTTATTTCCACTAACTAGAGAATTTCATTGATTTAATTCTAACTATGGCATAAATGAGATTTATATTGAACTTGGCCAAATAATTTAATAAAACTTAAATGGCAAGGTAACCCACTCACCTCGATGCTGATAAACTTTACTGCATAAGAAGTCCTAGGAGACAAAGCTAAAGAAGCTCACAAGTCACCTGGAATCAACCTAAATCTATAAATAAATAAAACAAGGAAAATTCTTACCACTTACCCTGACCTTTGGTCATTCATTTAGTCATAACTCTTAACAATTAAGGATTTTTTAAACAAATCTTATACAATTAAAAACTAGACTCAAATAGCTTTCCAACGTATAAAGTTTATTAAAAAACGGAGTTCGGACAAAGAAGTTATGATCATTTGAAAATAAACTAAAGAGGTTGTCCAGATGGCTAGTACTTAGGGCACCAATTGTGGTGCCTAGGGCGCCAGACGCTCAAACTTCTGCCCAAATTCAAGTGCTTGGCACCCGGGGTGCCAGGACCCCTGACCCCTCCTTCCCACTCAAGGGTGGTGCCTGAGGTGCTTAAGATGGCTTAGGATGGCTTAAGTACCTGCCACATATAAGTTCCTCTATCACTCAACCCCAAAGCATCCTCATACAAATGTATAAATATAAAAATATCCTCGAGATAATTATCCTACATGATACCTGGTCACCCTGGAAGCATATGTACAATATGGTATCTCACTCGTGATTCATGCAAAGCGTATTTTGATACCATTGTATATTACCTCTCATCTATTAACCTCATCAGCCCCACACTTTATATTAAATGTACCACAAATATAAACCACATATAAATACAAACCTATACACAAATACAAACCCGCACATATATATTCACAATATAATAGAATATATACATCTCGCCCGAAGGCGATATCCTACTCAAAGGTGATGCCTCACTCGTAGGTGTCATCCCATGATTGGCAGGTTGTCCCTTGGGAGTCAAGCTTAATTTGGGCTTCCATATTTCCATCATATCCACTATCCACACCACAACAATAAAAATAAATTATTCGAACTAAAACCTATGCTATCATATACACGAAGCCACATACACATACCACACAAACAATCCTCCCATAAATCTACGATCCCATGGGATTCCTATTTAAGAATCTTGTCATATGAGTTTGTGATCTCATGGACTAGATATCCCCACAGGGATTTCCCTGTGAAGTATACATCCCATAAGCCTGTTCCTTCACACTTTTTGTTTTCAGGTGTGTTTTTCTTGGTCCCAGCCTTTATGCTCCACATTAGCAGTTGTTGGTTTTGACATTAGGAGTACACCTGAATAACTCCTACAATGTTAATCGTTAATCGTTTTACCTACACAAATCCCTCAAAAGATTAATCCTAAATTTCACCCCTTCTTAGACATTAGTACTTGACTTTCGACGATGTCAAGTGGCTAAAGTCACTGGAATAACTATCCTAGAAAACTAGTTCATGAAACGAATCGCTTCATTGATTTCTAGCGCAAAACCCCCCACAAATGAGTCTCGTTGAACTCTTATGTGCGTTAAACCTATCCTATCTCTCAGTTTAGTGGGTCATGTTCGTGACTAACAACAAGTCAACTAGAACATGCTCGCAGCCACAACATAATAACCTATAAGCCAAGGCATTAACCACTAATTCCAATAGGAATCCCTCCCTCGAAACTAGAAGCCCCAAGGAGATCATCCTTTTCTAGATAAATTCACATTTGGGGTCTTTATGTAATTATGTGTGTACATACATTCCATGCATATTCACTTTCAAGTAATTATGCTTCAACACCCACCTGCCCACACTCCTTCTCAAACTAACACTTAGACCACCCAATAAGCTAGGCCCCACAAGCCTATTTGTAGGTTAAGTCTCCTCTGAAGTTCATAGACTCTTTCCGCAAAAGAAGGTGTACCTATAACTATGTCATGGGACTGTCTGATTCTAGGATTTCCCACTATACTCCACCATCCCTCGATTCAGTCCTTCAGGACTATAGGTCCTTAGAAGGTCATTCTGCCTAAATAAACCCCCATTCGGGATCCTTATATAACTACACATATATACACACTCTATGTATATTCATATGTGAGTCATTGGGTTTCTACACACACCCAAATGTATTCCCTCTCAAACTAACATACCTAATTCTAAAGTACTCACTGTAACACCAATAAGCTTAGGTTTAACCTAAACTCATCCCAAGCCATATTCATGGCACCATTTCCTTACCCTAAACATAGAACACTCTCGATGCTCACTCTATCCATTTACATCCTCCATTTCACTTGGTTGTACGCAAACACCCAGCATCTTACATATCTGCTGATATGTATACGTTATAGACTCATAGGCCCTCTTATCAAAGAATAGTTGGCCAAAACTCCAATTAGCCTCCAACATCATGCATACACCACCACTTCTACTCAGCTAAGATGTCATTCATGCCAAAAACTTAACTATAGCATACTCAAACCATTTCAAGGTCATGAGGTTTCCATACTCTTATTGTGATAGAAACTCTTGTAGACTACTCTCTACCTTATCTGACCTTCTTGTTGTAAGGACCTCACGCATCCTCACACCCCACGTCTACTGTATCCTCACTCAATGACTACCAAAAACTTGTCTCATGAGTTTTTTCTTCTTTCCCATACTAATCCTGTAATATCCCAAGAATTTACATGAATATTTAAAATCTATTTAAAGTTTATTGAAAAAAAAAATTTAATTACATGAAAAATGTTCTTTTGAATTAGTGAAGGAAATTTGGGAAATTTTTACAAATTTTCAAGGGCTAAAATGAAAAGAAAAGAAAATATGGAGTACTTTTGAGAAATGACCAAGTAGGAACCCGAGAAGAAGAATAGAGCTTATGGGAATGAATTATGAGTCCGGTACTAAAAGGATGATGAATTCGAGGTTAAAGTGGAGTTTGAGACTTTGAGAGGGACTAAAGTGAAATAAGAAAATTTATGGGGTACTTAGGATTTAGAAACACCCGAGGTGAGATTTTATGAATTTGCTTTTACTAGTCTTGACTGAGGATCAACTAGAGAGCAAGTGATAATTTTACCCTGGGCGAGTATATAGGTGGCCTCACCTATTTTTCCTCATTTTTTCCTTTCCTCTCTCTCTCTTCACCTTCTCTCCTCTCTTTCTCTCTTTTTTCTCTCTACTTTCTCTCTCTACACTTCAACTCCACAACCGGATTTTGGAGGGTGGATCTCGGGCTATGGGGCAAGCCTCTAGGATCCAAGCAACGTAGGGAAAGTAAGGAATCGAGGTAGAAATTTCTATTTCTCAAGCTTTTCCCTATTTTCTAGTTTTAAGGAAGTTTGGGGTAAAAATTGAGATTCTGGCTTCGTTTCTCGATTAAAATTGGTGCTTTTGGTGTCTAAATGCTCTTTAGACATTAAGGGTGAGATCCCATGGAAGAAATCATGAAAAACGGTGGAGATTTGGCTAGATCTGAGCCAAACCCGAGAGGAATCGCGAAAGGTTGCGATCGTAGTACCCAAGCGCCAAGGTTCAGAAGGTTTTGAGGAGGAAGAAGGGCTTGGCGCCCAGGCGCCAGGTGTGGCACCTAGGCGCTAGGCTTGGGTTGGCGCCCAGGCGCCAGATGTATCAGAAAACCTTAGCTTATTTTCAATCGGCCATAACTTCTTCATCCGAACTCCGTTTTAGGCAAACTTTATATCGTTGGAAAGCTCTTTGAGTCTAGTTTCCAATGGTATAAGTTTCATTTAGATATTCATTACCAGTTAGGAGTTATAACTTGATATGTGAGTAAAGGTCAAGAGTAGTGATAGGAAATTTCTCTATTTTGTAACCCTAATGGTTTTTACCTGGTTACAATAGGGATGGTTCAGGCGCAAGGTGGGAGCGCCGAGAGCATGGAATCCAGGTGAGTAGGCAACCTTGCAAAATTAGTTTACTAAATTAGTCAAAGCACAATATAAATCTCATTTGCATTATTTGTGAAATTGAGAAGATTACCAGTGTATGTTCAAGTTGAGAAAAATTACAATATCATTGGGAATTATTTTATTACCTTTGTGAATTAATTTCTCTAGTTGACTAAATAACTAGATGTGATAGTTCCTTGAATAAACTGGAACACTTTGTAAGTGAATGACCTTACTAGACTAATTTGATATTATTAGACAAAGTACAATATAAGTCTCATTTATAATATTATTGAAATGTTAAAGAATCAATCTTTCAATTGACAATATATGATGATTGCTATGATTGATGATAGAAATTCAAAGGAATAAAAGTATGTGTAAATTAATTTATTTCATAGTAATTGTATTGTGATAAATGTTCACTATTTTATTGATGAGTAAAAGATCTACGGGATCTAATATACGAGTTTGAAAGGGTTAGAGTCTCATACTACTCGGTGTATAACTGTGAAAATCTATGCACGAGTTTGAAAGGGTTAGAGTCTCATACTACTCGGTGTATAACTGTGAAAATCTATGCACGAGTTTGAAAGGGTTAGAGTCCCACACTACTCGATGTATAACTGTGAAAATCTATGCACGAGTTTGAAATGGTTAGAGTCCCATACTACTCAGTGTATAACTGTGAAAACCTATGCACAGAGTTTGAGGGTTAAATTCCCAAGTCACTCGGTGCAAGTATTTATGGCACATAATGCAAAGTGATTGAGGGATTGATCACCCAAGAAATCATACGCAAATTCAGACAAATGTAATACTATAATTATTTAAAATAAATGATAGATTGATTGTATTAGTAAATGTGGTATTTGTGCTTGTGGTATTTTCATGTACAGTTGTTTACTCACTGAGTTTTGATTAACTCACACTCTCTATGATTATCTTTTCAGATATAGTGGTTGAGGAGGAGAATTTATAACCTTTAAGGATATACCACACTTTTGTCTGGTAAACAAATAAATATAGATTTGGTAAAGATTAGGAAATGCTCTGTAATCTAGTAGGTCACCTAGGCTTGGGAGGTTGTATAGTACTATATAGTATATGAATGTTGAACATTTTCTGAATATGTATACAAAATATTTTTCTTGAAACATTTATGATTCACATAGTTATGGATATTAAGAATATTCATAGAGATTAAGGGGTACCACGGAGGTACACCTTAGGTATTTTATGTTTATCTCACATGTAAATTTTGGGATGTGACAAATCCCATCTACCTGAGCGCACTCACCGCACAACATCACTACCTTCAAATTCTCAACCAAATGGATACAACTTAATCAAGTTGCCTCAAAAGATTTACAACTCACTGCAGCCTCCCTTATGTCGTCTTCTACCTCACTATGGTATCTCTCACAAGAGAACTACACAATCTAAGTCGTTCTTCCTTAACCAATCTTACTTCACTAGATTTTTCTAGGATACATACTCAAGTACGCATCCCAACTCTAACAACTCACATTCTCCCCTCCAAATTCCTCTTAAGGTATACCTTCTAGCAGTAAAAAAAAAAAACAACCTTAGCCTACTGCCTACTTATAGTACTTACTCGAACAGAGTCTCCCACATTCTAAACATCGAGGTTGCCACCTTTTAGCCCAACAATCACCTTGACTATAAGAATTGCAACCACCTCTATTCTCGGGATAAAATTATATCTTAGCCCTCAACTCATCTCATATAAGCGTTCTCCGCTTTCATACTCCCTTTCTTCCTAACAACTCCTATATTCTTCAACCTCTACTATCTAACTTCAACTCAAAATAACTTGGTTGAAGTTCCTACTTACACGAGGCCCATATAAAATGCCATCAACACTTAAGAGGATAGACTAACGCCGGTCCACATAGGTGTTGATTCACAAAATCCCAAGTAATCCCACAAAAGCACCTAAAAAAAGCTCCAATAACTATGCATCAAAGGTCCCTCAATTTTCCCTCAAAACATACACTTTAGTCTCTTTTCCAGCCCAAAGGGCGCTTAGGGCACCACAGCCCAAACTCTTGACCACAAGCTCCCTCTTGGTGCTTGGGGCGCCAAGTGTCGTACTCTCTGCAAACGTCCTTTACCTTGGCGCCTGGGGCGCCAAGCCCAAACCCTCAATAGATAACTTGGGTTTTCTGTTCTTCATTTATCCTTCATAGGTTTTAGGTAGGAATTTCCCAAAAATCTATTCTTGCACTCATTCTCCTAACAACCCAGTTTTCACAATTCATTAAAATATATTAATGAAAATTTGTGCAAAATATACACAAGCACCCACCACAAGAAGTCCCAGCAAGTTTTCTCCAACTTGCTAATATATACATGTATTCATAAAACCACCATGCATTGACAAGATAAGTCTTATCATACCCTCTCAAATTAGTGACCGATATCTCAGTTCTCACTTACCACTTACAACCACATTCCCAATTAATAATATAGATACATATATGTAAACATATACATATCTTTCCAATAAATAATTAAGTTTACATACCACAATATACCAAACGAAAAATAAATTGTAACAGATAACCACACATCACATAGAAATTATGTATTTCCATAATACATAACCATACATACTCCCACATCCTTATCAAAAATATTTACAACCATCTCAATGGTAATGTAACAAAGCTTTATTTAAACTAAGCTTATAAACTCTTTGTGCTCCGAGGATTTCTCCTCCATCCAGAGCCAACAACCCACATATAAGAGTAAATACTTCTCCAGTTAATAGAATTATTCGACTCACTCCACCAAAGAGTAAGTCACAAAAGAAAAACTCAACATCCTATAATGTCTTTTATAGAACCTAAACCTATGGTCATGCTGCGCAGTTCACAACAATGGAAAAGGGCCCACAAAGAACACTTTGCTCTATAATCTATAGGAGACCTAAACTTAAAATTTCCTTATGATACCATTCTATAACGCCTCGAAAAATGAGCATATGAACATACTTATATTATAGGGTGTACTTTAATGGTATCCTATAATTTTCCTGAACCATCATATTATCCACAACTAATGCAAATTGTAAATTATATGATTTACAAAGCAAATTACAGCCAAATTAATAAAATCCCTAAAACACCACAGGACCTAGGTGGCATATAGGATTACAGAGCATTTCTAATTGGTTCATTTAGAACTCTCCTACTAGATGGAGTATATCTCCAAGCTGTTAACCTCTAGCGATTTTCCCATCCTCCTCAAATGCCAAATCTGAAAATAGCAATAGAGAGCATAAATTTATGAAAGCTCAGTGAGTAGGTGACTTTATAATAAAACATAGCACAAGTACAAATACTAGCCTCACTACCATAATTAAAATAAACACCACTAGCACAAACCAGTACGAAATATAATACATATATAATGTACCTTACCATGAAATCGAAACCCGCGATTCAATGTGAGTCTATAATCTCACAAAACAATCCATAAAATAATCCTCAACCAAATGAAAGCATAAATAAACACCCATACCAAAATGCATTATGTATAATGCATTTCTCATTCTTTTCCATGTATACCCATTGAAACTACATAACCGACTTACACAAGGGGTACACTTCTCGCACATTACGTATAATGCATGTTCTACTCTTTTCCATACATACCCATTGACACCTTCAATCGGTATTACTCAATGGGTACACTTCCCACTCTGTTTCCATGCATTCCAATATATATATATATATGAAAATGATGATATACAATGCATCTACACCATTACAATACCACAACCATCACCACACAACAATTAGTATTCCTAGCACTATTCCACTTTAAATGTAATTAAACAAAAACCCTTATCCCATAAAATAGACCCCACAAGGTAACTATCACAATCATTTAATGAAATTCTTTAATCTATTTCTTCCCAATAATTAGAGAATTTCATTGATTTAATTCTAACTATGGCGTGAATGAGATTTATATTGAACTTGATCAAATAATTTAATAAAACTTAAATGGCAAGGTCACTCACTTGCCTTGATGCTGATAAGGTTTACTGCATAATAATTCCTAGGAGACAAAGCCAAAAAAGTTCCTAAGTCACTTGGAATCAACCCAAATCAATAACTAAATAAAACAAGGAAATTCCTTACTACTGACCCTTACCTTTAGTCATTCATTTGATCATAAATCTTAACTGGTAAGGATTTTTTAAACAAATCTTATAACATTGGAAACTAAACTCAAATAGCTTTCCAATGATATAGAGTTTGTTAAAAATATAGTTTGGACAAAGAAGCTATGACCATTTGAAAATAGACTAAGGAGGCTGTCCAGATGGTTGGCGCTTGGGGTACTAGATGCTCAACTTTCTACCCAAATTCAAGTGCTTGAGGTTGAGGCACCACAACTTTGACTCCACAATTTCTTCGTAGATTTAGCTTAGATCTGACCAAATCTTCACTCTTTTCTATAATTTCTTCTATACGATCTCATCCTTGATGTCTAAGGAGTATTTAGACACCAAAATCCTCAATTTTAACTAAGAAACAAAGCCAAAATCCCAGTTTTAACTCATATACCCTTAAAACTAAAAAATAGAAAAAAGTTCAGGAAATCAGAATTCCTACCTCGATTCCTTACTTTCCTTAGGTTATTTGTCTACCAATGACTTGCCCTACCACTGAAGAAAGGTTCTCTAAAGCTCGTTGAGGATTTGGGGTGGAGAGGGTAAGGTAGAGAGAAGGAAGAGAGAAAGAGAAAGTGAAAAGAGAGAGAGGAAAGTGAGAAATGAAGAAAAAGAGGTGGGGCCACCTCTATATATCCGCCTATGGTAAAATTATTACTTTGCCCCTAGGTAACTCTCAGTTAACCTTCATAGTGGCAAAGTCATAATTTCTCTAATTTAGGAATTTTCTATAATCTAAATGCCACCTAGTTTCTCATTTCGTTTTAGTCCCTCTTTGGACCTCATGACTATTCTCTCTTTGTTTCTTATCTCTGAATTCTATCTCCACAAAATTTTCTTTTCCTCTTATCTTTCCTCAATTCTCAAAACATCATCCACAATAAAATACCCGGTCCAATTATTTATCTCAACTTTTATAAATAATATTCAAAAAGAATAAATTAAATATGAAAATTTTAAAAATAACCAAATAATTCCAGTAAAATAAATGAAAATTTTCATTACAACAACTGTAATACCGCCAATCATGTGATCCAAAATTGGTGGGTATTACTGTACCACTTGACCTTCTCAAGGAATTTTGATGAAAATTCATATCATATGGTCAATCATATGTGCATTGGATAACCAGCAGCTTTCGATGAACTTGTGTATATGTGTTTTATTTGGATATAGTGGTTGGTTTGCTATTTCATCATCGTGTGAACTTATTTTATAGTAACAAGAATTCACGTTGTTCTATCCTAATGCATATTGTTGAACATGGATACATATATGTACATACACCAAAAATGGTAAAGGCTTTCAATTGATGACTTGTGTCGTCAGTATAAATACGAGTAGCCCCAATTGCTAGGGATAAAGCATTGTGGGAAGATCCCTAAAACATTATTAAAAGCCTATAGGGCTAAGTTAGTCTAAGGGACCTAAGATGCTAAGATGGTGCATCATTGAGAGTAGAACAGTTTGGCAATGAGTCACAATGTGGCTAAGCAACCTTATCCCTTGGGAATGCCACACTATAGAGAGAAGGCGAGGGAATAAAAATAAATGGCCTCGGTGGCCTCCTTATGGTGAAATGGCCTTTGTGGCCTTCTTATTGTTTTATGGCCTCGATGGCCTCTTTATAGTGAAATGGCCTCGATGTCCTTCTTATTGTATTATGGCCTCGGTGGCCTCCTTATGTGAAATGGCGTTAGTGGCCTCCCTTTTATGAATAAAAACTTAGTGTTGGATAAACTAAAAACTTCATGCTATATGTGTTAGGCATAAATGTATATACACACCATATTTGGTGAGTATGATCATATATATTCTATGCTGTGGTCAGAAAAACGTTGTCGCATTAGCTTGGTCTGGTTGTTGTTATAGATGGGATATTGTTCTAGGTCCCTTTCTTGTGAGCGGTGCACAGGTTATAATTGTGTTGGTGTTGTTTTGCCTCACTAAGTATCTCTTGTGCTCATCCTTTTGATTATGCATCCTTTGCAGGTTTTTGTTCAGTTGGCGAGCCTTTGTAAGAGGAGTAGCGGAGTCTCTAAGTCTTCAACCCTTTCTAGATATGGGTTGATGTTGATTTTTAAAGTTGGGTTCTTTGGGTCGCTTTTTAGTGAATAGAACTCCTAGGTTTAGGGTGGATGCTACGATGAGACTAAAAAGGGTTAATTTATACTTCTTTCCTTAATAATGTGATGAAAATATTATATTATGTTACTCTATATTAGACCTATGGGTGTTGAGTGTGTATGATGTCAAGCTTGTTAGAAAAGTACTCTAAAGGCAATCACTATCAGCATCAGATATAAAAACTTAGTTATTAAACCAAAGAGGGTTTCTTCGTTATTTATATTCATATTCATAAATTCAAGATTAGATCGTAACATAAATAATGAAGTCCATGACACAAAACATAGTATGAAGGAAATTATGATGACGATCATAATTTGAGATTCCTATCATGTGTAATTATGTATGTATCTAAACTATCCTTAGTCATAAGATCACTTGAGACTGGATATCAGTGATTCGGATAGACTATCACATGTTATGCTTCTTTATTTGATCAAGTAGCAGTCTTCATAAGCTGTAAACATTAGATATTTTGAGTGAACATGTAAATGCTTGTTAATACATTAGATGACTTGCATGAGACGTCACATGGATACCTATTCAAATGTTAGTGATAGGTCTCATAATAGCTAATAGTTCAAATATCCTCGGACTTGAGGAACTAAAGTTATCTTGGATATGGATCTTGTGTTTTGACTCCATTCATTGTTACCCACCATGGGTCACTCTTAGGGCATTTTTTTGGCACAGTGCGGAGTATTCGAAGATATTTTAGTAGTCAACAGAGGATTCACCACTCCTGATAGAAGGAAGTATACCCATAACCACTTGTCGGGATAATCACTAAGAAGTCTTTGGCCAAAGCAGACTTGTCATGAAGATGGTCTTTAGTGACATGGTTTATAGTGATTGATCCCACAGGACAAGGAACTGACTACTTGGGTTGGACCTGATGTAATCAAGTTTAATGGGAATTGGCACATAGGCCATACTCTGAACCAAGTGGGCATAAGATGGTGAAAGGACACATTGTATAGACACGCTTTAGCTGCAGAAAAGTTTAAAGTCAAACAATTGACTTTCTAGTGAATTAGGGGTCACGATGTATTGTTAGATAGCGCTCGTGATCTATTTACAATCAAATGTTGATTATGAATAGCCAATATAGCAGGAAAATCATTAGGAATGTAAAATGAGTTTGAGAATTTGATCCTAAATAGAAGAATTAATTAAAAGGATATAAAAGAATAAAAGGAATAGGAATATGCTCCTATTCCTACCCAAACAAAGAAAAGCCCAAAACAAGAACCTCTTAGGCATCATTCTCTCAAAGAGATTAGGCTTTTTAAAATGCCACTTTAAGAATCCAATAAGGGAATGGTACCTACTAAGGGAAGTAGGGCTTTAGGGTGTGTGGTTGCACCTATCACTTTAAATATGATAGTGAAAGCCATATGCCACCTATCACTCTCTCTCAATTATTGAGTTTTATTTTAGAAACACTCTTGTTCTTTTCTCCTTCAACCAACAAGGTTTTCTCAGTAGCTTCTTCGTGCTTGCTAGCACAAGAACGAGAAGAAACTTCGTTACCTTAATAAGTTTTTCTTTTGTGTAATTTTGCGTGGATTACCATTAGAGGTATTCTACTTTGGATACTTGCTTTGGCTTGGAGAGGTTGCTACGCTACAAAAGGTATTTCCCTTTGTCTTGTTTTTCATGGTTAATGTATTAGTAATATAGGTTGATCCATCGGTGAATGGGTTTTAGAGAAAATTTTTTAAATTCCATTGTGTTCTATAATCTCTAAAATCCTATAGTGGTATTAGAGCCTACCTATAGTTACCATTACGTTAAAATGAAGAATGTATGAGTATAATAGAAATAAACATATTTAGCTTTTGTGTTTTTGAAACATAAATATGGAGTGATGCTTGTTTCTTTTTCTCTGAATTTTTGTATGAAAGAGCATGAGATGCTCTTATGAATTTTTTGTTGAAAAACATATTTTGACGCCAGACAAGAATTTTTTAAAAGAAGAAAATATTCTGTATTTATCAAAAAGGTTTCTTAAAAGAAAATTGTTTTGATCCATAAACCCTAATTTTCTCTCTCAAGAAGATGGTTGGCATGAAAATAATAATAAATAAATAAAACTTTCAATTTAGTTTAGGTTAAATCAATTTTGATTGATTTAGATCTAGATTAGTTTCTAATATGATTTAGGAAATAAGATAATTAGATTAATTGGTTCAAGATATGATTATTTTCCTAATTTGATTAGGAAATAAATTAAACATGATTCTTAATCAATATAAGATCAATTAATTTGATAGTCAAATAAATTGATTGATTTGATCGAGAATAATTTCCTAACATGATTTAGGAAATATTTTAATTAATTGATTAGATTATATCTTGATGGATTTTCTAATATGATTTAGGAAATAATTTAATTAATTGATTTGATTATTTCGTAATTGATTTCTTAATATGATTTAGGAAATAATTTAATTAATTGATTAGATTATATATTGATTGATTTTCTAATATGATTTAGGAAATAATTTAATTAATTTATTAGATTAAATCTTGATTGATTTCCTAATATGATTTAGGAAATAATTTAATTTAATTAATTGATTAGATTGTATTTTGATTGATTTCCTAATATGATTTAGGAAATAAATAAATTAATTGATTATTTTAAATCTCTATTATTTTCTTATTTTAAATTAGGAAACATTTTTTTAAAAATTAACTAGAATCTTTATTACTTTCCTAATTTAAATATGAAAAAAAAATCAGTTTTGGAATTGAATTGAGATTTATTTATTTTGCCTAATAAGATTAGAAACTAAAATTAAAGCGCATTTAATTCTAAACAAGGAAACAATCAATTTTAATTGAGATTAAAATCAAAGTAGAAATAATTCATGTGATCAAATTATTCTAATGCCACGTAGACCTTAAATGCCCACTTCCGTTATACATTTATTTTAATAGACAATGCATGATAGGATGTAAATATGACATGATGACTGGTTATGGACTTTTACCAAATAAAAATTGTTCATGCATGTTTTTAAATTATGGTTTTGGTAAATAGGGTCTATGTACCATGCCTCTTTCTATTTCTCTGTTATACTTCTCTTCTGACCTAACTCTCCTCAAATGTAACTTGAGGCTTTTCATTAAACAATGTAATTAGATTACATATGGTTAGTATAAGAACGAGATGCAAGAATGAAATCATGGAGATGGAGCCGATGCCATATGAAGAGTAGAAATAGAATTTCTATGTCTTCAATGTAAAATCAAGCATATACCTAGGTTTGACCTAGTCATCTATTTTGGCTCAAAGAGTTGACTATAGATAAGTCATAACAACGTCATATAATTTACTATATATATATATATACTATACTAAAATTTGAAAATTGTTTTTTTCAAATTCTAATGCTTAATACTTATACTTTCAAAAAGAACATTCTACAATTGTTCTCAGTACAAATCATAATTTTGTCATACATAATAATTCAAATTCTAAACATAAGATAATTTTACATTCGTTCGAAGTAAATTACAAATCTGCCGTACATAATAATTTGACTTCTAAACTTTAAAAGATCTATAATTTCAATACTTAATAAATTTGAGTGCTCTTAAAGTGTTCAATCAATCTTTACACCTTTCCCCTTATACTCAGCCCCTGAAATGGTCAGCTGAAAAAGCACAAAAAGGTGAGATAAGGGTATCTCAGTAGCTAGCATAATTTTATAAACATTTATAAGTATACCATTTCAATCATAAAAGCACTTATATCATAAAAATTAGTCCATGTAATACAAATTCTCAGATCTATGCAATAAGTTGATGAAAAATTAGCAAGCTGATAAATAAACCATGGAATTAAGAATAGTTGATGGCACACTCAACGACATGGAAAAATAGTCTACAGAACTACTTTTTCTAAGCTGAACATGAGAGAAAAGCTACTGCAGTCCTTTAACTCAAGCTAGAAAGATTCTAAACTAAAACATGAAAATATAATTTCCAAGCTGACATGGAAATAGAATTTCCAAGCTGACATGGAAGCAGAACTCCCAAGCTAAACATGGAAGTAAACTTCCAACTTGATAACACGCTAATTTCACCATGAAAACCATATTTCACTTTAAATAAAACTTCATAGACACATATAATATTCAAGTAGTAAAACAAGCTTTTATGAATTGCTAAGCTACCTAGACTTTGTAGTCTAACTTTTTAGCTCAAATAGCTATTCAATCTGTCTTGAAATTCGTTTCACGAATTCTGAGATATCGCGTGAACTTGGAGGAAGATTGCACTGGTCTCTCAAGGAAGAACACGTTTTTGGCTTGCAGAACTTGGTTCACTCACAAAAAGGCCCCAAGAGTTAACTCAAGCTATACCTCACTCTAAGAGCCTAAGCTTGGCTTCAGTAATCCAAAGCTCACAAAGATCACACCTTTGCTCACATCTACTCTTGTTTCTATCACACTTCCTTATGTTTAAGGGGGGCGCTCTATTTATAGAGTTTGTGATGGAAAACAAAATTCAATTTTTCTTTTTCTTCCTCTTTGTCCTTTTGAAAGAAGTCAAGACCAAATTTGCTTCCTCCTCCTAGAAGTCAAAACCAATTTTGCTTCTTCCTTAGAGGTGTCCAAATCTTACTTTGATTCTTCTTCAATTTTTAGCCACACATTTGTATGGTTGCAAATGAAGCCACTTTGAGAGCTTTTCTACTACTCATTTTATATGGTACAAAATGAGGCCACCTTGAACGCTTTTCAACTATTCATTTTACATGGTGTTAGACTAGCCACATGGCTTTAAAACAGTATGCCACATTTCATATTTTTACACCATGTAATCTAAGCCATTATTTCACATTGTGGTTTGGGCAATGAAAAACACAAAAATAGTTCCCTTTTTTTTCTCGATTTTTCTTGACAGCAAGAGACGAATTGCAACAAAAGAAATTCTGACTTAGTTTAATTCCTTTTGAATATTGAATACCTAATATTTAGTAATAATCTCTCATAATTATTAAATATTTAATCAGTAATAAATTAAATATTAAATATTTAATCAGTAATAAATTGGGATGTTACAATCACACATATGATGCATGTCTAATTTAAAATCTAATGAGACTAAGTAAGAAAATCCTTGAATAATATTAAAGCTAAAGTCTTCCATTCATATGGGGCAAATTAGAGATCTTCTTAAACCTTGGATTGTTAGACTCTCTCCAAGCCTGGCTTTAAGTTGAACATGTTCAAACCATTAAGATATGATCTTATGATTAATGGGTCGACTTTAATTAGAAGCATTGATTTGTTGGACTCTCTCCAAGGTCAATGTGGACAGAGACTAAGTTGGGCTATATACATATGATTTATATGAGTCAAGAGTTGACAAGCCCAATGATTAGTGCATACATCAATAGTTGATAGCACTACTCGATGGTTGTATACATGATGCAATTGGTATGAGATACCTATCATTTGATCCAAGATGGCTTATTGAACTCTCTTCAAGGTCATTCAAGGTGAGTTTTGGACATCGAGCCCACTAGGAGAACTTCCAATAGGTTCTCTCAGATCCAAAGTGGGGGTTTTTGGATTTATAATAAAATAGTGGGAGTAATAATACTTTATATTAAGACTGTATATCATGCATTTATGTACATACTTTAACATGCTCATGTTTTACATCTAGGTTGATAGAATCATGACATCCACCGTGAATTTAAGATCTATTCTCAAGTCAAATAAGTTGACTGGAGCAAATTTCTTGAACGGGCTAAGAAATTTAAGAATCATTCTCAAGGCTGAATGCATAGCCTATGTTCTTGATGAGGCACTCCTGAACCCCCTGCTGATGACACTGATAAGGACCAAGTGTTGGCCTATAAGAACCATGATGATGAGCTAGCAACATGTTTCATGTTGGCCTCTATGACACCTGAGCTTCAAAAGCAGCACAAGGCCAAGGGAGGTATCAAGAAAAAGCAGGCCAAGAAGGTAGAAAAAGCTGCACCCAAAAGGACTTGCTTCTATTATGGCAAAGAAGGTTATTAGAAGAGGAACTGCAAGACCTATCTGGAGTCCTTGAAGAATAAAAAGGCATTCGATGCTAAAACTACTTCAGGTATTTTTGTTATTGAGATAAATACTGTTTGGTAAAACTCGGATATTAGATACCTGTTGTCACTCACACATATGTATCAATATGCAGAGCTCAAAGAACAATAGACAGTGGACTAGAGGAGAGGTAGATCTACAAGTTAGAAATGGAGCAAGAGTTGCTGCATTAGATGTAGGAACTTATGTATTGCCTTTACCTAGTGGTTTAATTTTAGAATTAGACAACTGTTATTTAGTTCCATACTTGATTAAAAACATTGTTTCAATTTCGAGTTTGAATTAAAAAAGGGTTTTCATTTAACATTTAGTAACAACTGTTGTCACATAATGTTAGATGGTATTATTTATGGCATTGGAACATTATGCAATGGGATTTATATGTTAGACACATCTAATCTGATTCTCAACATCGAAAAGGGAAATCCTAAATGCCTAAAACAAGATAATCAATTAACCTTATATTTATGGCATTGTCATCTGTCATATAAGCGAGAAACACATGAGTAAGTTACACAAAGAAGGTAACTTAGGATAATTTGATTATGAATCATATGACACATATATATCTCGCTTAAAGGGCAAGATGACTAAATCACCTTTTAGTGGAAAGGGTGAATATGCATTTGATTTATTAGGTCTAATACATATTGATGTATGTGGACCAATGTCAACGCATGCTAGGAGTGGTTATGTCTTCATTACCTTTATCGATGACTATTCTAGATATAGGTATGTGTATTTAACGAGATACAAATCTGAGGCCTTTGAGAAGTTTAAAGAATTTAGAAATGAAGTAGAGAAAAAACTTAGTAAAAGTATTAAGACACTAAGATCTTATCGAGGTGGTGAATACTTAAACCAAGAGTTTCAAGATTATCTTAGGGACAATGGGATATTGTCCCAATAGACTCCACCTTACACGCCACAATATAATGGTGTGGCTAAAAAGAGAAACTAAACTTTGTTAGACATGGTTAGGTCTATGATGAGTCATGTAAAGCTCTCTAAATCCTTTTGGGGCTATGCACTCGAGATTGCTATTCACATCCTGAACAAAGTCCCAACCAAGGCAATTAATATTACTCTATTCGAAAAATGGTATAACAAGAAACCCATTGTATCTTACTTGAAGATATAGGGTTGTCCAGCTTACATGAAGCAGATAATGTCAAATACACTTGAGGCAAAATCTGACATATATCTATTTGTAGGATACCCCAAGGAAACAAGGGAATATCAATTCCACCATACTTTGGAACAAAAAAGGTGTTTGTTTCAAGACATGTTGTCTTCTTAGAGAAAGAGTTTCTCTTAATGGAAAACAGTGGGAGTATGATTAAACTTAAGGAAGTTCAATATACTCAAGCAAACATAGAACAACTGTTTACTCAGGAGCCTATAGATACAGAACATCTACCAACTCAAGAGCCAGAGCCATTCACTCATTCTAGAAGAGTACTGGCCAAATGTTCTGTACAAGCACAAATGCTTCATAAGTCTAGTAGAGCACATAGGGTGCCTGAGAGATATGGATTTCTCATAAGTGAACCCAACGATGTACAACTTATAGAAGATGAGAAACCTACAACCTACAAAGAAGTTCTGAAGAGTTCAGAATCTGATAAAATGGCTCAACGCCATGAAATCAAAAATGGATTCCATGTACGAAAACAAAGTATAAACTTTGGTTGATCCACTTGAGGAGATTAAGCCCATCGGGTGCAAATGGGTTTTCAAGAAGAAAACTGACATGAAAGGTAATGTTGCAACCTATAAAGCAAGGTTGGTTGCAAAGGGATATCGTAAAAAACAAGGTGTTGATTATGACGAAACCTTTTCACCGATAGCCATGCTTAAATCCATAAGAATACTCCTGCCGTAGTAGCTCATTATGATATGGCAAATGGATGTAAAGGCAGCTTTCCTCAATAGAAACTTGATCAATGATATATATATGATACAACCTGAAGGGTTCACGTCCAAAGATAGTAACAAAGTATGCAAGCTTCAGAGATCTATTTATGGATTGAAGTAAGCATCCAGGAGTTAGAACATTCGATTTGATAAGACAATCAAAAAGTTTGATTTCTTACAAAATTCGGATGAGCCTTGTGTGTACAAGAAGGTAGTGGGAGTGCATTCATATTCTTTGTGTTATATGTAGATGACATACTACTCATAGGAAATGACGTTTCTGTCCTTTAGTCCGTGAAGATTTGGCTTTCCAAGAATTTCTCCATGAATGACCTTAGAGAAGCAACCTATATAGAGATAAATCTAAGAGGTTGCTTGGTCTTTTGCAGTCTACACATGTAGATAAGATGCTAAAGAGATTTAGCATGGAAGAATCCCAAAAAAGAATTTATTCCCATGACACATGGGATTACGCTATCAAAATCTGTGTCCAAAGACACATGATGAAAGAACTTGCATGAGTTTGATCCTTTACGCCTCAGCCATAGGATCAATCATGTATATTGTGTCCTGTACCAGACCTGATGTATCATACACTCTGAACGTCACGAGCAGATATCAGTCTGACCTTAGTGAGGGGTTATTGGGTGGCTGTTAAGAATATCTTAAGTACTTAAGAAGGACAAATGATTTATTCTTAATATATGGGGAAGGAGATCTCAAGATAAGCGGGTATATAGACGCTAGCTTCCAAACCGACAGGGATGATTCAAGATCCCAGTCAGGTTACATATTCATATTAAATGGAGGTGCAATCAGCTGGAAAAGTTCCAAGCAAGAAACAACTACAGATTCTACCAGTAAAGTAAAGTACATTGTGACTTCTGAAAGAAGCAGTTTGGATTAAGAAGTTCATCACTGAACTATGAGTGGTTTCCAGCATTGTTGATGCAATACCAGTCTATTCCAACAACAATGGAACCATTTCATAAGCAAGGGAGCCACAATCTCATCAGAAATCTAAACACATACTCTGGCTTTACCACTTGATTAGGGAGATCATTGATAGAAACGATGTGAAAATATAGAGAGTTCCCACTAATAGGAATCTAGCTAATCCACTAACTAAGCCACTACCCCAGTCAAAGTTTAGGACATACACACACGCCTATGGTGTTAGATACAAAGGCGATTGGCTTTAGTGTAAGTTAGAGATTGTTAGAAATGTGCTCTAAAGGCAATCACTTTTAGCATCAAATGTAAAAACTCATTGTTATTTATATTCATAATCATAAATTCAAAATTAGATCGTAAAATAAATAATGAAGTCCATGACACAAAATATAGTATGAAGGAAATTATCATGACGATTATAATGTGAGATTCCTATCATGTGTAATTATGTATGTATTTAAACTATCGCTAGTCGTAGGATCACTTGAGAAAGTTATTATTATTTAAAGTAAACTTCAAACCTACAAGTCGAATGGTAGTTTCCAGAAAGTAAGATGTTGACCGCTTGATCCCTAACGATTGATCAATTACCACACAAACAACTTTTTTAAAGTGTATAACAACTCTTTTTTGTCTCTAATGGCTATATTTCAAGGAGCCATATATATATATATATATATATATGACCTCAAAAATACATTTTTATGTGAGACCCAAATGTTATAATGTGATTTTCACTTTTTTTTTATCATCTTTAAGAGAGATACAAATATCATTGAGCCAATACTTGCATAATCTCTATCATTTAAATTCTTAGAACTTCATATGGTATATCTACTCTTAGAGATTGCTTGTTTGATCAATCTTTGTCTTCCAAAAGCTTTGTAAGACAAGGGTAGTCCATCCCATGAGAGAGAAACCAAGAGTGAGGAATCTCTTGGAGTGATTTACTCTAGGAAGATAGAAGTGCTTTGTTTTAGAGTGGGAATCAACTCTAGTCTAAGTTGGGAATTATAGAGGTCACAAGTGCCCGATTAAACTTGGTATTAGTAAAGAAATCTCAAGGAAAGTCTTAGGGACTGGATGTAGGCATGATATTGAAGTTGAACTAGGATAAATCTTTGAGTTTTCTTTCTCTATCCCTACACTCTTTACAATTCAAGTTGATTATCTGATGCTCCATTTTTAATTTGATTTTTACCACAAGAATTGATCAATTATTACTTGATTTACTTCCTTAAATCTATTTCAAGTGGACTAATTGTTTTTTGCTCTATCTTCCTTTTAAACTTATCTCCACTAGAAGTATTCTTGAGAAAGATTTTTGAAAATATCTCAAGTTTTTTTATAACATCTAATTCACCCCCTTCTTCAGTGGGTTGCCTTGTCCAACAAATGGTATCAGAGCAAGGGCTCTTGTTTAAAGGACTTAACTGTCTCAAGAGTTTTTGGGGTAACCAATGAAGTTATTACATTGATGAAGGTTTAGATATTACTAAACCTCTTTTTCTTGAGAATGTTAGTTTTATGTATTAGAAATGAATGGTGAAATTATATATTCAAGCTCTTGATCTAGATTTATGGGATGTAATACAAGATGGTTTTATCTCTAAACCAAGAAAAGACTGGATAAGCATGATAAGAAGTTATTTTATTTGAACAATAAGGTTATGCATGTATTATATAGTGGTTTAAATGAACATGATTATGCTAGAATAAAAAACTGTTCTAGTGCTAAAGATATATGGGGCACTCTTGGTGATTTATATGATTCTAACCATGTTGTTGAAGTTATGGATGTTGATAGATTTCAAAAGATGATACAAGAAGAAGAAACATGCTTTGTGCCTCTTGAAGATAATCAATATGAAATTGAGGAAGAGACTAGTAGCCTTGAGAGTACTAGTCGTTTTGTAGAGAGGCTTCTTCATTAAGAGCTTTGATCAACTCCATAAATGCCTTGAATCTTGTCTTCTAATTAGGTACCTCAAATATGGAAAGTGTGTAGATTAAGGAGGGAAATAAATATCCAATTTGATGTTCATATTTGTTCTTCTCCTCAATTTTCGACACAAATATTTATGTTGTCAAAATAAGGACCTGATATCTTAAATATGGAAGATATGTTGATTTGAATGAGATCTTTCTAATTTGGTTGACTTGATTTTCTTAATTGCAAATATCTCCAATTCATCAAGTTGATATTTCTTTTCTATGTCGCTTCTATACCTGATTTCTTCAAAATGGTTTCTATGTCGCTTCTTTTTAAACGAGATGCTGAATTGATTTTGGTCATTGATCTAATTGATTTACACACTGATAATATTCCTTCCTTATCTGGTCTTCCATGTTCAAATACTTTCCTTATTAATCATTTATTCAGGCAGCATTAATTGTGCAATCCACCATATTTGGCTACAGGTATTTATCATCACTTCCCTTTCAGTAGCTTCTGAAGTTGTCTTCTTTGAAAAATGACTACATTCTTATTCAGGATCCTCAACCATTAATTGCACGATGCTTTCTTTTTTCGTGAGATACTGATTAATTTCATTTTCTACAATTTTGACTTCATGTGATTATTGATCTCCATATCCATTTCCTTGTAGATCTTTCCTTTTCAAGTTCTTTATTTACGTCAACCACTATTAAAACATAATCTTTCCTTTTTTTCGAATACATAATCTAATCATTAAATGCTCGCTTCATCAAGGTCCTAGACATTGCATTAATAAAAAATCTTCATGATGGAATCTTGCACTAACAACGTCTTTCAGAATGAAAGATTTACTCAAGTGAACGTCACCACACTTATTTACTATTTTAGTGTTTCCATTAAGCAGGTGAATAGTATTTTTTTTGGTCTAATTCTTTTAAGTTTTTAAACCTTTCTTGATAGTAACACTCATGAATGCCAGTATCAATGATCTAATGTTCAAAATTCCTAGAAACTTTAAAACTATTATTAAGATCAAAACAAGTGTTACTTGCAAATTTAGAGATGTGGGCAAAGTTCACCTGCTTGGATTGCTCGTTTTTCAAAATTTCACTTACTTCATGCGGAACCAGATCAGTAAGTACCGGTCACAATTTTGTGCCATTTCCTTTCCTTTATGTCATATGATCTTCCTCAAGAGGATGGTTGGCCATGTTTACCTAACCTTAGAAGTATAGGCTCTTTCTTTTTTCAACTGTTTAAACCACTCAGGAGAACCATGACGTTTAAAACAATTGTCCCTAGTGTGACCAATACCTTTACAAGGGTCACAAACTCTATCATCCTTCTTTTTTTTTATGTTTTTTTCTTTTCCCTGACCTCTTTTATTTCCTTGAGTAGTCTTAACTTCACATTGTTATCTAGGTTTTTAGAAAATCCTATTTGTATGTTTCTTTATTTCTCACTTACTTCACACTGAACCAGATCAATAAGTGCCGGTGACAATTTTGTGCCATTTCCTTTCCTTTATCTCAATGATCTTCCTCTAGAGGATGGTTGGCCATGTTTACCTAAACCTTAGAAGTATTGCCTCTTTCTTTTTTCAGTTGTTTAAACCACTCAGGATAATCATGAAGTTTAAAACAATTGTCCCTAGTGTGACCAATACCCTTACAATGGTCACAAACTCTATCATCCTTTTTTTTTTTTCCTTTCCCTGACCTTTTTTATTTCCTTGAGTAGTCTTAACATACATCACATTGTTATCTAGGTTTTTAGAAAATCCTATTTATATGTTTCTTTGTTTCTTAACCTTTAAAATCATAGATTAGGCTTTTTTATCAGAGGATAAAGGGTCCATTATAAGAATTTGACTCCTCACATTATCATAAACCTAATTCAATGCAATGAGAAACTAAATCAATTTGTTTTGAGCAATAATGTCACGCATATTACCTAGAGCATTACAGGTGCAGTTCTTCATCACTCCACACAAGCAATGTGGCACCAGTTGCAGAACATTCAACTCCTCCCATAATCATTTTAGTTTTCCATAGTACATCACAACGACATACCTCCTTGTTCCATGGATGTTATTTTCCTCTGAATTTGGTAGATTTAAGGGCCATTACTTCCTCCAAATTGCTCCTCAAGATCTACCCATAGTTTTCTCGCCGAACAATAGATGAAGGTCTTAGCTATCTCCTTTGATATGGAATTGATAATCTAGGATGACACCGTCTCATCAGACCTCCTCCACACACCATGTTTTGATTCTGTTGCTAGTTCAGGTGGGGCACCATTGATGAAGCCTAGCTTGTTCTTTGCAGCTAGGGCTCTTTGGATTAATCTACTCCAAGTCAGAAAATTGTTGTCAGCCAGCGGCATCGTCACAAGGGCCATTCTTGGGTTGTCCGATGTTTGCAATAACAAGGGACTGTCAGAGTTATGGTTCAATCCTCTAGCTCCATTGTTCATACAATTTCTCCTCCCTGAGCAGCCATTGTAGATGAAAACATGAACAAAAGACTGAAAACGCAAAAAGAGACAACGTCACAAGATAAAGAAGACATAAGATGAACTATGCCAAAAGAACAAAAACAAGAAGAGAGAACGTGGAGCCAAGAAGAGATGCGAAACCAAGAAGAAACACTTCTTGAAGAAAACAAAAAGCTGGTTGACAGGTTAGGGTCCAAGAACCCGCTTTGATACCATCTTGAGATTTGCTGAAATGGACCGGGTTATACCCGGCTTCTTTATTTTTTATTTTTTATTTTGGACAACTTTATTATCTGAACCAGTTCATACAACATGTGGATTTGAGTACAATATATACAGCCCAAGAATCATACAGATGGCCCAACGGTCAAAAAATAATAAACCAAACAGAAAATAAATAACACAAACTATCTGACGAAGGAACAGGCCCAATAAATAACAGACACGGTTTTCTTCAAATGTCAGCCACAAGTTGCAGACTTTGTTGGTATCAAAATCTGGCATTCTCTTGTACCCAATTATGTGATTAAATTTGAAAATGAAATTCCAAATTGATGTTGTTACGATAAGATCCAGTAAATTTCAATTGACAATGACATAACGTTGATTTATGCAGTGGCAGGGAACGTTACATGGACATATTCACAATTTCTGGCTCAGAAAACTCCGACTTGCTGTGTCTCCCTTTCTTCTTTCTAGAATTGTGTATGTGGTTGTCAGAGCCACTCATCTCAGCAAAGGAGCAGTGTAGAGTAAGCTTCATCGTCGTGGTTCCCTTTTAAATATAAGTGGAGATCATAAAATCTTATATATGTTTTTTTCTGAGTGATCATAGGGCAGATTCACCTTATATACAGTCAGTTGTTTCTGGCTCTAGAAAGAATAGTTTAACAACTTTGATTCAATGTACTAGTCATATGTGTCCAATCCGATTCACTGGCATGTTAAACTCAACTACAAGGAGTGCTGGCGCGTGAAGGGTACTATTACTAATTTTAATTAGAGGATGAATTATTCAGAATGGAACCTGGTAGTTCAACACCCGAACTATGACAATCTGACCCAACTTTTCAATTTCAGCTACAAGTCATTAACTCCTTATGGAGCAATAAGAAAGCGATATCCACACTTGCCCATACTCTTGTATAAAGGAATTTTTCCTGCTATTTTACCGACAGGAACTCCGGTAGTTCACATAACCTAATTAAATATGATTTACATATCTAAACCATGTGCTACTATTCTGATTATATATCATCGAAACACTATAATAATGTCAATGAGTTGTTGATTTTCTGGACTGGTCTATCTCTTTATGATATTCTGAACTTTCTGGTCAACATCTTGGTATGAATTACATTGAATAGTTCTCTCTCTCTCTCTCTCTCTCTCTTCACATAAAAAATTGGAAGCATTTGAGACGGGAAAATTTAACTCTCTCTCTTCACATGATAAATGTGTGATGCCACCACAGAATATCCATGGTTGCCTAACTCTGGTTCCCGGCAAGAAGTTTCCCTACTTGCTTTGCTGATGCGATTTTTGGTTGCCTTGATATTTTATGCATATGTTTATGGCTCCTACGCTTGTTACACTCAACTTCATCATTGAGAGTTTGCAAACATATCAGTTCTGTCTCAGATTTGAAATGTCAAATTGAAATTTGATGCGAGCTGGAAGATGACATTTAGTGGCAATTCAAGACTGGCTTAGGCTTCCTGTCATTTGTTACATGGTTTGAATATGTGGTTGGTTTGAAATTGCTAATGCATTGTTATTTCTGTGTGTTGTAATGTAATTATGTATGTATAATAATTGAAATAGTAATCAATGACTATAATAAAATATACAGGAACGCATGATGTGGAGCTGAGACTTTGGTCTTCAATTTTTCCATTTTCCATTTCTGTCCTCATTTAGTGTCAGTAATTTCCATAGCTCTTTAAACTTAACCAATCTGTAAAAGGATAAGTAATAAAACTAATTATAAAGAGATACGTAAACATATGAATTTTACATTTTTATAGGACCCATTTTTTCTCATATTAGCTTGATATAAGTAAACTAGGTGTCTAAAGGGATTTTTCATTTTAATGGTTCTTTTAGTTGCAGCGGTAAGGCTTCCTACTTTGCATTACGATAATTGTTTATCATCCTCAACATCATCGTAAGAGAGAGAAAAGAAAATAGATGAAGAATTTATTTAGTCATTGCAATACTGCCAAGTCATGAGACAGAGAATCATTGTTGGGAACTATATTCTGCATCTATTAATGCTTGTATATCACAAAATACATAGGCATGATTGCAGTTCGGTGCTTCCGTAGAAACTCGAATATTTATGCCTGTTGTTCACAAATCGCAATATCTGTATCCATTATCTAGGTATTCTTCGCTTCAAAATTTTCGAAAAGCAACTCCATTTCTCTATGTACAAATTCACCAAACAGATAGCAGGAAAAGCAATGAGAAGATGAATGGAGGGATTGTGAGTAGTTTTAGAGGAGCAGAGTTAGGGAGAAATGGGTATGTATCAGGTGGAGGCAGCATGCATTCATCACCATTAAAGTAGACCTTGTGAGGGAATGCCCATCCCTGCTTGAAGGTGAAGGTATCCATGTCCTTCCGAAGAAGCACCTCTGATTGCACATTTCCAGATGGCCCCGCTTCCATTAATAGATCATTATAGTATTTCATGCCATAGAACATACCAGTGTCATCTGCATACAGAATGATAATACATTAAAATAGCCATTTGGGGTTGCTTGTTACATTTTTAAAATTGATAAACTAAACATTGTGACCAAACCTTAGTTTGAAGGAATATTAAGGAATGACTAAGTAATAACGTAACAAATTGTGTAACTGCAGAACAATTAGAAACGCTTGTTTGGTGATACTTACTGACAGACGCGTAGGGACTGAGAGGCTTGTAATCGAAGCTGAAGACTTGGGTGACATTGTTAAGATTCGGGTGCTGGATTGCCAGAGTCCAAAGAGAGTAATTCATCCTGTAATTGAAATTAGTTATGGCGATCTTCACTCGCCAATACTCCTTGTAGTTGAGCTTCACATGCCAGTGTACCCTGATTGGGCACATATGATGAGTGCATTGTAGCAACGGTTCATTGTCTTTCTTAGGAGTGTGAGCCCCCACCATGCTAAGAACTTTGGAGTCACTCCTGTGTTTTAGAAACTTGTTAGGTGTGACACACATTGAGGTCATATGGACTCGTAGGTACTGAAATTTGACTTACTTGACACAGTTCTTCTTGTTCTGGCAGCCGCAGGCACATGATGGACAAGGCGTGATTGTTTCGTTGTAGAATGATGATAAAGAGACACAACAACTGGGGTTCTTTCTCGCCAAGAATTGTGAGTAAGTGCAGGTTACGTTCCATGTCACTGCATGCGTGCATAGCATATGAAGAGGGAAGATATTCATATGGGTCATATAGTGTCAAGCTTTCCTATATACGTTAAAGAATAATGAAAGAAACATACTGAGTGCTTGAGTCTTGCGTCGCTTGTCAGGTGTGAAGAAAGTGGTGGAAGGAACGACTTTTGCAGGGCCACAAGTGTAGCCTGGTCCTGGGCCGAAGAGAGTGAAGTTTTTAGGGAGCTTGACAGTCTTGTTGGAGGTTCCAGCCTGGCCTACACTGACCTGGAAGGAAGAGATAGAAGCGGAAGGGTCATGACCCCATGCTGCGACCACGCCTCCTTTACAGCAGTTGGTGAATTGCTGGTTGTAGGGAACCCCGGGAAGCAAGTCCACCACGGTGGGAGTCTTCTTGCAGCAGTGGGGCACGTTGCCCTTGAACTTGGAGCAGTCTCCTTGCTCCGTGGTCTGAGCCCCTACCATCGACCATATCACTTCCTTCTTCGCCCATGTCCACCCCAAGGTCCACCCTGGGTTCATGATGTGCCGAAACATTTGGAAGTTTTGCATAGTTACAGTTGCCTGGTTCATCAATCATGAACGTTCACGAGGCAGAGACGTGTGATTTTGCTTTGTGAATCCAGAGTGTTATAATTTAGATCTTTTAAAGTAAGGGCCTTGCCTTTTGTAAATGGAAGGATAAAATTTGAAAAGAAATAAATTGAAAAAATTATTAATTTGAAAGAATAAATTAAGAAATTAGCTTCATTTCAGACCCTATCGGTATAAATTATCTATCAAGTGCTCGTCCTGAAATAATTGAATAAATAATAATAAATTATTAATTTGATCTTTAAAATATTATATTTAATTTAATTTAGTTTCTAAAATTTCAATTATTCTAATTTAATTTTTTTTATTTGTCATAGTAATTTTTTACAATAAAAATTTAAAATCTGATAACAGTAAATATATTAATTTAATAACAAAAAATCAATTTAAAACACTTGTTCATTTAAATATCAAACTAATAGAACTATAAAGACTATATTAATAATTTATTCAATAAATAAAGTGCACTGAAATAATTTTAAATTTGTGTAGCAAAGTCCCAGGGGACAGGGACTTGTTTTCGTGGGAAAGAAATTTCTCTCATTCTGAGCTCTATATGAAGCGAATCCCTCGAGGCAAGGGGAAAAAAAATTGAAAAATCATCCCTAGTTCGCTCTGAATCCTATCCATTCTTCACTCTTCAATGCAATATTGACATTCTATCTATACCTGGGTCACTGTATATATATGTTCTTTGATGTACTTACCACATAGCCATCGGGGGTCCAAGACATGACATCCCATTTGATCGTTATGTTTCCATTTGGGTCCAAAGGATCATATGCAGCTACAACATTAACCAGAAAAGAAAAACAAAATTAACTTACTACTGCAATAAATATTAATTTAAATAAAGGAAAAAGAAAAACTCAGCAAACAGAGGAGCTCTTGTATATCACCTGCATCATAAGAGAAGAGCACAAACAGACACAGAGCTGAGAAAATGAGCCTCATTGCCTCCTCAAAACTTAGCAAACTTTCTCGCACTAATCAAGTTTTGAATACCACGCGGTGTTTTGCAGAGAAATGCTGTGGCATGTGGAGGTGTAGTGTAGTATTGTAGAAGAAGAGGGCTAGCAGGGACTTGTTCTTGGGATTCCAGTGATGGCATAGGCCTACCTAATGGTTGTTAGGTAGCTCCAGATTTTAATTCCCATCACTGTCTCTGAGTCTTAGATCTAAGCCTAACTTGCCATTTCTTGAAGCAATGGCCTCGAACCAGAATAGGCGGCAGATGTATTGTGAATATAACGCTTCAACGGTTCAGTCTCAGCGTCTCAGGAGGAAGCTAATAGCCTGACCCTACAAGTACAGTCACTTAAATAAATAAAAAGATTAAATTGAGATAAATATAATTTTTTTAGAAACTAAATTAAAATAGTTAATTTTTTAAGGAGCTTAATTGAAATAATTATAATCTGTAAAATTAATAATGCATACGAATATTTTAAGAAACAAGGATGCTTGTGTTTTGGTGCCCTACCATCTTTTTGTACGTCTTGATAGTTGATACTTGTGTATTTGACACGCAAAGATACATGTACTGATGATACTAATGTAGTGCATGCAATTTTTTAAAATTTGTTTTTACATAATTTTTAATATAAAAATAAACTGTAGTAATTATAGTAATTTTAAATAATTTGTTTGCAACGAATCCATAACCACGCCGAACCTATATTGGATATCCGAAGGTTAGAGTAAACATGTAAAATTAATGAAATTTTAACTATAACACAATTGTGACATCTGTTTATGCATGCAAATATATATTCTTAATACGTTACACATAATAATTTAATGTGTTCACATCATTAAAAATTTCTAATATATTTATACATATATTCATATGGGCATCACCACAGATGAATTATCTGAAGAAATTAAAACTAATTACTGATCCTTTAAAGGACTCTATCTTTTCCTGTGCTTTGATTACAAAAGATGGTATCATCTCATGTCTATGAAATTTTCCCAGAATATATTATTAGAATGAAATTGAGCGTTGAATAAGCTTGACATAGAGTATGAAGCAAGCAAACAAGCAAGCAGTATACAGTAAGGATAGATAGTGAGTTCTTCTCTGATTAAAAAAGACATCCCAGCTGCACTATCCGTCTATTATAACAAGACATTAAAGGATTCCATGCGCGTCTGTTATGCGCTTGCCAACCGTCAGATTGGACTCCATCCGGCGGTCCAGATCTCATATGCGTGGCAGCCTTTTTATTTTTATTTTTTTAAAATTTGCTTTTGTAATTTTGTCCATCCGTTCATTTCCGTCAATGCTCCAGAATGGCCCGCGCTCCGCATTAATCTCAGTCATTCGCGTCATCCGCACCCAATCATTTGCCTTTCATGCCTTTAATCAGTGATTGCACGCCACGTTCCGGACAAATTTTTAACTCCAGAGTTAGTGACCCTTTTTTTTTTTATTTGTTTAATATTATTTTCCTATATCTTTTTAACCTCATTTGATTGATATTTTTTATGTATATTTTTCAATTGTATACTTTCTCCCATATACTACATCTGAATAATATTTCAATTGTGGGTCAATACTTTTAATTCGATTAATATTTTTTTCCTTAGTATTTTTAAGGTTATTTAGGTCCCTATAATTTCACTTAATAGAGGATTTAGTTCCTACACTTTAAAAACAGAAAATTTGGTTTCTGTAATTTTCAAAACCTTAAAAATAGTCTCCAGTATTAGTTAACCGTTAGTCAATAGTTAGTTTATAGGACATGTAGCACTAACTGAGAAGTTTACATTAGCATTAAGTGTCACGTTAGTGCCATACGTGACAAATTTAAATATATAATATAGAAATATACAAAATATATAAATAAAAATCTATATAAATATTCACATGATAATTTAAATAACTAATTTAAACAGAATAAATTAGTTTTGATTTGATATATTTATATGAAATTAAATTCTAGTTTGGTCCCTTTTTATATAATCCATAATTTTAGTTATAATCAGATTTTATGTAAAATTTTATTTTTTTGTTAAAAATTTTTCTATTTATTCACTTAGGTCCCAAACTAATATTTTTCTTTGTCCTTTATATGATTTAAGATCATATTTAGCTTTATTTGGGTCCCAGTCCTAGAATATAATTTTTTATGAAATTAAATCAACCTCTATAAACTTTTCATTTCACTCACTTTAGTCCCTATCATGCATTTTACATATTTTTCTCATGAGTTTAATTTCCAAACCTGTCCAAAATTTCTTCTTAGGTGTTTTTAGAACCTGAACACCCTAAAATCCACTGTTGTAAATGACTCATGGTTTGGATTACTCAACTTACTTTCTCTCTCGGTTTTGTAAAGCAGAAAAGAGGATGCTCGCGGGTTGCTGCAAAAAAATATGACAATATAGCAGTGGCTTTTGGGGTGTTTAGGAGTCATTTACAAGGGCAACAAAGAGAACACAAAGTACAGAAAAATAAGCTAGGAATTTGGGTAAGTGTTGGAACTAAACTTTTGATTCTTAAAAGTCTCTCTTTGGCTTAGTTTATGGATGGAAGTGATCAAATAGGTTCTAAAAATACCTAAGAAGCAATTCTGTGCAGGTTTGGATATCAAACTCATGAAAAAAGTATGTAAAATGCATGACAGGGACTAAAGTGAAAGAAATGAAAGTTTACAGAGGTCAATTTAATTTTAGAAAAAATATATTCTAGGAATTGGGACTTAGATAAATCTAAATATGATCTTAAATCATGAAAAGGACAAAGGAAAAATATTAGTTAGGAGCCTAAGTGAATAAATAGAAAACCTTTTAGCAGAAAAATGAAATTTTAGATAAAATCCGGTTTTAATTGAAATTATAGACTCTATAAAAAGGGACCAAACTATAATTTAATTTCATATGAATATAACAAATCAAAACTAATTTATTTTGTTTAAATTAGTTATTTAAATTATCATGTGAATATATATATATATATATATATACATATGTATATAAGCATCCTAGTCAGTTTCACGTGTCCCAAACTAATCGTTGCTTAACTGTTAACTAACACCGAGAACTATTTTTGGAGTTTTGAAAACTACAGGGATGAAATCATCTGTTTTTAAAGTTTAGGGACTAAATCCTGCATTGAGTAAAACTATAGGGTCCTAAGTTATATTTTAACCTATTTTTAATACCTTTCTTTTTCCTTTGTTTAATAATTTTATCCTATATATTTTTTTACCTTAAACTAAATCTGATTGATATTTTTTTGTGTGTATTTTTCAATTGTATATTTTTGCCCATAAACTAAATCTGATTATTATTTTAATTGTGGACCAATACTTTTACTTTTTGATTAATATATTTATTTTCTATTTGTAATATTTTTTTTCTGTATATTCTTTTTGATAGGTTCTAAATACCTATGAATTTAAGTGCTTACTTTCTCAACCTCAAGAAGACATTCTGTACCAACTAAGATGCTACCGGACAATTAGTTTGAGAGATACTAGGTTTGTGGCGGTGTGGATAACACACCGTTCGTGCCAATCACGGGCTCAGTATTGGGTCGTGACATTAGGCTCAGACACAGACATTAATATCAGTATGTATAGACGAAGATAGAGTATTCATCCACATTGGAGGTCAAGCTTGCCTTGAGCAATTCGGAGTGCCTTGTGTGTTCATATAGAATCACATTGGGTTTGATCTCACACACTCGGTTAATGTGCGTATCAGAGAAAAAAAAATACTAAACCATATATTCTGTGGATGCCAAACGGTAAAAGGTAAAGTGAAGGAGTATTTACTCATTGAAATATTTATCTCATTCTATTGTTGCACTTTTTGCAAGTTTGAGTAAGCCATGAGATAGCCACTCGAGGAGTATTTGATGTTCGAGGCTTTCGGTCCCTTTTGGCTTCGAGGGTCAAAGCTTGTCGATCGGTAAGTTAGTTTGTCGTTGTAAGCTCTGTAGTCATATAGGACACCTAGGGGGAGAAGTCGCATGTAGGGAGTTGCTGTCATAGCATGTTTATACTTTTCTGCATGTTTACTTGTTTATATTTGGTTATGTACATCACATGTTGCATGAAAATAAGGAGTTAGGAGATTTAGGCTTACAGTGTAGGAGAAAATACCATATGTCGTGTCGGTCATGTACTCGGATTTTGAATTGTGATAGCACGCCACGTGTCAGACAAAATTGTTCAACACCACTTTTTTGTTTTTGTGCAGTGACCCTTTTTTTATTTGTTTTATATTATTTTCTTGTATATTTTTTTACCTTATTTGATTGTTATGATTATTTTTTATGTATATTTTTCAATTGTATATTTTTGCCCATAAACTAAATCTGATAAATATTTCAATCGTGGACCAATAATTTCGCTTCTTTGATTAATATTTCCCCTTTTTTACTTTTAAATCACTTTTTTACTTTGCTTAATTTTTTTTTACCAAACTAAATCTGATTAATATTTTTTTATGTATATTTTTCAATTGTATATTTTTCCCCATAAACTAAATCTGATTAATATTTCAATTGTGGACCAATAAGTTTACTTCTTTGATCAATATTTTTTCCTTCATATTTTTAATACCTTATTTCTTTGTTTAATAATATTTCATGTATATTTTTTTACCTTAAACTAAATCTGATTGATATTTTTTATGTATAGTTTTTAAGTTCTATATTTTTTCCCATAAACTAAATCTGATTATTATTTCAATTGTGGACCAAAAATTTTACTTTTTTATTAATATTTTTCTTTTCTATTTTTAATACCTTTTTTTGTATTTTTTTCTTTTTTGTTTTGACAGGTTCTAAATATTTTCTTTGATGCCCCAAGAATGACCTTGAAAAATTGATATTAATATATATTTTTTAATTGTCCGGTAGCATCTCAGTTGGTGCAGAATGTCTTCTCCAGGTTGAGAAAGCAAGCACTGAAATCCATAGGTATTTAGAACCTATCAAAAAAGAATGTACAGAAAAAAAAGTATTACAAATAGAAAAAGAAATATATTAATCAAAAAGTAAAATTATTGGTCCGCAGTTAAAATAATAATCAGATTTAGTTTACGGGCAAAAATATACAATTGAAAAATACACAAAATGATATCAATCAGATTTAGTTTAAAATGATATCAATCAGATTTAGTTTAAAATGATATCAATCAGATTTAGTTTAAGGTAAAAAATATACAGGATAAAATTATTAAACAAAGGAAAAAAGTTATTAAAAAAACTAAGGAAAAAATATTGATCAAAGTAAATTATTGATCCACAATTGAAATATTAATCAGATTTAATTTATGGGCAAAAATATACAATTGAAAAATATACATAAAAATATTAATCAGATTTAGTTTAAGGTGAAAAAAATATTAAACAAAGAAAAAAAGTGACTTAAAAGTATAAAAGGGGAAAATATTAATCAAAGAAGTGAAATTATTGGTCCACAATTGAAATATTAATTAGATTTAGTTTATGGCCAAAAAATGAAAAATATACATAAAAAATATCATAACAATCAAATTGTCACAACCCGGACCGGGGGCTATGGCACAGATGACTTGTCACCTACTTTGCCGCAAGCCTGATATTTTGCTTGCTCATCCCAAACATGAAAATAAATCCTAGGTGGCCTACCTACTTACAGAGTATACTAAAAGATTAATTTAAAATATAAAGACCAATAATTTACCCTGGACAATTGAGAGGCATCCTCGCTACTTGAATAGCTGAACACAACCATTCTCGATACTTGAAACTGTGAGGGGTGAGTCTAATCAACTGACTCACCAAAATATCTCTACTTAGCACAAATATTCAATTACACTAGCCAAAGAACAAATAGCAGAAACATAATAAAATGAACTTAACCAAACAATGTGCTCAGGCACCCCACATAACATTCCAAGTGATTCTTCCCAATTTGTATGTCCAAATACAAGCATTAATAATAAAATATTAGTTCATCACATACATCAATTAGCTCAACATTAGACTTACCTCAACTAGGTCATGTCTCTATGCCCATCATAACTACGAACAAAACTTACTACGGGTCGTATAGACATCATTATAAAAAAAAACATACATTTATGTTTAATTGTATTTAAAGTGATGAATTGATGTGGTATGTCTTGAGAGATGTTTATGTCAGAAAATGCATTGTATATCATCATTTACATATTCATATTATGAGAAGGGTAAATGCATGAGAATAGAGCGGGAAGCTATCCATTGTGTAATACCGCTGAGTGGTGTCAATGGGTATGCATACACATTGAGGCTAGTCTTCAATGTGGTGTGGGAAAATAGTGGGATAAATATTGCATTTATTCACATTGCGAGAGGGAACAGAGGGATGAACATTTGAATAAACTCATTGAGGATTGGTCTTCAATGTGATAAGCATGGAAAGGATGTGGAAAATATATCATACATAATGTATTGCATAATGTATTTTGGTGTGGGTGTTTATTTATACTTTTATTTGGTTGAAGATTATTTTACAAATTGTTTTGTGAGATTGTAGACTCGCGTTGAATTGTGGGTTTTGGTTGCGTGGTAAGGTACGTTATATATATATATATATATATTATATCGTACTAATATGTGTTGGTAGTGTTTATTTTGATTATGATAATGAGGCTGGTATTTGCATTTGTGCTCTGTTTTGTTGCACAATCATTTACTCACTGAGTTTTCATAAACTCACGCTCTCTATTATTGTTTTCATACTTAGCAGCTAAGGAGGATGGGGGAACCGCTGCAGGTTAGCAGCTTGAAACATACTCCATCTAGTCGTAGAGTTCTAAAGGAACCAATAGATATGCTCTGTAATCTTATAGGCCACCTAGGTCCTGCGATGTTTTAGGGATTTTATTTATTTGACTATAATTTACTTTTGCAAATTATGTAAGTTACAATTTGCATAGTTGTGGATATTAAGACCATTCAGGGAAATTATGGGCTACCACTAAAGTAAATCCTATAATATATGTATATTTATATGCCCTTTTTTCGAAGCGTTACACTTTTTCTCTCTTTCTCTCTCTCTCTCTCTTTGTCCCTTTCACGCCTAGTTTCTCTCATTATCTCTTGTGTGTGGCTTTGAGGTGTCCTTAAGGAATTCTCCGCTCTTCTAATGCTTGGTGTAGATACAGTTAAAGACAAGACACTTGTGTTGCTCTTCTGTAAGTCTCTTGAATCTTCAATCTCAATAAGTTTGAGACATACAAGGAAGAGATCTCTCGGTTTCCTTCTCTTGGATGTCTCTTTCTCTTCCTCCATCATGACTCACTCTTTTCTCACATCTTGGTCATTGGTGCAATAGTTTTTGGAGGGATTAATTAGTGGATAAATCCATCTACACATTTTTTCACCAATTAAAGCTGTTTCATTGGTGGCCGATGATCGTCTGGAAGGTGATAAGAAACCTATAGGATGGTTCGATCTTCATGGAATAGGCGGTCAACAAACTCAAGACTAAAATAAAAGAAAGTTATGAATCACCACACTCCAAATTTGAAGAAAGGAATTGAATGTGGGTAAGCTTTGGTTTGGAGTGGTTCAATGACCGAACAAGAGTAAGTAGCAAACCAATGCTATATAGAACGTGGTGTATTATTTAGAACGCTTATCCAACCATGAATATGAAATAAACCAATCCACATAGCAATGCACTTGGTTTGAAGCACGAATTGGGGGCTTTTGTGAATTTGAATCACTAATCTTATAAAGAAGATTGATAAAGCAAGGTTCCATAAAAGCAAAAGAAAATAAATAAATTATCACTCAATTGGAGAAAATTCATGAATGCAATTATCATAAACTCTAATATGATTTTTCTTGTGAGATACATGCTCTATTTGTAGGTAGAGCAACACATACCTCAAAGACAACCAAAAGACACTAATTAAAGACCACAAAAAACACTAATAAAAACAATTAATGCACTTGGAAATTATATTAGCTATTATATTGATTTATGGTAATTAAAAGACTAAAAACTGACCTAAGAACACCAAAAGACTTCCACATTTATAAGACTTACAATATGCACGAAAATTCCACCAAAAATAAGAAAATGGTGTCTCTTGACTCTTGTTCTTCCAAAAGGTTTCAGATTTAAATGATGAAGCACTTCATGTTGATCCTTGATCGTCTTGGGCTTGAATGAGCATAATTGAAGCCTTATTTCCTTCCATTTTTTGGTCACTAGCGTTTTGGGCCAACAATGCATTGACTTATGCCCCAATTACTTATTGTATCCTTTTAAGCCTTTGTCTTGTTATTGGGCCAACACCAAGACTCAAATCCTTTTCTTATTGATCTTCCAAAGTGGTTGTCGAGTTCACGTTATCCTCCCCTTCTTGAAAAGGAGTTGTCCTTAACTCTTCTAGATCTGCATCACAATAAGGAGAGAGGTCAGAAACATTGAAGGTAGCATGCACTCTATACTCATATGGTAATTCAAGCTTGTATGGAATATCGTTAATCCTCTCAATGACTCGAAAAGGTCCATCCCCTCTAGTCATGAGTTTCGATTCCTATTTGTTAGGATACCTTTCTTTTCTAAGATGCAGCTAGACTAAATCTCTAGGCTTAAAAATTGGTCGCTTTCTTCCTCTATTAGCACATCTTCATATTGTTGAGTCATCCTTTCATTTAGGGTTTAGAATTTAGGGTGCTAGTGAATTTAATTTTAAAGGATAAATCATATGCGGGGAAAATTTTTTGATTATTTAGTAAGGAATGTGAGGTTAGAGGTGGCACCTCGGGGAGAATAATTAGTGACTATGGACTAGGGAGGCATACAGTGGCATTGAGGGAGCTAGATGATTACTAGGTCCGAGACAAGACTAAATGCAATAAGAGAAATGGTGTGGTACCTAGAGTATGAGAAATACCCAAGTGGGAGAAATTATGGAATTGCTATTACTGAGGTTGACCGGGGGTTGACCAGAGGGCAAAATTGTAATTTCACCTTGATAGGTGTAGATATGTGGCTCCACACCCATTTATCTCATTTTCTCCCTTCCCTCTCAAAAGTTCTCTCTCCCTTCTAAAACACTCTCTCCCTTTTCTCTCAAGTTCTCCATCATCCAAGTTGGCAACCATTCTCCAACGATGGTTAGGGTTTCCGGCAACCAACCACCACTAGAAGGGCAAAGATTTGAGGTAGACATCTCATCTTCTCCTTTTTCTTCCCATTTTCGAATTTATGAGGAATTGAGTGAGATTTAGGTTTGTTTAGGATCTCTTAAGCTTGGGTAGTGTTCTAAAACCTTCTTAGGTTATTAATGATGAACAACAGGAAAAAAAGTTGGGGTTTTAAATGAAATTTGATGATTCAAGCTTGGAAACTTGAAATTAATTGGGGATTTTTGTGTTAAAACATTCCTTAAACATCAAGGATAAGATCCTATGGAAATAATCACTAAAATTGATTGAATTTTAGGCTGAATTAGGTGGAAAATGAGATGAATCTTGAGTTTTCAATGGTTGGAGCCCAAGGTGCCACCATTTGTGAGCAATTCAAGAGCTTAGGGCGCCCTAGGCAAGCCATTTTGTTTTACTTATTCCACCAATTAGTTAAAGCAAGGTTACACCTCAAATAAGAATTATAAAACTAAACTTATGCCTCACTCAGTCATAATAGAATAGAGATAAACATAAGAACTAAAGGGCAATGTAGAACAAAAATGAAATAGGATTAAAGCCAAAAAACTTATCTGTTATTGAGCCAAAGATTCAAGATACACAGCTCCAGTTCATGTCTGACTAATTACAGTACTCTTTAGCCTTCCATGGAAGCCAAAATACACAAAGAGGAGGAGGGGGAAGAAGAAAAACGAAAATACAGAGGAAAGGTGGAAGAAGAAACTCTTCAACCTGTAAAATAGTGGTCTAAAGTGCTTTTAACCAGAGGAGAGAAAGAAGGATGAAATTGTAATATTTTCTCTCATGTGCTATCCCTTTCTCTATAGAAAGCAATTATGTTGCTACTGCCTTGCTGTGTTCTATTGCTTTTGCTTTTCTGTTACTGTCTGCTACTGTTTTTTATTTTTTAGTTGCTGTAGAAAGCCTTTCTGGTTCTATTTGCCTTTGCAGGAAAATGCAGAAATAAATGGGACCCAGTCAGTCTAGTTAGCCCTAGTCAATGCCCAATCAGCTGCCATGTGATCATTTCGTCCATGTGAGCATCTAGGTGGCCTCCAAGTTAGCATATACTCTCCAATTAATTTAAGTCTAAAAATTAAGCACAAAGATTAATGAGTCTCTAATCAATTAAGCTCATAAAAATATGAAATTAAAACATATTAGTTTTATAATTATTTTAGACCCAATAATTACCATATAATAGGAGAGTTGGCAATATTAAAATAGCAATAGGACTAAGATAGGGACTAAATTGTATATAAAAATGCCTGATATCAAGAGAGAAATGAGTTAGGATGAGATAGGAGTAGTATGCATACTTAGATTTGATTGGGATTGTGTGAGTGGATAGTATGGGGTACTCAAGTCGAGAAAGTCGAGGTGGGCTACACGATCCTCCCCAGGGACAACGTCATGGCAAGGTAAGGCCCGACTTGAGAAACGCCAAGGTTGGCTACTAAATTTCTCAAGGAGTGACTTGTCAGTGACGTACTCAGTAGATGTGGGATTTACTATGCTAGGGTTGTGATTATTATTGTTGCTTGTACATGTGATTGTGTTTGTGTTTGGATGACTCAGTGTGCACTATTAAGGTCGGATAGTTTTAGTGCCAGAATAGGGCATGGGCAAGGACCAAGAGGGATGTACTTAGGGTAGAGAATGAGCCCTAATGTGCACTCCTGGGGTTGGACACTAGTAGTTACTAGATCAAGGCATGGGCTAGGACTCAAAATGGGAGTCGTACCATAGGGTCAGTGGACATAGGATCCACAGGTTGGTTAGGGATGCATACTTATGTGGTGGGGCGGATGAGTTATGTATGTGGTAGCATATATGTTGTGTAGTGTGATATGTATATGTGGATAAATGTGATATGTATGATATGTATACGACGAGAGAGGTCAATGTCGGGGATTTGGGCGTAGTGGCATCAGGGATACACTCTACGAGAATCTAGAGCACAATGCCATGGGTATGTTTTTAGGGTGGCTTGATGTCACGCGTGTTTGATTTCCGAAATTGTTTACTTGAATACATATATATATATATATATATATATATATTACATGTCTGTGTGGAGTAGGGCTTGCATGTACAAAAAGACGATTAGTTCAAGGACTCATGGATCGAGGATACTTCCCCATTGCTTGGGGTAAGGTACTTATTTCTATATGTTTTAAAAGTATTCTTCTAGTATGCTTTATAATAGGATAGGCCACCTAGGTAGAGTATGTTATTAGGGGTAGACTGAGGGTAAATTATGCTTGGACGGTGCTGGCATTACACTGGTCACACTTATCATGACCCCTGTTTTGGGTCGTGACATGAGGATCTAATCATGAGTTTATGGATATGAACATAAATAATGAATAAAACCTCTTTAAATTAATAATTGAGTTTGTATGTCTAATGCAAAGGTGATTGCCTTTAGTGCACCTTTCTAACAATCTCTTACTTACGCTAAAGCCAATTTCCTTTGTATTTGATACCATAGGCATGTGGGTGTGTCTCAAACTTATATTGGGGTAGTGGCTTAGTTAGCAGATCAGCTAGATTCTTATCAGTGGAAACTCTCTATTTTCACATCATTTCTACCAATGATCTCCCTAATCACATTGTTTCTACGTGTTTGGATTTTTGATAAGACCATGGCTCATTTGCTTGTGAAATGGCTCCATTGTTGTCACAATGGACTGGTATTGCATCAATAATAATGGGAACCACTCCTGGTTTAGTGATGAACTTCTTAGTCCAAACAGCTTCTTTTGCTACCTCAGAAGTCGAAATGTACTCTACTTCAGTGGTAGAATCTGCAATCATTTCTTGCTTGGAATTTTTACAACCAACTGCACCTCTATTTAATATGAATATGCAACCTGACTAGGATCTTGAATCATCCTTGTTGGTTTAGAAGCTGGCATCTATATACCTGTTTACCTTGAGATCTCCTTCTCTATATATTAAGAATAAATCTTTTGTCCTTCTTAAGTACTTAAGGATATTCTTAATAGCCACCCAATGACCTTCACTAGGGTCAAACTGATGTCTGCTTGTGACACTTAGAGTGTATAATATGTCTAGCCTAGTACATACATAGCATATATGATTGATCCCATGGATAAGGCGTAAGGGATCAAACTCATGCAAGTTCTTTCATCCTATGTCTTCAGACACATAGACTTTGAGAGTGTAATCCCATATGTCATGGGAATGAACCCTCTCTTGGGCTCTTCCATGCTAAATCTCTTTAGCATCTTATCTATGTATGTAGACTATGAAGGACCAAGCAACCTCTTAGATCTATCTCTATAGATCCTTATCCCCAATATATAGGTTGCTTCTCCAAGTTCTTTTATGGAGAAATTCTTGGAACGCTAAATCTTCATGGATAGACGGATAGAAACGTTGTTTCCTATGAGTAGTATATCAACTACATACAACACAAGGAATATGACTGCACTCCCATTAACCTTCTTGTACACAAAGGTTCATACAGATTGTGTAAGAAACCAAGCCTTTTGGTTGTCTCATTAAATCGGATGTTCCAAATCTTGGATGGTTGCTTCAATCCATTGATGGATCTCTGAAGCTTTTATACTTTGTTGGTATCTTTGGATGTGTATCCTTCGGCTTGTATCATATATACATCATCGGTCAGGTTTTCATTGAGGAAAGCTATCTTTACATCCATTTGCCATATCTCATAATCCTAATGAGCTGCTATGGCCAGGAATATCTTAATGAATTTAAGCATGGCTACTTGTGAAAAGGTTTTTATCATAATCAACACCTTGTTTTTAACAATATCCCTTTACAACCAACGTTGCTTTGTAGGTTGCAACGTTATAAAGGTTTTCTTCTTGAAAACCCATTTGCACCCAATGGGCTTAACCCCTTAGGCAAATCAACCAAAGTCCATACTTGGTTGTCATACATGGAATCCATTTCTCATTTCATGGCGTTGAACCATTTATCAGATTCTGAACTTTTCAGAACTTCTTCGTAGGTCCTAGGTTCCTTGTCTTCTATAAGTAGTACATCATTGTGTTCACTTGTGAGAAATCCATATATCTCAAGAGCCCTATGTACCCTACTAGATCTACGAAACATTTGTGCTTGTATGGAAGGTTTGGTCTTACTCTTCTTGAATGAGTTAACAGCTCTGGCTCTTAAGCTGGTAGATGTTCTATATCTACCACCTCTTGAGCAGGCAGTTGTTTTATATCTACTTGAGTATCTTGAATTTTCTCAAGTTCAATCATACTCCCATTGTTTTCCATTGAGAGAAACTCTTTCTCTAGGAAGACATCAAACCTTAAAACAAACATCTTTTGTCCCAAAGTGTGGTAGAATTGATATCCTCTTGATTCTTTAGAGTATCCCACAAATAGACATCTGTCAAATTTTGCCTCAAGTTTATCTGACATTATCTACTTCACGTAAGCTGGACAACCCCATATCTTTAGGTAAGGAGTGGGGACCCACCTATTTATACCAGCCAAGGGTGAAATTACTATTTTGCCCCTAAGAAACTCCCAATTAACCTTAGTAGTGGAAAATCTATAATTTCTCCAATTTGGGTATTTGTCACACTCTAGGTGCCACCCTAGTTTCTCATTTCACTTTAGTTCCTCTCTAGACCCCATAGGTACTCGGCTCCCTCTATGCCCCATGATTGCTTTCTCTCAATTCTCTATCCATTGACACTATTTCCATGAAATTTCCTCTTTCTCTAGTCTTTTCTCAAATCTCAAAAATATTATCCATAATAAATTATCCGATCTCTTTATTAATCTCCATTTCCATAATAATATTCAAAAAGAATAAATTAAATATGAAAAAATTAAAAATGGCCAAATATTTCCATTAAAATAATGGAAATTTTCATTATAACAAACAATAATACCGCTAATCACGTAACCCCAAAATTGGCGGGTACTACAATGCATGTGTCATATGATGCATAACCTTAAGTCACCTCATTTGTGTAACTTATTCATGCATTTCTCACTTATATGACCTAGACGACAATGTCATAAATATGATGTTAGTTGATTATCTTGTTTTAGGTGTTTAGGGTTTCCATTTGATATTGAGAATCGGGTTAGATGTATTTGATACATAAATCCCATTGCATAATGTTCCAATGCCATAAAGAATACCATTTAACATTATGTGACAACAATTGTTACTAAATGTTAAATGAAAACCCATTTTATTCAAACTCTAAATTGAAATAGTGTTTTTAATCAAGGATGGAACGAAATAATAGTTGCCTAATTCTAAACTTAAAACCCGAGGTAAAGGCAATACATAAGTTCCTATAGCTAATGCAGCAACTCTTGCTCCATTTCCGACTTATAGGCCCACCTTTCCTATGGTCAACTGTCTACTGTTCTTTATGCCCTATATATTAGTAAATATGTGTGAGCCACAATTTGTATCTAATACCCAAGTTTTACTAGAAACAATATTTATCTCAATAACAAAAATACCTAAAGTAGTTTTGGCATTGGATGTCTTTGTCTTCTTTAGGGACTCCTGATAGGTCTTGCAGTTCCTCTTCCAATGGTCGTCTTTGCCACAATGGAAGCAAGTCCCTTTGGTTGCAACTTTCTTTGCTTTCTTGGCCTGCTTTTTCTTGATACCTCCCTTGGCCTTAATGGGTTTCTTCTTCTTGAAATATTTCCCTTTAATCTCAGAAGAATCCACTAGCATCACAACCTTCTTCTCTTTCTTGATAGAAGGCTCAGTTGCCTTGAGTAGGTTGATTAGCTCTAGTATAGTTGATGAGATCTGATTCATTTGTTAATTCATTACGAACAATGTGTAATTATTGGGTAAACTCTGGAGAATTAAGTCAACACTTAATCCACGATCCATCGTGAAACCTGATACTGCTAACCTCTCAATGTAGCCATTCATCTTAAGTGCGTGTTGCACTATAGATGCCTCTTCTTGCATCTTGGAATGAAAAAGTGAACGTGATACATCAAACCTTTTAGTTCTCACTTGCTCATCAAATAGTTCCCTCAAATGGAAGATCATGGTGCATGCGTCCATGGCCTTGTAGTGCTTTTGAAGCTCAGGTGTCATAGAGGCCAACATGATACATGTTGCTAGCTCATCATCACCTATTCACTATTTATAAGCCAACAATTGATCCTCATCAGAGTCATCAGCAGGGGGTTCAAGGAGTGCCTCATCAAGAACATAGGCTATGCATTCAGCTTTGAGAATGATTCTCGAGTTTCTTAGCCAGTCCAAGAAATTTACCCTAGTCAACTTATTTGACTTAAGAATTGATTACAAATTCATGGTGGATGTCCTGATTCTATCAACCAAGATGTAAAAACATAAGCATGTTAAAGTATGTACATGAATACATGATATACAATTTTTAATATATCGCATTATTACTCCCACTATTTTATTATGAACCCAAAACTAAAATAAAAACCCTATTTTGGATCTGAGAGAACCTATTAGAAGTTTTCTTAGTGGGCTTGATGTCCAAAAGTCACCTTGAATGACCTTGGAGAGAGTCCAACAAGATGTCTTGGATCAAATGGTAGGTATCTTATACCAATTGCATCATGTATGCAACCATCAAGTAGTGCTATCAACTGTTGATGTATGCACTAATCATTGGGCTTGTCAACTCTTGACTCATATACATCATATGTATATAGCCTAAATTAGTCTCTGTCCACATGGACCATGGAGAGAGTCCAACAAATCAATGCTTCTAGTTAAAGCTGACCTATTAATTATAAGATCATATCTCAATGGTTTGAACATGTTCAACTTAAAGCCAGGCTTGGAGAGAGTCTAACAACCTAAGCTTTAAGAATATCTCTGGTTCGCCCTATATTAATGAAAGACTTTATCTTTAATATTATTTGAGGGTTTTCTTAATTGGTCTCATCAGATTTTAAATTAGACATACATCATATGTGTGATTTCATTATGCAGTTATAAATTGTAAACTATATGGCGTGGGTATGGACTTATCTATAGTTGACTCTTTGAGCCAAAAGAGATGACTAGGTCAAACCTAGGTATATGCATGATTTTACATTGAAGACATAAAAATTCTATTTCTACTCTTCATATGGCCTCGGCTCCTCAGTTTCATCTTCACGATTTCTTTTTTACATCTCATTCCTATACTAACTATATGTAATCTAATTACATTGTTTAATGAGAAAACTCAAGTTACATTTGAGGGGAGTTAGGTGAGAAGAGAAGTACAATAGAGAAATAGAGAGAGGCAGGGTACACAGACCCTATTTACCAAAATCATAATTTAAAAACATGCATGAACAATTCATACTTGGTAAAAGTCCATAACCAGTCATCATGCCATACATATATCCTATCATGCATTGTCTATCAAAATAAATATATAACGGAAGTCGACATTTAAGGTTTCGTGGTGCTAGAACAATTTCATTACATGAATTATTTCTACTTTCATTTTAATCTCAATTAAAAATTGCTTGTTTCCTTGTTTAGAATTAAAAACCTTTTAATTCTAGTTTCCTAATCTAATTAGAAAAAAAAAATCTCAATTCAATTCTAAATTGATTTGTTTCCTTACTTAAATTAGGAAAGTAATAAAGTGTCAAGACCCGAAATCCTCGAACCGAATTTGTGACTGGCGTGGACAGTGTGTTACCAACACTACTGTAGGTCTAAATTTCCCCTATTTATCCTAGCTGGCCTATCTGATTACAGAGTATACTAGAGAAATATAATAAAAAAATAAATTACCTTGCCTTGAATAATGGGAGGCATCCTCGATCCAAGAGCCTTCGGTCTGTTCATCTTGCCATACATGCAACTGTGAGAGGGTGAGTCTAAACCATAGACTTACCAATGTTAGCCCTACACTACACAGATATACAGAACATATATATATATATATAACCCATTCGAGAATTTATCCTCTATGATACCAAGCTGCTAGAAGACATGTATATGGTATCACGTCCCATCATATTTTCCCTAAATCACACACATACACAGCACACATTATCTATGTAATCCTAATTAAGGGTCCGCACTCCCATACTGCATCTCAAGAGCTTAATCAACATGGGCTAACATTCCCACAGACTATCGCTCAAGAAATCCCTATTATATGAATATCCTACTAGGTCATATCCATAACCATAACATTTGTTTGGCCTCTTGGGTCATACTTGCAGCCATAACATGCATTTGGTCTCTCAGATTATGCCCTCAGCCAGAACATATATCCGATATACAAAATAATGTAAACAACCACACACAATATATTATGCAAATGATGATATGCAATGTTTATCCCATACTTCCCATACTTACCACATTGAAGACCAACACTTAATGGGTTTATTTTAGAGGTCCACCCATCTGTTTCCCTCTTGTAATATGAATATACAGATGGTAATATGCAATTTATTCACACAAACACAATACAATAACCAATTCACTATTCCCACCCACATTCCACACAACAATCCCAAATAATCCTTACTACATACCTTACACATAATACATTTAACAATTACATGTATATAAACCAATTTTAGGAAAATAAATCCTAAAATATAAATATACATACATATATGTATATGTATATGTATATATCCATATATAGGAGAGCTAGATCCCTCACTTGGATTCCATTCTCTCTCGGCTCCCACTTTGTGCCTCAACCATCCCTATCAAGTAACCATGCAAAAACTATCAACGTTATAAAATAGAGAAATTTCCTATTACTAATCCCAACCTTTACTCACTTCTTTAGTCATAACTCATAACTGGTAATGAATTTCTGAATGAAACTTATACCATTGGAAACTAGACTCAAAGAGCTTTCCAACAATATAAAGTTTACTAAAAACAAAGTTCGGATAAAAGAGTTATGACTGTTTGAAGAAAGACTAAGGACACTTGAGATGGCTGGCACCTTGGCGCCACACATTCTTTTTCCCTAAAACCTCTGAAACCTAGCGCCTGTGCACCACGATCACGACCTTGGCAATTTCTTCTCCGTTTTGGCTAAGATTTGGTCAAATTTCCACCATTTTTAATTATTTATTCTATGGGCTTTCATCCATGGTGTCTAAGGCGCATTTAGACACCAAAAGCTCCAATTTTGACTGAGAAACAAAGCCATAATCTTAATTTTACCCAAATACCCTTAAAACTAGAAAATACAGAAAAGTTCAAGAAATCAGAATCCTTACCTCGATTCCTTGCTTTCCCTACGTTGCTTGGCTACTAGAGGTTCATCTGTCGCCTGAGATCCATTCCCCAGAGCTTGATTAGTGGATTTGATTGGAGAAAGAGTAGAGAGAAGGAAGAGAGAAAGAGAGGAGAGAAGGTGAAGAATGAGAGACAGAGGAAAAGAGAAAATAAGGAAAAAGAGGTGGGCTACCTGTCATGACTCCCAAATCGAAATTATGACCGGCGTGGATAGTACCTTGGCCACACCACCACAAGCCTAACTTTAACAAATCAACCTCTTTAATAAGTTAATAGAACATTTCAAACACTCATAATTTTATATTCATTATACAATTCACAATCAAATTTAGTTGTAAGTATTCTCAGAAATTCATTTACATGCAAGTAACCTACCTGATTACAGAGCTTTTTTAGAACTCCTAGTAACATACAAAATTAAAGGGACTACCTATGAAGATATCATGCCCCTAATATCTAGCATTTTTTATATACATTTTAATCTTTATCTTAGTCTATTTACATTTTCATCTATGAAAATTCTCTAATTTTATTACACTTTGCGATTTATTGGGTCTAAATTAATTTTGGATGGAAAATGAATTATTTTCATATTCTAGGACTCAAATTATTAAAGACTCAATTTAATCCATTTGGGTATTTTTCAGAATTAAGTTTGGAGATTTCTTGATGATGTGGTGCTGAGGTGGACATTTTTGCTGACATGGACATGATGTGGCATTTTTGGGATGAGTAGGATGCTGACTTAATACTCTTTTCTGCTGACCTGCTGACATGGATGTGTGGGGCCCTTATTTCAGATTTGTCTAGCCTTTTTTGCCATGCATACAACTAGCTCTTCCTCAAACTTTGCTAAAAATGGAAGCTTCCCTTCTTACACTTTTTCTGCACCAAGAAAGCATGTTCTGCTGCCTTTAATTCATGAATCTATAGCAATAGTTCAGATCTCTTTTGGCAGCAGTAGAATAGCCACACTTTAGCTCTTTTGAAAGTCAACTTGAGGGCATCTAGGGTAGAATATTCCAAAGGCATAAGAGGCTTCAGTTTTGTAATTTAGAACATTATTCTCTAGGCTGTAACAGTAAAAATTCGCAACTCCTCTTTCCTCTATTTTTCTTTCTACTGTTTGGTGTTTTTGCTCTCATGGAGGGCTAAACTTCCATTGTAATCAGTAAGTAGGACCTTGGGATTTTGTAGCTTGAACTTTCAGTGCAAGATAAGTGTTTTACTCTCTATTTCATCTCATTTTCATTTTCTGTTTTGTTCTGGTGTTTATGCTGATTATAAATTCTGATATGAACTTGTAGAGGCACAAATTGATTTGTATTTGAGTTATAACCTTGATAAACTAATTGGGAAGTAGGCAAAACAAAATGGCTAGTTAGATGATATTTAACTTGACTTAATTTAGGTCTTTTGAAGTTGCATCTATCTATAGATCAATGAAGTTCTTCTTGACTATAGTTAGAAGCAATGTAATTTCTGAATCAAATGGTGAGATGGGGATAAAACTAAATCAATGAGTTAAGTAATAATAGATGCACTCCTATAAATCCTAGTGGCTGGTTGTATATTCTTCTTTATTGTCAATCCTTTTTGTTTTTGTCTTGTTGCTGATTTGCTGCTAGGTGGTTGTTGCTGTTTACTACTGCTGTTTTGCTTCTGTTTTGTGTCTCTGTCTTAACTAACCAAAACCCCTCGTGTTAATTAGTTTAATTAGTGTTTGAGTGTTAAGAACAACTTATTAATAGTTAGAAGTGAGGCTCCATGAGTGAATAGGACTTGAGAATCACTATATTGTAAGATTGCCACGAATTTAATTCTGGGCGATTCAGCATCATAATGGCGTGAACTAGCCCTGAACAAAGGGGAGGTATTCAAGAAAACACGCCTTTAGATTATAGGACCTACCATACCTGAAACTGTGAGGGGGTGAGTCCAAACCACAAGACTCACCATAACCCCTACATATTTACAAACAGAAATCATATGTATTGAACTACTAAAAAAATGATGAACATAAAAACAAAATTTCAAGAAAACAAGTTCATATACTTAGATTGACTTTTACCATCCACAAGCATTTATTCCATATTATGGCTATCCGATACGAGAAGGCCATTTAACTATAGTGATGCTATCATTTAACAACCAGAAACAATCCTCCTACATAAGAGAACAGTCATACACTTCTATTAAAACTATGTTCACACACGGGTTAGTAGCCAATCGACACCTTAGCAACTCAGCAACCATAATACACTGGCCAAGTACGTGCAGCAATGCTAGACTAGGGATGTCGAAGTCCAACCATATCACATTTACACATAAGTCAATAGCCAGTCTATTCCTAAGCAACTCGTGACCACAATGCACGGGCCCATATTATGTGAGCAACAATGCAAGACTGGGGATATCGAAGCCCGACTGTATACTCATATATATAATGTGCAATACAGAGCATACGCTTTTGCATGACATGCTATATAGTCACAATTCATAACATTTATGAAATCTTTTATATAAAATTTCAAAGGCACATGACGCACAATACAAGTGCTCATCTAACGTAGAATTTGGCCACAATTTAACAACATTAATAACTATATACATATTACCATTATTCACATAATGGTTTACTTTTAATCATCATACAATGCTGAGAATTTAATAATCAGAAGCATATTATTTCACATACTTATCATGGCAACAACATTTTATGGACTTTATTTAAACACATACAAAATCACATGATTTACTATAGTAAGGAGTTTCATACCCTTCCATAATCTCTTTTTCATAGTTCCTTTACATTACACATTAGCTGAATAAAAGTTCCCTTATTCTCACTTACACAATATGAGGCACAAGCAATAATATAGATCGATCCACTCAACAAAAATCATGCTAGTACCAATATATATAACTAACTAGGGTTAAAGTGGCACACAAAAAGTTTTCACATACCTCCACATTCTTGTATTTACATTCACCTCAATTCATATTTTCAAATAGCCAAAGTATTTCCTTCATATTCACTTTGCACTTTTAGAGGCATCGCCCTTTTAAGTTGTGCAATACATCATCATATGTCATTGAGTCTAATGCTTATGCTTGAAGAAAATGGGTACAAGGACTTTCTTTAACAAGAATAATTTATTCTTTTCTAATATATTTAATCTTTTCCACTTAACTGAGTATATTCAAAATGAAACGAAAGTGAATACATCTATAGGGCACATTTGAGTACATATAATGTATTCTTTATTGTTGTACATAGGTTCTAAAATCTCATCTTTAATTTATATGGTGACATGATACCTATTAGCTTACAACCATACTCAACAAGAAGGATTTCACATTTACTATCTATTGGGGCATGTCACATTACCTATGCTATGCTATGCTTTGTATTAGTCATGTCCTTTATATAAAGCTATTTACTTTATCTATGCAAAATCCATGGTTCCTATTCTTACTTGCATTCATTATTCTCATGCAATTGAGAGACCTTGCTTAGTGGAAACGAGTAAACTTTTAACATGCCACCCATTATTATAATGCTTATGTATTCATCAAAATTATATTCCAAGAATGGAATTATAACAAATGAAACATTAAAAGGTAAGGTTCCCTCACCTTTGTTCAAGCTTCTCAGATGATTCCACCTCTTTTAAAGTGACTTTGCAAGCTCCAAAGAGTCCAAAAGAAGTCCCAAGGCATCATTTCATACCCATGGACCAAGAATACATGAGGAAAAAAGGGTTAAACCCACTCTTCAGTAACATCAGGAGGCTAGTGCCTAGGGCACCACCCGTGACACCTGGGGTGTCAACCTTCATCTTTTAGCCAATACTCAGGCACCAAGCTGCAGTACCTCAAGTTTCAGCTGCAATTCCATGCGAAAATAGCCCAAAAGTTACCATTTTCCCCCAAATTTCTTCATAGGTTTTCATTCCTAAGATTCTATGATCACTTTGGCACAAAAACCCCCAGTTAATAACAAGAATGGGTGCTTGAATCATAAATTTTCATCATTACAAGAATTTCTTCCTATTTTTCCAAGAATGCCAACATTCCTCACTCATCTTCCTCCAACCAAGAATATTCTTCCACTAGGCCTTTTGGAAAACACATTATCAAAAGTAAACCATGAAAAATTTCATCCCTAATGATTAAAAACAACATAATGCATGTTTCCTTCAAACTCTATAGCCTAGATTTATTCTTGTTCAAGAGATTAAAGAAGGAGAAGAAGGAGAGGGAAGTGGTTCTCACATACCTATTTCTCCATTTCCTCTACCCATGGCCAGCTGTGATCTGTAGAGAAGGAGAGAAGAGATGGAAACTTCTGGTCAAGAGAGAGAGAGCCAGTGAGACATATTAGGAAATAAGAGTGGGAGAGGTATATTTAATTGAGTGAGTGGGACCTATGTAATTCCTTTCAATTTGGTCCCTTACAGTAAAACAAATTTAATTAGGACTAATCAAGGAAATTATGATAACTTTTGGCTCATAATTAGGGTATCCAACTACATTTTCTCAATAATTCCTGACATCACATCAAATTTTCATTTTTAAATCCCACATTTCACATTTATTCACTTTAGTCCTTAAGCGTTTTTTTTCTTCACTTACCGCTTGTGTTTTCTATTCTACGGTGAAACTTTTGCTTGGCCCAGGACATGTCTTATTCCTTAAATAAGTTGTAGGAGCCCTTTGTCCTTATAGTTGAGCTCTTAATTCACGAAAAATTTTCACCCTCACAACTTTTACTTATTATTATTATACTGTAATACCAGGGGTATTACACCACCTATATATACTCGCCCATGGTAAAATTACTACTTTGCCCTCCAATCGACCCTTGGTCGAGACTGGTAAGAGCAAATCTGTAATATCCCACCTTGAGTGTTTCTAAATCCTCGTTGCCTGACAATTTTTTTATTTCACTTTAATCCCTCCTTAAATTCAACCAGTCTCCAAACTCCTTCAGTGTCCCCGATACCACTAATACACTCCTCGACTCTCCATCACTCAATATTTCATAACCTTGGCACTTCCAAAACTCATATTTTCCTTACTAGACAATGAAAAAAATTTCTTCTTCCTGAATTAATCCATAAAATTAGTTTTAAAATACCCAGGAACCACAAGTATTACATTAAGATTCTAGTTAATTCTAAAGAGTTTGTTTCCTAATTTAACATAAGAAAATAATCAAGATTTAAAATAATTTATTTATTTATTTCCTAAATCATATTACAAAATCAATGAAGATACAATCTAATCAATTAAGTTATTTTCTAAATCATATTAGGAAACTAATATTGATCACCTAATCAATTTATTTGACTATCAAATAAATTGATCTTATATTGATTAAGATTCATTATTCCATTGATTTCTCTTAAATCAATCAATCAATTTAATTAATTTATTTCCTAATCAAATTAGGAAAATAATCATATCTTGAATCAATTAATCTAATTATTTTGTTTCCTAAATCATATTAGGAAACTAATCTGAATCTAAATCAATCAAATTAGATTTTACCTAATTCAGTCTTGAATTCAAAATTTTTTTTTAATTTTTATTTTCATGGCAAAACAAACATCTACTAAGAGAGAAAAAAAATAGGATTTAGAGATCAAAACAAATTTTCTTTTAAAAACCCTTTTGATGAAAACAAAATATTTTCCTTTTAAAAATGTTCATATTTGGCGTCAAAATATGTTCTTCAACAAAGCGAAATTCAAAACATATTTCTCAACAAAATTCATAAGAACATCTCATTCTCTTTCATACAAAATTTTAAAGAAAAAGAAACAAGCTTCACGTCATGTTCATGTTTCAAAAACACAGAGCCTAAACATTTCGATTTCTATTACCCTCATACATTCTTTGTTTTAAAGTAATGGTAACTATAGGCTGGCTTTGATACTATTGTAGGATTTTAGAGATCATAGAATGCAGCGAAATTTAAAACTTTTTTCTCTAAAACCTATTCATCAAAGGATCAACCTATATTACCATTACATTAACCAAGTAATCAAGACGAAGAGAAATACCTCTTGTAGCACAGCAACTCTCCAAGCCAAAGCAAATATCCAAAATAGGAAACCTCTAATGGTAATCCACATGAAATACACTAAGGAACAACCTCTTCAGGTAACAGGGTTCCTTCTCGTTCTTATATTAGCAAGCACGAAGAAGCTATGGAGAAAACCCTTTTAGATGGAGGAGAAGAAAACAAGAGTGTTTCCTAAACAAGATTCTCAATAATTGAGAGAGAGACTATAACATGTGGCTTTCGCTATCACTTTTAAATTGATAGATGCTATCTCAAACCCTAAAACCCTAATTCCCTTAGTGGGTGTCATTCCCTTATTGGGCTTCTTAAGGTGGCATCCTAAAAAGTCCAATCTCTTTGAGAGAGGGGGCGACTAAGAGGTTCTCATTTGGGCTTTTCCTTGTTTAGGCAGGAATAGGAACATATTCTTATTCCTTTTTTTTTTGTCTGTTATCTCCTTTTAATTAATTCTCCAATTTAGGATTAAATCCTTAACCCTATTTCACATTCTTAGTGAATTTCTATGCATGTGACCCATTAGCTTTCTGGCTATGTTAGCCATTGACAATCAATACCTAATTGTAAATAGATCACGAGTAGTATTTAGCAACACATTGTGATGCCCAATTGACCAGAAAGTTAGTTATTTGACTTTAAACCTTTCTACAGCTACAACATGTCTATGCAATGTGTCCTTTCACTGTCTTATACTCACTTGGTTCAAAGTATGGCCCATATGTCAACTCCTACTATACTTGATTACAGCCTAAGTAGTCAGTTCCTTATCCTATGGGATCAATCACTTTAAACTATGTCATTGAAGACTATCTTCATGAAAAGCCTGCTTTGGCCAAAGACTTCTTAGCGATTATCCTAACAAGTGGCCATGGGTATACTTCCTTCTATTAGGAGTGGTGAATCCTCTATTGACTACTCAAATATCTTTGAATACTTCACGTTGTGCCCAATCACCACTCTAAGAGCAACCCATGATGGGTAAAAAGGAATGGAGTCAAAACACAATATCCATATCTAAGATAACTTGAGTTCCTCAAGTCCAAGGTATTTGCATTATTAGCTGCTATGAGACCTATTACTGACATTTGAATAGGTATTTGTGTGATCTCTCATATAGTTCTTCTAATGTACTTGTTACCTTTAACAAGCATTCACATGATTACTCAAAACATCTCATGCTTACAACTTATGAAGACAGCTGCTTGATCAAATCAAGAAGCATAATATGTGCTAGTCTATTTGGATCACTGATGTCTAGTCTCAAGTGATCCTACGACTAGGGATAGTTTAGATATATACATAATTGCATATAATAGGAATCTTATGTTATGATCACCATCGTAATTTCCTTCATGATATGTTTTGTATCAAAGACTTCATTACTTATATTACGATATATTATTGAGTTTATGAATATGAACATAAATAATGAAAAAAACCTCTTTGAATTAATAATTGAGTTTGTATGTCTGATGCTAAAGGAGATTGCCTTTAGAGCACCTTTCTAACATCATGATGCTGTAAACACAAGTAGAGACATAGGGAAGTCTCGTGCTTTTGTGGTCATTGAGTTGCTTAGGGGTTGATTGGTCTTTTTGGGTAGATGTTTGGCCTTCGGGCAGGTGTGAAATGTGTGGAACCCTAGATGGGACTTCGTGTGCATGACTGTTGGTTGTTTGCTCACTACTTGTGATGTTTCATTCTAGTTTGTGCTACCATGTGTGTGCTTGTTCCATAGATGATATATGGTATGTGAGATAGGAATGACCTAAGTGTATTCCTGTATTTCTACTTGTGCCCATATGTTCTCCTGGGCTACCATATGTATAACGTTCAATACTTACAAATATATGTGTATGTAAGTACTTGTTTAACTTAATCATTCATTTATGCTGAAGTTACTGTTAGATGTGGCGTGAGTGGCATTAATATAATTGTCGATCTCACATACTTGTTGAGGCAGATCTGAACTTGGTTATGTAAGATCTTGAGCATGTATGTGTATATATACATACATATATAAATACAATTATTGTTATGGCCTTTGATTATAGTAGGATAGAACATTCTCACTGGTTCTATAGACTTATGCCTCAACAGTTTTAGGTATCAAAGAAAAAATGTTCAACCGAGTTACCTCTGGAACCATCTTTTCCTTGTTTGAGGTTTAGTTGCAAGTTATAGAGAGCATCAGTTGGAGGAATAGTAGGTAATCATCACATGACCCTCTTGTTTCGAGTCAGTATTTGCATAAATGTTCTTTTTTTGTTTATCTATAAGGCACTGTAGTCATATATGTCACCTAGGTCTTAGGGAATGTTTAGGAAAGAATGATTAAATAACTAAATGACATGTTTCTTCTAGGAAACCATAGTTTTTTTTGTAAATGTCAAATGTTATAGTGTTATGAATGTACAAGCTATGATTATGAAAATTTCATAAGTAAATGTAAAGATAAATATATTTCTTGAGCTAAGTGTAACCGTGAACACTTTTTGTTTCCATTATATGTAAATTTGTAACCTTTAAGTTCAATTATTGAGTTTCAGTCTATCATTTTAAGCCTAGGTTATGGGTTCCTAGGGGTATATCCTTAAGTTTGTGGGTTGTGAAACTAGCAATTTTCTAGTCTATTTCAAATAGCCATAACTTTCTCACTTGAACTTCGCTTTTAGAAAATTATATATTGTTGAAAAGCTCTTTAAGTCTAGTTTCAAATGTAAAAGGTTTCATTGAAACCTTCTTTACCGTCTAGGAGATATGACTAAAAGATGACCAAAGGTCAGAATAGTGACAAACATTCCCTTATCTTATGATTTTGACATGTTCATAGGGATGGATTTTTTAACATACCTTCCACATCATTGGAACTAGCCAAGGTAGATAAGCGAAGCTCGAATTGAAGGTGAAGGGATCTCTACCTTGCTTCGCTTGTTTTTTCATTCTAAGATTAATTTATTTGTATTATTGATGATGTATATGAATTGTTTTGCCATGATAATGTGTATGAACATTTATGAAACTTCTCATGGATGGGATATAGCTAAATGAATCCATGTGTACATGTGGAACTTGAGTAGTATAGAAAATTTGTGCCACAAGAAATGTTGTGAAATTGATCGGCTTGAATGCCCTTATATATAAGTGTGTATGTATACTCGATTATTGATTAGTTAAGATGGATGCTGTGATGGTGTGGTGAATATATGTGGGTTGGGTATGTGAATATTGAACTAAGACTTTGGCCAATAAATTATTGTGTGTGATGAAATGTATGTACGTTTGTGCATATACAAATATGTGTGTATATATATTCATATCATTGTTAGTGCAAAGGCAATTTAAGAAGTGTGTGTATGCATGTATATGTATGAATGCCTCTTAGATTAAGCACATATATATAAGCGTAAAGTACATGGGTGTTTATGTATCATATTATGAGTCTAACTCAAAAAATATCTATGTATATATGTAAGTGCCAAACTATAGAATAGTGATAGAAAAGTTTGTGAGTACTTACACACACTCAAAGATTTCATAAATCGTATACTCGAGGATATAAATATGGATATTTATATACATACAAGTATACATCTAATCTTTGGGATATGATGATGGGATGAGGGCATTGTGGCTCGTACGCGCATGCCGTGACTTATGTGTGCTAATGTAGGTTGTGATAATGATTGGTATTGGGAAGACTATCCTTAGGTATGTCACATATCAAATATGTGGATTTATTTGAAACTTGTGTTGATATGGCATGTTGTTATATGGAAAATCTCATGAGTATCCATTTATATGGTGCATCTTGAATGAGGATTTGTTATGAATTGTGGATGATTATGGTATGCTTATGGTTGTGTGTAATTATGGTTGTGCTTGGATGAGACTAAGGGGTATGCTCCTGGGACTATGATTAGTAGTTGCCCGAATAAGATAAGCAACAAAGCCTAGGTGAGGGTATACCTAGGGTCAAAGGATAGGACCTAGTAGTGCACTCTTGGGGGCATGGGCCATGACTAAGGGGGTATACCTGGGGGTCAGTGGCTTGAAGCTTGGGCCATGACCAAAGGGTATGCTTAGCCAGAATAGGGCATGAGCTAAAGCCTACGTGGAGGAGTACCTACGGTCATAGACTAGTAGTTGCCAAGACATATATGAGACTTACAATGGAGGCCATGAGTGCTGTGCTGTTTGTATATTGTGTGCTTACCTTGAGTGTAATTCCCTTTTCATTATTGTGATTCGAATGGATGCACTATAAGATATATGTTGTTTTCTTTAAATTTGGTATATTGTGATATGTGTTGATGATTTAGATTAGTTGAGCATGTTATGTTGGTACGACCATGTATAGCCTAAGAGACTTGATATCGGGCATTTTTATATACTTTTTAGTCCCTATTTTAGTCCTTTTTGCCTCTTTAATTTTTGTCAATTCTCTAATTTTATTATGTTTTGGAATTTATTGGGTATAAACTATTTATGGATTAAATGTGCTTCAATTTTATATTTTCAGAACTTGAATTGCAAAATGCTCAATCTAATTCCTACAAATCTCAATTTTGGAGAGAAAAGTGTTGACATGGACAAAGATGATGATTTGGATGCTAATGTGGCACTTTTTGGGTGATGCAGATGCTGACTAGGATATGCTGGATGTGGGGCCCACTTAAACTCTTATTGAATGCCATGTAGTCAGAATTTGAGGGCAGAAACATTAAATTTCGTAGGTCAGAATATCATGGCTGAAATATTAATTTTGCCATGATATTCTGCTGCTGTTCTGTTGCTGTTTGTCACTTTCTGCTGCAAAAATATTAATTCTGCTGTTGCCATACCTATCTGCTGCTGCCACACCTATCTGCTGCTGCAGAAACATTAATTATGCTACTGTTTTGCTGTCAAAGTGCTGCCACATCATGGAAGAAGCATCCAAGAAAGCATCTAGGGTAGAATATTCTAAGGCATTGAAGGGGCATCAGTTTTTTAGAGAAGAGAACACTTTTATTTTGTAACCAGACTTAGAAAATTCGCAGCTCTCTCTTCCTCTCTGTTTTTGCTTCTGTTGTTTGTTGTTTTGCTCTCATGGAGGGCTAAGTTTTCATTGTAATTAGTCACTAGACCACTGGGATGTTGTAGCTTGAACTAAGAATGTAAGCTAAGTATTTTATTCTCCATTTTCATCTCATTTCGTTTCTGTTTTGCTGTCATGTTTATTTTGCTGTCAAATTCTGATTAGAGCTTGAGAATGTAACATAAACATGACTTATATATAAGACATAACCTTGCTTGACTGATTAGGAAAGTGAGGAGGGCGAAATGACTAGTTAGATGATATATTTAACTTAGTTTGGTTGAGATTTTCCACTGAATGCATCTAATTATAGTAGAGAGATGTTCTTCACTGTAATTAGTAGCATTAAATTCTAGATGTTATTCTAGAACCATTTTCATAAAGAACCAAACAATGGAATGAGAATAAAATTGAATTAATGAGTTAGGTAATGATAGTTACACTCCCATGAATCCTAGTGGCTGATTACATAGTCTCTTTACTGTCAATACCTTGCAATTTCTGCTGCTTCTGCTGTTGCTGCTGCTGCTACTGTTGCTGCTGTTGTAGTTAATTGTTGTTCTGTTTGGTTTGTTTTGTTAGTACTGCCACAAACCCCCCCCCCCGTTTATATACTTTTCATTAGTGTTTGGGTGTTTAGAACGATTAATTAGTATTAAGAAGTGAGGCTCCTTGAGTGAATACGACCTGGGGATCACTATACTGCAAATTGCCACAATTCAATTCTGGGCGATTTGGCATCGTAGTGGCGTGAACCAAGACTCTTTGCCAATCGAGTAGGTACAGTATGATGGAGGCCGCATATGGCTCAGATTATTTGTTTTGGGGAAATGTAATAGGTATGATGAAGTAGGGGACGATTTGCATATATGGGGCAGGATATAAGTTTAGATGTACAGTTTGTATTGGTTACTCTGTTATGGAGGTGCCATGTGATTTAAATGTTATATATGATCACATATCTTTGTGTGTATGGTCTGAGGTGAACCCTAGGTTATAGATGAGCAACATGGGTGAATATATGAATATAGGTTGGTATAAGCGTGTGAATATATATATATATATATATATGCATGAATAAGAATAATGGGTGATTGTATATGGGGATAAAGGGGATGTGGCATCAAAGTATAGAGTAGTTGCATTTTGGTTAGTGTTGAGCTATTTGATGACTGTGCCAATATTGATTCATATCATTTTATTTTTAATGGTGCTTATCCTTGCATATGCAATGGGGAAAGATTATCAGGAATGACTGTTAGGGTACCTGTTCACTGTCATATGTTTTGCTTCATTTGGTTATGTTGTATTTGCATATTCTGGCTATCCTCATCGGATCATGAATTATTTATATGTTCTTTAGCATCAATAATCGTATGTGTTTATGGTAAGGTAGAGCTTCTCTCACTGAGTTAGTAGATTAGACTCACACCCCCTAGTTTCAAGTACAAAAGATCGATTAGCTTGGCTATTAGTATGTTGAGGATACTTCCCCATTATTTGGGGTAAGGTAACTTGTTTCCATTTTGTGTTATCCTTACATATGCAATGGGGAAAGATTATCAGGAATGACTGTTAGGGTACCTGTTCACTGTCATATGTTTTGCTTCATCTGGTTATGTTGTATTTGCATATTCTGGCTATCCTCATTGGATCATGAATTATTTATATGTTCTTTAGCATCAATAATCGTATGTGTTTATGGTAAGGTAGAGCTTCTCTCACTGAGTTAGTAGATTAGACTCACACCCCCTAGTTTCAAGTACAGAAGATCAATTAGCTTGGCTATTAGTATGTTGAGGATACTTCCCCATTATTTGGGGTAAGGTAACTTGTTTCCATTTTGTGTTATCTTTTCTAAAATGCTTTATAATTGAGTAGGCCACCTAGGATATATGTATGTTGTTTGGTTTAGTCTGGGTAAAAATTAGGCTAGAGGTCACATGCTTGGATTTAGGTCGTGACAAAGATGGTATCAGAGCTTTAGGATTAGGTCTCCTACTGATTAGAGAGCAAGGTAACATTGTGGGTCTTCCTCTATCACTATTATCACGCCCAAATTCGAGAACATGACTGGCATAAAGATGGACTCCATCCACCGCCATAACCCTAACATCATACAACCAACATACAAAATTAATATAGTACAAGGTTTCCATTTCCACATAATATGTAGTTTTGAGAAGTATTCTTTCCATAATATCCTCATTCATTCAAAGAAAAATCAATACATGAAAAGTAATTAAAACATGTATACAATATTTTGATCCATTTCACAACTAGTACAAGATTCCTAAGCATTCTATTTAACTACGGAGCAACCTAACCCCGACAATTGCCACAAACTAAGACCACTAACCCAACATCGAAAGGGGGTCGTGGACTTAGAGGCTCTTCTACTTCCTATATGGAGTCTCGCCAACAACACCAAATCCTACAATGGCATAAAAAAAGGAGTCAGTAAATAATACTTTGTCAGGTATATAAACAAACCACCAAAAGATACAAACCGTGTACCCTCGCAGGGATAGGACCTTATGTCAATCCCATCCTCAACTACATTGCTCATCTCCAACACAACATACATTCCAAATTAGAGGCCACTGCTCATCACATAAACCAATCTACAATACATCACCAATTTATTATAGTGCAAATGAATGCACTTCATGTGTTATCACCACATTATATTATCATTGAACACATAACCTATATCATCCTTACACTATAAAACTAAACCAATGAATCTCACGTCAACATCCAATAAATATAAGTATATGTATATATATATATATATTAGGAATATTGCCACGATGCACTGTCTCTAGCAATTAGGGTCACCCATATTCAAGTATATGTATATATATATATTAGGAATGTTGCCACGATGCACTGTCTCTAACAATTGGGGTCACCTATTCTCAAGTTGGCCATATGGACCTCTAGTAATTTTTTTAGGACTTTTCCCACATTGCACCATCTCTAGCAATTAGGGTTATCCATATCTAAATTGACCACATGGGTCTCTATTAATTAATTTCCACAAATTTCATGGCACAAAACAATAAACAGATACTAACGCATTAAGAACATCCATGTACAACAATGTCCACAGGGATAAAGTAGTAAGAGTTCCTGGTACCATAAAGCAATTTCACACACACGATGATCAAAAACATCACAAGGGTACTTCAAGGACATTCCAACCCATTAAAAGTAGTGTGCTACTATTACGACCAATGTGGGGTTAATCCATACCCATTTTCATTCATGAAATCCAATTCAAGTATTTATACATCAATCAACACATTTACCTCACTCAATGCCAAGGGTACTTCTCATATGGGGACCCATCTTACATTTAATCTCACATTTAATGTCATTGCTAAATCAATGTGCATAATCATACCAACCAATCTTACATTGTCAACAATCAAGGTTTATAGAGCTAGGACTACTACATGACATAATATAGGTATATTGATTCAATCACCAAAATTTTTATTTACATGATTCCATTTCCTTATTCAGACTAAGTAAAATAATTCACAATAGTTCAACACAATTGCATCAAGAATTTATAGTGGAAATTAATGCACAACCAAGATAAGAATAGAGATTATCCCTTAACTCGAAGATTCTTATATCGAACCTGATGATTTTTGGCTTGTAAAGCTCAAGAAAAATCACCATAATGCCGTATGGGTCCAATCCTACCATTCAGAAATGAAAGTACTCATGAAAACATACAGACTCTACTACTACAGTACCAAAACTTAACGCTGTAGCACCAGAGAGCAGAAAGGAAATGTGTTACAAAAAGTCTGCCACTACAGAGCCAGATCACAGAACACATGTGATACCCGAGGCCTTCAAGTATCAGTGTGTTGGTTTTTCAGATGAATATTTGGACATGGAAATTTGTTTTTTGCTTACTTAAAAGGAAAATGGATGTATGTGATTGAATTTATCTCTTATACATATGCATGAATATGATGTTTAATACAATGGAAATAATCCGTAAGATATGTGTATTGAGTTGAAGGAATTTGAGTTTTAGGGTAAAATTGTGATTTTAAAAAAATAGTGGTGTTGGGTTGGTAAATGGAGTGTTCATATAAAGATTTGCTAAGTATGGGGAAGTATAATAGAAAGAGAACAATTTAATTGAATTGATTAGGAAGAATGTCTAATTTTACACTTAAGCCCATCTTGAATTCACGAAGAAACTAGAGGGAGGCCAAGTTGCAATATTATAAAGAAAGCCCCTCAACACTTTGACAAATAAGCTCATTCACTATCCCTCTCCGCCACTTTTATGATAGTCTCTGCTTCTCCCTTTCTCTTTATGCAATTGATCTCCCAACCTTTAAACCTCTCAAATCTTGACCTTTTCTTTGGTCAGTAGTGTGTCTCCGATCATTAGTGGCTCACCTTCATAGTGGAAAGCTTCAAGAACCAAGGTAAGAGCTAGGTTTTCAATTTTCTCCCTCATTTTCGAAATCATGAACCCTTTGTCCTAAAATTTGGGTTTTTCTTTGAGTTGGGTGTTTTTATGGTTGTAAATTGGATGCTTTTGGTTCATCAATCTTCCCCCTTTCCTTGATGCTTTGGCTGTTATAGAAGTGAAAGAAACTTGATTTCTATGGTGAATCTTAAGCCATGTCAAAAAAATTGAGAATGCTAGGGTTTTTGGGAATTTTGAACTTGATTCATGGAATTTAAGGTGGAAATGAGTTTATGAATGTGTTTTTATAGATTAAACACTTGCTTTGATGGTAAAAATACTTGGAAAACCTTGGATTTTGGTTTGGGATTGAAGGGAGAAGGTTAAGGGAAGAAAAGAGTCCAAAAATTGTGATTTTGCTATCACGAGTGTTGTCATATGGTGTTGCAGCAGCACAAAATAGAGAAAAATGCTTTTTTGCTAGCTTCTACCGTTGTAGTGGTGGGAGTGGCCAATGTAGCACTGGTTCATAGTGTGTCTTCCAGTTAGTTTTCAAATGGTCATAACCATCTCATCTTAACTCCATTTTTAGTAAATCTTATATCATTGGAAAGCTCTTCAAGTGTAGTTTCTAATGATATAAGTTTTGGAGTTGATGCCAAGCATTTTCCTCCCTTGTGTCCTTGACATATTTTTACATGGTTTTCTCATAGGATTGGATTCTTTGATGCATCTATATACCTTTTAGGATGAAATTAGCTAGCTTGGAGTAGAGGTGAGGGAACTCCTACCTTACCTTATTTGTTTCTTTTCTAGTCTTTTATGTAAATACGTTGTGCATACATATTTGAGTGATGAGATTAATATGAATACTATAGATTCTTTGTGAGTATGGTTGGGTGTTTGAAGAAGTGTATATATACTTGTATGAGAATGTTCTACTCTTGCTTGTACGAGTAATTTCCTTATGTTAGCAAACTATGTGCGTAATTCCACATTATTGGGTGGTAGACATTAGTTTGGCATATTACATTATGGCTTAAAAGCGTGCTGGGTATATATATACTTTTCCTTATTTGAACACAACTTGTGTGCATTTGAGGAAATGGGAAAATTAATCATGTAGCCATCTTAATATCACTAAGGATAACCATGGTTGTAAGAGTTAGTGCAATATGGAAGAGTCCTGGAGTGATTATGGGAATGGTGTGTGACTACACCAAGTTTAGCTATTTGTCATTGCAATTAATGTTCTATTTCCATTGTAGAAGATGAAATTCTTTATGTCAAAGATGGTTATCAATGAGGTAAACTAATCACGAATGAGTTAGTGGTAGCTCGAAGAGTCTATGACTCTATCGCATTATTGCTAACCAAATTGTACACAAGCCTAAATGGCCTATGAATATATTTAGATTAGTGGTAGTAAGAAGGGCATCATAACTCTCTCGCACTATGACTAATCATATGATGCGGAAAGCCTATGTGGCTTATTGATATAGCTAGATTAGTAATAGTAGGAAGGGCCTCATAGCTGTCTCGCACTATGACTAATTACCTTATGCAAAAAGCCTATTTTGGCTTCTTGATGATATTACATGTTAGTGGTAGTACAAAGGGTTGTGTAACTCATTTGTATTATGACTAATATTTTAAGAGAAGCCTGTATGGCCCTCTCTACTATGGAAAAAGGAAGAATGGAATGAGAAGCCTGTGTGGCCCTCTCAGGTTGTGACCTATAGGTGTATAGTATTTATTGATAACCTAGGGAGAAGCCTGTGTGGCCCCTTCTACTATGCTGAATGAAAATATAATAGGAAGCCTATGTGGCCCTTTCAAATATGTAAATTGAGAACATAGGGAAAAGCCTATGCGGCCTTCTCCGCTATAGTTCATGACATCATTAAAGGAATCCTCGTGGCCGCCCTATTTATATTTTAAAGTGAAATGATGTGTATGCCTATGAAGCAAGTCTTAATAAAACGATATGAATTTATATTATGATCTCCTTTCTTCTGGATGAAAGGTTTAAGTGATTGATGCACAAATGCATTTTGTTGTGAATTCTTAACACTGATGAAGTGATTGGTAGGTATGTGCTTCCATATAATTAATATTTGTACGGTACCCTACTTTCACATAATAAGAATGGAAATGTGGTTATGAGCTGGAATTCTATTGACTGTGTGCTGCTACTGTGATAGAAGTATGGCAAGTTTAGATCTTATGATTGAACACCTATTATTGTTCACCCTCTCATAAATATTTTAGAGATATATGTTTGCTTCTAGATATTGCACATATTCTTGTTGGCTTACATAGTTATTTTCTTGGTAGTTTATGGTGAGTCAAGTGGACCAGACTCACCCCCTCACAGATCATTCAAGGATGTACGTGCAGTGGACACCTCTCTTTTGTTTAGGATATGGTAATGTGCAGTTTTGTATTTGAGTAGGAAATTCTAGATAGCTCTGTAATCATGTGGGTTATATTCTACTGTGTAATAGGGATGGTTATAGGGTGTAGGGAAATTCTAGTTATGTGTTTAACAATTGTGTTATGAACCTTGCATCTATATGAAAGATGTTTCATGTTTATATAAGAAATTATGAAAAGAGAATTGGTTCTCTTATGTTTTCATCTACTGATGTACAAGGATTTATTCTAGTTTTAAATAAAATAGTATAATAAGCTAATGTGGTTGTTTGGGTTGGGATAAAGATAGACTTACGGTAGTGTGGGTTAGGTATGTCCGCGCCAGTTACATGCTCGAGTTTGGGGATGTCACAACACACACACCAAAAACCCAAAGGCATACCGCTGCAGTGGTGACATGATTTCTACACTTCGAAATCATCATATTATGAGTCCTAAGCTCCCTTTCATGCCTTCAAATCATCATGGGTTGCTTTAAAATAAGTTTAGACATATACTCTTTGTAAAAGCTGGTCCCAAAACCTCCCCAAATCTCAAAGCATGTTTGGGTCTCTCAAATTCCTCACCCAAATCACTCATGACAATAAAAGTTTCACAACTTCCTTCCTCTACACCAATCCCACTTAATGAATGCATCACAACCACCTCAAATAATAAATTTAAGATGCCAAACATAATTATAGATCCATGGAAAGGATTTGAAAGAAAAAATTAGCCATAAATGTTCAGATTTCCAAAGCTCCCAACTTAGGTTTAAAGAAAACAAAAAATAGAAGGAAGGAGAAGCATATTCAAGAACTCACCTTGATTCCTTCCTGTCCCAGTTCAAAAAGTGCTACCTACATAAGTTTTTCAAACAAATCTTTCAAGAAGGAGGGGGGTTGAAGCTAAGCAAGCAAGGAGATGGAGAGACACGCGTGAACACTTCAACAACAAGATGAATGTGGGGGCTTAGGGTTGAAAAGGAATTTGGATTCTAAAACAATTGCTTATTCCTATTCTATCCCTCCTACTTGCATACCCACACACTTATTTCAAAATAAATTATAATGCCTTTCATTAAATCACAATTCACATAATTGGTCTAACACCAAGGATTTATACAACAACACATATAAATTGTAGTCATCTTTGCAAACCCGCATTTCTTTTTCCTTTCCACATAAGTCCCACACATGGTTCTTATGAAAAATTTAACATTGTTCCGTAACAGGTGGGTACTTCATGCGTAAGACCCCACATACATATAATCAAGCATGACAGAGTAAAAGTTCACACAAGTTTCTCATTGGCTCATAGCCATCGCAAGAACAAGTAATTAAATCCATGCAAAAAATCCATACCAACACATACGGGTTGTAATTACAATAACAATAATTAAAAAAATCTCAGGTATTGCGAAAACCATGGTTATTACAGCTATGAACTTGAGCACACCTATATATTGATGGCTTCACTAAAGGCCCTATAGGTTGTGTCTTCCAATTTCTTCGAGTCTTATTCCTTCTTAGGAGCACGTTGCTTTCAATTGATAACATCAAGTCTTAGTCATCCTTTATGGATCCGTGATACCTCCTAAGTGATAAGAGACATCAATGTTGCGAGGCCATGAGGGAGAACGTGGTAAAGTAATAGAACATAATTGGGGTGATTTACCAAGTGGCGCAGAGGCTGATGAGAGGAATGGAAAGCAAAGGTGGGACTATAAGAGGGAATCTCTAGTGTCAGTGTAGTTATTGGCAGAGACATTAGTTAGGAATGTAGGTTGATAAGAGTAGAGTCCTTGATGGGACTTTTCTCCCATTATCCTAGGGAAGAAAGTATATGAGTTCAATATTCCAACTTCATGTGATGTTGGTGTGGCATGGTGTGGGGAAGAAATTCATGAATTTAGGGGCCGATGTGGTATGAATGACCATGATAGGGTGAAGGTAGATGGTGTGTTTATCAATGCGGTTAAACACTACAAGAAAATTGACTTTCAGTGGCGACTTTTTGGTGGCGACTTTAAAAGTCACCACCAAAAGTCGACTTTTGGTGGCGAATAAATAAGTCGCCACTAAAAGTTGACTTTTCGCCACCAAAAGTTTTTTTAAAAAAAATAAAAAAAAGTTAAATTTTTTAAAATAAAATAAACAATTAGACTTTTGGTGGCGACTATAGTCGCCACCAAAAGTTTTTTTAAAAAATAATAAAAAAACTCAAATTTTTTAAAATAAAATAAAAAATTAGACTTTTCCAAAAGTCTTTTTTTAAAAAAAATAAAAAAAAGTCAGATTTTTTAAAATAAAATAAAAAATTAGACTTTTGGTGGCGACTATAGTCGCCACCAAAAGTCTTTTTAAAAAAAAAATAAAAAAAAACGTCAAATTTTTTAAAATAAAATAAAAAATTAGACTTATGGTGGCGACTAAAAAAAATTAAAAAAGTCATTTTTTTACTTAAAAAATTCAATTTTTTTTATTTTTCTTAATTTTATTTAAAAGAAATTTAATTTTTTAAAATTTTTTAATTTTTTAATTTTTTTTAAAAAATTAGATTATCAGTGACGACTGAAGTCTATTTTTTTAAGTGAAATCGTTTTTTTTTTATGAAATTAGTTGAAGTTGGACTTTTGCGGTGACTCCAATAGTAATAATATATTTGCTTTTTGTTAAGTTTAATATTATTTTATTTTTGTTTTATAATATTTTTGACCTAAAATATTTTTAACAGATTATATATATAGATATATATAATATTTTGCACTTACATAACACAAATGAAGCAGTGGCAGAATGGCAAGACACACATGGCTGCAATCAAGGAACCCAGGTTCGAATCTCAGGTATGCACATGTTTGGTTTAATTTCAAATAAACTTGAATATTGCACACAAAAAAATCGAGTCAGCTCGGGATAGCGAGTTATTGGATCGGCCAAGACCCGCACGATTCGAATGGATCTCGGGTCGACCTTCCGGGCCAATCCGGATCTAAAAAGATGACGAGTGACTTTTGGTGGCGACTAAAGTCGCCACCAAAGGTAGTTTTTGCTGACACCAAAAATCATTTTTTTCACGAATTTTTTTTTTTGCAATAAAAATGACTTTTGGTGGCGACTAAAGTCGCCACTAAAGGTAACTTTTGGTGGCGACTTTGAAAGTCGCCACCAAAAGAATCAGCCACGGACTTACGCCAACAACTTTAGTCGCCACTAAAAGTCGCCACCAAAGACTTTTAGACGTCGCCACCAAAAGTCTTTTTTTTTTGTAGTGAAATATGGAAAAGTGGAAAGGCTTGCAAGAGTTTAGGGTGGCAGGTACGATATGATGGAAAGGTGCATCACTATCACGAGAACTGACTTATGACTATAATTATATAAAGATAAGCCTACAAGGCTTGTTCTGATGAAGAGAACGGATTATCGTTGTGGTTTCAACAAGAGTCTTGGTAAAATGTATAAGTGGTAACATTGAAGATTGGAGATTGGTACTTGGCTTAAACCATGTGGATGGTTACCTATAGACTGTAGTACAAGGATCTTAAGGTGGCTTGAGTCAAATCTGGAAGTGGAAATTCGAGGATCCAATTTCTTTAAGGGGGAAGTATTGTAATACCTGAGGCTCTCAGGTATTATGATGGTTGAAATAGTAGTGTGTATGTGAAAATACGGGGGAAATTTTTTCATTTTGGTGTGGTACCATGCGAAATCTTATTAGTGTCAACGAGTGATGGAGTGTGTATGGCATGAGGGGAGCTAAAGGAATAATAAGTCCATATATGGACTAAATTGAAATAAAATTATTATGTGGTGCCTTTTCTTGAAAAGAAGGGGATAATTTGAAATTTGGGAAATCCTAATGTGATAAAGATGAAGGACAATGATGGGGGCATGAGGTGTCTCGAGCATATGGAGGATATATGGATTCGGAGAAATTACGATTTGGCCCTCAATTAAAATTTGACAAACTGGGTTAATTAAGGGCATTTTTGTAATTTCTCCTTGGAAAATATACTCATGCCATGCCCTTCAGGCCTTACATCATCATTCTTTATCTCTCTCTTGTGCTCCTTCTTCCTCACTCCTAAAGCTCTCCCATTCTCACCTCTTATCTTTACTCCACAAATTCCTTTAAAGCTCTACATTTTCACGAGGCTTTGGCATGGATTCCCTTCTCCTACAACCATTCCTCACTAGAAAATCATGGGTTTGAGGTAAGTTTTCAAAATTTCTCCAAACTTTCACAGATTTTTGGTCAACCTAAATCATATGCTAGATTCTTGAGAAATTCAGGGAATAAATGATTGGATCTTGATCCTTTACCTTCCTATATGTGGTTTGAGTCTTTTAGAACTTGAAATTTAAGGAAACTGATGGAAAAACATAAGATTTAGGGCTGACATATGTGTGGTTCAAAAATTGGGGTTTTTAGGGTTTCTGAGTTGTAAAATGAAATTAGGGGTGTTTTTAATGGATTGTGATGAGTTCTTAGGGTGGATGAGATGCATTCTTAATGACAAAAATGAGTTGGAAGAGATTTTGGAAGTTAGGGATAAATTGGAGACATTTGGGTATGAAAAATCCAAAAATAGAGAAAAAATTATGATGCTTTTTCACCTAGGTGTGCAGGTTACAGAGGAGCTGCCTACTCTGTCCGCATCTAATAATTTTCTTGTCCATTTCAAATGGCCTTAACTTTCTCATCTGAACTCTGTTTTTAGCAAATTATATATTATTGGAAAGCTTTTTGAGTCTAGTTTCAAATGAGATAAGTTTCATTGAAACTTCTTTACTATCTAGGAGATATATTTTATGGAAGAGGGTCAAGTGGGTTGGGTGTAAGGTCCATGGGTCAACCCATGACCTACCACCATAAAGGGTCCCCTCTACTCTTAACCTTCTCATTTCCAACACTTAATGGTTTAGGGCTTTGAAGAACTTTCCTTATTCTCTCTTCTCTCTCTTTATCTAACTTGTGTTTTCATTGATTAAACTTTAGTTTCTAGTTGCTTTTAGCATCTCTGGATAATTCTAGGACTAAAGGTAGGATTGTATTTCATTAATCTCTTCTAAATCCTTGAATTTATCAATGCTCTAGGTAGAGTGAGTTTTGAAGGTTTTTCATGGAAACTTTATCTCTTTGTCTTCTTTCTTGGATTTGTTTGGTTGATTATGTTACAATCTAGTTCATGGTGGTAAAACAAACAAGTTTCATGGATTAGAATCCAAGAAAGTGTTCTTGAAAGATTTCTAAGGAATTTGGGGAAATTCATGAAATTTGTTTATTTTGCATTTTAATTGTTCTAAATTAAATTACTTCATGAACATTGTTTTGACTTGGAAAACCAAAAAAAGAAGAGAAAGAGTTCAAATGATCAATTTTTATAGGAATTTTCCCCAAAAGCTGTGAAGAACAGCTCAAGAATAGAAGAACCTAGATTCTGGCTCCCAAGCGTTAGGGTTCCTAAAGGAAAAACTTGACTTGGCACCCAGTACCAAGTTTGGCACCTAGGCACAAAGGTATACTAGTAGACTAATGGAGCTAGAGCCCATGTGCCCTCCAGGCAGAAAACACTATTTTTTTATATGTTGTGGCACCCAGGCGCCCTCGAGGCAGAGAAGAATGTGAAGTGTATATTTTGAGGGGATTGTTGAGGGATTTTAATGCCTAGTTGTTGGCACTTCTTTTAGGTGTTTTGGTAGGATTAATTAGCTCCTCTTTAGGACTTCATGTATGATAAAACCTTGCTGAGGCAAAGGTGAGTAGTGGACTTTGCTAAAGTTATTTTATTTCAAGTACAATGAAAATCCATTCTCCCTCATTTATGGAAGATAAGTTGATTATACTTCTAATTGATTATATAAATTAGTAACTGGAATTATATGTGGAATATATATAGTGGTTATGATGTGGCGTATTGTGTATTGGTGTCTTTGCATCCATTCATGACACCTAACATAAATGGAAATATGTTAGAAAGCAGAGGGTTGGTCTTCTGTATGATGTGGGATATTCAAATGAGGTTAACCTCTGGAATACACTTATTGAAGGTTGCTCTTTAATGGGTAGAGTGGTAAAATGTATGGCAAGCATTACATTTATTTGATTGCATATTGGTAATCTGTTTGTGATTATTTAATGTTTGCTATGTATTTGGTCATTTTTCTGCACTGTCAATTGCTCACTAAGTTTTGATGAACGCAAACCCTCTCTGGTTACTTTTTTTAGATACAGAGATTGGGGAAGAGGAGTTTTCGCTTGAGAGTTAGCAACTCTTTTCGAGTTATACTTCTCTTTATGTCGGTGGGTTCATGGAACCAAATTTTGTTAACTGTAGGATAGTGCTTTTGTAGTCTATTAGGCCACCTAGGCATGAGGCGGGAAACTGTACATTATAAAATCAGCTGTAATTTATTTTTATACCGAATCTGCTGTGTTCTAATGTTGTAGGATTATCTATACATATGTGTATGTATAATATTTTACTTCTATGATAATAACTAGCTTGTGTATTGCTAGTTATAGATAACTATGACTATTTGTTGTGGTAATGGAATATTCACGCATGTTAAATGGGTTAAACTTTCGGGGCGTGACAAATTGGTATTAGGGGGAAAGTTTTTAAGTCTCTTAGGGATTGCAGAGCTAAGTGTTCTTTGTGGGCCCTTCCCATTGTCATAAGCCACAACATGATGATGACTATAGGTTTAGGTTTCATAAAAGACACTATATAGAGTTGAGTGTTCCTTTTTACTAAGCCGCTCCTAGGTGGAGTAAGTTTAGATATTTTGTTAACATTAAAGTGTTTATTGCTTGTGTGTAGATTCCTATAAATTTTGATGGAGGGCGAGAATTCTAGAAAGTGCTCATAGTGAACATGGCTATAATGTTGTTGATTCAGTCCAAGGCAATTCTACAGTTAACCCACAGTATGATTCACCCAGGCATACTAAGAATGAATTTATAGCGGAAGTTGGAGGTTCTAATCAGAATCCAGCCCAAGCAGGTTGTCTATCTCCAGTAGTTGATGCTTCAGTCATTGAGGGGATAGTTGATATGTTTACAGCTCATATAGAGCACATGGAAGCTAAGTGTTAAGCAAGGTTTATAGCTACATTTCCAACAGTAGTTCCTCATACTACAAAAGCACCACTTGTAGCCCCAGTGCTACCACTTCCTCTAGTCAGAGAAGGTACTATAAAAGATATAAGATGACTGAATTCTTAAAAATGGGACCACTTGTATTCTTTGGGGAAGACCTTGAAGATGATCTGCAACGTTTTCTTTGTGATTGTGAGGCAATTTATGATGCATTGGGATGTTCAGATGTGAGGAGAGTAGAAATGGATGTTTTCCAATTAAGGGATGGGCAAAAAGATGATGGGCAACCTTGAGAAAACTGCCAATCCATTGGGCAGAATTTCGTAAAGCTTTTATGGACCAGTTTCTTCCCAAGAATCTAAGCATGGCTAGGGCAAAAGAGTTTGAAGAGCTGAAATAGGGACTTATGTCTATTGATGAATATGATGCCCAGTATCTTCATTTAGCTGAATATGCTCAAAATATGGTGCCTATAAAAGAGGAAATGATCGCAATATTTGTTGAAGCACTCCAAGAATCTTTGTATGATCAGGTAGGCACTATGATGAAGTATTTTACTTGTTATAAAGATGCTGTAGAAGTGGCTAGAATAATGGAAATGAGATCTAAGGGCACCAAGACCCTCCTAAGGTCAAAAAGAGAACACATGAGGGTAAGTTCATTGAGTGTAGAGGAAGTTTGGGAACTCAAATATTTTCTATTCCCAGTTAAGTCATTCCAATGATTTCCTTGGGACCGACTACATCCACAAGTAATGTGTTTAGGCCTCGTTTTGAATTTAGCAGAGGTCGTTTATTTCCTAGCCATGGGAGTTTTCAGGGAGGGCAAGAGAAGCCTCTCTGTGCGATATGTGGAAGATTCCATTTTGAAATATGCTTTGGGAAAGAGGCCAGTTACGGATACTTTAACTATGGCCAGCCGGGTCATTTTCGAAGGGAATGTCCTCAGTTATTGTCAAAACCTATTCAAGGGCCAATGTATCCTGCACATGTTCAGCCTACTGCTTTTCCTATGCCATGACCACCAATTAATCTGGCAAGAGGTAGGAACCTAGGAAGAGTGCTTAGCAGAAGCCAGAGAGGTCGAGGACAACCAACCATAAGTTGAGGGACTGATCGAGTCTATGCTTTAACCTGATAAGATGCTAAAGCATCCAATGCCATGGGAACAGGTATTTCCCCAGTGTGATCATTTTTGGCACATGTTTTATTTGACTTTGGGTCTACACAATCTTATGTATCACCATTATTTGCAAAGAAATTTCCATTAGGACCTGTTAGACTTGAGGAACCCTTTTTGGTCAGTACACCGACTAAGGATACTCTTGTAGTGGATTCAGGGTACCATTCTTACAAGGTCCTAGTGTAGGGGTTAGAGACAAAGGCAAGTCTCATGCTCCTCAATATGGTAGAGCTTATTGTAATTTTAGGAATGGACTGGCTTTCTTCATACCATGCTACTGTGGATTGTCATAGAAAGATTATTTTTGTCAAGGTACTAGGACAACATGAATTCATGTTTCAAGGGGACTAATCAGATGTACCTCTTAACATTGTATCCTAGATGATGCTCGACAAATGTTATGGAAAGGTTGTCAGAGTGTTCTAGCTGTCATCAAGGATGTGGAGAAAGAGGAAAAGGTCCTAAATCAGGTACCGGTAGTTCAAAATTTTTAGGATGTATTCCCAAGTGACTTGCCTGGTCTACCACCTATAAGGGAGATCGAGTATGCTATCGATTTGGTCTCAGGTACATGACCAATTTCAATTCCTCCTTACAGGATGGCACTTGCTGAATTGAAAGAACTTAAGGGGCAGTTGTAAGACCTGTTGGATAAAGGATTCATTCTTCCTAGTTTCTCACCATGGGGTGCCCTTGTTCTTTTTGTAAGAAAGAAGGATGGCTCTTTGAGGCTATGTATTGATTATTGACAGTTGAACAAAGTCACCATAAGGAACAAATATCCTTTACCAATGATAAATGACTTGTTTGACCAGCTTTAGGGAGCCCAATGTTTTTCTAAAATTGATTTAAGGTCTGGTTATCATCAGTTGAGTATTAAGGAAAATGATATCCATATCCCTAAGACATCTTTTCGAATGCATTATGGTCATTACGAGTTTCTAGCAATGTCTTTTGGGTTGACTAATGCACGAGCAACCTTTATGGATCTCATTAATAGAGTGTTAAAACCTTTCCCTGACAGGTTTGTCATTGTCTTTATTGATGACATCTTGGTCTATTCTACGAATCCTTGTGATCATGCGGAGCACTTGAAGATAGTGTTACAAACTTTAAGAGATCACTAGCTTTATGCCAAATTTTCAAAATGCAAATTTTGGACAAATCAGGTGACTTTCTTAGGCCATGTTATTTCATAAGAAGGTATTCATGTTGACTCTAGTAAGATTAAAGCTATTAAGCAATGGCCTAGGCCACTACGGTATCTGAACTCTAGAGTTTTCTCAATTTATCATGATATTAATGACATTTTTGTTCTGGATTTCTTTAAGTTAGCTCTTACTTGCACAAGCTGACTCAGAAAAATGCTAAGTATATTTGGGATGATGCTTCTAAGCAAGGTTTTGTTAGACTTAAGGAGCGTTTGACTACACACTTGTTTTTATTTTACCATCAAGATCAGGAGGTTTTGTAGTGTATTGTGACACTTCTAGAACTGGGTTAGGATGTGTGCTAATGCAACATGGTAAAGTTATAGCTTATGGCTCTCGTCAGCTCAAGAAGCATAAGCATAATTATCCTACCCATGATCTGGAAATGGCAACCATTGTATATGCCTTGAAGATTTGGAGGCATTATTTATACAATGAAACTTGTGAAATTTTTACTAACCACAAAAGTCTCAAATATATTTTTGAACAAAGTGATCTCAATCTGAGGCAACGTCAATGGATGGAGCTTCTTAAGGATTACGATTGTTCTATCCTCTATCATGCTGGGAAGGCCAATATGGTAGGGGACGCTCTCAGTCGGAAGTCTATAGGGAGTTCAACCCACCTTGCCATGGTAAAGAGATCTTTAGTTCAAGAGTTACATGAACTTGAGGCTGTGGTGTGCACTTTGAGATCAAAGAGTCTGGTGCATTTTTAGCCCATTTTAGAGCTTAGTCTTCTTTGGTAGCGAGAATTAAGTCATATATGATTAATGACCCTATCATGATGAAAACTAGGGATAGGGCAAAGTTTAGCACCAGATTTCTCTATAGATGGTGGAGGTTTTTTATGGTTTAAAGGTAGACTCTGTGTACCAAATGTACAATAGTTAAAAAGAGAGATTATGAAGGAAGCATGGTTCTACATATATGGTTCACCCTGGTGCTACCAAAATGTATCGGGAATTGAAGCAAGTCTATTAGTGGAAGGGAAAGAAATATGATGTGACCATTTATGTGGTTCGTTGGCTGCCGTGCCAATAGGTATAGTCCAAACACCAGAGACCACTAGGAAAGATGCAAAGATTAGAAATTCGTGAGTGGAAATGGGAAAGAATCACCATGGATTTCATTGTAGGTTTTCCTAAATCACGGAAAGGGTATGACTCTATATGGGTCATTGTAGACCAGCTTACCAAGTCAGTGCATTTTCTTCCTATGCATACCACTTATGCTGTTGCAAAACGAGATCGTTAAGCTTCATAGATTACTAGTGTCTATTATCTCAAACCGTGGACCTCAATTTACATCCTGGTTCTGGAGAGTTTTTTAGCAGGCACTAGGTACTAGGGTGGACTTAAGCACGGCCTTTCATCACCAGACAGATGGAAAATCTGAAAGAACTATCTAGACGCTTGAGGATATGTTGAGGACTTGTGTTTTGGATTTTGGAGGAAATTGGGAGAATTATTTACTGCTTGTTGAGTTCGCCTATAATAATAGCTACTAAGCGAGTATTCATATGGCACCTTATGAGGCCTTATATAGGAGACGTTGTCGATCTCCTATTGGTTGGTTTGAGCTTGGGAAAAATAAAGTTATGGGACCTAATATGGTACAAGAAGCTGTTGAAAAAGTTAACCTGATCAAGGAAGATTGCTTACGGCTCAAAGCAGGCAAAAGTCCTACGCGGACAATCGACGTAGTGACTTAGAATTTGTTGTTGCAAATATGGTTTTGTTGGGATTTTACCCATGAAAGGGGTGATGAGATTCGGTAAGAAAGGGAAACTTAGCTAGAGATATAAAGGTCCTTACGAGATTGTGGAGAGGGTATGTAACGTGGCCTACCATTTGGCTTTACCTGTGGACTTGGAAGGAGTTCATCCAGACTTCCACGTGTCTATACTGAGGAAGTACTTTCCTGACCTTTCTCATGTTATTCAACCTCAGGAGGTGCAGTTTGATGAAACTCTCACCTATAAAGAGGTACTTGTAGCCATTCTTGACAGACAAGTTAAGAAGCTTTGCACTAAGGAAATTCCTTCTATCAAGATTTTGTGGCAAATTCACTTTCAAAAAGAGGCTACATGGGAAGCGAAGAAGAAGTGTGGATGAAATATTCACAGTTGTTTGAGGCTCAAGGTTAGTTTTGAATTCGGGGGACCAAATTCTTTTAAGGGGGTGAAATATAATACCCATAAATTTTATATTTATATAATTGACAGTATTATAGTATTTAAATTTTTGGTGGGAATTACTCTATTTTTAATGCAATAGTTAATAGCATTATTTTTATTTTAATATTTCCAATCATTTAATTTCCATAAATTGGAGGGATACTTTTGGTAATTTATTTATGGAATTGATATTATGTGATTGGATTGGATGATTTGAGGTGTTATGGTATTTTTTTGTGACGTGTGGAAAATTGTGGATGAGGGATTCATTGGAATTTGTGTGGAAATTTGAGATTATATTGAAGTGGGTCAAGTGGGTTAGGTGTAGGGTCCATGGATCAACTCATGACCCACCACCATAAAGGGTCCCCTTTACTTTTCACCTTCTCATTTCCAACACTTAGTGGTTTAGGGCTTTGAAAAACTTTCCTTATTCTCTCTTCTCTCTCCTCATCCAACTTGTGTTTTCACCAATTAAACTTTAGTTTCTAGTTGCTTCTAGCATCTCTGGACAATTCTAGGACTAAAGGTAAGATTGTATTTCATTAATCTCTTCTAAATCCTTGAATTTATCCACGCCCTAGGTTGAAGTGAGTTTTGAAGGTTTTTCATGGAAACTTTGTCTCTTTATCTCCTTTCTTAGATTTGTTCGGTTGATTTTACAATCTAGTTTATGGTGGTAAAACAAACAAGTTTCATGGATTAGAATCCAAGAAATTGTTCTTGAAAGATTTCTAATGAATTTGGGGAAATTCATGAAATTTGTTTGTTTTTCATTTTAATTGTTCTAAATTACTTCATGAACATTGTTTTGGCTTGGAAAACCAAAGAAAGAGAGAAATAGTGCAAATGATGGATTTTTGTAGGATTTTTCCCCAAAAATCATGAAGAATAGCTCAAAAATAGAAGAACCCAGATTTTGGCACACAGGCGCCAGGGTTCCTAAAGGAAAAACATGACTTGGCATCCAAACACCAAGGTACAATAATGAATGAGTGGAGCTGGCGTCCAGGCACTCTCTAGGCCAAAAACACTATGTTTTTTGATATGTTGTGGCACCCAGGCATCCTCGAGGCAGAGAGGAATGTGAAGTATATATTTTTAGGGGATTGTTGAGGGATTTTGATGCCTAGTTGTTGGTACTTCTTTTAGGTGCTTTGGTAGGATTAATTAGCTTTGCTACGGGACTTCGTGTACAGTAAAACCTTGATGAGGCAAAGATGAGTGGTGGATCTTGCCAAAATTATTTTATTTCAAGTACAATATAAATCCATCCTCCCTCATTTATGGAAGATAAGTTGATTATACTTCTAATTGATTATATAAATTAGTAATTGGAATTGTGTATGGAAATTTATCATGGTTGTGATGCGGCGTGTTGTGTTTTGGTGCTGTTGCATTCATTCATGACACCTAACATAAATGGAAAAGTGTAAGAAAGCAGAGGGTTGGTCTTCGCATGATGTGGGATATTCAGAGGGGGCTAACCTCTAGAATTCACTCATTGAGGGTTGGTCTTCAATGGGTAGAGTGGTAAAATATATGGCAAGCATTACATTTGTTTGATTGCATATTGGTAATATGTTTGTGATTATTTAATGTTTGCTATGGATTTGATTAAATTCCATTGGTGATGGTAAGTTACAGTATTTGTACTTCTGCACTATAATCATTTTTTCTACACAATCAATTGCTCACTGAGTTTTGATGAGCTCTCACCCTCTGTTGCTACTCTTTTCAGATACAAATATTAGGGAAGAAGAGTTTCCTCTAGAAAGTTAGCGGCTCTTTTGGAGTTATACTTCTCTTTGTGTCAGTGGGTTTGTGGAACCAAATTTTGTTAATGTAGGATGACGCTTTGTTGTCTGTTAAGCCACCTAGGCATGGGGCGGGAAACTGAACATTATAAGTTCAACTGTAATTTCTTTTTGTACTGAATCTGCAGCATTATGATGTTATAGGATTATCTATACATATGTGTATGCATAATATTTTACTTTTATGATAATAACTAGCTTGTGTATTGCTAGTTGTGGATAATTAGGACTGTTTATTGTGGTAATGTAATATTCATGCATCTTAAATGGGTAAAATTTTTCAGGTGTGGCAGGAGCATATCTTCATAAGCCGCTAATCTCCAGCAGTCTTCCCATCCTCCTTAGTTACTAAATCTGAAAATAGCAATAGAGAGTGTGAGTTTATAAAAACTCAGTGAGTAGGTAACTGTGTGGTAAAACAAAGAACAAGTATAAATATCAGCCTCATAACCATAATCAGATTAAACACCACTAGCACATATTAGTATGATAATATACCATTTCGCGCCACCATAACCCGTGGTCTCAATGTAAGTCTACATTCTCATAAAACAATCCTCAAACAATTAAAAACATAAATAAACATCCACACCGAAATACAATATGAAATGCACGATGCATGCTATGTATTTTCCACATCGTCCCGCACTACCACATTGAAGTCTAACCCTCAATGGGTTTATTTAGAGGTCCACTCCTATGTTCCCTCTCATGATGTGGATATACAAATGCAATATGCAATATTTTTCTCGCACTTACCACATTGAAGACCAACCCTCAATGGGTATTTCAGAGGTCCACCCTCTGTTCCCACTCTTTACAGAAGACTAACCCAATGTTTCCACACATTCCATAATATAAATATGTAGATGATAATATACACTGCGTTCACACAAATTGTAATGCCCCGAAAATTGGGCATATAAATATATATATATATATATATATATATTGTAGGGGGTGTACCTCAGTGGTAGCTCATAATTTCCCTGAACCATCCTATCATCCATAACTATACAAATTGTAAATTACAATTAAATAAATAAACCCCTCTAAATACAGTAGGACTTAAGTGGTTTAGAAGATTACAGATCATTTCTATTGGTTCATTTAGAACCCTCTGACTAAATGGAGTATGTCTCCAAGCCGCTAACCTTCAGTAGTTTTCCCATCATCTTTAGCTGCTAAATCTTAAAATAGCAAAAGAGAGCGTGAGTTTACTAAAAACTCAATGAGTAGGTGACCGTGCAATAAAAATAGCACAAGTGCAAATGCCAACCTCACTACCATAATTAAAATAAACACCACTAGCACATATTGATATGAAATAAATAAATAAATATATATAACGTACCTTACTACGCAACCAAAACCCTCGATTCAATGCGGGTCTACAATCTCACAAAACAATCCATAAAACAGTCCTTAACCAAATAAAAAACATAAATAAACAACCACTCCAAAATGCATTATGCAATACATGATGTATGATGCATTTTCCACATCCTTTCCACACTTGCCACATTGAAGACTAACCTTCAATGGGTTTTTTCAGAGGTCCATCCCTCTGTTCCCTCTCGCTATGTGAAAAATGTATTATGCAATGTTTATCCCATTCTTTTCCACACCACATTGAAGACTAGCCTCAATACATATTACACAATGGGTAGCTTCCCACACATTTCCTTTTCTCATAATGTAAATATGTAGAAGATGATATGCAATGGATTTTCACACCATCAGCAGTATTACCCAATAGGTAGCTTCCCACACATTTCCTCTTCTTATAATGTAAATATGTAGATGATGATATGCAATGCATTTTCCACACCATCACCACACAACACATACCACATCAATTCACCAGTTTAAACATAATTAAACATAAAACTCTCAATCCCACAATCATTGAATGAAATTCCTTGGTTTAGTTATTACCGTTAACTAGGGAATTTTATTGATGAATTACTAATTATGCTGTGAATGGGATTTATATTGACTTGACCAAATAATTTAATAAAAAGTTAAAGGTAAGGTCATCCACTCACCTCGATGCTGATACTGTTTACCACATAAAAATTCCTAGGAGACAAAGCCAAAGAAGCTCCCATGTCATCTGGAATCAACCTAAATCAATAACTAATGAAAACGAAGAAAATCCTCACTATTAACCCTAATCTTTGGTCATTCATTTGGTCATAACTCTTAATTGGTAAGAATGTTTTTAAAAAATCTTATACTACTGGAAACTAGACTCAAAGAGCTTTCTAATGATACAAAGTTTGCTAAAAATTGAGTCCGAACAAAGGAGTTATGGCCATTTGAAAATGGACCAAGGAGGTTGTCTGATAAACACCACCCGTGGCACCTAGGGTGCCAGACGCCTAACTTTCTATCCAATTTTATGTGCTTGGTGCATGAGGTGCCACACATGGCACCTGGGGCACCAAGACCAAGCTTTTCTCCTCAAGGACAATGCCTGAGGCACCACGACTCCCACTTCACGATTTCTTCGCAGATTTGGTTCAAATCTGGCCGAATCTTCACTATTTCTCATGATTTCTTCCATGAGATCTCATCCTTGTTGTCTAGGCAGTATTTAGACACTGAAATCCCCAATTTTAACTAAGAGACAACAAAATCTCAATTTTATCCTATATACCCTTAAAACTAGAAAATAGGAAAAAGTTCAAGAAATCAGAATCCTTACCTCGATTCCTTGCTTTCCCTAGGTTGTTTGGCATACAATGGCTCACCCCACCATCGAAGAAAGGTTCTCAAAGATCGTTGAGGATTTGGTAGAAAAGGTAGAGAGAAGGAAGAAAGCAAGAGAGAAGAGAGAGTGAGGAGAGAGAGAGGGAGAGGAAAATGAGAAATAAAGAAAAAGGCGTGGGACCACCTATATATATCCGCCTAGGGTAAAATTACTACTTTGCCCTAAGTAACTCTTGGTTAACTTTGATAGAGGAAAATTCATAATTTCTCCAATTTGGATATTTTCTATAACCTAAGTATCACCTAATTCCTTATTTCACTTTAGTCCCTCTTTGTACCTCATTGGTACTCGACCTCCTCTATACTTCATGATTACTCTCTTTCTATTCCTTATCTCTCAATTCTATCTTCATGAAATTTCCTCATCCTCTTATCTTTTCTCAATTCTTATAAATATCATTTGCAATAAAATACTTGGTCCAATTACTTATCTCTACTTTCATAAATAATATTTAAAAAGAATAAATTAAATATGAAAATTAAAATTTACCAAATAAATCCATTAAAATAATAGAAATTTTCATTACAACAACCGTAATACCACCAATTACATGATTCCAAAATTGGCGGGTATTACATAAATATCCCATGACACACATCACATCCACACACCACTTTAAATATGATTAAACATAAAACTCCCAAGCCCACAAAGTAAATCACACAATCATTCAATGAAATCCCTTAATCTAGTTATTACCGTTAACTAGAGAATTTCATAGATGAATTTCTAACTATGGTGTGAATAGGTTTTATATTGAACTTGGCCAAATAATTTAATAAAAATTTAAATAGCAATGTCATCCACTCACCTTGATGCCGAGAAGGCTTACCATATATGAGTCCTGAGCGATAAAGCCAATAAAGCTCCCAAGTCACCTTGAATCAACCCTAAATCAATAAACAAATAAAATGAGAAAAATCTTCACCACTAGCCTTGACCTTTGGTCATTCATTTAGTTATAACTCTTATATAGTAAGTAATTTGTAAATGAAACTTACATCATTAGGACTCAAAGAGCTTTCTAACGATATAAAGTTCGTCAAAATGGGAGTCCAGATGAAGAAGTTATGGTCATTTGAAAAATGGACCAATGATTCTCGGATGCCTAGTGCCTAGGCACCATATACATGCCTGGCACCTAGGCGCCAAGCCCTTTTCTCTGTCTTCCTCTTCTAAACTATGGCGTTAGGCACCACGGTCGCGACATAATGTGATCTGGCTCGGATTTGGCCCAGATTTGGCCAATTCTTCACCGTTTCCAATGATTTCTTCTATAGGATCTCATCCTTGATGTCTAAGGAGTATTTAGACACCAAAATCCCCGAGAAACGAAATCAGAATCTCAGTTTTACCCCAAATACCCTTAAAACTAGAAAATAAGGAAAAATTCAGGAAATCAGAATCTCTACCTCGATTCCTCGCTTTCCTTAGGTTGCTTGGCCACTGATGATTTGCCCCACCATTGAAGAAAGACTCTCCAAAGCATGGTTGAAGGAGTTCGGGTGGAAAGATAGAGAGAAGGAAGAGAGAAAGAGAAAGAGAAAGTGAGGGGGGAGAGAGAGAGAAAAAAAAAGGTGAGAAATGAGGAAAAAGGCATGGGACCACCTATATATCCACCCAGGGTGAAATTATTACTTTGCCCCCAGGAAACTTCCAACTAACCTCGGTAGTGGAAAATCCATATTTTATCTAGTTTGGGTATTTCTCATACTCTAGGTATCAATTTAATTTCTCATTTCACTTTAGTCCTTCTCTAGATCCCGTAGGTACTTGACCTCTTCTATGCCTCATGATTACTCTCTCTCCGTCCCCTATCCCCCAACATTATTTCCATGAAATTTCCTTTCCTTATAATCTTTCCTTAATTCTTAAAAATATCATCAGCAATAAAATAGCTGGTCCAACTATTTATTTCCTTTTATTTAAATAATATTCAAAAATAATAAATTAAATATGGAAAATTAAAATAACCAAATAATTTCATTAAAATAATGAAAATTTTCATTATAATAACTATAATTGTAACACCCAAAAAAATCTTAGATTTTCAGGTATTATGTAAAGTTAATTTTATGGAATAATTCAGGCGGAGGAGATTTTTCTCATTGTGAAGGAAGGAAAAATGCGAGTTTATAAGTGGCAACATTGTGGAATATTGAGTAGTGGAAAGTTGAGGAATGTATTAGTAGAACTAAGGGCACCAAAGGAGTTAAGAGACAGGTTGAATACAAAGAGGGACTAAAGTTAAATAAAGAAAAATGTGAGGTACATAGGATTTAGAAACACTCGAGGTAGGATTTTACAGATTTGCTTTTACCAGTCTTGACTCAGGGTCAACTGGAGGGCAACATAGTAATTTCACCCTGGACAAGTATATGTAGGTGGCCCTACCCCTTTTTCCTCATTTCCTCATTTTCCCTCTCTTTCTCTTCACCTTCTCTCTCCTCTCTTTTTCTCTTCCTTTTCTCTACTCTCTCTCTCCTCTCAAATCCTTCAACTGAGCTTCGGGGGATGGATCTCGAGCGACGGGGCGAGCCTCTAGGAGCCAAGAAACATAGGAAAAGCAAGGAATTGAGGTAGGAATTCCTATTTCCCAAGTTTTTCCCTATCTTATAGTTTTAAGGGTATTTTGGGTAAAATCAAGATTCCAACTTCGTTTCTTGATTAAAATTAGGGCTCTTGGTGTCTAAATACTCCTTAGATATCAAGAATGAAGTCCCATGAAACAAATCATAAAAAACGGTGGAGATTTGGCCAGATATAGGCCAAATTCGAAAGGAATCATGGAAAAACATGATCGTGGCACCCAAGCACCAGGTTTTAGAGGATTTGGGGAAGAAGACGACCTTGGCGCCTAGGTGCCAGGCATGTTGCGGCGCCCAGGTGCCAGGCGTGCCAGGTTTCCGTGGGCTGTTCTTTAATTGGCCATAACTCTTCCGGACTCCATTTTAGGCAAAGTTTATATCATTGGAAAGCTCTTTGAGGCAAACTTTATAGAAATTCATTACCAGTTAGGAGTTATGATTGAAGAAGTGGTTAAAGGTCGGAATTAGTGGTAGAGAATTTCTCTATTTTGTAACCTTGATGGTTTTGCCTGGTTATGTAATAGGGATGTATATGTATATTTATATTATTTTATATACATTTATTTATTAAATGTATTATTTGTGTGGGATATGTAGTGGGAAATATTTGGGATATGTATGGCTGGGGATAGAGGATTGGTTGTTGTGTGGTGATGGTGTGGATGCATTGCATATTCATCTGCATATTTATATTATGAAATGAGAGGGAAATAGAGCGAGAAACTACCCATTGTGTAATACCGTTGAGTGGTGTCAATGGGTATGCATACACATTGAGGGTTAATCCCTAATGTGGTGTAGAAAAGAGTGAGATATGCATTGCATCTCATTCATTTACATATATATATTTTTGTGTGGCTATGGTTGTATTATTTTATGTATACGATATATGTTCTGGCTCAGGGCATAATTCGAGAAACCATACATATGTTATGGTTATGGATATGACCCAATAGACCCACTACATAATGGGATTTCTTGAGTGATAATATGTGGGAACATGAACCCTCGTTGATTACACTCTTGAAACATGGTATGGGAGCATGGACCCTTGTTTAGGGTTATGTGCATTTAATTTGTAATGTATATATGTGTGTTTGGGGGAGAATATGATGTGACATGATACAATACATGTGTCGTCGGGTAGCTTGGTATTATGTAGGATAAATTCTGATTAGGCATATATATATATATATATATTCTATAGATTTATGCAGTGTAGGGCTAACATTGGTGAGTCCATGGTTTAGACTCACCCCCTCACAATTGTAGGTATGCAGAATGGTTAGTCGAGGGTTTGTGGATTAAGGATGCCTCCTTATTATTTGGGGTAAGGTTATTTATTTTATTGTATTGCTCTAGTGTACTCTATAATCATATAGGCCACCATCTACGATTCGGCGATATAAATCTAGGCTTGCAGCAGTGTTGGTAACACACTGTCTGAGCTGGTCACGAGTTAGGTTCAGGTCGTGACATAGATGGTATCAGATGCAAGTTAAGGTTAAGTCTGATACAAATATGGTATTTAAGGTGGATAGGTTAGTTTAAGTATGATACCAAAGATGGTAGCAGAAGGATTGTGGTTTAGGGTTTAGGTCCCCATTGATTACAGAGTAAGGTAATCTTAGTAGGTCCTCCTCTATTGTTCTGAGCCATGGTACAACTATAAAGAGACGGCTCCACCAAAGGTTTTATAGGATGTGTCTTCCTTTCTTTTCAATTGGGTTCCTTCTAAAGGATGCGTTTGAGCTCGTGAGCAATTCAAACATTCACGTTTATCGTGAATATGTTTGAGACGCATCCTAAGTGGTATGAGGCACAAATATTTTGGAGCCACGAGGGCGAACATGTTAAGATAACAAGATGGTGAAGTGATGATAATCTTGAAGAAAGTAAGGCTTCATAGGTATGCCCCCTGGTAGAAGCTTAGTTGAGCCAAGAAGATGATGGGGAAAGAATGGAGAGGCTTGACAAGCAGTGGGGATGATGAGGGTAGAATCCCACGAAGGAATTTGGACAAGTAACATAAGAGACGCTAAAGAAAGAAGTGGGTTAGTAAGTGTAGAAATCATGCTCTTAGAGTATGAAGACTACACAAACAATGAATTAAAATACATGAAAGATCAACTTTGTCCTTGTCAAGAAAGGGAGAACTTATAGTTAGGGGGGACGAAGTGAATGATGGCAGTGTCCCAGATTCCTCGCCTGAGGAATAGCAGTGGATTAGGAAAAGAAGGCAGACCATGGGGACTGTCAAGGACGGTTAGTAATGAATTGGGAGTGTACTAGTTCAGGAGAGATTCTGGCACCACATTCGAAGGACACTGGGACTCATACTATAGGTGTATCTTTATGACCTCAGTTTTATGGAGTGGGTATGCGTGGGATCATGAGAACGGATATTATTGAGTCAATCACCCTTGGGGGTTAGCTAGTGGGTTAACACTCGATGTGGGCTTGGTACAGCTAATTGTTGTTTATGATGGACCTTGTAGAGGGGAGGTTTGAGGTCATGATTTTGTAAGCACCTGGGTTATATGTGAGGTGATCCAGAATGTGAGATAGGGAAATCTCTTATAGAAGTAACCCCTAGTTATTTTAGCGTGGTACAGCAGAAGCGTGGTGGGTATCAATAGGTTGAGGTGACCCCTGGTTACACCAGGCTAACACGAGGAGCACGACATAGTTTCCTAATGATGCCTTTTCAGAGGTCATGAACAAGGAATCGTGCTAGGGTAGGGTATTAAGAAACTTGATAAGTAGGTGAGACAGATCTCAGGTTTAGTACATGAAGATTAGGATCGTCAACAAATTAGTGAGTCAGGTGAGTGGGATGTACCCTGAGAATGGCTTAGAGCCAAAAAGGGGGAAAGTTCCATGGGAACTTTACTACCATTCTCCAGGATGAGAGTGATAACATACTTTTTCCATTTATTTTAGTCCCTATTTTAGTCCTTTTTGCCTCTTTAATTTTGTCAATTCTCTAATTTTATTATGTTTTGGAATTTATTGGGTATAAACTATTTATGGATTGAATGTGTCTCAATTTTTATATTTTTACAACTTGAATTGTAAAATGCTCAATTTAATTCCTACAAATTTTAATTTTGGAGAGAAAAGTGTTGACATGGACAAAGATGATGATTTGGATGCTAATGTGGCACTTTTTGGGTGATGTAGATGCTTACTAGGATATGCTGGATGTGGGGCCCACTTGAACTCTTATTCAATGCCATGTAGTCAGAATTTTTGGGCAGAAATATTAATTTTCGTAGGTCAAGAAAAAAGCATGGCTGAAATATTAATTTTGCCATGATATTCTGCTGCTGTTCTGCTGCTGTTTGTCACTTTCTGCTGCAGAAATATTAATTCTGCCGCTGCTGAAATATTAATTTTGCTGTTGTTTTGCTGTCAAAGTGCTGCCATATCATGGAAGAGGCATCCAAGGAGGCATCTAGGGCAGAATATCCCTTTAGGCATGTGTTAGATCAGTTTTATATTTGCAAAAATCGAAATTTATTAAGGAAGCTAAGTCATTTTTCTGATAAGAAGTCCTAGCACCATTTTTCTGCCTTCCTTGGGCAGCAGTGGCTGGGAACAACATATAGGCAACTCTCTAGCTTGGTTAGAGGGAAAGGAAGCCTTCCCACTTGGGAATGGCTCTCCTTCTCCCATTTTCCTTCATTTTCTTGCATTTTCCTTCATAGTTTCTTAGATTTCTGTTGTATTTTTTGTTTTCTGTCATGTTTTTCCTTCTCTTCCATGTAATTTTCTAAGTTTAAGGATTGATGTAGTTTGGTTCTATGATGTTTTGTTGCTGAACAATTTCGATTTTAATGCATTTTTGTTTAATGGAATTGATTTTACTGATTATTCTTCCTCTTGAATGTTTGATGAACCTTCAATGAGTTTGGGATTTTTATGTCTATGCTAGAGTTAGCTAGATATTGAGCTTGACCTTGTAATTTCCACCATAAATTAGATTATCTAGATATAGATAGTTTTATTTATGTGGCTTGAATAATTTTCTTGAGCTTCATGACTTAATTGAATGGTTGATCTAAGATTTTAGTCAATTATTTTGGATAAGTTAGATTGTAATTTCAAAGCTTTTGGATTCAATCATATTTTAGAAAATTGGCCAACATTGAATGGATTGTAATTTAATTGAATTGTTCTTCAATGATTCAAAGATTAATTTGTCTATGAATTAATCGGATTAGACCAACGAAATCAATCTCATTTTCTTGTGTAGTCGGTCATTTGATGAAATGGAAATTGTACTTTAATTCATTTGGATCAATGAGTATTTTCTTGGCCAAAGTTCTATTTTATTTATTGTTCTATGAAGCTTGTTATTTATACATGCATGCGTTTGCTATGTATTTGTAACGAGTAGGACAAGAGATAACATGTCATATGCGATTGCGGGGCATTGATGTGATTAGGACTTCATCGGATTATATTTGAGTTATAGATTAGTGAAGATCTTCCTAACTATAATTTTAATATAATTTAGTCTTAGAAGACTTTCTGAGAATTTTAGATTGAAGATTGCATAATAGAATTAGCCAAGAATATTCAAAGGAAATGATGATGATGTACAATTCCATGAAATTTGTGACCAATCCACATCTTTTCTCTGTTTTGTTTTCTATCTAGTTATTTAAATTTCAGTTATTTATATTGTGTTGTTTCGATCATCACCCCCCTTTTTTATGTAATTTCTGAAATTTCCCTCATAAGTCTTAATAGCATTTCACTTAGCCTAATTGAATTTTATTTGATACCTCAATCTCTGTGGGATGATACTCTACTCATCACTTTATTACTTGTTGCGACCCAGTATACTTGGTGGAATATTTTATGTGCTATAAAATTATACGCACCAAGTTTTTGGCGCCGTTGCCGGGGATTGATGGTTGTCAAATTGATTTTTCTTTTAAGCCAAAGTGATGTTATTTTAGACATTGTCTTTTCTTGTTTTAGTTTTTACAATTTCAAGTGTTTTTAGCTTTTCAAGTGTCTTTATTAGTTTCATTTCTTCTTGTTACCTTGCTTATTTGATATATCTCTCATGTTATTTCTCTTTGTTGCATGTGAGGTACTTGATCATTTTCCTTGACGAAGGAAATAAAAAAAATCAAAGAGAAAGTAAGGAAAACAAAGAAGAAGCGACGCTCAGCATAGACACCAAATAAAGTCTAGCTAAGGACTTTAAACCAAGCGCTTTTGGGAGGCAACCTAAGTTTTTCTAATCTTTCTCTTTTTAATTTTGTTGTTGTATTTCTTTCGTAATTTTAATTTTGTTTTAGTCTTTTTCTGTTGCCCATTTTTTTTTTCTCTGTTTTCTCTGTTTCGGCAGAAATTTTGTCATCTTGCATGAATATTCTGTACTGTTTGGCTATGGTTTTTGCCACTTTCTTTACATGTTTTTAAACCTTTATATGTCTTCTAGTTGTAGAATTTTATTTGGAGTGATTCGCATCCGTTTTGGGGTCGTTCGATGTCGTTAAAGCCGTGTCGCCAGAAATTCTTCACTGCAGAATTTTGCTACTCTGTTTTGTCCGAATTTGATGCTCACTTTTTAAATTTTTGATGGAGTTTTGGTGTGGAATTATGCATGATGAAATAGCTAAAGTGTAGATTGACTTAGCATGAAGAGAATTTAGTCTTATTTCTCTAAGGAATTCAAGTTAAATGGCAATGACGTTGACTTTAATGAATTTGTAGTAATAGTCTTTTAGCTGTGAGGATTTGAGCCTAAGTGAAAAATGTTATTCTTCTTGTTGTGTGTTCTCTATCATGGATTGTCACTCTAGAACTTGTCTTGAATCTTTGATTGAGGCTACATATCTTGTACATACTTGGAAATGATTTAGGCATTTATTTCTTGTAACCACTTGTAGCCAAATAGCCATCCATTATCATTGTTTCCATTGTATGCCATTTTGTGCCTTATCCATTTTCTTTCTTGTGTTCTTCCACCACTTTTTCTGCCTACAACAATATTTTTCTCTTTCAACTTAAGATGTGAGAAGTATTTTAAATTCTTTTAAGGGATTGATATGCTGAAAAATTTTGTGAATTTTGGGGTGTTTTGAACTATATTTCTTCTACTTCCTCTCAAGCAAAAGAAAAAGACTGGCCAGTCAAGAAGAAGAAAAAAAAAAGGAGAAAGAAAGAAAAAAAAAAAGAAGAGAAAAAGATAATGAAAAAGAGGAGCAGATAGAACATTGAGACCCAAATTTATTTATACTCAGTCTCTTATATTTCACTTGTAAATGCTCTTCATTTTCTTGAGTTGTTACCATATTTTGTTTCATTGTTCAATCTTTCCCTTTGTTTCCCACTATTTTTCTTACCCACGTTACAACCTTGTAAAGTCCTTTTGATTCAAGTATGTATTAGATTCAAGTAGTGGAGATTTAGATTCTTGATAAGCTTATGGTAATGAAATTTGTGATAGGACGACTTTGAGTGATTCCCTCTTCAACACTTGAGAGAGTAGAGGATAAACACCTTAACTTGTGAGGAGATTGTTACTTGAATTCATTCTTTTCGAAATAATTGCCATGGAGCTTGAACTTTTTAGAAATTTAAGATTTATTTCTCCTAATGTAAATCTTTCTAAATTTTAATTATTTCATTGTTGTATATTTTCTACACTTTTTCTTGCTGTGCTTATTGGGATTCTCTGTTGTATTTAATTGATTTTGCCCAGGAGTGCAAAAGGCCTAGTGTGGGGGATTTGATAACATACTTTTTCCATTTATTTTAGTCCCTATTTTAGTCCTTTTTGCCTCTTTAATTTTGTCAATTCTCTAATTTTATTATGTTTTGGAATTTATTGGGTATAAACTATTTATGGATTGAATGTGTCTCAATTTTTATATTTTTACAACTTGAATTGTAAAATGCTCAATTTAATTCCTACAAATTTTAATTTTGGAGAGAAAAGTGTTGACATGGACAAAGATGATGATTTGGATGCTAATGTGGCACTTTTTGGGTGATGTAGATTCTTACTAGGATATGCTGGATGTGGGGCCCACTTGAACTCTTATTCAATGCCATGTAGTCAGAATTTTTGGGCAGAAATATTAATTTTCGTAGGTCAAGAAAAAAGCATGGCTGAAATATTAATTTTGCCATGATATTCTGCTGCTGTTCTGCTGCTGTTTGTCACTTTCTGCTGCAGAAATATTAATTCTGCCGCTGCTGAAATATTAATTTTGCTGTTGTTTTGCTGTCAAAGTGCTGCCATATCATGGAAGAGGCATCCAAGGAGGCATCTAGGGCAGAATATCCCTTTAGGCATGTGTTAGATCAGTTTTATATTTGCAAAAATCGAAATTTATTAAGGAAGCTAAGTCATTTTTCTGATAAGAAGTCCTAGCACCATTTTTCTGCCTTCCTTGGGCAGCAGTGGCTGGGAGCAACATATAGGCAACTCTCTAGCTTGGTTAGAGGGAAAGGAAGCCTTCCCACTTGGGAATGGCTCTCCTTCTCCCATTTTCCTTCATTTTCTTGCATTTTCCTTCATAGTTTCTTAGATTTCTGTTGTATTTTTTGTTTTCTGTCATGTTTTTCCTTCTCTTCCATGTAATTTTCTAAGTTTAAGGATTGATGTAGTTTGGTTCTATGATGTTTTGTTGCTGAACAATTTCGATTTTAATGCATTTTCGTTTAATGGAATTGATTTTACTGATTATTCTTCCTCTTGAATGTTTGATGAACCTTCAATGAGTTTGGGATTTTTATGTCTATGCTAGAGTTAGCTAGATATTGAGCTTGACCTTGTAATTTCCACCATAAATTAGATTATCTAGATATAGATAGTTTTATTTATGTGGCTTGAATAATTTTCTTGAGCTTCATGACTTAATTGAATGGTTGATCTAAGATTTTAGTCAATTATTTTGGATAAGTTAGATTGTAATTTCAAAGCTTTTGGATTCAATCATATTTTAGAAAATTGGCCAACATTGAATGGATTGTAATTTAATTGAATTGTTCTTCAATGATTCAAAGATTAATTTGTCTATGAATTAATCGGATTAGACCAACGAAATCAATCTCATTTTCTTGTGTAGTCGGTCATTTGATGAAATGGAAATTGTACTTTAATTCATTTGGACCAATGAGTATTTTCTTGGCCAAAGTTCTATTTTATTTATTGTTCTATGAAGCTTGTTATTTATACATGCATGCGTTTGCTATGTATTTGTAACGAGTAGGACAAGAGATAACATGTCATATGCGATTGCGGGGCATTGATGTGATTAGGACTTCATCGAATTATATTTGAGTTATAGATTAGTGAAGATCTTCCTAACTATGATTTTAATATAATTCAGTCTTAGAAGACTTTCTGAGAATTTTAGATTGAAGATTGCATAATAGAATTAGCCAAGAATATTCAAAGGAAATGATGATGATGTACAATTCCATGAAATTTGTGACCAATCCACATCTTTTCTCTGTTTTGTTTTCTATCTAGTTATTTAAATTTCAGTTATTTATATTGTGTTGTTTCGATCATCACCCCCCCTTTTTTATGTAATTTCTGAAATTTCCCTCATAAGTCTTAATAGCATTTCACTTAGCCTAATTGAATTTTATTTGATAGCTCAATCTCTGTGGGACGATACTCTACTCATCACTTTATTACTTGTTACGACCCAGTATACTTGCTGGAATATTTTATGTGCTATAAAATTATACGCACCAGAGAGAAGATGTACCAAAGGATGGTAGGAGTGGTACAATCCTATCCTTTTGGATGGATGCCCTAGACTGGAGAAATGTTCTTGTGTAGTCAAGGGAGAGGTGCTGCAAAAAGAACCAGTAATGATGAATATCTATTTGATATCATCATATATGAAGTTTTAGAGGGAGAATGATGATATTAAATAGATATTCAAAAAGGGGGAAAAATGTAATACCCCGAAAAATATGTGATTAAAAAGGGAGAATGATGATATTAAATAGATATTCGAGCAGAGGAGATTTTTCTAATTGTGTAGGAAGGAAAATGTGAGTTTAGAAGTGGCAAGGTTGTGGAATTTGAGTGGTAGAGAGTCAAGGAATGTATTGGTCGAACCGAGGGCATCGAAAGAGTTAGGAGACAAGTTGGATACAAAAAAGGACTAAAGTGAAATAAGGATTTAGAAACACTCGATGTGGGATTTTATGGATTTTCTTTTACTAGTCTTGACTAAGGGTCAACTGGAGGCCAATGTAGTAATTTTACCCTGGGCGAGTATATATAGGTGGCCCTGTCCCTTTTTCCTCATTTCCTCATTTCGTCTCTCTCTCTCTTCACCTTCTCTCTCCTCTCTTTCTCTCTTCCTTCTCTCTACTCTCTCTCTCCATTCAAATCCCTTAACTGAGCTTCGGGGGATAGATCTCGGGTGACGGGGTGAGCATCTAAGAGCCAAGCAACGTAGGGAAAGCAAGGAATCAAGGTAGGAATTCCTATTTTCCAAGCTTTTCCCTATTTTATAGTTTTAAGAGTATTTGGAGTAAAATCAAGATTCGGACTTCGTTTCTTAATTAAAATTGAGGCTTTTTGTATCTAAATACTCCTTAGACATCAAGGATGAAGTCCCATGGAAGAAATTATGAAAAACAGTAGAGATCTGGCCAGATCTAGGCCAAATCTGAGAGGAATCGTGGAAGAATGCGATTGTGGCACCCAGGCACCAGGTTTCAGAGTATTTGGGGAAAAAGATGACCTTGGTGCCCAGGTACCAGGCGTGTTGGGTTTCCATGGAGTATTTTTCAATTTGCCATAACTCTTTCATCTAGACTTCATTATAGGCAAACTTTATATTGTTGGAAAGCTCTTTGAATCTAGTTTCCAATGGTATAAGTTTCATACAAAAATTTATTACATGTTAAGAGTTATGATTGAAGAAATGGGTAAAGGTCAGGATTAGCAGTGGGGAATTTCTCTATTTTGTAACCCTGATGGTTTTGCTTGGTTACTTAATAAGGATGGTCGAGGAGCAAGGTGGCTGCTGAGAGAGCGTAGAATCCAGGTAAGGGATCTATCTAGTTCTCTTATATGTGGATATACATATATATATATATATATATATATATATATATATATGTATATGTATATTTATATTGTTTTATATACATTTATTTATTAAGTATTATTTGAGTGGGATATATAGTGGGAATTATTTATGATATGTATGGATGGGGATAGAGTATTGGTTGTTGTATGGTGATGGTGTGGCTGCATTGCATATTCATCTGGATATTTATATATGAAATGAGAGGGAAATAGAGCGAGAAGCTACCCATTGTGCAATACCGCTAATTGGTGTCAATGGGGTATGCATACACATCAAGGGTTAATCCCTAATGTGGTATAGAAAAGAGTGGGATATGCATTGCATCTCATTCATCTGCATATATATATATATATATATATATTTTTTTTATGTAGTTGTGGTTGTATTGTTTTGTGGATATGGTATATATTATGGATCAAGGCATTACCCAAGAAACCATACATATGTTATGGTTATGGATATGACCCAATAGACCCAGTACATAATGGGATTTCTTGAGTGATAAAATGTGGGAACATAAACCCTCATTGATTACACTCTTGAAACATTGTATGGGAGCATAGACCCTTTTGTAGGGTCATGTGCATTTGATCTGTAATATATATATGTGTGTTTAGGGGAGAATATGACGAGATATGATACCATACATGTGTCTTCGGATAGCTTGGTATCATGTGGGATAAATTCCCCATTGGGCATATATATATATATATATATATTCTGTATATCTGTGTAGTGTAGGGCAAAAATTGATAAATCCGTGATTTAGACTCACCCCCTCACAATTGCAGGTATGCAAAATGGTCGATCGAGGGTTCGTAGATTGAGGATGCCTACCCATTGTTCAGGGTAAGGTAATTTATTTTATTATATTGCTCTAGTGTACTTTGTAATCATATAGGCCACCACGTACGGTCCTGCGATATTAATGTAGGCTTGCGGCAATGTTGGTAACACACTGTCTATGTTGGTCACGAGCTAAGTTCAAGTCGTGACAGTAATATCACCAATCACATGATCCAAAATTGGTAGGTATTACATTTGCCCTTAATGCATTCCATACAAGTATCAAAATCAGTAAAATCCAAAGCATTAAGCACTCCTTCATTTACTAATTTTTTAGTCCTATCCATGGAAATGTGTCCTAATCTACAGTGCCACAAACCAGAGGAATGCTCATTCATAACACATCATTTAGTGCCAACTTGAACATGCATAACATTAATAGTGATATCATTTTCTAAATTAAGAGAGAAAAGACCATTAGATAATGTACCATTCCCAATAAGTTCATTTAAAATATAAATTAAAAGTAGTGTCTGAAAAGTTAAAGGAATAACCAAAAGTTACAAGTCTTGAAATAGAAATAAAATTCCTAGAGAAACTAGGAATATAAAATGTCTTTTCTAATTTAAAAATAAAACCATTACTTAAAACTAGACTGCATGTCCTTATGGCCTCCACAGTCGAACGCATCTTGTTTCCTGAATAAATGCTTTGTTCAATTCCCACTGGCTTCCTTAGATTTTGTAAGCTTTGCAAGGAAATTGAAATATGGATTGTTGATCTAGAATCAATCCACCATGTGTTATGTTTAACATCTACAATATTCGATTCATAACAAACAAATGAGATTGGATTACCTTTCTTCTCAAGCCATTTTTGAAATTTAAAACAATCCTTCTTTATGTATCCCTTCTTTTTACAGAAGAAACACTTAGATTTCTTCTTTACGTCAGCTTGGGGAGCTAGTTTTCCCTTCCCCTTTTGTTTGGTTTGATACTTCTTCTTTCCTTGTGTTGTAATAAATACATTTTCCCCTTATTCCATCATCAGCCTTCCTTCTTCTTAAACACATATGGGCAAAAGTTCATTAATTGACCACTTATCCTTTTGTGTGTTGTAAGAGATTTTGAAGGGTCCTTATTGCTGTGGAGAGTGTTTAGTATATAACGCATTAGGAAAGAATCAGACATCTCAAACTCAAGTCTTTTCAATTGAGCCACAATGTCTCTTATTTTCATAATGTGCTCACACATACCGTTCACAGTAGTGAGCCTTCAAGATGAAAACTTCATAATTAGGGTGCTAGCAAGTGTCTTATCTAAAGTCTTAAACTGTTCTTCAATAGCCTTTAGCAATGCCTTAACATCTTTTTGCTACTCTATAGAACCACGAATACCAGCAAAAATCTTGGTCTTAATTAGCATAACGCTAGGCAGGTTAGATTTCTCCTACTGATCATAAAGAGCAAGTTCAGTTGGAATGTTGGTTTCAGTAATAATTGGTTCGTCTTCCTTAATAGCATAATCAATGTCCATGCACCGTAAATGAAGAAGAATCTTGTCCTTCCAAATCTTATATGTTTCACCATTCAATTCAAGAATATCACAGTTAATATCAGAGAAATTTGTAGGTTGTATAACTGCAAATATCAATAAATACATGCTTAACATTAATTTGAGGCAAATAGACAAATATCATAATTTGCCAATGAAAATCATGTAAAAATCAAATCTATTGACATAAAAATTAGCTATGGGCTAAATTTTTAATTCAACTAAATTCCTACTATATAATATAATTATCAAAATTTATAACTAAAATAATTTGATATTCTATCTTTAACTTTATGATAAAACTTGTGATATCCCAAATTTAATTACCTTAGAAAATGAGGCTAACAAAATAAATGAGCAAGAAAATCAGGATAAAATAGTTATTAAGAAATTTTTGAGAGATATAAATAGAATTTTATCCATTGAGTAGGGACCTATTTGTATAGAATAAAAAGATTTGAGGGTTCTTATCAGTTTCAACCAAAAGAAAAAGTGTGAAAGTGATGTGTGTGAGGTGTGCGGTGAGAAAGAAAAGGAAGAAAAGGAAGAAAAGAAAGAAAAGAAAGAAAAGAAAAAAAAGAAAAAAAAAGAGGGAGATGTGAAGTTTAATTAAATAAAATAATATATATATATGATTGTGGTGTGAGTCACGGTGGGTGGAAGTGAATGGGGTGGAAGTGAAGAAAAAGAAGAGAGGAGAAGATGATGGAGAGGGAGATAAAGAGACAAAAGGAAAAAAAAAAGGAGAAAGTGATGTTTGATTTGAGGCTGGAATAGTAGAAAAAAAATATTAAAAAATATATGTATATATGTGTGTGTTATGTGAGTTGGGAAAGGAAGAACGAAAGAGAAGGAAAAGAAAGAAAGAGGAGAGAGAGAGAAAGAGACGAGGGAGAGAAAGAGAGGAGAGAAAGAGAAGAAGAAAGGAAAGAAGAAGAAGGAAAGACATAGGAAACGCAGAGTAAATAGGAGCAATGAAGTTTAAGAGGTTGAAAATCAGATCATGTAGTTAGTTTTCCATAAAAGTATGATTAATTATGATTTATGATATCTGTGTTCATAATCAATTTTTACAGAATTTTATTTATAATTCCTGTTCTACATAGTGAACAAGAGAAATTTAATTGTTATCAGTGTGATATTTGTGATGTTATGATTTTATGGCTGAAGTGATCTCTTCATGTGTTTACATGTTTTTAAGAAAGTGACTAGCTACTGAGATATTTTATATCTCACTTTTAGAAAATTGATCATTTCAGGAAAAAGAGCAAAATGGAAGGCTTGATGATATTAATGATGAGATTGAAGTGTAGAAATATGTTTTATAGTAGTTTATGATGCAAAGATGTAAAGATAATAATAAATATTATGTAAATTATTTTTGTATGTGTTCAAGCTCAGATATAATTAATGAGAATCTTGTAAATTTTCTGCAAGGTTACTATTTACATGAATAGTAAAATTCGTGAATAGTGAAATCTATAATTATTTGAAAGAAAATTATCTAGCGAATTGATTTAGAGAAAAATTATTATTTTTAAAGGAAATAAAAAGTCGGGGTGTTACAAAATGGTATCAAAGGAAAAGATCTTGCCATCTTATGGAAAGAAAAATATTTACATGTAATTGTTTGATTTGTTAAAAGTATTATTTTTATGATTTTTGTGTTTGAGTTGCTGTGAATGTTTGTTATGATTAAGTGAGATTTAGAAGAGTATTTGAGAAAAAAAAAAGCAAGTCATATAGAGAATTGATTAAATATGAATAAAGGCATACTAGGTATCTTTTGATCAATAAAGAAAATAATGGAGTCTTATTTGTAACGTATGCCTTGCCAGTATATTTTACACATAAGAAATCATTATAGCCTAAATTCATAAAAAGAAAACGTATGCCGAAGTTGAATTAGAATTTACTTTGAGTGTGATAATTTAGAAAAAAAAATATTAGAGATATTTATCTCTATAAAATTAAGTACCTAGTGAAGTGTACATTGGATTATAGATAAAGCTTATATTTCCTATGATCATATGAATTATCCATGTGTTTGTTTTCTCTCTAAAAGTATTCTTGAAGATGGAATTCTACAAAAATGATCTGGAATTCTTATTCCATGCCATATTTATGATTAGAAATGTTATTAGTATAAACATATCTATGTTTATGTAATAACTCTTAATTCTGTAGAAAGAATTTGAGTTAGAAGAAAGTATGTATGATTATGATGTATTATGAAACAAGTGAAGATATGTTTCATAATAGAAATTAAATTCTATAAGAAAATAAAATTATAAAAAAAAAATTTGCCTTGGATGCTTTTGTGATGCATTTCCATTATCTTACACATTTTCAAGGATAGTTCAAGGTAAAATTGGGAAAAAGTCAAGGTAAGTGAATAACCTTGCTAAGCTAGTTTGATGTTATTAATTTATTTCATGGTAATTGTACTGTGATAAAATTTCACTTGTTTATTGATGAGTAAAGATCTATGAGATTTAATACATGAGTTTGAAAGGGTTAGAATCCCATACTACTCAGTGTATGACTATGAAAATTTGAAAAGATCTACGGGATCTAATACATGAGTTTGAAAGGGTTAGAGTCCCATACTACTCAGTGTATAACTATGAAAACCTATGCACAAAGAGTTTGAGGGTTAAATTCCCAGGTCACTCGGTGCAAGTATCTACGGTACAAATGCAAAGTGATTGAGGGTTTGATCACCCAAGAAATCATACGCAAATCTACGGTACAAATGCAAAGTGATTGAGGGTTTGATGACCCAAGAAATCATACGCAAATCAAGCAAATATAATACTACAGTTGTGTAAAATGAATGATAGATTGACTATGTTAATAAGTGTGATGTTTGTATTTGGAATATTTTCATGCATGTGGTTGCAATTTTTATATGTGTATATATGCATTAGTTTGAATTTTGGGGACAAAATTCATTTAAGGGGGGAAGAATGTGATATCCCAAATTTAATTACCTTAGAAAATGAGGCTAACAAAATAAATGAGCAAGAAAATCAGGATAAAATAGTTATTAAGAAATTTTTGAGAGATATAAATAGAATTTTATCCATTGAGTAGGGACCTATTTGTATAGAATAAAAAGATTTGAGGGTTCTTATCAGTTTCAACCAAAAGAAAAAGTGTGAAAGTGATGTGTGTGAGGTGTGCGGTGAGAAAGAAAAGGAAGAAAAGGAAGAAAAGGAAGAAAAGAAAGAAAAGAAAGAAAAAGAAAAAAAAAGAGGGAGATGTGAAGTTTAATTAAATAAAATAATATATATATATATATATATATATATGATTGTGGTGTGAGTCACGGTGGGGCGGAAGTGAATGGGGTGGAAGTGAAGAAAAAGAAGAGAGGAGAAGATGATGGAGAGGGAGATAAAGAGACAAAAGGAAAAAAAAAAGGAGAAAGTGATGTTTGATTTGAGGCTGGAATAGTAGAAAAAAAATATTAAAAAATATATGTATATATGTGTGTGTTATGTGAGTTGGGAAAGGAAGAACGAAAGAGAAGGAAAAGAAATAAAGAGGAGAGAGAGAGAAAGAGACGAGGGAGAGAAAGAGAGGAGAGAAAGAGAAGAAGAAAGGAAAGAAGAAGAAGGAAACACATAGGAAACGCAGAGTAAATAGGAGCAATGAAGTTTAAGAGGTTGAAAATCAGATCAGGTAGTTAGTTTTCCATAAAAGTATGATTAATTATGATTTATGATATCTGTGTTCATAATCAATTTTTACAAAATTTTATTTATAATTCCTGTTCTACATAGTGAACAAGAGAAATTTAATTGTTATCAGTGTGATATTTGTGATGTTATGCTTTTATAGCTGAAATGATCTCCTCATGTGTTTACATGTTTTTAAGAAAGTGACTAGCTACTGAGATATTTTATATCTCACTTTTAGAAAATTGATCATTTCAGGAAAAAGAGCAAAATGGAAGGCTTGATGATATTAATGATGAGATTGAAGTGTAGAAATATGTTTTATAGTAGTTTATGATGCAAAGATGTAAAGATAATAATAAATATTATGTAAATTATTTTTGTATGTGTTCAAGCTCAGATATAATTAATGAGAATCTTGTAAATTTTCTACAAGTTTACTATTTACATGAATAGTGAAATTCGTGAATAGTAAAATCTATAATTATTTGAAAGAAAATTATTAAGAAAATTATCCAGTGAATTGATTTAGAGAAAAATTATTATTTTTAAAGGAAATAAAAAGTCGGGGTGTTACAAAACTATTAAATTATAATTCATAATTCCTATGGGTAAATTATGAAAAATTATTTAATATTTTATACTAATTAATTATGTAAATAAATTTTTTATGGGATATAATTTGTTATATTGTGCATAATTAATCATAATCAACGTCTATAATTTCCTTATGTGGTCTCAAACACAATATATAATTTTATTTAAAGATGTTGTGACTAATCTCTAATTAAATAATATTTTATGGATCACTAGACATTAAAATTGTATATACATGAAATTGCTAATCCAATTTGTAATTTATAATTTCTTTATGTGATCATAAATATAATTCTATTTAATTAAAGATGTTGTGGCTATTTCCTAATTAAATAAAATTATATAGATCACTAATTATTAATTCCAAAAAATTTTTATTCAAATTTTATTGCAAAACACAGTATGCAAATAAATAAAAAATTAATTTTAATGTAATTAAATATTTTTTCAAAACTTATATGTATAAAAGAAACAAAAATTATACATACAAAGGAAAAGAAAAACAATATTTAATCACACAAATTTCATATATTCAAAAAAGACAAAATTGTACCCTCCATGTGAATATAATAAAATAATATATTATCGAAACAACAAAATCGTACCATCTATCAACTGCCACTGTATGTGCACGTAATCAATGAACCATTTTATAATATAATAAAATAATGGAACATTTTAATTGGCCATTGATAGAAAATACTGAAGGGAATTAAATAACTACTGGACAAGCGATTCCATTAAGCGATTTCATTCTGCGTCATTTTGAGCCTTCAGACGGGTAGCAACCCGTTTTCTCCATGTCGATGACCCGTCCAAATTTCAGTATTTTAAACATCAAAATTAATGTTTTAAATCAGAAAATTCATAGCAAAACAATTTCCTCATGATCCATATAATTATTCTGCAATAAATGATTTCGAATAAGGATTTAAAAATGAACCACATAAAAATGGCATTGACGCCATTAACAAAAAATTTCTGCAAATTTTCAAAATCAACAAAACAGGCAAAAACCTGACTTTGATATCACATATAAGTAATTCTTAATAATCTAAAATATGTTCAACTATAAGAGCATGAAAAAAGCAGCGAAAACAAAAGATCAACAGTTATCTTTAGTCATTGTCAATTTTAAATTACGCACTGAATTAAAGTACTTCTAAACACTAAAAGTCTTATTTAGATGATATGGTTTGAGTAAATTTTGTGTTTAGGGACTCTTAACCTAAACAAAATATTATATAACTATTCTCCCATTAAGAATAATCTTCTAGCGGTTACCTTTGGACATTTTATTTATCTTAATTAATTAATAAATTAAACATAACAGTTACAACTTGGGAATTTTTGCTAATCTATATTTTTAAAGACCATTTTATAAACCATTCAAAACTTGAATGGTTATCTAACATTCCAAATACAAATGTTCAAATAAATACTTACGTAAATAGGAGTCACATAAGAACAATGATTTGAACAAAGATAAACAATTTACAAGTTGGACTCATGCCAACGCCATACAACAATAATCGGCAACCACTACAAGAAAAATAAGATTTAGTGGCGGTTTTAAACAATATATAGTGGCAGTTTTAACCGCCATTAGCAAATTTAGTGGCGGTTTTGCAAACCGCCACTAAATCTTGCGCCACAAGCTTTTTAGTGGCGGTTTTGACTAACCGCGGGAATAACCGCCACTAAAGATTTTTAGTGACGGTTAAAAAACCGCCACTATGTATTTTTAAAATAACTCTTACACCACAATTTCAGTGGCGGTTTTTTAAAAAACCGCCACTATATAGTGGCGGTTTGTTGCTAAACCGCCACTAAATTTGCAGAGACTATTTTTTTTGCTTAGCTTCTCTATTTTTTTCTCTGATTATTTCTATATATATTTTTCAGTCAGAAAATTCATTATACAACCCAATATACACAATATCTCATAATTAAAGTTGCCAATTTTATTTAGAAACGATTTCTTCATTGATATATACATATACACAATGTACACAACATGAGTCTAAAAAATTTTTAATACAACAAAAATCTAAAAACAATAAACATAACATATCATGCATCTTCATCATCACCATCGTCGTCCTCCCTTTTTTCATTCTCTTGATTACAAGATAATGAAGAATTTGTTGCTTAACTCTCTCCACTTCGTTGTGCAAAAAACTACATTTATAATTGAAGTGTTAATCAAAGTTAAATGATATTTATCTACAAATACTAATGTGAAGAGAACAACAAATGTTTTAGGAGACGTAATTCACTTACTAATGAATATGTTGAGATACAGTAATCAGGATGCCGAAGCAATGCCAGCGTTGTCTCTGTAACAAAAGCCTTGCATGAGTTTTGAGAGAAGTTAAAAACATACAATTGTCTAACAACAAACCCGAATCAATAAAAACAAAGTCCACATCAACGTTGAAGGGGGATCTTTGTCCACCCTGTATACAGACTAATAAATTTTAGTTTCTTAGTGCAAAAGGCTCCAAACTACCAAAATTTAGATGGCTTAACCATAAGACATGCAAAATATCTTAATTACATTATGGATTATATATAGATTACATTTTAGTTTTCCTTCCTCAAAGAATAATGTAATTCTATGGAAGGAAAAAATATAACAAATATATAATATCACTACCAGCACAAAATTGTTCAAAAAACATTAAGTACAATTTCCAAGAATTATAGACATCTCACACAATTTTTAAAAAGAGGAATAGTGTTAAAATTCTCTCTCCCCTAGTTCCACTAGCACCCACATGTTCTTAAGAAAATGGGATGATGTTATACCACCATGTAAACCAGTTATAAAGCAACAAATTCAAAAACGCAGCTGTCCAAAACATTTGAAAATTTTAATCATCAAAATTTCATCATTATTAAACAAGTCACTAAAATGATAATATCCATACATTATTAAACAAGTCATAAAAATTACAAGTTACAAGATTAACAATATTCAACTTAAAAAACATAAATAACATAACATAGGTACACTCTTAGGCCGTATATGTACTCAAGAAAATTGCTTCATAAATATTGTTCCCAAATTAATAAAATCAAATAACATAGGCATTATATTTTAATATATAATTTTTGACAACTTAGCAAACCAATACAATCTATCGTGAGAGCTTATACAATGTTTGTCAATTAGCAAACCAATACAATAGCATTATATAATGTTTGTCAATTAACATAAAAGAATTATGACCAGTGTCCTTCTCTCAACACATCATCTCTGAGTCTTAATATGTATTAGTGCATCTCTGACACAATTGACACCACCAATCACCTAAATCTAGAATAGCATTGAATAAAATAAACATAGAACAAAACAAGAGAGTAAGTGAATTAAATATTTGAGATACAATGCTTAGTAGATTATTTAACATCCCACATCATTTTTTGTGTTTTGTCATGAAAGTACAAAGTTGATGGCAAGTTAACGAAACTTATTGATAAGGACTATAAAATAAATATTTTTAAAGTATAAGGATGGGAGACTAAATTAAAAATTGAGTAAAATTATAGGAAAAGTTATACGTGAAAAGTTGATATGTATTTAATAAGTCATGAATTTAATATATTTAAAATTTCATTAAATATATGAAATTCATGACTTATTAAAAAGTCATATAAGAGGGTCTTGTTTGATCATGAATGTCAATAGTAAAAATTGACGGTTCATGATTAATTTTTATTAAAAAATAAAAAAATGCTAAAAAAAATATTAAGACCATTGATATTATAAACACACGGATGCAACATTTTATTTCCCCTAAACTTGTGGTTCAAGAGGGGCCAAGATTGGAGTCCCATGTCATAAAAAGAATCGATTACATTAACTGAACATTATCTCTTACATATATAATTGGTCATAAATCTAAAAAGTTTTTAGTCTAATGTATGACCAAAATATTTATACAAATCGATGGCAGGGATTAAATAAAAATTTATAAATTTATCTTTCCTAGCTTCTCCTACCTATGAAAAGTTGTTGATTCCCTCGTTCTTTCCTCTGCAATAATATCACAATCCCTTACTCTTCTGCTTAATTCTCAAAGTCTCAACTAGGTAACGAAGAACAATTGGGAGAAGAATCATCCAGTAATGGTGGAAAAGTCGTATATATATATACACACATATACGCGTGTGTGTGTGTGTGTGTTAATTTGTACTTTGAGATGAATGATAATGATTAATTGACAACAGCACACCGGCCACAAGTTACAGAGATGAATATCCCAACGTTAATGAAAACTAAACCATATGTCCTGAGGGAATTTGTAGTCATTTATTACATCGCTGTAGCCATTTAGTATATATGATGATGTAAAAGTCACTTAGCAGTTAAGCAACTGTGCTTTTTCATCTTAGCTATTCGTGCTCGACCAGAACTTGTGAAGATTAATCATCTTAAATACACTATGCTGATACACTAGCAGTGAATTAAATATTTAACTTGGAGTGTAGCATCTGTTTCATCTGTTTTTCCCAGCCATGACAGTAATAACACACACCAAATTTACAAGGGACCCAAAATTGTATGAAAAACAAAAAGGGAATCGAACCCACTTCACAGTCATCAAATTTCCACTCCTAATCGGTCTAGGGTTCAAGACGCGTGAAGAGGATGAAGGGGAAGATGAAATTTCTATACTTACCACTGGAAGAAGGTGCTACAGTGGAGAAGAGGGCCACCGAAGATTATCCCTTCCCGTCGCAGCTCATGTTCTCTCCTTCTCGGCCACCTCTCGCAGCTCATGCTCTCTCCCTCTCGGCTACCTCTGTTTTTCCCAGACCAGACGATGAAGGAAGAAGAACGTGGAGGGAAAGGGTCCAGCTGTGGTGGGGTGGTGGCCGGCGATGGCCACCACGCAGCGTCGCTCTCTGCCTCTCGTTAAAACCCTCTCCTCTGCACCCCTCCCTTTCTCTCGGTCTCCCCCTCCTCTTTTCCTTGCACGAGAGATGGCCATGGCGAGAGACAGCCAGGAAGCTCCATGGCCGACGGGGGTGAAGGATGCAGCAGTTGGTCCCCTCCTCTCCCTTCTCTTTCAGTCTCCTGGCTCCCAAGCACAAGAAAGAGGGTTCACATTTAGCTCTCAGATATATCCTTCAAGACTAACCCTTCATCCAATGGTGACTATAAGAACACGTGTCCCCATCTCCTTATGCAATGTGTTTGCTTTTGGATTAAAATTTAATTGAGTCCTCATAAATTAAAAAGGAGGGAAAATTTTAAAAAAAATTAGGGGGAATGAATGAGAGGGAAAAAAGAAAGGAGAAATTTTTTTAGAAAATTTGATATAATTTTAAAAGATGAAAATTAAATAAAAAAATTAATAAAAAGAATACAAATTAAATAAATAATTAAAAAATATTTTTTATTTTATATTAAATTTCATGTTGAAAGATAATTATAAGAATTAAAATATAATGTGAGAGAAAATTAATGAATAATTAGTTTGATTTTAGTTTTTTTAATTAATTTGAGGTATTTAATCTAATTTGAGAAAACTTTTTCTAAAGGCTAACCATACGTTGCCTAAAAAACTTAGGTTATTACAATTTTAAATTTCATATTGAAAGTTTTCAATTTTTATTTTTTTTATCAATTCTTTAAAAAAAATTACATTCTCAATTTAAATTTCTTGTTGAAAATTTTCTATTTCCCTTTTTTCTTTATCAATTCTTTAAATAAAAATTAAATTCTCAAAATTTTAAATTTCATATTGAAAATTTTCTATTTCCATTTTTTCTTTGTCAATTCTTTAAATAAAAATTAAATTCAAAAAATTTTAAACTTCATGTTGAAAGTTTTCTATTTCCATTTTTTTCTTTATCAATTCTTTAATAAAAATTACATTCTCAAATTTTTAAATATCATGTTGAAAGTTTTCTATTTCCATTTTTTCTTTGTCATGCTAAATATCTTTAATCTAGATAGAGTGGTGAACTGCCATTATATAATAATTTTAAATTACCTCAATTTAATTTTCAATTAATTTTTTATAACTTCAACATAAATTGATTATATAAATAAGTATACGAACAAAAAGTAAATTAGTTATTTCTCATATTGATAATTGCAAAGCTTATTAACAAAGTATTATCCACTATAAAGTCCACAATTAATCTTGTCTAACTTCAATCATTAGTAATCTGAATTATTGTAGCACAACTTCAATTAATAGGGATGACAATACCCATCTAAACTCGTCTAACCCGATCCACCCCGCCCCGTTTAGATTGGGTTATTCAATGGTTGACCAAAGAACAGGGCGGGTTTGGAGATTCCTCGAATATACAATTGCGGGTTTGGGGCGGGGACAAGGCAGTGTCCTCCTCGCCCCAATTCGCACCAAATGTATTATATATATATATATATAGCTAGAAATGTGAATTTGTTTGATATGAAAGTGAAAAAAAAGAAAAAGAAAAGCAGCTGCATCTATAAATAGTTAAATACACATACATGAATTTATTGGAGGAGACATGTATATATACATATACATGTCTCCTCCAATAAATTCATGTATATATACACGAATTATATATATATATATATAATTTATACAATATTTGGGGTACAGATATGGGTTTGGATACAGGCAAGTCACTCAATAGAATGACTTTGGGGCGGGAACGCGTATTAAAATTACCCACAGATTCAGGGATAGGGCAAAAAATTAAAAAAAACTCGCTGGGCAACAGGCGGATCGGGGCCTATCAATTAAAGATAAACAGTGGCAGTGATAATAAAGAAACACGTACAATCGATGATGGATGGGGCATATACGTATAGGTTTTAAAGTTGAGGGATTTAACAAGTTATAATAATAGTTTAGTTAAAAATGTCATTATAATCTTGATAGAGTACGGGATGCAAAGTCCCACATAGTAGTATAGGCTACCTGATAGGGCACTTAAGTAGCTTGGCTCACCCACCTCAACAGTTAACTTTTGGGAGCGAGTTCTCTAGGCTGCTTTGGTGGTGAATAGCAAAAGCAACAATAAAGAAACATAGATGATCAAAATAATGAAAATATAGGGAGAGATAGGTCTCTTGTGTTTTGAGATATTTCTCTTTTATACCAAAAAAAATTAACAATAAAAACCACCACTAAATATACATACATACATATATATATATATATATATGTGTGTGTGTGTGTGTGTGTGTGTGTATATTTACAAATAAGAGCTAGATTCCATGCTCACCATTGCATCCAAAAGGTATGGAAGATGCATCAAAGAAGCTATTCTTATGAAGTAACAATGCAAAAACACGTCAATGTTACAAAATATAGAAATTTCCTACAACTAATCCTGACCTTCTCCTACTCCATTGGTCATAACTCTTAATTGGTAAAGTATTTCCAAGTAAAACTTATACCAATAGAAACTAGACTCAAAAAGCTTTCCAACGATATAAAGTTTACTAAAAACGGAGTTCAAATGAAAAAGTTATAGCCATTTGAAGAAAATTTTAACTTTACACTACAGTCATATATAATGGCGGTTATAATAAAACCGCCACTAAATAGTGGCGGTTCAAACAAAACCGCCATTATATAGTGGCGATTATAAAAACCGCCACTATATAGTGGCGGTTAGAACAAAACCGCCACTAAATAGTGGCGGTTCATACAAAACCGCCACTAAATAGTGGCGATTAAGTAAACCGCCACTATGTGTTTATTTAGTGGCGGTTTTAAAAACCGCCACTAAATAACAGTTTTTTTGTAGTGAACAGTTGTCGTCTCATGAATCATCCCACCCTTATTAACTCCGAGACACCCTTATTAACACCGCCCATGGCAATTCACATGGAAGGCATCCAACGCATTCACAAGCCAATCAAGAGGAATATGATAAGATTCAACAATATAAATTATATGAATTCACAAGGTAATTTGTACTGGTATAACACATTCTTTAAAATTACAATAATTGGTCAATCCTCATCATGAATTTAAGATACACTACTTAATGACTCATTAATGAACAAGATTTGGTATACGCAAGCATATGAAGAAAATAAATTAAGGTAAGTAAGAGTCTTCCCTCACCTTTAACCCTCGCAATAGATTACCTTAACCAGGTTGTTTGAGGTAGAATAAATGGTAGGAGGGTCCAGGGATGTATCCTAATGATTTAGGAATGGAAATCAAGTAAAATGGAAAAAAGAAATGAAACAGAATTTTCTACACTTGCTACAGTGAAAAACACCCCTGCACCAGCGGGACTCTCGTCCATTCGGACCATGGGTTCCCAACGTTATTCCCAATCATTTCTCCATGAATTTTCACATGAACATTTACCCTTACAACCAAAATTTCAGCCCCAGTAATCAAAACACTGAACCTAAGCAATAAATCGAAATGTTCTCTTCCCTTTTTCCATTCAACCTGACGCCCCTTTACAGCAGTATTTAGAATCGGTTTCCCTTGTAAATTACAAAATTATTTGAAGTTAAAGCATCCTTTGGTCATGGAGAAATGTTTGAAATAAACCTCAACGTAACTCATTATTTTCGGACCCAACATTAGAACGACAGGGGAAAAAAAATAAAAGGAAAAGGAAACAGGGGAATTTACCTTGCCCAGCAGATTTACGGTATGGGAGACGGCCACAGTGAAACCAATATAGGAAACAACGAGGGCGCAGGAATTTAAATGGACTCATTTTGTGGAAGGTTGGTCCCTCCATAAGTGGGTCTCTCCATAAGTGGGGCGCTAGGGGCCAAATTACAATTTAACTAAAGTTGTAACCAAATTTTGTAATTTACTCCAAATTCATAAAAAACAAAATTTGTGGGGCCCACAAGAGAGTCTATAAATAAGGGTCTCACTTCATCCCTCAGATGCATCCTTCAATTAATCCTTCATCAACCCAAAGAGAAGCCTCACCTTTGAGAGAAACAGTGAGAAGAAAAATAGAGAGATTGCCTCAGAAAGTTTCTGACAAGAAAAATAGTGAGTCCAATTTGTGAGGGTTATTGTTCACAAATTGAAGAAATACTGTTGTAGTATTTTTTTGTGAGTTAGAGGTCCACCTAAGGGTGAAGTTTGTATTCCCATTATTACTATAATGGAAGATTTAAGCGGCCTACGGGTCCCGTGGTTTTTACCTAATTTGGGTTTTCCACGCTAAAATTTTTGGTGTTATTTTTGTCTATTGTATTTTGGAAATTATCCTGGGTCTGTGGAATTATTTTGATTCTGCGCACACCGCCGTTTTTCCCAACAAGTGGTATCAGAGCTTCTGGTTGGAGTACTATTGAAAAATACCGTACGAGTATTATTTACAAATACTGTACGAAGACGTACGAGAACTATTTACATATACAGGTACTGTTCATACATACTAGTATTTTTTATACGTATTGGTACTATTCATACATACTGGCACTGTTCATACGTACAGAAACACTATTCATATATACGAAAGTCCTGTTCATATATACGGAGGTACTGTTGATACGTACGAAAGTACTGTTCATACATACAGAAGTACTGTTCATAAGTACGAAGTACTATTCACTGCCAGAAAAGTTTTGGGATCAGCTAAATCTGTTGTCTACTGATCTCAATGGAGACAAGAAACATCAAAATGATCAGCCTAAATGGCACAAATTATCACATGTGGAGAAGCAAGATGAAGGATCTCCTATTTATGATGAAAATGCATCTACCAGTGTTTACATCAAATAAACCTGAAGGCAAGACGGATGAGGAATGGGGGTTTGAGCATGAGCAGGTGTGCGGTTTCATCCGACAATATGTCGAAGACAACGTATACAACCACATCTGCAATGAGACTCATGCCCGGACGCTATGGAATAAGCTTGAACAGCTTTATGCATCAAAAACTGGTAACAATAAATTATTTTATTTGACAAAATTGACGCGGTTGAAATACAGGGAAGGGACTTCTGTAGCAGATCATCTAAATGAGATGCAATGGGTCGTAGATCAACTGTCCAGAATGGGCATAAATCTGGACGATGAAATATTTGCTCTGCTAGTATTGGGCTCTCTACCAGAGTCATGGGAGACTCTGAAGATTTCCATCACCAACACTGCACCTGATGGTGTAGTTAATATGGAGTCTGTTAAAAGCAGTATCTTAAATGAAGAAATGAGAAGAAGATCTCAAAGCTCATCTTCTTCATCACAACCAGATGTTCTGGTTTCAGACTTCAGGGGGAGGAACCAGTCTAGGGATCAAAAACCTAGAGGAAGGAGCAGAGGCAAGTCCAACAGATATGCCAATGTTGAATGCCATTACTGTAAAAAGAAGGGTCATATCAAAATACACTGCCGCAAGTTCAAGAAGGATCAGGAAAAGAACAAAGGCAGAGGACAGAAGAAAAACAACAGTAGTGATGATGAGCAAGCAGATGTTGCTGAGGAGTTCAACATTGTCTATGATGATGATGTAGTCAATCTTACAACCCATGAGACAAGCTTGGTGATTGACAGTGGTGCCACCATTCATGCTACATCTCGGAAGGAATTTTTCTCATCTTACACACCAGGCAATTTTGGTGTTGTAAGAATGGGAAATAATAATCTTTCAATAATTGCAGGTAAAGGAGATGTTTGTTTAAAGATGGAGAATGGTACGCAATTAGTCCTGAAGGATGTGAGGCATATTCCAGATATGCGCCTGAATCTGATCTCAACAAGCAAGCTAGATGATGAAGGTTTCTGCAATACCTTCTTTAATGGCCAATGGAAGCTCACCAAAGGATCATTGGTGGTAGCCAAAGGGAACAAAGACTCCAAACTGTACATTATGCAAGCAAAGCTCTCCAAGGATGTTGTGAATACAACAGAGAATGATAGTACAGTTGAGCTATGGCACAAACGTCTCGATCATATGAGCGAGAAGAGCATAATCCATTTAACTAGGAAGAATTCTCTACCTGGTTTGGATCAAGTTCACTTAAAGAAGTGTGATGACTGTCTGGCAGGAAAGCAAAATAGAGCTACGTTCAAAGCCACCCTCCTTCTAGAATGGCGAATGTACTGGATTTGGTACACTCAGATTTATGTGGACCAATGTTAAAGTCACTTGGTGGTGCTCAGTACTTTGTGACTTTCATTGATGACCATTCAAGGAAGATATGGGCATACACTTTAAAGACAAAGGATCAAGTGCTGAGTGTCTTTAAAGAGTTTCATGCCTCAGTTGAAAGAGAAACTGGGAAGAAGCTAAAATGCATCCGGACAGACAACGGTGGAGAATACATTGGACCTTTTGATGCCTACAGTAAAGAGCATGGTATTCGGCATCAGACAACGCCTCCAAAAACACTACAGCTGAATGGCCTGGCTGAAAGGATGAACAGAACTTTGATGGAGAGAGTCAGATGTTTACTCTCTCATGCAAAGTTACCAAAGAAATTTTGGGGTGAGGCTTTACTAGCAGCAGTACATGTGCTGAATCGCTCACCTTGTGTCCCTTTAAAGCTAGATGTTCCAGAAAAGGTATGGTCGGGAAAAGATGTTTCCTACAACCATCTGCGAGTGTTTGGATGCAAAGCCTTTGTACATATTCCAAAGGATGAAAGGTCCAAACTTGAAAGTAAGACACGACAATGCGTGTTCATTGGATATGGTCAAGATAAACTTGGCTACAGATTTTATGATCCAGTAGAGAAGAAACTAGTTAGGAGTCGTGATGCTGTGTTCATTGAAGATCAGACCATTGAAGATATTTCTAAAGCCAATGGTAATTCAACTGGTTCAGAAGTTATTCCTCCAACACTAGTGCCAAGACAAGTTGGAGATGAAATACAGAATGATCAGCCTGAAATAGGTGATCCAGATGCTCCCGTTGAGATTCCATCAGAAGATTCTGATGATGATGATGGTGTTCATGATCAACCACCAGTTCCAATGGGTTCTCCAGAATTAAGAAGATCTACTAGAGTTCGACAACCCTCTACTAGATACCCTACAAATCAGTATGTGTTATTAACTGACGAGGGAGAACCGGAAAGCTTTGAAGAAGCAATGGATGATGAACACAAGAAGAAATGGATTGAGGCCATGCAAGATGAGATGAAATCATTGCATGAGAATAAGACTTTTGAACTGGTGAAGCTGCCAAAAGGCAAGAGAGCTTTGAAGAATAAATGGGTGTTCAGAATTAAGCATGAAGAGAACAGTTCCCATACAAGATTCAAAGCCAGATTGGTTGTCAAGGGATTCAGCCAAAGAAAAGGGATCGACTTTGATGAGATATTTTCACCAGTGGTGAAAATGACATCCATTCGAACAGTGCTAGGGTTAGCATCAAGTCTTGACCTTGAGGTTGAGCAAATGGATGTCAAAACTGCATTCCTTCATGGTGATTTGGAGGAAGAAATATACATGGAGCAGCCAGAGGGTTTCAAGCAAAAAGAAAAAGAGGACTATGTTTGCAAGCTGAAGAAAAGCCTGTACGGCTTGAAGCAAGCACCAAGACAGTGGTATAAGAAGTTTGAGTCTATTATGGGGGAGCATGGTTACAAGAAGACTACTTCAGATCACTGTGTGTTCGTGCAGAAATTCTCTGATGATGATTTCATTATTTTATTGCTCTATGTGGATGACATGTTGATTGTTGGCCAAAATATTTCTAGAATTGATGACTTGAAGAAGCAGTTGAGCAAGTCTTTTGCTATGAAAGACTTAGGGCCATCAAAACACATTCTTGGCATGAAGATAACTAGAAACAGAAGCGCCAAGAAATTATGGTTGTCACAAGAGAAGTATATTGAGAAAGTACTTCAAAGGTTCAACATGGACAAAGCTAAAGCGGTTAGTTGTCCTCTTGCTAATCACTTTAAGCTAAGTTCTAAACAGTGCCCTTCCACAGATGAACAAAAGGAAGAGATGGACAAGGTTTCATATGCTTCAGCAGTTGGAAGTTTAATGTATGCCATGGTGTGCACACGGCCGGATATTGCTCATGCAGTTGGAGTAGTGAGTAGATTCCTTTCAAAACCTGGAAAGGAACATTGGGCTGCAGTAAAGTGGATATTCAGGTATCTTCGGGGTACTTCCAAAATATGCTTATGTTTTGGAGATACCAAACCTGTGTTAGTTGGATACACAGATGCAGATATGGCAGGCGACATAGATTCGAGAAAATCTACTTCAGGCTACCTGATCACTTTTGCAGGGGGAGCTGTGGCATGGCAGTCAAAGTTACAGAAGTGTGTTGCACTGTCCACCACTGAAGCAGAATTCATCGCAGCGACTGAAGCCAGTAAGGAGTTGTTATGGATGAAAAGGTTCTTAAATGAACTTACTTTCCACCAAGAAAAATATGAGCTATTTTGTGATAATCAAAGTGCAATTCACCTTGGAAAGAATGCCTCCTTTCACTCAAGATCGAAGCACATTGATATGAGATATCACTGGATAAGAGGTGCATTGGAGAAGAAGCTACTACAGCTTGAAAAGATCCATACAGATGAAAATGGATCTCATATGTTAACTAAGACTCTTCCAAGAAGCAAGTTTGAATATTGCCGATCAGCTGCAGGATTGGTGGAACCCCCCACTTAGGTCGGGAGGGGGAGAATTGAAAGGTTGGTCCCTCCATAAGTGGGGCGCTAGGGGCCAAATTACAATTTAACTAAAGTTGTAACCAAATTTTGTAATTTACTCCAAAGTCATAAAAAACAAAATTTGTGGGGCCCACAAGAGAGAATTTGTCAAAATTAGGCACCGTTTGAAGAAAAAAAGAGGGGAGGCTGCGCGTGAAGAAAGCCGTCGACAGAGGGGGGATGCATCAAATGACTCTATAAATAAGAGTCTCACTTCATCCCTCAGATGCATCCTTCAATTAATCCTTCATCAACCCAAAGAGAAGCCTCACCTTTGAGAGAAAGAGTGAGAAGAAAAATAGAGAGATTGCCTCAGAAAGTTTCTGACAAGAAAAATAGTGAGTCCAATTTGTGAGGGTTATTGTTCACAAATTGAAGAAATACTGTTGTAGTATTTTTTTGTGAGTTAGAGGTCCACCTAAGGGTGAAGTTTGTATTCCCATTATTACTATAATGGAAGATTTAAGCGGCCTACGGGTCCCGTGGTTTTTACCTAATTTGGGTTTTCCACGCTAAAATTTTTGGTGTTATTTTTGTCTATTGTATTTTGGGAATTATCCTGGATCTGTGGAATTATTTTGATTCTGCGTACACCGCCGTTTTTCCCAACATTTTGGTCAACACTACTTATTTTTAAAAAAATTGCCTAATACTACTCTTCTAAAAATAATTAGGCATATATTACTGAATATGTCACATCACCATTTCTCTTTTTTTTTATTCTGTCTGGAACTCGACCATCCAATAGCTGAGTTTCTACAGAATATTTTTTTAAAAAAAAATTACAGTCTCAACCATATATTGGCCGAGACTCTACTTTGAAAAAAAAATGAAAATCGATTAGTCAGTAGTTGAGTCTCAAACGGTTGCAAAGAATCTCTACATGGTACAAAAATTTCGCTGCAGAGGAAAACTGACATGACTGGTGCATGCGGGTGGGTGGAGTGAGGTGAGTGTGTAGTTGGCTTCATAACTCCTTCATGATGGCACTGATCAATATATATATATATATATATATATATATATATGAGGGAGGAGGAGGCTTCACAACACACAGAGAGGGAGAAGGAGTAGGGAGACATTGTAGAAAAAGAGAGAGAGCTCGAGAGACACAAAGAAGAAGAGAAGAATGAGAAGCTTGCAAGAGAATTAAGGTTAGATGAGTTTTTTTTTGTTAGATTATATTCAAAATTTTTGTGTTTAAATTTTAAATTGTAGATTAGTACTTTTCATGGTTAAAATAATTTGTTGAAATTTGTGTGATTAGATATTATATGATGTTTTAATTTTTATGCATATATATATAGATATTTCTTTAATTTCTTTTTATGATTAGATAATATATATGAAATTATCTGTAAATAACTAAAATAATGAAATGATAATTTTGGTAAAAATGACTTAAGACATTCATTTAAGACCTTTTTTTTTTCTAGTGAGATACTACATTTCTTTATAAAATAATTAGGCAAATGCTATTGTTTCAGAATTATTTAGGCATAGACTATGGTTGTGAAAATTTTAAATTAGTTTGGATGATAAAAGATTTTAAAAAATGAATATATATAATATAAGATATATTTTTTGCTGAAAGATTTAAAAATAATTATAAATAATATATAAATATTTTTTACAAAAGGATTTAAAAAATAAATTAGTTTGTGTTATTAAAATATTTATATAATGTAAAAATATATTTCTTTTGTAAAAGATTTAAAAATAATTATAAAAAATAAAAAATATATTTTCACCTAAAAGATTAAAAATAATTTTATAGAATATAAAATATATATTTTAACTATAAGATTTAATATATATATATATTATATAAAAATATATTTTTTTAAATATTTTTAAAAATAATTATATATAATATAAAAATATATTTTTTACTAAAAATTTTAAAAAATAATTATAAATAATATAAAAATATATTTTCTCCTAAAATATTAAAGAAATAATTATATATAATATAAATATATATTTTTTACTAAAAAGTTTATTAAAATATTTAAAAAATAATTATAAAAAAATATATTTTCTCCTAAAAGATTTAAGAAATAATTATATATAATATAAAAATATATTTTCTACTAAAAGATTTAAAAATAATTATAAATTAGATTGTCTTATTTTAAATGTGGAAGAAATATACTTTGAAAAAAGTTTGTAATTGAAGAAAAATAATAGTTTTCATAAAACAAATATATTTTTACAATTACAAAATTGTAATTGAAAAAAGAAAAAAAATGTAGTTTAGATTGTGTAGATTTTTTTATTTAACAAATTAATTCTATATTTTTATTTTTTGTTTCAAATAATATAGTTGGGGATCAGCGGTATGGCCCACCTCTACAAGGAACTTTGCTTGGTCATCGGCCCCATGCAAAAAGGAATTGGAGGTTGTCATACTCTGATACACTTGTGGGCATAGGACTGATTCCCCATATTAGCACCACACACACATTCCACTTTAGATTTGGATCTAGATCAGTATCCTACGTTTCCACATTTGGGTCATCAGTATGAAATTCCTACTTCTCTTCTCAATTCATTATTTATTATTTAGTATTTACAATTTCAACTCATATATATATTTATGCAGTTTGAAAGTTGCTCAAGATTTGTCTGGTGGCACCACAGATGCCTTGAGGAATTATCGAATTCTTTTGGATAGATTGGCACCTCACGAGGTATTATATTTAATAAATATATGTTCCAATCACAATGGTAATATATACTTATTTGACTAAATTGTCTTTATTTTTTCCAGTTTTTTTTTTGTGCCCATACGATAATGAAGTGTCTGGAATGATTCCAGATTATTGTCGTATTGACTTTGGTGTGTGGTATGCATATATTCCACTCATTTGTTATCACATACTCGAGCGACACCAGGTGGATCGAGTGCTTCGCCAATTTGGAGAGGACCAATCGATTCCTAACCCACTGGTCAACCTTGGTCGATTGCACATGCTGTAGATGCATGGAAAAACCAATATTGGCTGGTCATTACTACTTGGGCCGAGAGTTAACGAATAAGACCAATGGCAAGAATGGTGGGTCCCACAGAAAAATCCAGCATATCCACTGCATCATAGCTCTCAAGACATGCAATGGCATTAGAAACACATAAGAAGATGGATTAATTCAACTAGCAATGCCCAGGGTTATGCGATAGATTTGTTATTTAGTGTTATTTGACATTTTTTTATGCATTTTATTCTCTTATTTTAATTCTAATTTTTTTTGTCCTTGATAGGTTGATGTGGCAGAGTACATGCGTAACCTTGTTTGTGAAGACCCAAGACTGACAAATGTCTTCGAACAATTTGATCTTGGGATGACAAATATTATTGCCGCAATGAACAAACTTAAAGGCCTTAGCTTCTCTTATCTAGCTCCGCCTACTTAGTACTTACCTGAACCTAACATTCTAGAGGATGTACCAGGGAAGAGATCTCGAGGGTTCATAGCGATAAGGGAACATATCCCTTGTGATCCATGCTATGCACTAGGTACATCTTTGCCATATCAGAGTACGACTTGAGCCAATTATCAAACCCAACATAGCGTTGGATGTTATGGCACTAGTCCCTTACACACAGGAGTTAGCGACTCATTTTCTTCCCCTTATATGCTAACACACCCAGCAAAGGGTGACTGGTTCAGCCTGATGTAAATGCAGCAACAATATGACATTTTATCATTATTTGCGAGGACTTCAATGGATAATGATGCATTTGAAATAGAATTTGTGACACTGCCTTATATGATAGCCCTAGTTCAATCTCCTATATTAGATTTGAATTCTTTACCTGATATTCCCGATACAGGAGGAGAAGATAATGATGGTTGTGAACACGAAGAAGAAGAAGAAGAAGAAGAGCATGTACAACAGGAAGAACCAGGGCATTGACGGTTGCAACGAGTAATTATGCGACAATGTTGTGGGACCCGAAGTGTAATACCTGCCAATTTTAGGGTCACATGATTGGCGGTATTATGATTTTTATAATGAAAATTTCCATTATTTTTAATGGAATTATTTGGTCATTTTTAATTTTTCCATATTTAATTTATTCTTTTTGACTATTATTATGGAAGTGGAGATTAATAAATAGATTGAGTATTTTATTGCGGATAATATTTTTGAGATAGGAGAAAAGACTAGAGGAAAAGGAAATTTCATGGAAATAGTATCAGGGGATGGGGAATTGAGAGAAAGTAATCTTGGGGAATAGAGGGAACCGAGTACCTATAGGGTATAGAGAGAGACTAAAGTGAAATGAGAAACTAGAGTGGCACATAGAGTGTGAGAAATACTCAAATTGGAGAAATTATAGATTTGTCACTAGCGAGGTTAATTAGGAGTTACTTGAGAGTAAAGTAGTAATTTCACCCTAGTCGAGTATATATAGGTAGGCACACTTCTTTTCTTCATTTCACTTTTTTCTCTCTCTCCTCACTTTCTTCCTTCTCTCTTTCTCTCTTCCTTCTCTCTACCCTCTCCACTCCAAATCCTCCAACAAGCTTCGATCAGTTATTCTTTAGTGGTAAGGCAAGTCATCGGTGGCCAAGCAACGTAGGGAAAGCAAGGAATCGAGGTGGGAATTTCGGTTTCCTGAACTTTTTCCTATTTCCTAGTTTTAACAGTATTTAGGGTAAAATTAGTTTGTGGCTTCATTTGTCAGTTAAATTAGAGGTTTTGGTATCTAAATATCCTTAGACATCAAGCAGGAGAACTCATAGAAGAAATCATAAAAAATAGTGAAGATCTGGCTAGATCTGACCCAAAATCGAGGCCAAATCATGTGGGTCAAAATTGTGACACCTAGGCGCCACACTTCAGAAGGAAAGAAGGGAGAAATAGGCCTTGAAGCCCATGTGCCAGGTGTGTGTGTGGCTGTGCCCAGGTGCCAGCCACACTTAGGTTCTTCGTTTATTTTCAAATAGCAATAACTCTTTCATCCGGACGCCGTTTTTAGTAAACTTTATATCATTGGAAAGCTCTTTGAGTCTAATTTCCAATGGTGTAAGTTTTATTCAGAAAATCTTTATCAGTTAATAATTGTGATCAAATGATGACCAAACATCAGAGTTAGTGGTGAGGATTTTCCTCATTTTATTTATTTATTGATTTTGGTTGGTTCTAGGTGACTTGGGAGCTTCATTTGTTTTGTCTCCCTGGATTTCTTATATGGTAAACCTTATCGGCATCAAGATAAGTCGATGACCTTACTATTGAGTTTTATTAAAATGCTCAAGTACAATATAATTCCCATTCACACCATAATTGGATTTATATTTATTAAATTCCTTAATTAGTTATGTTAACTAATTAATGGAATATTGGTTGTGATTTGTGGGACTATTATGTGAAATGTATATAGGATTAGTGGACTGATTGTTGGTTGTGGTATGTGAAATATTGCATCATGTGATTGAATTGCATATGAAGAAGAATTGTGTGGGAATGTGGATTCACGAGAGGGAACAAAGGGGTAGACCTATGGGATAAATTCATTGAGCGATAATAGTCTGAGGGAAAAATCTAGACTGAGTCTCAATGTGGTAAGTGTGGGAAAGAGTGGGAAAAGCATTGTATATTTCATTTGCATATTTATATTATGAGAGGGAACCAACTAGTAACCCATGGATGTGGATATTCCTGTGAAGAATGTCAAAAGTTTGGAACAGAGGGGTGGACCTCTAAGATAAACCTGTTGAGCAAATATTGTCCGAGGGGAAATTCCAGACTAGGTCTCAACGAGGTAAGTGTGGGAAAATATAACATGTGGTTGCTTGCATATTTATATTCCATGTTTGTGATTATTTATGCTTGTATATGTGCTTTAGAACTGATTGATGTGGATTGCGAGAGTGTGGACTCACAAAGGGAATAGCAGGTACACTAGAGTTTGTGTATCTGTACTTGTATGTGTTAGAGGTATTTATTTAAATTGTGGTTGTGATTTTAGTATTTGTACTTGTGTCTTATTTTATTGCACAATCATTTACTCACTAAGTTTTGATAAACTCACACCCATTGTAGTTATTTTTTTTCAGATATAACAACTAAGGAGGATGGGAAACTACTGGAGTTTAACGGCTTTGAGATATACTCCATTTTGTTAGAGGATTCTTGATGAACCAATTTTTGGGCTTTATGCATAGTAGAATGCTCTGTAATCTCATAGGCCACCTAGATCTTGCTGTGTTTTAGGGGTTTATTTATTGTAATTATTTCCTAATGTTATGGAAAATGAAAGAATGTATTATGTAAATTTATTTCCTTTGTAAATTTATGTTTTGCATAGTTGTAGATTTTAAGACTGTTAAGGAATGTATTGGTTATCACAGAGGTATCCCTAACTTTTGTATGTTAGGTCTCATGCCCATTTTTCGGGGTATTATAGGTAGTCATTTTAATTAAGTTGTACGCTACATCAATTATATATTGAAACACTTTTCATTTTAATGTTAACTAATTTAGATATTTATTGATTGACAATTATATTTTAAATTCTAACCAACTATTAGAATTGATATTATTTTATAAATTTAATAATAATTATTAAATAATTACAAATTTATACTTCGGTATACAATTATATAAAAATATTTAATTTCTAAGTTTATTATTCCTATTTAACGGTTATGATTTAAATTAAATAATAATTATTTATTATACGAATTTATCAAATTATACTGTTTATTTATCTATTAAATATATATTAATATTTATATATTAAATATAAAATTTTTATTTGTTATTATATTAAATAACTATAATTATATTGTTTATTTATATATTGAATATTTATTCATTACAAAGAACTTTATTATTTATGTTTTTTAAATACATAATAAAAAATATTTTATCATTCTAAACCTCATAAATTACTACAACTGCCTACTTAAATTCTCTTCCTATTAGATCCCAACCTTTATGTTAAACACATTCAACCTTCCCATCTATTATTGTATGGCTGCTAAAAAATAACAACTTTCATTTTTTTTATCTCTATCAAAAAGCGGCTTCTGCATGACTTTTTGTCAAATACTCGGCTACACATAGGCCGATTTCTGTTTTTCTTTTTTTTTTTTGTATAGAGTCTCGGCCTCTGCATGGCGAAGACTCTGTAATTTAAAATACACACATACACACACACACACACACACACACATATGTTAGGAGCTCGACTACTAGATGGCTGAGTTCCTGGCAGAATAAAAAAAACAAGAGAAATGGTAATGTGACTTATTCGATAGTATTTGCCTAATTATTTTTAAAAAAGTAGTATTTGCCAATTTTTTTTAAAATAAATAGTGTTGACCAAAATGACTCATTTAAATGAGGACCTTCGGTCCAGCAGAAAAACAAAAACGCTGAAGAGATGGACACGATGAATAGTGAAAGAACGTGTGAGGCAGCGGGTGAACAATGAGAAAACGTGAGAGTGCAAAGAGTGAGTGATTGAAAAGTTTCCTTAGGAGTTAGGACCTAGATCTAAAAGGATTGCTAAGTAAAATAAAAATAAATTTAATAAAGAAAAATATAAATCTCTAAGTGTAGGAATTTTACATTCTAAGTCATGAATACGCACCCCAATTCATATCAATTTATGCTAACTTCACATGTTTATTTTACTGCATTTTATTTTATTTTTCTCTTATGTTAATTTATTTTAAATTGCAAGCATCCAAACACAAATTAAGTTTACAGTGTAGTCCCTCAAGGGTTCAACATAATATCCATATTTCTCAATACATCATAGTTGCTAGCACCACAACCTCGCAAGAGAAATTGCATGTTTAAACCATAAAGCAATATGCAATCTTCAAGGACCAAGCAGTTAATCATTCATCACATAAGGCATATCATTTATAAGATACTCATGCAACAAGTTAATATGCAAGAGCTTACCCACCAAGGATCAAGGGAATAACACTGTTGTCACACAAGCTCTGTTGTAATATCTGTGATTTTTGGTGTGACTTGGTTAATGTGTTTATCATCTTATGTGTATTTTTGTAATTTTGAGGACTTGATTTAAATTTTATGAAAATGATGTTAATTGTGAATTAGTGAGATTTTTGTGTGGTATATCGTTATTCTGCATAGATATATGATGTATTATGGGATGTGAATTGAAACTTTATAATTAATTGATGTGTGCAGCATATATGGCATGATGTGCATAATTATGTGTGTGGGGTGTGAACTTTGAGAACCTTTGTGTGGAAACTATGAATTGTGTCCAAGGGCCACATATGCAAGTGTCAACATTCAGGATGTAACATAAACTACACAATGTAACTACATGATATCACACTCAATGAAAAAGGATTCACACTAGCACATGCAGTCACATTGAAAAAGTTCATAGCCATTCATGGTCTTCTCAAATATGGCTCATAACACAACATCGACATCTACCAGTTTATGACCCTAGGTACACTCCACTAGTTCTTGGCTCTTGCCTCACACTGGCATCTACCAATTCACAACCCCAAGAGTACATCACTAGGTCTTGGCTCATGTCACCATTCAAGCATCTACCAACTCCTGACCCTAGGTATGCTTCATTAGGTCTTGGCTCATGCCCCCACTCTGGCAACTACCAACTCATAACCCCAAGAGTGCACCACTAGGTCTACTTACATAAAAATCACAATCACAACTCATCACAAGCATCATCATATTATAGTAGATAAAAGTTTCAACATTACTCAATTCATGCATTTGGACGCATATTAATTTCCCCCCATACTCAATCAATCACAACATTTAATCACATTGATCTCATATTATAAGTACATGAGTTTCAAATAACTGCCACTAGCATGCATACATGATGTTTTTCCAACAAAAACAAGTTGAGCAAGGTTACTCATGCACCTCAATTTTGAGTTATGGTTTACCATTTTTCTATGTGATGCTTAAGGAAAAAGAAGTTCCAAGATGATTTGGGGGCAATCCCTAATAATCCTATCAAGAAAGAGAGGCAAAAAGGAAGTTGGAAATAAGGAAAGGGAAGGGGACCTGCCGTTGCTGCGATGGGTGTTGTAACACCTATGGTTTTCGGGTGTTAGTATTTTTTTATTTTTAAGGGATAATTTAAATACAAGGAAAACTTTTCTGGTTGCTTAGTAAGGAATGTGTGGGTAGAGGTAGCACCTCGAGGAGAGTAATTAGTGACTGAGAACTACAGAGGTTTACATGTGGCACTGAGAGAGTTGGATAATTACTAAGTCCAATGAGGGACTAAAATATAATAAGAAAAATTGTATGGTTCCTAGAGCATGAGAAATACCCAAGTTGGAAAAATTCATATTTGATATAAATAATGTTGACTGAGGGTTGACTGGAGGGCAAAATAGTAATTTCACCATGGAGGGGGTCTATATAGGTGACCTCACCCCTATTCTCTCTTTTTTCATTTCTCTCCGTCCCTCCTCACTCTCATTTCTCTCCACCTTCTCTTAACCCTCTCCACTCAAGCTCACACCAAACATCCAGCAACCATTATTCAATAGCTGGGTGGATCTTTGATGACCACCTACCATAAAAAAGCAAGAATTTATGTAGGTATCCCACTTTCCCAACTTCTTTCCTATTTTCAAATTTAGGGAGAATTGGGTAGATTTGGGGTTTGTTTGGGATCTTTGGAGCTTGAGTTATGTTTTAAAACATTCCTAGGTGTTTAATAATGAAATTAGAAGCAAGAATTGGTAGGAAGAACAAGATTAAAGATGAGATTTAAGGGAAGAGTCATGAAAGAGGAAAGTTAGCATTTTAGGGTATAATTTCTTGATTCAAGCTTGGAATCTCAAAATTAATTGGAAATTTTGTGTCAAAACATCTCCTTAACATTAAGGATGAAAACCTATGGAAGAAATCAAGAGAAATGATGAGGATTTAGGTGATTTTCAGCCAAAACCAAGGCTAAATCACATGGGTACAGTGTATAGAGCCTAAGGTGCCACATTGGCAAGGTTGATGGGAAGAAGAAGGGTTGGTGCCCAAGGCGCCAGGTAGGGCGCCCAAGCACTAACACTTGAAGGGCGTTCATGGCCATTTAGGCTTAGGCCCCTTAAGCGCTAAGGTAGGTGCCCAAGCTTGAAGCTTAGGGTTTAGCTTAAGGGGTTGTGGCACCTGCATGTTGGGTTTCAGTGTTTTTTAATGCTGAACAGTGTGGTTTCCATCCCGTGGGTTTGGTTATGGTTAGGGGTTTGGCTGAGGCATATTGCCGGAGCTTAAAGAGCTTCAAATCCAAGTAAGAGATTCTACTTTCCTAGAATTTTATATTTTTCCCAGTATTTAATAATAAGAAAGTATGTCATGAATTAATGTGATGATTGCTATGCGTGTGCACTTAAATGTTTAGGGATTCATGAAATCATGAAATAAGGATTAAATATGTATCTACGAATTTAAATACATGATCACAAAAGAATAATGTAAATTAGGATTTCATGTTTATTGGGATTTGTGATTTGGGATGGTATCATTGTACCAAGGGTGCAGAAAGCTGAGATAGGCTACATGATCCTCTTGAGGGGCAACATCGTGGCAAGGGGATGTCTGTCTTGAGAAGTGCCAAGGTAGGATATTAAATTTCTCAAAGGGGCAAATTCTCAATGACGCATTCTTTTTATGCGGAATTTACCATGGCAGGGTAGTTGTTTGATTGATTTATTTTTATGATTGGATGACTCAATGGTGTACTCCTAGGGTTGGATACTAGCATTTTTCGGATCAGGGCATATGCCAGGACTCAAAATAGGAGTCATACCATAGGGTCAGTGTAATATCCGTTGTTTTTCTTTGTTTAAGTGTTAGCTATTACATTTTTTAGTTACACTGTGTCTTGCATAATTGATCTGTGAGTTTGATATACATATATTTGGAAGTTTAATGTGACCTTATATTTAGTATTTGCTTGAGTAAAATGTTGTTCTGAAGCCTCAATAGGTGTTAGAGGACTGCAAGAATTGGAAGGAGGGACCAAGGAGAATTTAGTTCTAATTTTTGAATTTATTTATAAAATATGGAAGTTGGGCTAAAATGGTGTGGGTGACTTGTATGATGATGTAGTTGAAAGAATGGTGACCAAAGAAATGGTATTTAACAAATCTCCCAAAATTTCCCTAAGACCACAAAAGTCTACAAGGAGTTTTGACAGTCAATAATAAAAGAAAAGGAAAAAGGGAAGGGAAATTACTTAATTAAAGGGTCATCATATTTCAGCACACTCATCACACATACACACTCCCTCTTTCTTGTTTCTCTACATCCGTGTCCCCTCTCCACTTGTTCTTCACTAAATCTCCATTCCTATTGATCCTTCAAGCTCCCGTTGGATCTTCACGACAACATTAGGTGGTTCTTACTCAAGGGAAGTCAGATTTAAGGTAAGAAAAGTTAGGGTTCATGTAGTTCTTTGATTTTTCTATCATGGAGTGAACCCTAGTGGTTATGATGCAAATACGTGGGTGTTTTGAGTTTCTATGATGTTCCTAGGCTTCCTTCCTTAGCTATTCTTCTTGATTGTAAGATCTTGATCATTTTCAAGAACCTAGAGTTTGGGTGTTGTCTTTTCTTCTTGAATATTAATTTTTCTTATTTTCCCCACTAAACTCAAGTGTTGATTGCATATTTTGGAATATTTTAAAGGGGTTTTTGTTAAGCTTTTAATGAGGGAAGTTGGGAAATTAATGCTCAAGAAGTAGGGAGAGAAGGAAGGAAGGTTGGGAGGCATTTATGGCCATTTTTGTGCACAGTCACTATTCTTTCTGCAATTTGCCGTTGTACCCCTTATTACCACTGCTATAGTAGTGGTGGGCAGTGTGGTTATAGTTCTGATCACTGTTGCAGTGGCCAGAGGCCATTATAGTGGCAACTGGTAATGTTGCACTAGGGCCTTTGTGTTTTTCTTGGAATTTAAGATTTTCTCTTTTGGATACTTTTGATTAGGGAATTGTTTTGGTACTTCTCAAGTTATTGAATCCTCCTTGTTGATCTTATAAACGGTAAATTTAGTGTGGCATCCAGGTAAGTAGTCTAAACTAACTCTTTTATGTTTTCTTTTAAGGATAAATGGTTACTCAAGCCTTTGTGCTAGGATCCTCCCTATTAATTAAAGTTTTATGGGCTATTTATGACTAGTCCTCATATGCATAAATAACCAAAGGTGTAAGATGTAACCAGACATTAGAGACAATGGTAGATATGAGTGTGAACTCTCAACTGGTTGAGGCATGATGTAGTTGAATGAAAGTGACACATTTAGAAGTTTGAGAATCATACTTGGAAGGGATTTAGAATTTCTCTTAGAATAAATAGTAGATACATGATCATGACTAGAGGAGGATGACTCTAGCTTAGACAAGAAGGATGCCTACTCAAAGTATTTCCTTAGGCATAGAGCCAAATCTCTTATTAAAGATGAACATATGACTCATAAAGTTCGATGACCATCGAAGTCCAAATAGCCTGACTCATCATAGAGACTTTAGATGTTAGGATGCCACAGAGGCCACGAGGTTTAGTGAGCTACCAAATCTTTGCATCGTCCATAGAGGCTGTGCGGCTTAATGGTTGTTAGTTACAAGGCTCTTATGATTCATAGAGACCAATGTGGTTCAGCAAAGTCCTAGATGCCTAAGGAGACTGTGGTTCATAGAGGCCAAGATGTTCAGTGACCCTGGGAGCCTAGTTTATGGGGTTTAATGAACTCTAGCCACCTTTGGGTGAGTAGTTCATAGAGGCCTAGGCATTCACGAGAGGTGAAGTAAGATAAGTTTTGCCTTGAGATTTTATGCTTGATAGCAAGTATTACAGTGATGTATACTTATTGACAAATCATACGTTGATAATTGTTTGTTTACTTACATGTTGAATTGTAATTGAGTTAGTTTACTACTCATTGAGATTTCAGTGACCCCTTTCCATGTCTACCATTTTCAAATTCAGTTCTTATCGAGGAATATCTGCTTGAGGAGTACCGGTAATTTGAGATCTCAACCTCATCGTCTCTGGGTTAGTGTTTTGTTGTTTTGTTCTTTTTGGGAAAGTCTAGAAGTGCTCTATAGCTTCAATAGGACTCCTAGGACAATCTTTTGGTTATGTTTATGTATGAATGATACTCATGAATGTTTTACTCAATTATTCTTTTGGCCATGTTTTTCATTATTCCTAAGACATTTATTTTGTATAGGAATGGCTAGAAACACGAGTATAGTTTTCATATATGGAAATGATAATGCTAAGTGATGAATGAAATCCATGTTTTATTTTGGATTTACATCTATTTCTTAACAAAGTTAGACTTGCGACTATTGGTAATCACCATATGTCGCGTTGATCACTTTCCCAAATTGGGGTGTGATAGTCAATGGACATAGGGTCCACGGGTTGGTCCATGGAGAGATAGCTCCATGGGATGGTTTCTCTATGATAAATATGTGGGAGTAGTCTCACATTGAAGAAGTCTTGAAAAACAAAAATATAGGGATGCATACCCATGTAATGAAACTCTTAAGTGGAACGTCCGGGAGATGGAGACCCCTAATAACATGGCTCTTGAGTGAGATTCTAGTAGGGATGCAGACTTATGTAGGGAAAATGAATTGTGTGCATGGTAATACATGTAGGTTGATTATTGTGATATGTATGGTGATGTTTATTTATGAATGTGCATGGGTATATTTTTATATACAGGTTTGTGTGTTATACCCGATATAGGTTGGGCTATGTTTAGGGTGCTTGGTGCACTGAAAACACGAAATAAGGTATTTGCCTGAGTCCGGGAGAGGTCGAGTTTGGGGATGTGGAAGTTTATGAATATGTATGTATGTATGGATATTTTTATGCTATATACATATATTGCATGTTTGTGTAGAGTAGGGCTATTTTTTTAGGTGAGTTCGTAGATTAGACTTACCCCCCCAACAGTTGCAGGTACTGAAGAGAGTTCAGTTCGATGACTCGCGGATCAAGGATACCTTCCTATTGCTCAAGGTAAGGTAATTTTATTTACTTATTTGGTTAATTTCTCTAATATGCTCTGTAATTGGATAGGCTACCTAAGATGTAGGTTATGTGTTAAGTCAAATTGAAAGATCCTAGCTTGTGGCAATAGGAATATCACATCATCTGTATTTATCAAAGCCCCGATTTTGGGTTGTGACAGGTGCATTCAGAACCAAGTTGCTCTTTGTCAACTGTCATTGCGGCGACTAAGCTTATTGCCGCAATGACCACAAACCCTTTGTTTCTGTAGTTGCAGTGATGGTGTGATAGCTATGGTTAAAATTTTTTATGGCAATTAATCTTAATTTGTATGCTTACGTGATATACGTCATCTTGACTGTGTGTGGAAGTTAAACTTGTGTGATGTATGTTCATTTCTCCATGAATTGTGTGGTGTGGTGGATGCTATATGGTGTGATGATCATGCTATCTGTGAATTATGATTTGGGCTAATGAAGGACTAAAATAAAAAATAAAACTTGATTAGGGGATCGACAAAATTACACAAAAGGAGACCAATAGGTAGAGATTAATTTAATAAAAAAAATTTGTGAGGCTTTAAAAGGTAAAAAGAAATTTAAAACTCAAGAAAATTGAATGTAGGGAAAATGAAGAAAAGAATTCCATTGGATAAATATAACTTAAGGAAAATTAAATAATGAAAATAATAGATAAAGAAAATTATATAATAGGCATGAGCTATTAGATAAGAAATTAATTGTATTAATAATATATATGGCAAACGTTAGGATAGGATAAGTAAAATTTAAAGAAGCCTAATTCAAGTGAAATCGAATAAAATAATAATATAAAAATAATAATAGATAAGGAAGATAGGGTCAGAATCACTACAAAAAAAATTGACTTTTGGATGCTACCAAAAGTATAAAAGTCATCACCAAAGACCCTTTAGTGGTGACTAAAGTTGTTGCTAAAAGTCCGTGGCTGAAAGATTTTTTTAGGGCAACCCCCAAAAGTCATCTTTGTTGCAAAAAAAAAATTTTGTGATGACTTTTCAATAGTTGCCACCAAAAGCAACTTATGGTAACGACTTTAGTTGCCACTAAAGGTCACCTTTAGTGGTGACTTTGAATATCACCACCAAAAACTACCTTTGGTGACATCTTTCTCTGGCAACTTTAAAAGTCACTACCAAAAGTCACTTGCCATTGTTATGGACCCGGATTGGCTCTATGGGTAGAACCACCAACCCAGTCAAGTCTTGGCGACCCACTGACTCACGGCCTCTGGGTGACTCAATTTTTTGTGTGTAATATTCAAGTTTATTTGAAATTAAACCAAACGCATGCATAGCTGAGATTCGAGCCTGGGTTCCTTGCTTTCAATGATGTGTGTCTTGCCATCTTGCCACCACTTCATTTGTGCTATATAAGAGCAAAATATTATATATATATATATATATATATATATATATATATATATGTATATATATATATAATTTGTTAAAATTATTTTAAGTCAAAAACCTTGCAAAACCAAAATGGAACAACATCTAACTTAACAAAAAGTAATTATATTATTACCTATAGATTAAGAAAAAAGAAAAAATACAATTATATTGATATAATTACTTGGTATAAAAGATTTTAAAACAAGAAAAATTACAGAGTATAAACCAAAAATTTTATATAACCAAGAAAAATTATGATTTTAGCACTTTAAATTGTAAAATTTGTATATAATTTATTCATTTTGAACCAGTGACCTCGTGACCTGGAGGCTAGCACGGGTCAATGATACAAAAAAATTGACTTTTGATAGAAACTTTAAGAGTCGGCACAGAAAAGTCTTACTTTTGGTGATGACTTTAGGAGTCGCCACTAAAAGTCTGATTTTTGTTGGTGACTGTGGGAGTTGACATCAAAAGTCTAACTTTTGGTAGCGATTATTAAGAGTTAGCACTAAAAGTTAGAATTTTGTTAATTTCACCCAAAATTTTTTTTGACTTTCGGTGGCAACTATTGGGAGTTGCCACTAAAATTCCAACTTTTGGTGGCGACTGAAATTCGACTTCTATTAATTTCACCAAAAAAATTTTGACATTTGGTGGTGGCTATTAGGATTTGCCACTGAAAGTCTAACTTTTGGTGTGACTTTCAAGTTCAACTTTTGTTAATTTCACCCAAAAAAAAATTTGACTTTTCGTAGCAACTATTGGGAGTTGCCACCAAAAGTTCAACTTCTGTTAATTTCACAAAAAAAAAAATTGACTTTCGATGGCTACTATTGGGAGTCACCACTGAAAGGCCAACTTTTGTTCGCGACTATTAAGAGCCACAACTGAAAATTCGACTTCTATTAATTTCGTCAAAAAAAAGACTTTCAATGACGACTCCCATAGTCGCCACCAAAAGTCTAAAGTCAGACTTTTGGTGGCGACTTTATGAGCCACTATAGAAAGTCCGACTTTTGGTGGTAACTCTTAAAAGTCACCACCAAAAGTGGGACTTTTTAGTGGTGACTCCTAATAGTCACCACCAAAATTCAGACTTTCTATAACAACTTTATAAGTCGTCACCGAAAGTCAATTTTCTTATAGTGAATAGGAAGGCATTCAAATATTAAAAATAATGTAATAAAACAATTAATAAGGAATTAATAAAATAAAAGGAAAATAAGGCACTCTTCCTAAATTTTAGGTGTGTGCTCTTCAATAAAATAAATAGGATTAATTTTAGATGGAATAATCATACTTAAAAGATAATGAGAGAAATAATAAATAAATAAAGATAATAGGGTTGACTAAAACCAAAGACATCTAGTCGTGTGATTAGATATTACATGATGAGATCAATTTAAGAAAACAACTTAGATTAATTAAGATATGATTAGATTCTAGAAGTATATAAATAATATAAATAAGACAAGATAAGGTTGATTTAAGTTAAATATAAGAAGTGGGGCATGTGAATTAAATAAATAAAAAAAAATGGTAAGATATGGCTAAACTAAATCTAATAAGATCTTAATAAAATAGAAAAGGGACAAAAATCAAATTTAAAAAGATATAGGGAGATTTGGTTTTCATATTAAAATAGAGAAACCGTATATCCTAAAGAAGAACACATTGGACGTGAATCAATGATATGATTAGATTTGGTTAACAAATAACAAATTAATTAAGAAAAGAGAAAAGAGATAATTGGAATAGAGCTTAAATTGAATTAAAAGATCTAGCCAAAATCCCTAGACGGTCTATCTCTCTCTCCACGCATACCCATTGTGAAACCCTAGGCATGCATAACAATTAAACCCTAGCTAGCCTCACATATTTAATCTCTCAAGAATTTTAGTGCACACAAAAGACCTCCTACAATAAGAGAACCTTGGCCGTCCCCCTCACTCTCACTTTAGAAGTTACACATACTTAAACACTAAGAAGCCTAGTCGTCCACCTCTCTCCACAAAGCCCTAGTGTCATGTCCCAACTAAGACACAAGACTGGCATAAGAGTGAGCTTAACCTCATCTCAGAACCTAATCTCTTTCAACAAGCCATCACATAAAAGATTCTAAAATAGACAAATGAAAGTAAATAATTATTTAAAGAAATCATCCTTCCATATATTCATAAGCATCCATATACATAAATTTTTTCTATTCTTTTCCTTTATTGTGTTCCATCACAATAAGCAAATAATAATAAAAAAAGTTTAGGAATAATTCCTCAACTCATAATGACAACAATCTAAATCCTAGGTTACCTATACTATCACGGAGCGACAATAGAATAGCAAAACAAAATATATATATAAATGAAAATTTACTTATCTCTAGATTCAAATGGGGTCTTGAACTGAGAATCTGCTATTCCCTGCATGAATATTGGCCTTCATACTATCAACTTTCAAAATGTTAATAAGATGGGTATGAGCGAACCACATGCTCAGTGAGGGGACAATACAATGCTATGACGGAAAATAGTTATCATACATCATAATGATAACATGCATCAGTCATTCACAAACTAATTATAACACGATACAATATAATCTATAACAGTTCTAAACAATACTTAAATAAATCAAATACATCTTAGTATAACTCAAAATAATTCACAACAAACAATGCAATCATATGCACACATTTCCTATACCAACCAGGTCATCCAGGTACCTCTGGATCATTGTCCGTGGGCCCCGTTGCATTTACCCCATCACTTCATTTATAAATCTCCACCCTTATGGCTCCTTATAGAATTTCCCATGGGGTGCACCACCATGACTTTCCTTTCTTTTTCAAACACAAACACAATCACAATCATGATTGATTCCAATCCATAAACAATTATTCAAATAACATACCTCTATTATCCACAAATGAAAATTTCAACAATCAAAACTTGTCACATTTCAACATAATCCTGATATCACAAGTCAAACACTCATTTATGACATATCTCAACCAACCATAAGTAAATAAATTTAGTAATCAAATATACTACATCTCACCTCAATTCACAAATAAATCACAATCCTTGTCACAATCTCATCATCCATATTGCATCACAAAACCCATGAATATTCTTCATACAATTATGTAAAGTTAATTCATGAACGAACTACAACTTTACTATTTAAATTACAATTTTAGAATAACCGTGTGTGTATATGTTTATATATATATATATATATTTATCTTTGCCAAGGTCAACCTTCTAAATAAGGAATTTACAAAATAATATAGTGTGTGTGTATCATTGTAAAATTACAAATATATACAAACATATATACACACATTGGAATTATCCTTTTCACTTCTCGAATTAGGAGGAATTATAGTTATGTGTACATAGCCACACAAATTTAACTACTATTTATATCCTATTTTCATGCAACACAAAAACAACGAAAATCCAAGGGAAATCATACGTACATTACTCATCATTTTCTATACATCTATATACACCACATGTTCTCATTATGATGCAAGGAATTTCAAAGTAAAAATATTTAGCCATAGGAAGCATCACCCACTCACCTCAAATTTGAACAAGACTCCCACACTTTAAACCAAAAGAAGGTGCCAAAGAACTCATTAGAGGCCTATAAAATAAGCCAAGAAGGAAACAACATCATTTTAGAACTTAGGTCACTAGGTATCCAATATTGTTTTGTTTTTTTTTTTGTTAGTTTCGGAGCCCAAAATTTACAAAATTTCTGGTATTAAATCGTTGTTCCACAAATTGTGAAACTTAGTAGAGAATCTTCTTTATATGTATGCTATGGTAAAAATTTCAGATTAAAACTCTCTCATTTGGCCCCTCTACCAACCTCATTAGTGACCCTAAGTCAGAGCTGTCAGATATTTTCATAGGTGCTATTTTATGCTTTTTAGACCTAGCTAATCATGTCCAATTGCTATAAAATTCAACAGGGAGATAGGGTAATATCTTAGCTAGGTGTTACAAAATTTTCAACCCAAAACAATATCATGTAGTTGTCCAAACAAAGTCAAACTCCCAATCTGCCCAGGTTTATCTCTGTAGTGAATTCAGAATGTGTTTATATATATTTTTCCAAGTTAACCTTCTCCAAATGTCATGGACCTTTCCAATTTGATTCTTTATCCTCCCAATTAGATGTCATAAATTTTTTAAGATTTTAGGGCTCCATTTAATTATCCAAAACATATGTAAATTTCAGTTCATCAAAATAGCTCTGTTTTGTTTGCTGTCAAACCTCAATTACTGTTTTGGGCTTTTTTTGAATATTAAATCAACCCAAAAAATTTCAAGGTAGCTTAAGAATATTCTAGGATAGCATTTCTGTTTATATAGTAAAATTCATAGTAAATTAAATTAGTTTCACACTCCAAAAAACCCCAAGTGTTCTCAGCAATCCATGATAGCATACATTAATTAATTTTACTTTATTTCACTTGGTTTCCCCCTTCCAAATTTCGTCTCCTATTTTCTCATAATCTAACTAGTAATTTTTACATGTTAACTGATGTGGATTTTCCACCAAGTGTATTGGGTCACACACAAGTAGCAAAGTAGTGAGAAAATAATATCATATCCACAGGGATTGACTATTGACAATTACCAATTTCACTAATTTAGATTCTATTTGAACAAAATATAGATTGGGTTGAAGAAACTCTAAATAAGTTTTAAGCAAAAATTTTGAAAACAAAGAGAAAAAGCAAGGTTTGAAAGTCAACAATGGATAAAAGAGAGCAAGGGATTGATTTCACTTGTTTCTTAGTCCGGTTAATTTATAGACAAATTAACCTGAATTACCAAAGATGATTCTTCTTAATTTCAAATCTTTTGTTGTTGGCTAATTTCTCAAAGTTGATTAAATCCAATTCCTTGGAATTCAATTTGAACTAATTCAAATAATTGCCCAATTACTTAGTATAGTTATTTGATTAGGTGATTAAGCTCAAGAAATTCATAAAAACCACATAAACAAAGTTATCCATCCCTAGATTAACCTGGTTTATGGTGCTAATTACAAGGGCAACTTTATATTGAGCTATCCCTAGTATCAATATAAATCCCAAATTTCATAAAATGGTGATTAATCATTCAAGAGGTAATTTAAATAGTAAAAACTACTCCAACAATCAAATTTGCATTAAAAAGAACCCATACAATTAGTATAACCTCATTTGAAACAAGCTACATTAATCCCTAGCTCTAAGAGTTTACTGATTCATGATTCTAAAGGAGAAAACAGCAAAAACAAAGATCATAATGAAAGTTCAGAAGAAAAACTAAGAGAATCGGAGGTCCCGATCATCCCTAATTGAGTTTTCCTTGCTCTCCTTTGTCTCCCAGTCATCCTTGCCTCTAGATTTGAGATTTCTCCAAAAGTGATTAGGTCAGCAGCAAAATAGGGCTTTTAAAGGCTTCTAAACTGCGTAGCAGCACTAACATCATCACTGAGCAATGCGTGACCATCGCTGAGCGATGGTCTCGTTAGAAGGAACACGGAAACTGGCAGAAACAAGTTTTTGATGAGATATACAACACATATGTCTCCCTTTTAAGGAAGTGCCACAAGCCAAAGATAAAAAAATTCAAGATCCAGAATAGAGAGGAAAGCTACTCAACTTTTTAAACAAAACTTGCAATCAACTACTAAATAGTATCAACAAGTGAAAAGCCAAGATTCTCTTCATGATCAAATTAGCATTAAGAATGGTCAACAGAAGATAATCGAAAGGATAGAATACAACTTACTCTAACCAACAATTTAAGCAAATTAGCAAAACTCTTCTCAATTTCCAAAGAAAAAGCAAATCCAGAATTACAAGCAACAAGTTATTACTAAGAATTGCATAAAATTCACTCAAGCTATCATTGGATACTAGAAGTCAAGAAACAGCAAACGAAACTAAAAACACATGCAACAGTTTTGTTTTCTCATTATGAGTTTCTTTTTCCTTATATGGAGCCAAGTCAAGATGAGACGGTGTGATATCCAAAAGTGTCACTTACTCAACCACCGGTTCTTCATTATGATTACAAGCTTTTTTTCTTTTCCACCAAAGGATTTATAGAGTTAAACACATTGAAAATCTCTCTATCCTCTTGGACTATCAAAGTTAATGTCCCTTGAGCCACATCAATTATTGCTCCTGAACTAGCCAAGAATGGCCTACTTAGACTAAGAGGGATTTCCTTCTCTCCGCCATGTCTAAGACTACAAAATCAATAGGAAAGAAAAACTTTCCCACTTTAACCAACATATCTTCTACTACCCCATATGGATGTCTCAATGATTGGTCAGCAAGCTGGAGGTTCATCATCGTGGATTTGACTCGCCCAACCCCCAACTTGTTGAAAATGGATAAGAGCACAAGATTAATGCTAGCTCCTATGTCGCACAATGCCTTCTCAAAAGTGACACCCCCAATGGGAATAGAAAAGTAACTTCTTCTATATGATCATGCTACACTCTTCATTCAGAGTGATTCTCTCACCATCCACAATTTTCCTCTTTTTTGCCAAAAGATCCTTTATAAACTTAGCATAGACTGGCCTTTGCTCAAGTGCTTCATCAAATGGTATGTTGATATGAAGCTTCTTAAACACCTCCAGAAATTTGCTTGTGAAGCATCTGAGGAAAAGGCACCTTGATAGGTGGTGTGGGAATACATAGCTTATGAACTTTCTCAATATCTCCCTTACTTCTTGAATCACGCGAGGAAGTTCCATGAGTTGTAGAAATGTCATCATTGACTAAATTTTCACTATCCTCCTTAGCCAACTCTTCCTTCATAAGCATAGGTTCTATCACTTTCCCACCCCTAGTGATTATGGCATTTACATGCTCCCTCAGATTAACAACCGTATCACTAGACAATGACCCTTGAGGTCTATTCACTAATTGCCTTGCAATTTGCCCCACTTGGGTCCCAAGATTTCAAATAGAGGCATCTTGGTTTCTGAACCCGATTCTAGTTTCCTCTATAAATGAAGATTTTGTTGAATGAAAGCTATGGTTTAAAGTGTTGACTTTTCTACCACACTTTCTAAAGATGAAAGTTTATTGTTCAGAGGAGACTAAAAAGAAGAGCTAATATGAGATTGTTGGTGTAGCATTTGAGAAGGGAAGGGTGGTTTATCTAAAACACCCTGACTATTCTTATTCCTCCAAGAAAAGTTGGGGTGGTTCCTCAAACCTGGATTGTATGTATAAGAATATGGGTTATTATGTTGCCTTGGAGGATTCCCCATATAATTCACTTGTTCAACTGTAAAAGATAGGGAAGAGCTAAACATATTACCTGGGCAATCTATATTAGCATGATTCCCTGCATAAAAGTTGCAGATGACTGGAGGATGGCTAATGGTACTCAAATTAGTTGTATCAAACTTCTTATTTAATTCAGTCATCTGTTGAGTTAACAACTTATTTTGTGACAAGATGGCATCTAAGATTCCTATTTCCATTACACCACCACTCTTCTTTACCACGGTTCCCAAGCTTGTTCAGGTGTCTCACAATTTAGTTCTCCACCAACTGCAACATCTACCATAAATCTAGTGTATGGTAGCAACCCATTATAGAAACTTTGAGCTTGAATCCAAAGCTCAAATGAATCGTGGGGGTATCTCCTTAGAATGTCGTTATATTGCACCCAAGCCTCATTCAAAGATTCCCCATCTTGTTGCTTGAAGGAGGTAATTTATGTTCTTAACTTGGCAGACTTAAATAGAGAAAAATATCGAGTCAAAAACTTCTGCACCAATTCAGCCCATGTAGTCACACTCCCCTTGGGTAAAGACTCTAACCAGTTACTCGCCTTATCTAGCACAGAGAATGAAAACAACCTGAGTCTGATTGCATCCTCGCTCACACCATTCAACTTCACAATATCACAGATTTAAAGAAATTGGGATGTGTGTGAGTTTGGATCATCTAAAGGATGTTTGCTAAACTGATTATTCTGGACCAAGTTGAACAGAGCAGGTTTTAATTCAAAATTTGTTGACTGAACCATTGGTCTAGCTATGCTACCTCCACATCCCTCAATAGTTGGGATGCTGTATCCAAGAGTGTTTTAACCGGAGGAGGAGGAACTCCATTCTGTTCTGCCATGCTTGTAGATTGTGCTTGTTTTGCCCTTTTAGTTTGCTTACGGAGTGCTCTAAATGTCTTTTCAATTTTAGGATCAAAAAGTAATGAGTTGGGGTCAATGGTACATCGCATAAACAAACAAAAGTGTAAACATTCAAAAACTTAGAGCCTAACAAGCAAAAAAGTAATTAAACAGTGTAAAAAAAAAATAATAATAAATAAATAAAATAAAATAAAAAAAGGAAAGTCTAAACTAGGATCCTATTAGCTACACTTAATATTGTCAAAACACTGTCAATGCTCGGCAATGACGTCAAAAACTTGATGTGGATTTTTCAACAAGTGTACTGGGTCACACACAAGTAATAAAGTAGTGAGAAAAGAGTATCATATCCACAGGGATTGACTATTGAAAATTACCAATTTCGATAATTTAGATTCTATTTGAACAAAATATAGATTGGGTTGAAGGAAACTCTAAATAAGTTTTAAGCAGAAATTCAGAAAACAAAGAGAAAAAGCAAGGTTTGAAATTCAATAATGGATAAAAGAGAGCAAGGGATTGATTTCACTTGTTTCTTAGTCTAGTTAATTTATAGACAAATTAATCTTTGAATTACCAAAGATGATTCCTCTTAATTCAAATCTTTTGTTGCTGGCTAATTTCTCAAAGTTGATTAAACCCAATTCCTTGGAATTCAATCCGACCTAATTCAAATAATTGTCTAATTCCTTAGTACAATTATTTGATTAGGTGATTAAGCTCAAAAAATTCACAAAAACCATATAAACAAAGTTATCGATAGCTAGATTAACCTAGTTTATGGTAGTAATTACAAGGATGACATTATATTGTACTATCCCTAGTATCAATATAAATCTCAAATTTAATAAAATGGTTATTAATCATTCAAGAGGCAATTTAAACAGTAAAAATCTATTCCAACAATCAAATTTACATTAAAAAGAACCCATACAATCAGTAAAACCTCATTTGAAACAAGCTACATTAATCCCCAGCTCTAAGAGTTTAGTGATTCATGATTCTAAAGGAGAAAACAACAAAAACAAATATCATAGTAAAAGTTAAGAAGAAAAACTAAGAGAATCAGAGGACCTGATCGTCCCCAATTAAGTTCTCCTTGCTTTCCTTTGTCTCATAGCCGTCCTTGCCTCTAGATTTGAGATTTCTCCAAAAGTGATTAAGTTAGCAGCAAAATAAGGCTTTTAAATGCTTCACTTATCAAAAACTTGCTTATGCCACATCATTGCTGAGCTATGGTTCATATCGCTGAGCTATGGCTTCAAGAAAACAACTTCAACCTATAAGAAAAATGAAAGAAAAATCAAAATAAACTAAAGATAAATTAAACAATTAAAAACTACTATGAAAGCTTAAAAGAAGGATAAAATTAACATACAATCATGCAAGATTAAATAAAGAACTAGCTAAAATGATTAAATTTAGAGCCATAGTAATTCTATTTCAAAGAATTAATTATCATTAACTTCATGACCTTTGCCTTTTAGTCTCAGCAACACTTTCCTAAATTCTAGGTTACCCAAAACCTTCCCAATTTCCCATTTTTTAGCTTTCTAAAAAAATTCTGTAGAACCTACATTCCCTCTCTCAATCAACATCCATTTCTAGTAAGAAAATTTCATAAAGGAGGTGATTTCATCCAGCAAATTAAGTTTCCTTCCTATGCCTTCCTTGGTCAGCTATGGGTTCTACAAAAATGGAAGAAAAGTGAGGAGAAAGATACCTTAGTATGTTCATAGTCATCCGTCATGGTTTCTCTGTGCTCCTTTGCAGCAAAGGAGTTGAAGGAGGAGGAAGATGGAGGTACAAGAAGAATCTCCGGGTGGTGCTGGCCGGTGGTGGCCACCATAGCAATCTCTCATTCACTCTCGGTTGGACTCTCTCTCTTCTCTACCAAGGATGCTGCGTATGTGTGTATGAGTAAGGGCAAGTGTGTATGTATATTGTCCAGAAGCCTCTAGATATTATGGTAGAAGGTTATGCACGTGGCTTCACCTTCAAATGCCCCAACTACTTGCTTTTGTTCAAATTACATCAAACAACTTTTCTTTAAATAAGTCTTCAATTAGGTCCTTAAAAACCTACGATAAAATTCCAAATTTTATGCAAATTTCAAGAATTTATGTTCCTTACAATTTCTCATTTCACCCTTTCCCTTAAAATTAACTCTCATAGAAAAATTTCAATAAATCCTAAAAAATTTATTATTATTTTATTTCCTATTACAAATTTATCCTCAATATATCCAAAATTTAGAATTTGAATTCCTCAAAAATTTTCTTTTAAATTTTAAAAGTCCACCACACTATTTTAAAATCTGGGATATTACAATCTCTTTTCTTTATAAAAATTTGGGCCCTGAATTTTAATATTCAACCATAATCAATAGGTCAATAGTTGAAACAATACCTCCATGCTATCCCCCTTACTCTTTAATAGTTTCTTGCTAATCAAAGATTGTATTATATAATGATTATCTCCACTACTGTACACTGAACCTTGCCTTGAAGGTTTTAAACTTTTCATCCTAGACAACGGTAACAAAAATTTACTTCCATTGATTAGGTTTATAGCATTTCTGAAATTCCATTAGAAATTCCAATGTTTAAAGACTTCAATGGGTCACCCAAAACATAATATCTACAAAAACATGTCCTACTATTCTCTTTTCTTATTATACCAGTCGGAAATGCCCAGAATAGCTAAACATTGCCACCCAGTATCCCTACTATAGGCTTCCAAAAAATTCTGTTCACCCCTTCCACCATAACAACTCCTATTCTGACATTAAGCTCCCTCTAAGCACTGTTTATCTAATTCGTAAATTACAATGTTATCCTTGATGTCTTTAGAATTATTTACGCTATTCTTTTCACTACCATGTTACCATTAGCTTGATTTACAAATTAAGGAAATTCACCCAACACTTGAGATGAAACCATGATTCTACAAGGGGACTCCTTTACTTTAAACACAAGAATAAACATAAAAACTTAAAATAAATTTATTACTAATCCATCAACTATTATTCCTTGTTTCAAAATATCAATCCATCTCTCCATGATTTAAGGAATCTTTTAGTATTACACACTTGTGAGTGAAAGTTCCCTTTGCATCTTCCAAGGATTTCCCATTATCTCTATTGAACTGATGCTTTGTATCAAAAGACTTAGATTTCTTCAAACGCCTTTTCTCCTTTAGCTTACAAATTTAACTCACATAACTCTAGTCTGAGATCATTTGATAGAAGTAAAGAGGCATCCTAACCAGTATGAGAGTTCTAGTCATAATCCGAGTAAACAAATTTAGGAATGAGCACGTGTAGCAGAAAACCTTTTCCAGAATTTTTATAACTAAATTTCTTGCTTACTTATAATTTAATCGTAAACATTCTTAGTATTTCCAGTTCAAATCATAACAACTACACCTTTTTATGTCATATCTTCCATGAATTAACGACTCTCACATATCTTCTAAAAATTTAAAGTAATCCTTCCTAATTTATTCTGTTCAAGACTATCCTTCAAAATTTACTTGAAAAAAATTTCTACGTCCTTAAGTACGAGATTTCTCTCCCTTAACTCTAAGAATCAGCAAATTCCAAATGCTAAGTAGATATAGCCATCCTTTGCATCTCCTTCTCATTCTCCCAAATGGCCTTCTTTTGGAAGTGACAACATTGAACTACTTTCACAGTTAGAAACTCCTTCACGTGCAACTTCTTAACTTATCAACTTTTATTACTCATCAATTTCTCTTTTAACACTACTCTTTATCTTAAGACAAGAGAATATTAACCAATTGTATCCATGAATACACCAACTTTTTAAAGAAATAAATGTAAAAAAAAAAGAGGAGCATCACCTTACTCATAAATAATTTCAGTATTTCTCTCACACTATAATGTAGGAAAACTGTTTAATCATATCTATGTTATAGAGCCCATATTTTCGTATCTCCACTCTTTGCATGATTTGTTTAATAGCATGAACATACCATATTTTCTTTAATTACTGCATATCTTGCTGCTGATGGGGCTAAAATAACACTTTAAAATAAATTAGATCAATCCTTATACAACCATAATACACCTAAATCTTTATACATTTTCAGATTTAATTTGAGATAATTTCATACTAATTCCTAAACTAGTTACATTTCAGATATACAAACACACAATTAAATCTTCCTTTCCTACAGAACAAAATTCTTGAGACTAAAGAAAAAAAAATAACAAGAATCATATTTTTATCTCGAGTGTTGACTTCATCCACAACTGTCCATAGCTTCAGTTTAAATTCAAAAGTAAGTTACACTCTCATGTTCACCTCATTGAGGAGAGTTACAATTCAATTTTATAAAGTTTCACAAAAATTCTTATGTCACTTTAAACCTTTCTATGTTTCAAGAAACATTCGATATCATGAATACTCCTTAATGATTTATAACTCCTCCAACATATATTCACGCTCAAAACACTAATGTAACACCTACCCTACTTTTCCTTACAATTTAGTTATTGTTATCTAAGTCTTGGTATATCTACAATTTCTTAAGATGCTTCCAAGGTAGAAGATCCATTCTTCCAACTAGAAATTTTCTTCTTAACCTTTCACCTTCAACCACTTAAAGATCATTTTCAATTTGACTATTTTACATTCTCTTTTATCTATTTTATAAGATTTTACCCTTCCTAACTTTCAGTAATTTCCCTTTACTGAACTAGGACAACCCTTCAAGTCTCATCTCACCTTCCTTCCAATCTCAAAATATCCATGGACATTTTATCATAAATGGTGATATCATATGCCAACTTATAAAATTTCAGCTTAGGGTGTCTACTCATGAGGTCCTCTAAAATGCATTTGGGGGCCTCAAGAACCTACAAATAAACAATCACACACACTTAATTCTAAGAATACTTCACAAACAACTTAGAAGAGTATGACACAAAAGAATTGACATTGACACCACCTACAGGGTCTTTAGTGGATCCTCACTTTATAGTCATGCCATTGTTCATGACAAGAGGGAGAAGCCCCACCAAGGTCACCTTGCTCCATGATCTATATGAGACTTAAAACTTATCCTCTAATACCATTTTGTCATGTCCCACCTAAGACATGTGACTAGCACGAGAGTGAGCCTATTCTCATCTTGGAACCCAATCTGTTTCATCAAGTCATCACATAAAACATTCTAAAATAGACAAATGAAAGTAAATAATTATTTAAAGAAATCATCCTTCCACATATTCATAGATATCCATATACATAAAATTTTTCTATTCTTTTCCTTTATTATATTTCATCAAAATAATCAAATAATAAAAAAAGTTTAAGAATAATTCCTCAACTCATAATGACAACAATCTAAATCCTAGGTTATCTATACGATCACGGAGCGACTATAGAACAACAAAACAATATATATATATATATATAAATGAGAATTTACTTATCCCTAGATTCAAATGGGGTCTTGAACTGAGAATCTGCTATTCCTTACGTGAATATTGGCCTTCAAATTGTCAACTTTAAAAATGTTAATAAGAGGGGTATAAGTGAACCGTGTGCTCAGTGAGGAGACAATACTACGCTATGATGGAAAATAGTTATCATGCATCATAATAATAACATGCATCAATCATTCACAAACTAATTATAATTCGATACAATATAATCCATAACAGTTCTCAGGAATACCCAAATAAGTCAAATACATCTCAGTATAACTCAAAATAATTCACAACAAACAATGCAATCATATGCACACATTTCATGTACCAACTAGGTTGTCCAGGGTACCTATAGATATTGCCCGTGGTCCTCACTGCATCTGCCCTTATCGCTCCATTTATAAATCTCCACCCTTATGGCTCCTTGTAGAATTTTCCATGGGATGTATCACCATGACTTTCCTTTCTTTTTGAAACACAAGCATAATCACAATCATGATTCCGATCCATAAACAATTATTTTCAACCATAACATACCTCAACTATCCACAAATGATAATTTCAACAATCAAAACTTGTCACATTTCAATATAATCATGATATCACAAGTCAAACACTCATTTATGACATATCTCAACCAACCATAAGTAAATAAATTCAATAATCAAATATACTACATCTCACCTCAATTCACAAATAAATCAAAATCCTTGTCACAATCTCATCATCTATATTGCATCACAAAACCCATGAATATTATTCATATTACGGATATGTTGGCATTGGAATGAGCATGTGTATACTATTGTATGGATATTGATTGATGCTAGATGGTGCACCCCATTATGGCAAGGTCAAGGAGGTAGCTCGGGTGAGCATTGACTCCCAATAGGAGCCTTGACTAGTTAGTAGTGGCAAGCGACCCTCATGGGAAGGTTAGGGAGGTGGCAAGGATGAGCTTTGACTCCTAATATGTGCCTTGACCATTGAGATGATTTTGGGATTAAATATTTCAAGTATTCACAGACTATGTGGAAAGTCCTTATGATGTGAAGATCCAAATTTTGACATTATATTGTGTTGTGTTGAATTATATGTGATGCTTATGGCTTAAATAAGAGATAAGTAAATTGGGAATCTTGTTTTGAAATCATTTTGTTTAGAATAGGAAAGGATTTTTCAATATATTTAACATGATTTCAAAGAGGGGATGGTGGATTGTGCATGCATGCATGGCGTTGAGCTTAGGTGACATATTAACAAAACTTATTAAGCCTACCTATTTATTTAGGCATACTTAAAGTTAAATTTGGGAGAAGTGTTTCAAAATTATGATATAATAGGATTGAATTACCGTAAGAAGGAATAGGCTTGTATGGCATGATGTATGCTTACTCATGTATGAGATGTATGCTATATAAATGGCATGGAAACCAAATATGTCTTCTCTTTATTCTATTTGTGTATGCTTGTATAAGGCATAGAGACTAGGTGCGAATCTTCCCTGGTGTGGATGTTTATGTGTCTGTGTTTTGTATGCATTAATTGAATATATAATCTTAGAGCAGCATAGGTTCTAGGTACGAATCTCCCTTACTATGATCATTTGTGTAATTGTATGCTAACATGAATTCATTGAACTGTTAAACTTCTTGATTTATCTCATGTACATGTAAAATTATCGAATTAAAATGAAGGGGTAGTCATAAAGGGTAAGGCTTACAGTAACAAGAAGAGTAATTACTATGCTAGTCACATGCTCAAGTAGTGAGTTGTGACTGATGATTTCCATCACTGTAACAATGGTTGTCAGTAGCAGAACACGAAAGAGTAGCAAAATCACTCTCTTCTTGCTTCTAAACCTTCTTCTTTCCACTTCAAATCATTCAAGCCTCATTCTCAGTAATTTAGGTCATCAAATGCAAGTTTCTACCAATAAAAAACACTCTAAAACTTCAATCACAAGTTAGGTTCAAGATTTAAATCATTTTTCTCCAAATTTCTTCTAGTTTTGTCTTCCCCCTAACAAGTGTAGATTTCACCATTTAAATCCAAGTTTCTCACTCAAATCAACCTCCCAAATTGTTGAGAACCAAGGAAAGAAGGTTTGGAAGCATGGAACACAAGTTTACAAGCTCAAAACATCCTCAAATTGTCAAAATTTCTCATATTTTCAAGCTAGGGCTGAAGATTTCGAAAATAAGAGAAATATTTAGAAGTTTGCCCTTACCTTGAACCCTAGAGTTTTTCGACGTGGTGGAGGGTCACTGGAGGCTGGAAGTTCATCGAAGATTAGAGGAAACCCAAAGTTTTGAGAGGTTTTGGTGAAGAGAGGTTAGGAGTTGTGAGAGAGAGAGAGAGAGAGAGAGAGAGATGAAGGGAGTGTTGAGTGTGTGTATGTGTTTTATGGCTGAAAAGGAGTTTGAAATTGACTAGGAGTTAGAAATTGTCTAAGTGTGGAGGGTTTCATTGTCAATTTACCACTTTGCCCCTCAACCCTTTAATAAAGAAGCATGGGATCATGGGCAAAATGGAAAATCCCTTGAAAACAAAATTTTATTTACCCAACACACCCCCAATACATAATCTATTTCACCACAAACACACCAACAACACATCAAACAACTCCTCAGCACATTTTCACAAGAACACCTCATTTTCCATATTTTTTCAATTAGGTCCCTCCTACCATTCATACATGTTATTTTAGTTCCCTAGAAGCATCATACACAACTACAAATAATTTTTTTTTACATAAATGAACATCATGCAAACATTAATCATACATTCCCAAACATTACACAATATATACATGTATTTCATTTTGGTCCTTTATCCGAACCTATTTCACAAGAAAACATCCAACAAACATATTACATCAAAGACCATCATTACTATACACACACACGGCACGAACACACAAGCAAATATTAGATACATCACACAAATGGACAAATAGACCACATACATAGGCTACACAACCATGGGTATTACATATTCATTCTTAATAATTTGCTCAATTAAACAAATCACATGTTCCTTCTACATTTAAGAAATTTTGAAAAGAAAGATATTGTAGCAAAGTAGGATATTCCCTCACCTGGAATCCAAGCTATAAATTCTACTTGTTTCTTATGCTCATCACAAGCAAGATGATGTAAATGATTTGAGGAATGTGCCTTGAATCTAAGCTTTTTCAGTAGGTAAGATGTTTTTCAGAGAGAACCACTTGCCGGAGACTTGATTGGTAGAGAAATTTGAGAAAGATTATAGTGGAAGGAGAGTATACGCACGAGAGGGCTAAGTGAATGTGTTCACTCTAGGGAAGAGAATGTCACTACAAAAAAAATGACTTTCAATGGTATTTTTTGGTGGCGACTCTGAGAGTCACCACTAAAAATCTGATTTTCAGTGGCGACTTTCACCCAAAAGTTAATTTATTTTTAAATGAAATAAAAAATAATTGACTTTTGGTGGCGACTCCTATAGTCACCACCAAAAGTTAGACTTTTAGTGGCGACTCTCAAAAGTCGCCACCAAAATTCAATTATTTCTAAATAAAATTAAAAAAAGACTTTTGGTGGTAATTATGAGTCTTTTTTATTGAAAAAAAAATTTCGTGCCAAAAAATAATTTTTGGTCACCTATAGTGGCGACTTTGAAAGTCGCCACTAAAAGATCTTTGGTGGCTACTAAAAGTCGCCACTAAAAGTAACTTTTAGTGGCAACTTTCAAAGTTATCACCAAAAGGCCAAGTTGCCACCATAATACCTCTGGTGGCGACTTTGAAAGTCGCAACTAAAAGTCGACTTTCAAAAAGTCCAAATGGGTCTCAGGTCGACCCGTCGACCAATCCGAGTCTAAAAAAAAATTGTTGTTTACTTTTAGCAAAAGTCGCCACAAAAGACTTTTTGGTGGCGACTTTGTAGTATGGTGGCGACTCTTGGCCTTTTGGTGGCAACTTTGAAAGTTGCCACTAAAGTTTACTTTTAGTGGCGAATTCCAAAATTGCTACTAAAGGTGACCAAAAATTATTTTTGGCACAATTTATTTTTTTAATAAAATAGACTTTTGGTGGTGAGTATAGTCGCTACTAAAGGGTGACTTTTGGTGCGCGACTATGAGAATCGCCACCAAAAGTCAATTTTTTATTATATATATATATATATATGTATATAAATAATTATTTTTTATCTCCTAATCTATTAAAAATAATATATTTCCTTTTTGTTAAGTTAAGATGTTGTTTAATTTCAGTTTTATGATGTTTTTGGTTGAAAATAATTTTAATAGATTATATATATATATATATATATATAATATTTTGTCCTTACACAACACAAATAAAGTGGTGGTATACTGGCAAGATACACATAATTGCAAGTAAGAGACCCATGTTCGAATCTCATGTATGCATATATTTGGTTTAATTTCAAATAAACTTGAATATTGTACAAAAAAAAAATCGAGTCACCCTAGGACAGTGAGTTAGTAGACCAAATAAAATCCACACAAGTTGAATGGGTCTCGGGTCGACCCGAAAAACAAATCCGAGTTCAAAAAAATTGCTGTTGACTTTTGATGGCGACTTTTAGTTACCACCAAAGGTATTTTGGTGGCAACTTTCAAAGTTGCCACTAAAGGTCACTTTTGGTGACGACTTTTAGTCGCCACTAAAGGTGACCAAAATTCATTTTTTTGACACGAAATTTTTTGGCAAAAAAATGACTTTTGGTGGCGACTCCTTTAGTCGCCACCAAAAACTTTTCAGTTGCGAGCTTTTAACAGCAACTTAGTTGCCACTAAAAGTCACCATCAAAGGTGTTTTGGTGGCGACTTCTAGACTTTTTGTGGCGACCAAAAGTCAAATTTTTTGTAGTATGTGTATGGGAGAATGAGAGATTGGGTGGCTAAATGGTTGTGTGTGGTGTAGCCAAAAGACTGTTTTACCCTCAAGACTAAGAGAACGAAAGCTTAGGCCGAGGGCAAAATTGGAACATCTCCAAAAACAAAAGATTCACCCACATAAAACACCGCACACAGATATTATAGCATCATGGTTTTCTCATCAACCCCAAAACTCATCACCAAACTTCTTTTCATAACACATGGACATTCAATTTCCCATTTTATTTCATTCAGTCTCTCAAGGGCTCAAGCACGCATGCCAACATCCACGACGTAGATAATACATCAACCACTCATGGATGCACAAGAATATCATAGTTACATATTTGTTGCACAATATTTCTCAATTATCCACAAGAAACAAATATTTATCATTTTCAATTTATTCCTCTCATATACACATGTACACATCGAACTGGGACATTTCCTCTCATTTGCATTTATCCACCATATTTGTTTGTCATCCATTTGCTAAGGACATTTCCGCATCAAGAAGAATTTTATTTTTTTCCTTTTTTAAATTTAAGCTAGAATATCGTGAAAGGACAATGACTTGAGTGCCAAAAACTAGACAAAAAAATAGATAAAAAATAAACTGTTAAACTCATGGATTTGTAATTTGATCAAGTATTGATCTATACTCGTAATAAGTAAGCCATACATCATATATGTTCTCTCTATAATCTCACCTTCGCATGAAACTCAACGCGTCCATGTGACGAGTACCTCTTGTGATCTCTATCTCCATCGAACAATAAAATCAAAAGAAAACATCGACCTAGACCATTGTATTTATTTGCTTCTATATTCAAAGCATTAAATTAAAGATAAAATTGCAGCCAACAAAGCTGCATATGTGAAGTGATGAAAAAAGTAAGTTGAAACAAAATACTTAAAACTAAATAAATAAATTGCGCTCAAAAGTTCTGAGATAAAAATTGAATTATGCCTTCCCATTGGCCAGACCTTTAGGTGCAGGGTTTAGGTCATCCCAAGCCTCAATCCAAGTGACCATAGCATCTGCCAACTTGTCAAAGTAAGGATCTACCTTGGACAGCTTGTCCTTGACTTGCTTGGCGATTTCAACGTAGCACTTTTGCACAGTGGTACACTCTTTTGGGATATTCATAGTTTGGAAGAATGGGATAATCTCTTCCTGCCAGAATATGCCTTTGTACTCTTTCCTCAGATTTACAAATGGGTTACTAGCCTTGCTGTGATATATGTAGGGAAGACCCGTCTTCACTCCTAATCCCAAATGATCACAGATCACCTGAACAAGCAAAATCATAATCAGCACAGATATCTCAGTTGTTTTTTGTTTTGTGTGAAAAGTAATCAAAAATTAAAAGTAGACGCAAAAACTCACTTTGGTGCACCAGCCAGCCCACATATCGTCGTAGCGTCCAATAGGCTGACCATCGCCCATGAGACCAAAGTACATTGCTGGTCCGATAAGATCGCGGTCGAATGCCAAGTTCATTCCACACATGGGAAACAGAGTGCCCTTTGGTATGGTCAGAACCGCATCCACGTACCTGGTAAGCACAGGGATAATAATCAAACTTGTGTGATCTGTAACTCGGAAAACTAATTTCAAGAGTGTCATACACACCTAGTGTTCCTCTCGAGAGGCTTCACAAGCTGCGTAGGTGCATCGTAGTCTGGGATGTTAAGCCAAAGGCCATGGGAGACAGCAGTTGGAACACCTTCGCGAAGACTGAAAGGGTAGCCACGAACAAAATCTGCACCTTCGCGGAATGGGTCATACAGAGTATTGAAAAACAAAGGAGTCGATGGACAGAGGAGGTTCTTGATATGCTGCTCCAGTGCATTGACTTTCTTCCCTGAAGGATCGGTAGCAACCTAATATTAAAAAAAAAAAAAAGAAATCTTTAGAGAGGTCTTACAGAATTAAGACAGAAATTGAAAGCGAAAATAGAAAACTCACAAAGCAGTCATCGTCAATAGTAAAAATGTACTTCTTCTTAGAGACCATATAGCCGAAGCAGCGGCAAGCGGAGTCCTTGAAGGAAATGCAAGAGGCCTTGGGGCCGAGGATCCTGTTAATGTCATTACGGTTGTAGAGCTCATAATCGAAGCCCTGAGGGACGCCAATGGTCTTGGTAGGGTCACCGTCCTGGACGATGATGAGGTGGTAAGGCTGGAGGAAGGGCCTCCACATCTCGAGGAAGTCGAGGTTCCTGATGGTGGGGATGACGATGTCGAGCTCATCCTTCAGGAGAGGAGTGGGAGCTATGGAAGCATCAGCCATGGCAGAAACGAAGTGATAGGAAGGAAGAGAGAGATAGAGAGAGAGGGAGAGCGTGTGTTGTGTTGTGTGTTGCTACTTTGCTCTCAAGGGGAAGAAATATAAACGAAAGAGGATCGAGGAGCACGTGCAAATCCGCAGTTATCGGCACGAGTGAGGGGTTCAAAGGAAGACGTGTCGGAATGTTTGAGGCAAGAAAGACTTCTTCAAAAATGATTTGCCGAGCCCTAAGGCAACATCAACAATTGTATTTAACTATTTATAGCGGACCACCACTCGCACTAAAAAGAGGGGCTAATATTTGATTTTTTTTTCTTAATATATTTTTAACCCTTTTATATACAATAATTAATTTATTTAGTCCCTAAATTACTATAATTACTTCAATTTCATCTTTTAAAAATTAATGTTTTACTTTAATTCCTAAAGAATTATATTTGTCTTAATTTGATCATTTTTGTTACTAAATTGTAAAATATACTATTGTTAAAATAAGATTTTATCTTACAAAGAAATATTTATTTTGTTGAAATATTACAAATGAAAAATTGTAATCCTCTCTAATAGAATAATATGGTAAGATAACAGTTTTTAAGCACAAATATCATCATTAATAATTCTTAGCGAACATTACAATATATTTTTTTAACTAAATATAATTACAAAATTGATATAGTTCAATCATAACCATTCATTTTATCTTAATTCAATAGTTCACAATATGTCACGTGAATTTCTCCATTTGAAATTTTGATTGTATCGTGCTTTTTTTAAAAAAAATTTGTAGTTACTTATAACTTTTCTTTTTTTTTTCTTTTTTTTAAGTATTGTTAATTTTTTCATAGTTATTCATTATAAATATTGCATGCTATTTATTATTAAAATATATAATTAAAGTTTAAAAACCATGATATCAAATTTTAATATGAAATGGTAAATATTTTTATTAAAATAACAAAAATAACTAAATATCTTTTTTAAATCTTATATATTTTTTAAAAACTTCAATTATATATTATAATAATAAATAGCATGCATTATTTATAAAACATAAATATAATAAATAATTATGAAAAAATTAACAATTCTTAAAAAAAAAAAGAAGGAAAGAAAGAGAAGTTAGAAGTGCTTACATATATTAAAAAAAAAGTACAGTACAATCAAACTCCAAAATTGGTTCTATTTCAATCAACCAGCTTCTTTCTGACATTTTTTTTCATTTTATTGAGCATAAGCTACTGAGCCATTGAGGATTCTGGATTTGCTGCTTGACAAGCAGTCAAAAATTGCTACTTATCACTTTCAGCAACAGATCTGAAAGTTTTGGCGAACGTAAAAACTGTTGCCTTAACTTTTAGCAATGGTAAAAACCGTTGCTAAAAGTGATCAGCAGCAACAAGCAGCAAACCCGGACTCACATTGACGTGTTTATGACAGGCATGTTTAGTTACCGTCTTGCAATCAAGGTCATTTAGCTAGAAATTTTTGAAACAAAAAGTCCTTGGTCTGAATGGAATTTTAAGCAGTCAGGATAGGAATTGATTCAATCTAAATTGCATGTTCGATCCAATCTCTCCCATACAGAAACTGCTCCTTTTCGATTGTTAGTGCATCCAATTACTTGATGGAATTAGATCTTTGAGGTTAAGGGAAGAAAGAAGATCAAAGAGGTACTACGACCCGGGAGTAGATACATTACTGCTTAATTTTTCATTGCTCTGTACAACTTGATTAAAGTCCCCTCGGACTATCCAAGGGCCAACAACATAACTTCCTAGCTTATACAAATAAGTCCAAAAAGCTATACTACTACTAGTCCTAGGTAGCCAATAAACAAAAGTCACATAGCAAAAATTCCCAAGGGAGAGACATTTTGATATGGATCCAAGATTCTGAAACATAATGATTTCACAGGACATGTCCTCTTGCCAGACCAAGACAGTACCACCACTTCTTCCCACACCATGCATCCATACAACACCATTGTGGAAACCAAGCTTGGAAAACTTCCTTCTGGATCTCTCCACCATCATGTGCAGTTTCACAAATTGTTAATATGACATAAAATTATAAAATGTAATATATTTAACTTTGAAAGAGTATGTATTTTCAAAATTGATAAAATAATATCTAAAATTATCTGCTTCTTAATATCTTTGCATGTTTTATTAAAAAAAATTGTATATTTATCATTTTATTAAGACCTAAAAATTGTAAACGCTAGGATGACTTTGTTTTTTGGGTAACAAAGAAAAATAAAAATGACTTTTGTTTAAGTTTTTAACAGTGACATTATATATAATGTTAGTATAATATTTTGCATCTAGGTATTATAGTCATTTATTCTTAATTTCTTTTCATTCCTACACAAATCATTCTAACGAAGGAAACGAATAGTGCTCATGTTCTTTTTTATATCTAACTGAACGATGAAATAGAATGAATTTTTAATTCTTATTTCTATTTCCATTCCCACTAAAATAATTTCAATAATTAAACAATATTTTAGATCCAAATTCAAGGTAGGAGGATCCATGTATGGGAACTGCACACATGGATCCCCACCCTTTGAATGAAAATTTTTAAGTACCAAAGAATTTGATATCTTAAAAGGCTAAGTTCACTATGATCTTACCCTTTTCAAGCAGGTGTCCTCTCACCTCTAGTGTTTGCATCAATATGAAGCTCAAGTTTTATGGTCCAACCTAGAAACAAAGTAAACTTGCCATTCTACTTTTGAACACACAGCATATGAAAGGAACAGAACAAAAAGAGGCACAAGGCATATGAAAAATCTAGACTAACTGGCCCAAAATTTGTCTATTTATTGGAAAGTCATGGGTATCAAGACTAAGGGTATTTTTATGACTAAAAAAAAGACTTAATGTTTTGTAAATGAAGTTTAATACAAGAAGGAAGTAGAATGTAAAAACAATAGAGAGAAATAACATATAGAGAAGAAAAGATATTTCTTATTCAATTGCTTCATAAAAGCCTCTATCTATAGGCATACAATCATAAAGGTAGATAACCCAAAAGCCAAGAAGAATGAGATTCAATAGCTTTAGGAGTTGAGAAACTAAATGGGTATCCACAATAATGGATGAATTCACAACACTTCCCCTTGGATGTCTATTTTACAAGGAATATGTCTCATTAAAACCTTACTAGAGAAAAACACAATGGGAAAAAACCCTAATGAACGAAAAAGAGTACATCATTCTCCTTGTATACTCGCCTTGTTCACAATATCATTGAAGATCTTTGAATCAATGCATTCCAATTTCATATTCTAGTCTTTCAAATGTTGAAGAAGGTAAGGTCTTGGTAAACAAATCTGCCAAATTCTCACTTGAATATATTTGTTGTATGTCAATATCACCTTTCTTTTGAAGTTCATGAGTGAAAAAAAAAATTTGGTAAGATATGTTTTGTTTTATCTCCTTTAATATATCCTTCCTTTAACTGAGTTATACATGAAACATTACCCCTCATATCGTATAGTTGGAGTCCCCTTTCTAGAATATAGTCCACATGTCCCTTGGATTTGTTGAGTCATGGATCTTAACCAAATACATTCACAACTCACTTCATGAATTGCTATAATTTCTGCATGATTTGAAGAAGTAGCAACAATGGTTTGTTTTATATAACACCATGATATAGTTATATCACCACATATAAATAAATAGGCTGTTTGATATTGGGCCTTGTGTGGATCAGATAAATATCCATCATCTGCATAACCAATGAGTTGCAGTCTAGATCCATTTGTATATAGCAATCCCATATCAATAGTACCTCAGAGATATCAAAAGACATGTTTAATTCCATTCCAATGTCGTTGTGTTGGACAAGAGCTAAATATAGCTAACAGGCTGACATCAAAAAGCTATATTAGGCCTTGTATTATTGGCAAGATACATCAATGCACCAGTTGCACTAAGATATGGTACTTTAGGACCAAGAACTTCTTCATTATTATCTCAAGGTCGGAAAACATCTTGTTTCACATCAAGTGAGCGAACAACCATTGGGGTACTTAATGGATGTGCTTAATCCATGTAAAAATTTTTGAGGACTTTTTCTATATAAGTTGACTGATGAATAAAAATTCCACTTCTCAAATGCTTAAATTGTAAACCAAGACAAAATTTTGTTTTTCCAAGATCTTTCATTTCAAACTCTTTCTTCAAACACTCTACTGCCTTTATAATCTCTTCAAGAGTTCCAATAATATTTAAATCATCAACATACACCATAATTGTAACATCCTGCTTTTTTATTTCCTTTAAAAATAATAATACTTCTTCTCTAAATTGATTTACTAAAAACTTTTCAAATAAATTCCTTTCAAATAATTATGAATTTCATTATACATGAGTTTTACTATTTATGAAAATAGTAACTTTATGGAAAAATTCACAGGATAATTTTCACTAATTATATCTGAGTTTGAATATATACAAAAAAATAATAATTTACATAATTTTTGATATTCTCTTTACATCTTTGAATCATGAAGTACTACAAAATATATTTCTACACTTCAATCTCATCATTAATATCATCAAAGAGTTCCCTTTTGCTATTTTTCCTAAAATGATCACTTTTATAAAAGTGAGATATAAAATATCTCAATAGCTAGTCACTTTATTAAAAACATGTAAATACATGAAGAGATCATTTCAGCTATGAAAGCATAACATCACACTGATAATAATTAAATTTCTCTTATTCACTATGTAGAACAAGATTTATAAATAAATTTCTGTAAAAACTAATTATGCATATAGATATTACATATCATAAATAATCATGCTTTTATGGAAGACTAATTACCTTATGAAAAACGAGCCTTAAATATGGATCTAAATCTCTTTTTCCTCTGATATTTCTCATAGTCTTCTCTCTTCTTCTTCTTTCTTTTCTATTTTCGTCTCTTTCTCTCTCTTGTCTCATTCTCTCTCTCTCTTGTTTTCTCTTTCTTTTTCCTTCCCACTGTGCACTCCCATAACACATTCATACATATATATATATATATTATCCTTTAACTTTTCCTCATTACCCCACATGATTTTTTTCTGTGTTTTATTTTATTTCATCATTATCTCTCCCTCTTTTCCTCTCTTCCGTCCATATATACGCACACCTCATACACATCACTTTCTCACTTTTTCTTTTGTTTTTCTTTTCTTCTCCCACTTAACCAAACACACACACACATGTACACCTAATATACAACTCCAAAGTGTCATTATCACATCATCTTTGGCAAAAATAGCAAAAGAATCCTTTAAAAGCTTTTACTTACAAATAAGTCCCTTGTCAAAAGTATGAAAATTCTATTTATATCTCTCAAAAATTTCGTTATAACTATTTTATTCTTGTTTACTTGCTCATTTATTTATTTAGACTCATTTTCTAAGGTAATTAAATTTGGGATATTACATTCTTCCCCCTTAAAATGAATTTTGTCCCCAAAATTCAAGTTAACACATATATACACATATGTAAATTGCAATCACAATGTATATGAAAATATCACAAGTACAAATACCATAATGCTGATTCAGTCAACAGGTATCATTCAATTCAATACATTCAATGTATTTGTATGTATAAATACTACACTTACTAACATAATCAATCTATCATTCATTTTACACAACCGTAGTATTATATTTGTTTGAATTTGCGTATGATTTCTTGGGTGATCAAACCCTTAATCACTTTGCATTATATGTCGTAAATACTTGCATCGAGTAACTTGGGAATTTAACCCTTAAACTCTTTGTGTATAAATGTACTGTAGATAATTATACCGAATGACTTGGGAATTTAACCCTCAAACTCTTTGTGCATATATAACCATAGATAATTGTTTTCCCTTGAATTTCTATCAACAATCATAGCAATCATCACATATTATCAACTGAAAGGTTGATTGTTTAACATTTCAATAATATTGTAAATGAGATTTATATTGTACTTTGTCTAATAATATCAAATTAGTTTAGCAAGATTATTAACTTACCTCGACTTTTGCCCAATTTTACCTTGAACCATCCTTGAAAATGTGTAAGATAATGAAAAGTGGATCACAAAAGCATCCAAGGCAATCTCTCTTTTTTTTTTAGTTCTAATTTTATTTTCCTATAGAATTTAATTTTCTATTATGAAACATATCGTGTTTCATAATACATCATAATCATACATACTTTCTTCTAACTCTAATCCTCTCTATAGAATTAAGAGTTATTACATAAACATAGATATATTCATACTAATAACATTTATAATCACAAATATCACTACAAAAAAAGTGGGTATTTAGTGGCGGTAATTTTCTGGCGGTTTTTAAATACCGTCGGCAAATACAATATTTCCCAGCGGCCATATCAACTGTCAGTAAATGTAAACAATTATTGGCAGTTATGTTACAATCACCGGCGGCTATGGACCGCTGGTACTAGCAATTAAAAATTCTAGCCTCTTTTTCAGTTCGCGCCTGACCGTAAGCTTCTCTCCCTCCATTTTTTTTTATCATTTTCTCCCTTCATTGCTTTGAAAGTTCAAACGCACCATCGCTAGTATTCATTTCTCTATCCATTCCCTTTCTCTAGCCTGCAAAAGCAGTTCAGGTATATCGCGTTACATTCCCTTTTCTGCCTCAAATCTCCTTTCCTTCCATTTTTTAAACTCTTGCTATTTATTTTTTTTCGATTGCCTTCAATTTTTCTGAAATAGGAAGTAGTTTTTAGGGTTTATTGGTCTGTTTAGTCTAGCTTTGTGATGCTTTTGCCTTAGAATGTGTTAAAAATTTATAAATTTAAAGAACTATCTGTAAAATTTTTCTTTTTAACCCAAATTCTGAATCCTTCATTTCTCCTCTGACCACGCAGCAAACGTCATTGTCCACCTGAGGTAGGAGAAGAATAGGAGGTTCATAATCTTGCAGAAAGTCAACTACTGACCCATTTTTGCTATCTCTATTGACTTTTCTGAACTCATAGGGTCCAAGCACAAATTACCCCCCAAAAACTCTTCCTCCATTTTCGACGCCCTAGAGTCCTCTGCTTCACTATCCTCCTGTCTTCCTTTACCCTCTCTTCCTCGAGTCTCTCACTCTTTCACGTTCTCTCCTTTTGTTGCATCTCAATGGGCACTCTGTTTTTGTGCTAAAAAACATAATATTCCCCTCTCTTTGTTCTCTTTCTCAAGCTCTCGAGTGGGTCTCTTTCGTGTGTGCTAGCTAGGGAGTGCAAACCCATATGTAAACAGGATGCGTGAGAGCACAGTAAGCCAACAAAAACTAAATCTATGAGGTCTCTCTCATTGTCAACCGAAATCAGTGTGTGTGTGTGTGTGTGTGTGTGTGTGTACGCCTAGCAAAAATGAAGGTGAGTGATAGACTGTGTAGGCTGTGAGGGACTTAACCGTGTGTCTATGGGAGCTAGCTGTGGCTAAGGTGTGCGAAAATGGAAGCCAGAGAAAGCTGGAGATTGTGTTTCCCTATACTAGTGTGTTTTCCTACACTGGTGTGTTTTGTACTCATATTTTACACTTTTGTCCATACAAGCTTTAGCTGGATTTCCTTTTTTCATTATCTGGAGTACATTGGTCTTGATGAATTAGGCTTTACTACTGTAGGCTATTAATGTATGGATTTTGATGTTAAAATGATTCTTTATTGTTGGATATTATACCTCCCTTTCAAAGATCTTTATGGTGTTATCATTTAGGCTCTAAAGCAAGGCCAATGCGTATTAAAAAATGTGTAAGACTACTTTTGTTTATTTTTGGGGTTTTTTTTCCCACAATTGTGGTAAATTTTGTTGGTCATGACTTGGAAAGCTAATTACTCTCTCCAAGTTTTAGCTTCCATTATTTATCTACCTGTCTCTTAATTGTAATGCCTGCATTTCCTCTCTCCAAGTTTGATGTATATTACTTTTAAAATTTTTTCTTTATTATATGTTTTGATATCTTTTATGTGCATTTTACACCATTTGTTCATGGTAGCATTTATATTCCTTTTCCATTTGTTTAGGTCCTCTTTCTAATGTACCATTATATGTATAGATGGTTCAACATTTAGTGTGTTGGCAACTTCCAAGTTGTTGCAAAACCAGATCTCCCTCCAATGCATGAATATTGGCATTTCAGATCTGGACTTGATCACTACATCTGGATAATTGGAATCAAATTTTCCTATTTTCATCCAACAGTAATCTCTTATGCTAGTCAGTGTGATGGATCTTACTTGATTTTATAATCCAACTATTATAACTTTGAATTTTTTTGATATTAGGTTGAGAAATGGATGGAAAAGTTGGAGGAAAGTGAAACCAAGAGGAGAATCACAATCAAAACAAGCATTGTTTCAGTTTCTTCATTTGTGAGTTACATGACCTATGAAAAGATTATTATTTGCTTTAATTGTTGGCTCTTCAGTTCTGATCTTTATCTGATTATTTTATTCTTATACATAGACCAAAAGGATTAGTTAGAAGAGATGTGGACGTTCACTATGATAGGAGAGAGACACAGTACTTGGAAGTATGTGTAGTTGTTGACATAATGATTAAAGAAAAATGATGAAAAGAAGGAAAAGTGGTTATTGATTGGGAGAGGATATGAACTGGATCTGCACTTTGGAAAAATCTTCGGGCCTAAATCTAGACCCATCTTTCATCTTCAAACTTGACCCAAATGGGTTATTTTAGCAGGTAGTTATTAGGTATGGATATTTTGATAATCTCTGTGACTAAGACACTTGATTTGGAATCATCATAATCAACTCAAAAGACTATACTTGTCTCTTAATTGTAATGCTTGCGTTTTGATTTATAATTTAAAACAAAAAAGTAATTACTTGTTTTATAATTTTTTTGTGTTTCTTTGGTTCTGAATCTTATCAAACTAGAAGTTACGTTAGTAATATATTAAGAAACACATGAAGGGAGGAATAACAAGTTTGGAACTTCAAGTGGGCATGAGATATGAATAATAGAAAGCATACAGGTGTTGTGGTGGTAGTGCATTTACTGTACACATGGAGGGAGGAATAACAAGTTTGGAACTTCAAGTGGGTATGAGATATGAATAATAGAAAGCATACAGGTGTTGTGGTGGCAGTGCATTTACTGTACAATATATATATATATACCGCCATGTATGTATGTTCGATTATTCATTGTTGTGCTATAAGAATGAAAAATAAGATCAATCAATTTATTGGTTATAATTAAAAGACATTTATCTTGTTTTCACAAGTCTGCACTTTTATAAAATGAAGCTTGAGCTTTTGAATTGGAGTTGATAAACACAAATTAGTTGTACTCTCTTGTCTCCTCTTTGCTACTCGCTTTGTTAGATTTGAATTATTAGAGCTCAATTTGTTTTTTTTTTCTTTTTTGTTTTGTATTTCCTTGATACACTCAAATTATGTTGGTTTTGTTTTCTAAGATTTCGCTTCTTCTATTTCATGGAATAGAACTGAATAAGATAAGTGTGTGAGAGTGATATATTGGAAAGAAAATAGATGCAAGAGAGGTAAAGAAAAGACATGGTTCAATTTGCGTCTTGTTGTGGTTCAGATTATTCCTATGGTTCTTCCTCTAAAATAAAATTGAGGATAGACAAATTAATGTGTGTATGATTTGTTGTAACATTGCTTTAGCTTCAATGATTATGATTCATTGCTCTATTCCAATAATTGAAAATATGTTTTAAATCTGTTTTCTGATTGATGATAGAAAAATATGTTTGCTGTAAAAGTGCTTTAGCAAACCATCCTTTTGGTCCTTATTCTTGTAGTCTTTATTTTACCATTCATATTGTATCATACACATAGAAGTTTGGTCCTTATTTGATTTGAAAGTCTGTTGCTGCTATAATTCATTGCTAACCCACTTAATTATATTATAAGTTCAGTCAACTTTTTGCTTTTGGAGATAGCTTTTAACCGTTGAACATGTAAGCCAACACCAATAGAATTCTGTCTTCATAATTATTTATTATTAGTAAATTTCCATTAAATGTAACATTACTGATTTCCTTTATTTATTTTTTTTTAGGGAGGTGCATGTGAAGCACATCCTTCCACGTCATGAAGCCGTGCTCCAAATAGTTGTAGAACTAACTAGAATTTGTAATCTTGTGCATGTAGTAATGTTTACTTGAACAATATTATGTATAACATTTATTATACATTTTACTTTAATTAAAATATGCATGATTTTTATTGCTTTAGTATTTATATTTAATGTATAATTTGAAATTTTAATAATGGTTGGTGTTATAGATTAAATAATTTTATTAAAAAAAAAGTTAATTAGCGGCAGTTACAGAACTGTCGCTAAATTGAAAAAGAAAACGTAACATTAGCGGCGGTTGGAAAAAACCGATGCAAACTTGCCAATTAGTGATGGTTACAAGCATTGCTAAATACTAATTTTTTTGAAAAAAAATCTATTAAAAGAAACCGCCACAAACAAAAGCAAGAACCGTCACTAAATGTTAACGGCGGTTATTATGGCGGTAACAAAAACCGTCGCCAAATGCTTGCTGGCGATTATTCCGGCGGCCAAAAAAACCGTCGCCAAATGCTTCCCGAAGCATGTATCCACGACGGTTTTTTCGCCGCCAGACAAACATTTAGCGGTTGTTAAAAACTGCCGGGAAATGCAAAAAAAACCGCCGAAAAATGCAGATTTTTTTGTAGTGTATGAAATAGAATTCCATATCATTTTTGTAAAATTTCATTTTCAAAGATATTTTTAGAGAGAGAACAAATACATGGATAATTCATATAATTATAAGAAATATAAACTTTATTTATAATTCAATGTACACTTCACTAGATACTTGCTTTTCTAGAGATAAATATCTCTATTATGTCTATCTAAATTATTACACTCAAAGTGAATTCTAATTCAACTTCGACATACCTTTCTTTTTTATAAATTTAGGCTATAATGATTTCTTATATGTAAAATATACTGGCCAGGCATATATTACAAATAAGACTCCATTATTTTCTTTATTCATCAAAAGATACTTGGTATGTCTTTATTCATCTTTAATCAAATTTCTATATGACTTACTTTTACTCAGATATTCTTCTAAATCTCACTTAATCATAACAAACATTCACAGCAACTCAAACACAAACATCATAAAAATAATACTTTTAACAAATCAAACAATTACATGTAAGTATTTTCCTTTCCATAAGATGGCAAGACCTTTCCCTCTGATACCATTTTGTAACATCCTACATTTTTATTTCCTTTAAAAATAATAATATTTCTTCTTTGAATCGGTTTACTAAAAATTTCCACATCAATTCCTTTCAAATAATTATGAATTTCATTATCATTATTCATGAATTTTACTATTTATGTAAATAGTAACCTTACGGAAAAACTGACAGGATAATTTTCACTAATTATGTCTGAGTTTGAATATATACAAAAAAAATAATAATTTACAACTTTTTTTAATATTCTCTTTACATCTTTGAATCATGAACTACCACGAAATATATTTTTATACTTCAATCTCATTATTAATATCATCAAAGTCTTCTCTTTTGCTATTTTTCCTGAAATGATCAATTTTCTAAAAGTGAGATATAAAATATCTCAATAGCTAGTCACTTTATTAAAAATATGTAAATACATGAAGAGCTCATTTCATCCATAAAAGCATAACATCACACTGATAATAATTAAATTTCTTTTATTCACTATGTAGAAAAAGATTTATAAATAAAATTCTGTAAAAACTAATTATGCACATAGATATTATAAATCATAAATAATCATACTTTTATGGAAGACAAACTACCTTATGAAGAACGAGCCTTAAATATGGATCTAAATCTCTTCTTCCTCTAATATTTTCCATAGTCTTCTCTCTTTTTCTTCTTTCTTTTCTATTTTTGTCTCTTCCTTTCTCTTTTCTCTTTCTTTTTCCTTCCCACCGTGCACTCCCATAACACATTCATACATACATATATATACATATATATATATATATATATTATCCTTTAACTTTTCCTCATTACCCTACATGATTTTCTTTTGTCTTTTATTTTATTTCATCATTATCTCTCCCTCTTTTCCTCTCTTTCGTCCACATATACATACACCTCACACACATCACTTTCTCACTTTTTCTTTTGTTTTTCTTTGCTTCTCCCATTTAACCAAACACACACACACCTAATATACAACTCCAAAGTGTCATTATCACATCATCTTTGGCTAAAATAGCAAAAGAATCCTTTAAAATCTTTTACTTACAAATAGGTCCCTTTTCAAAAGTATGAAAATTCTATTTATATTTCTCAAAAATTTTGTTATAACTATTTTATCCTTGTTTGCTTGTTCATTTATTTATTTAGACTTATTTTCTAAAGTAATTAAATTTGGGATATTACAATAATAATAACAAATCCTAAATTTGCTTTCTTTATAAAAACACATGGACATATGTGGTCATTTTATAACCATCCTTTAACAAATATTCACTAAGATAGTTATGCCACATTTGTGTAGACTGCTTTAATCCATATAAAGATCTTTGTAATTTAAATGAATAAAGTTCCTGAGATTTCAAATTATATGCTTCAGGAATCTTAAATCCTTCTGGAATTTTCATATATACATACATATATATATATATATATATATATATATATATATATATATATATATATCACTATCAAGTGAGCCATATAAATAGGTTATAACAACATCCACAAGATGCATATCAAGTTTTTCATGTACTGCTAGACTAATGAGATAACGAAATGTAATTGCATCTACCACAGGAGAATATGTGAAAAACCTTATGCAACAAGTCGTGATTTATAACTCACAATTTCATTTTTCTCATTTCTTGTACGTACAAATACCCATTTGTACCCAATGTAATACCTTCAAGTGTTTGAACTATAGGTCCAAAAACCTCACATTTTTTAAGTGAATCCAATTCTGCCTGAATTGCGTCTTTCCATTTTTGCCAATCACATCTATGTTGACACTCACTGACAAATGTAGGTTCATGATCCTCATTATCATTCAAAATATTAAGTGCTACTGTATACATAAAAGTGTTGTTGACAACTGTTTCTTTTCGATTTAATCATTTCCTTGTAGATACATAATTTATTAAGATCTCTTCATTTTCATCAATTTTAGGTACCTGAATAAATTCTGGAAGTACTTTGTTTGTTATGTCTCTAGACTCTTCAAGAGCATCTATTCCTTTAATGTGCTGATATTCAATAATTGATTCTTTTCTTTCGTAGGGATTTTTGTCTTTTGAACCGATTGGTATACCATGCTTCTGATGTGCTTTAGACTCTTTAGCAATTTTACTAAGGGATTGTCCCTTGGGGAAATCAACTCGTACAAGAGTATTTATAGCTAGTATATGTGATTCATCATTCTCTTTAGGTAATACATCTGGCAGTTGATTTGCTATATTTTGTAAGTGAATTATCTTTTGAACTTCAAGTTTACATTGTTTTGTGTGAGGATCAAGATATGATGAAGTATTCCACATGATTTCTTTGACCAGCTGTTTTTCATTTTCTTCCCCTAATGTTGGGATGACTAATTCATCAAAATGACAATCGGCAAAACGTGCCATAAATACATCACCTGTCATTGGCTCAAGATATCTTATAATAGAAGGAGAATCATATCCAACATATATTCCCAATCTCCTTTGAGAACCCATCTTAGTGTGTTGTGGTGGGGCTATTGGAACATATATAGCACACCTAAAAATTCTGAGATGGGAAATATTTGGCTCATGACCATAAATAAGCCAATTGTAAATGGGAATATTTATGATAACTTGTTGGTCGAGTTTGTATTGGTATTGCTACATGTAAAATTGCATGTCCCCAAATAGAGACAGGGAGCTTGGTTCGCATAAGCAAGGTCTAGCTATTAATTGAAGTTGCTTGATAAATGATTCAACTAACCCATTACATAATGTTCAACATTTATGCCAATCAACATACAATAGTCAATGAAGCTTGTGAAGAAAATTCACCAACATTATGAAGGCGAATGGATTTAATTGTATAATCTGGAAATTGTGCTCTTAATCGAATTATTTGAGCAATTAATCTTGCAAATGCTAGATTGTGGGTTGATAGCAATAATACATGAGACCATCTACTAGATGCATCTATTAATACCATAAAATATCTAAATAGCCCACATGGAAGATGAATAGGTCCACATATATCACCATGTATACATTTCAAAAATGTTGGAGATTTAGTATCAACTTTAGCTAGTGATGGCTTAATAATCAATTTGCCTTAAGAACAAGCAGCACATGAGAATTCCTTACATTGAAAAATCTTTAGGTTTTTCAATGGGTGTCCATGTAAATTTACAATAAATTTTTGCATCATTATTGATCCAGGATGTCCTAACTGGTCATGCCAAATAGTGAAAGCTTTTGAATCAATAAACTTTTGGTTTATCGTAACATGTATCTCAATTGTACTAATTCTTGTATACAATCAGAAAGAAAATAGGTAATCTTTCTAATACACTTTTCTTACCTAAAACAATGCTTGTAATATAAATGTATTCATTATTTTCCTCACATATCGACTCTATGTGATATCCATTACAATGAATATCTTTGAAACTCAACAAATTTCTTTGAGATTTAGAAGAGAATAAAGCATTATTAATGATAAATTTTTTTCCTTTCGGTAGTATAATTTTGGCTTTTCCAAAACCTTCAATTAGCTTTGTACTACCAAAAATTGTAGTAACATATGCTTCACCCCTTTTTATTTGAGAAAAATATTTTCTATTTTTAAGGATAGTGTGAGTTGATGTGTTGTCTACAAGGCATATGTCATGACCCCCGGAAGAGTACATGACTGGTATGGTGGAGAGAGAGAGATCTGACAGCCGCAAGCCTTAAGGACCAACACCATGACCGTAAACATGACAAAAATCAAAAGCACGCATCGACAAAAAATCTCTTTGATTATAAAGATAAATTTCAAATTTACAAGACCTATTTGTTCACATTCTCGATACCAAGCACACAATATCACAAATAGATCCCCAACAATTCAAAATAAAAGTTAACGATCATCCTAATTAAGGGAAACATATCTTCGCCTACCCAATTACAGAGCACATCTAGAGAAATAATAGGAAATAGGGAGGACCAAAAGGGAAAAATACCCTAGGAGTTGCACAATCTACAGGTCACATAAACCTCCTTGGCTACAGGTAGATCTAAAACAAAAAGAAAGGCATAAGCATAACTCAGCGAGGAAAAATCAGCTACTCATACAAACAATACATATATATATATATATATTCAAGAGCAAACTAGTGCATGCAGTGAATTGAGAATTTATAGTACCGGAATTATCATCCCACCCTTATCCTACTCATCATATGCACAGTATCATGAGGCCTAGATGGATCAAGCGTCCACCCTTATCCTCTAACAAAATCCTCCCAAAACTATGTTCGCGAAACAAATGAATAATTCATAACAACATTTAATATAACATCCATTACATCATCATTGCAAAAATTTTCATCCCCATTAATTACAACTAACAGTTCTATAAAGATTTTTATAAGAGGGAAGCACATTGTTACTCTTCTTAATTTAATCAGAAACAATTTAACATATGCATAAGAAAAACAAGAGTAGATTTTACTTACTTCAAATGAATTACCTTACCCGTTCCCTTTAATTAAGTGGTTTAACAAGCTTATAGGAGTGAGTGAGAAGTACAAAGGCAAACCATAACCCTTTGAACAAGAAATAAAGAAAAAGGAAGTTTAAAACATAAAAATTGCAAGAAAGCCTAGGAGGTGGCACCTCAGGCACCCGCATTGGCGCCCTAGGTTCCACCCAACAAACTCTCTGTTTGGGTGGCACCTTGATCACCCATGCTGGCACCCAAAGACACCACCCCTCTAACTTTCGGGTTGTTAGGGCCTTGGGCGCCAGCCACCCAACACCACCAGGGTTGTTTAGTTCAGGGTACCTTGGGTGCACCCATGACTGGGCAGCCATGGATGACCATGAAAACCTCCCAAAACTTCCATCTTTTTACTCCCACTTGGCTCACGCTTATAGGGGACAACAGGGGTTGGAAAAATTGCTAAGGGAGTATGTAAAGATCAGCCTAAAAGTTAAGAACAATCAAGGTTTCACCACTCAAACCATCACTCAAACCTTTTCCTAGGGTTCCTATCATGAACACACTAAATCTTTTCATCAAACTTTCTCATCTTTGCCATCTATGATATACTAAGGACTAACCAGCAAAGTGAATCAGCAATTTCAATCATATATTTCCAAACCTTTCTGCCTACACAATTTTCTACCCAACCATTCTACCTAAAGAAACTCCTTAGGGTTTCTTTCTAAACAAAGGGAAGAAGAGGAAGAAAAAGAAGAAAGTTGAGACTCTTACCTTAGGAAAAGTCAAGGATGCAAGGACGCCTACAAGATCAAAGACATATCATCTTGAGATATTTGAGAGTCAAAGAGAGATCGATGGGATATGGAAGGAAGGGAAAACTAAAGTAAAAAAAAAAAAGAAATGGGGAAGATGGGTTCAAGTAACAAAAATATAAAATAATAAAATACCCACATTTTCCCACATGCCCAAATGTTAAGTGTGGGTTCAAAATTGCTCTTAATAAAATAAGGGAAGCCACATTAAATACTTACAATAACAAGAACACTCTCACATATTTCACAATATCATACTTCATAAAGGAATCATTCAAGCATAGCAACAACACATATAAACACCACAAAAGTAGAAAAATAAAATAATTAATAATAATAAAATGTAAGAGTTTCCTTACTTAATAGGGACAAGGGGTATTACAACATATATCTTTATCCATATTTTCTTCAATTAAATAAATAAAGAAATGTAAGAAATATTACAAATTAAAGAAACATTAGATATAAACAGAAATCATACTTAAAAAAATTCATATAAAATTAAAATCTTACATTAGGTAAATTTGCAATCATATAAGTAATCCAAAATAAAATAAGTTTAGTAAACTTATTTTTGATATTCCTAGTCACCAGCAATACAAATATTTTGACATCCAAGTGTGTAGTATTTATAGGATCATTGGCAAAGTCATCATATAGATTAATAAATTTTGTTTCAATGGCTATCTCCTTTTGTTTTATTGATACCTAATAAAGATCAACAAGATGTTTAGCCATATGACTGATACATGACCAATGTCCATTCATACCGCAACCATAACATGAACTTTCTGCATGCTTCCTTTTTTCACTTATGCCTTCTTGTTTTTCTTCTTTTTTATTCCTCTTTTGATGGTAAGGAACATATGTCACACCCAGTTCCAGGGACATGACTGGCATAGCGATGGAGCTTATACCACCATCGTAAGCCTATTTTCTTTCACATTTAGCATGCACAACATCAATATAATAATAGAATAAATCCTAGGAGTCCTACTCATTACAGAGCGAATCAAGAACCTAGACGTACCCGACATCAATATCAACTCGAAATCAAGAAGGGTTGAAGACACAGAAGCTCCGCTACTCCTCATACGAAGTTCCACAAAAGAAAGACCCGCAAGGGGCACAAAAAAAAGGGTGAGTATGAAAATATTCAATGAGGGAAAAGCACTACCATAAAGATTGCCACCACTTGCCACTCAAAGGAGTAAGGCATAGAAGCAACGTCCCATCCACAACACTAGACCATGGTTTTATTCCACATAACCTACATGGCCAAGAAGGAAAAATCTAATATAAACACATAGTATCACCGAATCACATTCACAAGTAGATTACAGATCTAGCATACAAACATTAAGCCAAAAACTAAGGTAGAGCTTTCTACCGTTTCACCACTTAAGCGTATATATATAATTGTATTAATAAAAGTAAAGCCAAAGTCCACCCCAGAACACATGAAGTAATAACTCTTTAATTTAGCAAAATCCAAGTTTACAATATGTCTACCGTTCTAAGACAATAACAAAAATGATTATGAGATGCCCGCCATTCCAGGGCAATAATGAAAATAATAGAGTGATGCCCGCCATTCCAGGGCAATAGAAATAATAAAGAAATGCCCGTAATTCCAGGGCAATAATGAAAATAATTATGTGACGCCTGCCGTTCGAGGGCAATATTAAAAATAATAAAGATATACCCGTTGTTCTAGAGCAATAATGAATGTAATAGAGTGATGCTCACCGTTCAGGGCAATATAAATAATAAAGAGATGCCAGCCATTCCGGGGCAATAATGAAAATAATAGAGTGATGCCCGTTGTTCCAAGGCAATATTAAAATAATAAAGATATGCCCACCGTTCCAGGGCAATAGAAATAATAAGGAGATGCTCGCCGTTCCTAGGCAATAATGAAGATTAAATACAATTGCCTCTTGGCAAGCAATAGGAATATGATTTACATGAATCCACTATAACCATCGCATGTGATCAATTATAATTAAATATTACTTTAGCAGCACCAATATTCAACCAAAGCAAGCATAACACAATACTATTCAATTAACTATTAACTAACCTACACATATTCATAGGCCATCTAGACTTTTGTACCATTTATTTAGTCATAGTGCAATAGAGTCATAGACTCTTTGAGCTATTACTAACTCATTCGTGATTGGCCTATCTCATCGATAGCTATCTTCAACACGTAAGGGATCACACAATAGAAGTAGAACAATAATTCCAATATGGCAAAGAGCCATTCATCCACATTAAATAATCCATTACATCATGCTTATTCAAGGCCCGATATAGTCACATATTATTCCACTAATCGTAGCAAGACTCTTCCACATTGCACCAGCTCCCGCAACTGTAGTCATCCTTAGAAATATTGAGAAGGCTATATGATTCCTTTCCAATTACTTCAACACACTCAAGTTATGTTTTAGACAAAGGAAGTATATACATATATACATATATATATATATATATATATATTTATCCATCACACTTGTATGTAATCGTTTCTTGGAACATCTAACCAAAACCACAAAGCATTCATACTATTCATACCAATCTCATCACTTGGAGGTGTAAGCATGACATATTTATAATAAAGACTAGAATGGAAACAAACAAGGTAGAGTAGAAGCTCCCTCACCTGAGCATGGAGCACTTACGACCACTAAATAATGTCCTCGCCAAGTCCCGAGTCGACAAATCATCTTTCAACAACTACTAACCGAGTTAGTCATGAGAAAAAAGGGTTAAAATTACATTTCAGTTTTTGTTAGGAGACTGGCACCTGGGGCGCCGGCCCTTCAACTCTAGGCCACAAGCCAGAGGCTTGGCGCTTGGGGCATCACCCATGGCGTCTTGGGCACCAAGCAGCAGAAATCTAAATATCTACTCAGATTCGACGCTTCTAGCCTCGAAATCAGCCATTCATTATCGTAAATAATTTAAAGGGATATAGATTAAATCTCCTAAGTCACTCAGATTAATTTCATTACATGATAATGCATAAATAAAATTTCATCAGGCTACAAAATAGGGAAGTTCTCACCATTAATTCTGACCTTTAGTTACTCCTATGGTCATAACTCTTAAACAATAAAAAAATTTCAAATAAAACTTATGCCATTAGAAATTAGACTCAAAGAGATTTCCAACGGTATAAGATTTACCAAAAATGGAGTCTGGACGAAATTGTTACGACTATTTGAAGATCGCATCCGAATCTCTGGGCTGGTAGGCGCCTGGGTGCCATCTCTGCGCCTCTAAAATCCTTTGGCTACTAAACCATGATGCCTAGGCGCCTCGGTTGGTGCCTAGGCCCCCCGGGTCTGGGCAGCCATTGATGAAGTTCAAAAATAGCTCTATCCTTGCCCAAACTCCTATCCTTTGGTCCCAATCTTCCATAGGTTCCACTTGGGTGTTTTTGGTCAAGTTAAAGACACTAAAAGCACCCCAAAAACTTAGAAATTCAAAGTCAAAGATCAAAATGAAAAGAGCTCAAGAAATCATCTAAAATCTCATTCTTTCCACAATTTAAATTTCTTTCAAGGGTCCTTCCATATCCATGTATGGTTTTTCATTTACCATCAATTAAGGACAAATAAAATGCACTAATTCATCCATGGATTTCCCCCAAATTTTCCTCATATAGGTTTTGCCTCTTGAATAAAAGAAGAAGGAGAAGATGAAGGTAATAATTCACTTACCACAACTCCCAAGCTTCCTTAACTTCAATCCTCAGTCAAATGCTTGGCTAGAAAGCTGGAGGAGGTGCCTTTTGTGGCATGGCCAAAGAGAGGAAAGGAGACAGTTTTGGGAGAGGCTGAAAATGAAAAGGGAATGAGAGGAAAGAGATAGGTGTTTAAGATAGTGGGGTGTGGGCCCCACCTTCCTCTTATCAAAAGTCATATTACTTAGGATCTTGTGAAATAATTAGAAGAATTGGTCAAGGTTAAGATAATCAACCATACTTCTATAAAATATCCAGTCCATTTTCACCAAAAGCCAAAAACTATGCATTCATTCACTTTAGTCCTTTTCGATGCCCCAAGATCTACTTTAGCCTTAAATTTAATATTCACAAGGTACTGGTTTCATAATCCCATTCTCATAAAACCCATTCTCCCTTACAATTTCCTATTCGGTCCTCGCCCAAGAGTACTCTATGTTTTCCTTTCTTTTCAATTTAATCCATGCACATTCTTCTTACACTCTCCACCTATGTTTTATTTCTCATTGTAAATCATACTTGCTCAAGGGTACATCTTAGATCTCATTAATCTTTAGGACCCGTATTTCTTTAGTTGAAGCTCCTTAGTTAGCGAAAAATTTTCTTTTACCCCAAATTTACGCACCTTAAATCACACAGTAATACCTGGGGTATTAAACATACTTATGAGAAGAGGCATTATTTCTTCCTCGGCCACATCCATGACCTCGGCCATGACCATGTCCTTGTCCATTATTAATTATAATCGCATTCACTTCAAGGAATAGAACGAAACCAGTTGGACGAGCTTCATGATTTTTCATTAATAGCTCATTATTTTGTTCAGCCACAAGAAGGCATGAAATCAATTGTGAGTATTTTCCAAATCCCTTTTATCGATACTGTTGTTGCAGGAGCACATTTGAGGCATGAAAGGTAGAGAAAATTTTCCTTAACATATCCTTATCAGTAATTTCTTCTTTGCATAATTTTAATTGAGAGCTAATACAAAACATTGAAGAGTTATACTCACTGACTATTTTAAAATCTTACAATCATAATGCATCTAGTCATAATGAGCTAGCCTTTGGAAGAGTAATAGGTTTTTGGTCATACCTTTCTCTTAAATTTTTCCAAAGATCAAATGAATCTTTCATAGTAAGGTATTCAGATTTTAGTCCTTCGTGAAGGTGGTGACAAAGCAGATTTTGCATTAATTTATCATTTCCTTCTTTAATGGTGTCTCCATGACCCATTGCATCAAGATGAGTTTTAGCATTTAGTATCCAAGATTAGTTCTTGCATGAAATATCAAGAGCCACAAACTCAAGTTTTGTAAGATTTGACATGATTCTAAAATTAAATAAAACAAAACTAGTGAAAATTTCTCAAGTAAGATAGAAAAATCTTACCAATACAATTTCTTCCTGTGATTTGAAAATGAATGGCCAAGAGCAAACTTGTGCTAATAACGAATTGTAAATGAAGTTTTATACAAGAAGGGAATAGAACGTAAAGACACTGGAGAAGAAAAAATATTTCTATTTATAGGCATACAATTGTAAAGGTAGATAACAGGAAAGCTAAGAAGAATAAATGAGATTCAATGGCTTTAGGAGTTGATAAACTAAATGGGCATCCACAATAATGGATGAATTCATAACATAATGGTATTTTTATGACAAAAAAAAGACTTAAGATATTTTTTTTAACATTGATATATTGTAGTATTTTAGCTCTTAAAAATATCATTAAAAAAACACCCTCTTAAATAAAATCTTTGTCAATTTATTTTTAATATCTTGCAACTAAGTAAAGGAAAAAATATTTTTCTTTCCTTAATTGTCTAGCTATTCTAATGTTGTCCCCTTATATTTTTTGTCCATTATTGTTAGTTTGTTTCTTAACTGTGCTAATATGACTTTTTGGAAATTCTTGCATCTTTTGGTCACCCAAAAGAAAATGTAATATAAATTATAAGTGGCTTCTTAGAGCTTCTTCAAAGGTTCTAAAAAATAAGAACTCATTCATAGTGAGTTTCACCATTATAGTGCACTAACATGGCTGACACATGTGAGAACCATTCTTCTATAAGCAAATGGTTCTTAGAGCAAAAAGCCAATAAAAAAATCATAAAATAGCAGAAAATGGAGAGCTGTGAGACCCATTGCAAAATGAAAAGGTAACTTGTGGGACCTACTGGTGAGTTTTTTTTAGAGTTGCACCATTGAAGTGGAGAGTAGCTTAAAATAAAAATTATGGCTATGTAGGACCCATAAAAAGAGAACTTAAGCAACTCATTAGAGTTGCACCATTGGATATGCTCTTAGTTTCTTTTATTTCGAGTTTTAAAGTTAAAAAAAATACTACTACACTGTACAATAATTACCACACATAGGGATGACAATGGGGCCCCAGATTCAAGGACCCCTACATTCGGGCCCTGTCGGCAAAGATTTTTCTCCCATGGGGATGGCGACGGGGAAAAAAAATCCCCCTGAAAGTGATTCAAGGATGAGGATGGAGATCACACTCCCCACCCAACGGGTCCCTGTCCTCAAAGGGCATTTTAGTAATTTCACTAAAATTACTAAAATGCCCTTAATATATATACATTAATTATATATCTTAAGGATATTTTAGTCATTTTGTAGTTAAAATTAATATGACTTTAATAAAAAAAGAAAACACTAAATTCCACTAATCTCATTCCTCCAACCCAATTCGACGTTCATCACTCACTAGAGTTCAAATTTCCCTCACCCCTTAGCCATCTTCCTTCGTGTATTCGTCTTCCTGGTCTCGCCATCACCATCATGCATTCTGCTCTCTATCCTCGTCAACCTGTGTTCTGGCTCTGCTATCCATTCTTGCCATCATGCTCATGCATTTTGAGTGTTTTAGTAAAAATTCTCTACTAAGTGCTAACCTTAATAAATTACCAATTTGTGTCTTATTTATGCAAAGCGTTGAAATCTTAAATACTCATGCATCATATCCATAGTTATCGAAAATGCCTAAAAATCCACTACACCAATGCATCAAGTTTTCCCTGGTTCAATGTAGTCCCAATATCGTCTTACTTCAAATTACTAGATTGATCCATCTGAATGCAAAATATATCACTAAAGTAAGAAAATTTCAAATAAACAGGTATTCCCTGGTTTAATGCAATCCTAATATCTTTTTAATTTTTTTTAAAATAACACCACGAAGAGCGAGGAACAAGGATGGAAAAAAAATTTTCTCCCCAATGGGAATTGGGGACGGGGACCGTGGTAGGGACTGGGGATGGAGCAGGGGTGGAGAGCCATGCTCCCACTTTTTGTAGCCCATATCATTCCTTAAAATTACACACTCATTTAATGAGTTAAAATTAAAAAAAATTATAAAAAGTTATTGCAATGATTCCAAAATCATATCAGATCACCGGTTAGACCGGTTGGACTAGTGACTGGCTGGGGGTCTGATCCGACTGATGAACCAGTTCTTAACCAACCAAATCGGTAGATCTGGCCGAGTGACTGGTAGAACTGGGTCCTTCTTTTTTTTTTTAAATAAAAAATCAGTTCCAACCATTGCCATCTCTTGTCGCCACCGATTTGTAGCTGTTGCCATAGTTGAAGAATGACACAAAGAAAAAGAAGGATACGGCCGAAAAAAGTGCTTTGCGTAGGATCGGAGATCAAAAGGAAGAGAATGTGTGAAGAAGAGAGAGAGAGAGAGAGAGAGAGAGAGATGGAAGGAAAGGGAAGTGAGGTGAGGAAGGAAGCAAAAGGTTTAGGGTGGAGTAGATGATTTGCCTATAGTAGTCTCCATTTTCCCATACCGTGAAAAGCTACTGCCTCACTTAATGTTTATTGTAGCACGCCACCGGCCTTGAAAATGGTTCTTCTCACGTGCTCTCATTCTCTCTTTTTCACTTAATAATTATTTTTATAATTATAAAAAATTAAATATTTTAAAAATAAAAAAAAGAGAACATAACTTTAAAATATTATAAAAATAAAAGTATTATTTACTCAAAAATATATATAAATAGAGAGTATTTTTTTTTCACAAATTTTGTAATTATGTAAAATATTTTAATATTTTTAATTATATATTCTATTTTTAATATTTAAGTACTACCGATTTGATCACGGTCTAACCACTGAACTTTAAACCAGTGCCTTCACTTGTTCAACGACTAATCCAATTTTAAAAATATTAGTTAGTAGTAGCAAGTTGGTAACAGAAACCAGTAATTTAAGCATTGACGTGGCAGCACAGCGCTTCATTAAATCATCAGACAAAGCACAAAGGTGTGGGGCTGAAGTCGTTGAAGAGTTGGGCTATCGTATATGGGTCAAGGCCTAAACGTAACATATTGACCAATCGGCTTGTGTAAAACTTTATTTAAAGAAGAGTTGGGCTTGCCTGGCTTAGCCTCCCTAAATTTATCTCACAACAAAGTTTATAACCTTTTTTTTTTATCATGTCACCTTTTTTTTGGTTTCCCTATAACTTTTTCATAAATCAAACAGGTTACTAATATGTGATTATTTATAAAAAAATTTTTTCCATTAATTATAAAAGTGAAACTAAATTGACCATAACTTATTTGCCAAATAAATTTTTAATAAAATATGTTAAATTCATTTAATCAATTTTGCAACAAATTAATTTAAATCAATCAATCAATATATATATATATATATATATATATATATAAAGTTGGTTTATGGGGAGGTGACGCTCGTCCATTCAACATGCAGATTTTTCTTTTTCTTCCTTCTTTTTTTTTTTTGAATTTAAAATGAATTTGATCATATTTTATTATATATAATGATGAAACAAAAAAAAAAGGAGAGTGTGCGTTATTATTTTAAACTTATTAATGACTTTGGATGTTTTAAATGTTGGGAAGCACAAAAAACATTTCCACCATCAATTTGGAGTATTTATAAAGGCGCTATTTTCACTAATTTTTTCTATAAGTAGTCAAATCACAAAAATTCCTCACCATCTCAATCTAAAACAAATTATTTTAATATTATATTTTCAGTGAGAACTTGAGAAATAGGTGCAAAGGAGGAAAGTGGCGGCGACGATGGTAGAGGTATAGGTGGTGGAGGTGGAGGAAAAGTTGATGGAGACAGTTGTGGCAAGAAAGGTGGTGGTGATGGTGGCAGTGGCACAATGAAGCCCCAGGTAGTGGAGGAGCTTACTTTTCAAGGGAAGCGTTCAAGAACAACCACAAGGAATACTTTAGTGGCCTTCATACTTACAAAAAGACAACAAATAGTATATAATACATGTGAAATTGATGGGAAGTCTTAATATGAATATTAGTCGTTGTGGATGTTACCTTTTGTTTCTTCTATATGATAAAGTTGTTTTTTGCTTCAATGATATCATTTTTTTTTTTGAAGTCCTCAGCTATGTCACTTTCCATTTTTAGATCATTCACTTCCCCGGACAAGTATTTGAATTTGATTTCTCTATATGAATGCAATATTTATTACCGGTTCTGGTTAGTATAGTTTTTGCATTTCTTCATCAAGCCAATTGCAGGTCCAGTTGACAACTAAAGAGGATCTTTAGGTTTTTCTTTTTGTCATTAGAATTTTACTAAAGTACGTTTTCAAGACTGTTGAGTGTGCAATTTTATACGTTGTCTTTGTCTGCTTATGTTTGTAGAGTTCTTTCACTATATTGAAAGAGCTTAATTTTGTGTATCTAACATTGATTTTTGGTTCTTGTATTGATTTTCATTTTGAGTTGAACCAATTGAAATTGGATAAAATAACATGAGTAAATTGAAATCTAAATTTTTCTCTTTGTTCAATTAGTAAAATTTTCAAATTCTTACTTTCTGATTTGGCAGAACTGTAGTGACTCCTTGGTTCTATTGCATGGAATTAGGGAGAACAACAAAAATTGTCTTATAATCTGACAAGCTTTCCCTAATTAACTAGACAATAGACACTTTTTAGGATCCTTTTGGAAACAATATTAGGAAGGAAAATTAGATAGCGTGAATCAAAATTTGCAGTGTATATAACAAGACAAATGTCTTTATATATGGTGTATTTTTCTTCATTCCATTTTTCCCAAACTGAACCTACAAGCCCTTCTAAAATTAAGTTTACTGTTCATTCTAAATTGGAATGTTCTGTACGTATGCAATATTTAATTATATCTTAATGATAGTTTTATAAGGATATGAGTATAATCTTGATATGCACATAATTGAATAATTTAGAAATATTACATAATCATATTTTAATTTGACCTCTAGATTTGGATAGGTTAATTTTACTCAGCGTAGAAAAATCATTTTCTTTATGGTTATATTATATCCTTTATGTGCACAAAATCTTCGCAAGTAGATAATAGAGCCTTAGTTTCCAATTTTTAATACTAACAACATTTGAAAGATCCTAATTAACCTTAATTAATAGTTTAAAGAAAGGTCTTCTCCTTTATATTTTTCAATTAATTAGGTAAATTAATACTTATTTATGTATTGTTTTGACAGAAATAATGCCAAAAATTGAAATGTTTGTCTATGGGGGAGGTCATGTGGTACCTCCTCCATCTAGCTTACATATTTTTATTTTTTGATTTAAAACAATTTTGGCTATATATTCTGTAATAACCCAAGCCGGTATGGGCTCGTGTGAAGGGTTCTCGTTGGGTGTGTCCAAAAATTTCGAAGATATTTTCAAGCGCGTGAGCTTTGGAGGTTGTTTAAAATTGGAGTGAGCGCTTGTGATGTGCATAGGAGCAAGCGTGGGCACATATACTGGTTATGTTGTGCAGAAATCCCAATGAGGGACTTATTTGAAACAATGGAGTAAATTAGTAACTAGGGGTTAAGTGGCGAAAGTAGGGGTGGGGTGGAGTGTAGATAGTGGTGGTAGTGTGGTTTGAGGTGAGATGCCTTGGAGGAGTGGATCTTTACACTTGAGGAGGCCATGTAGGCTCATGATGTGTGGGAGGGACTAAAGTGCATAATAAGAGGAAATTTCTCTAAGCTTTAATTATTAGGAATTAGTGTTTTGTGGATGGTGGGTTGGTTGGGCAAAGCGATTGTGGTGTAATGGGTTGAGGTGTGTGTAGCAATAATGTGATCTTGCTTTACAATTATCTATATCTTTGTAGAAGAAAGGACAAAATGGTCATTTTAAAAATTTCTACACATTCACTATATACACCATTCAGCTTTTGCCTTGGAGTCCCATGCCAAAAAGTGCTATCTCCTCTCATGCTCTACCTCCTACATGCCCAACTCACTCCTCCTTCAATAAGGTCACACTTCCATCAAATTCTTCAGCTCTCATGGAGTTTTGTGGCAACATCAAGGCCCCTTAAGCTCAAGCATCTCATATTCAAGGTGTGTGTCCTAGGGTTTCTGCTTTTTCCTTTGATTTTTAGATATAGGGAATCTAGACTCTTAGGAGATGATTGCTTAAGTGTTGGGGGGCTTGGGTTTGGTTTAAAATCATCTATCTATGTTCGAACAAACCATGGGAACCCAAAACTAGGAGAAATTGATTGAATGGAGTGAAAAATCATGACTTTTGAATTGATGCAGGGCTGGGCACCAAGAAACCCACGAGGATTCTTGTTTTAGACCCTTGGCGCTCAAGGCGCCAATGGTGGCGCCTCAGGCTCCCTAGCTTGAAGCAAGAGAGAGTAGAGGGCTGTGTTGTGGAGCCTAAGTGGACGCCCAAGGTGCCATGGGCTGACATGCCCCTTTTGTTTCTTAAGGTGAAGGATTTGATATGGCTTGCTATGTAGGAGCATTAGGATTTGTTTGGGGATCAGATTGTGGCCTTTTCATGCATAAATAGGTCATATCTTAGGTGAGTAGCTAGCCCACTTTTGGAGTACCTTTATTGTTTTTAAGTTGCATTATAAAGTATATGTGTTATGTTTGTAATGTATGTGATTATGGAGAGGTTGATTTAATCTAGCATATAAGCTATTCCTTACTCAATGCTAATTGTTAGGTTCTTGAGTATTGTGTTAATAATTGTTGGAATGCTTGGGAGCTTAGTTGGGATACCATGGGAGGGAGATAATGATGTAACATGAAAAATGGGAGTGTTCATGAGAAATCCTTGGTGATAATTTATGGCTAGGCATGAATATCTTGTTTGACACTTTGTAGTGCATGCTTATTATGGGTTTCATTCATGTGTATTTTTTTTTACATGTTATGGAATTGGTATAGCCTTTTGCCAAATATACCTTATAACTTTATGCCAGAGACTCTATGACTTTGTGTTAGGAAAGGAGATAGCTCAATTAGCCTTCAAGCTTGGAGAATCCTTTATAGTGTGTTCTTCCTATTATTGCGTGATGTTGAATATGGGTAAGGTGTGAGTTTGCTTAGCTATATGATATTGGGAGTGTAGTGTAATTTCCCTCTCATGTGAAATTTTTGGAAACCCTTTTTGCTTGCCTCTGTCATCGTTTAAGTCATGTGGATCGGTTTATGCAGGGTGGAGTAAGATGCCTTGGCAAATTAATATGGCCTATAAGACAAAAGATTATATTGGCCTATGAGCTGGGAGATAATATTTGCCTAAGGGCCCGGAAAATATATATATATACATAAATATATATAGGCCTTTGGTTGGAAGATTATTATGGCCGCTTTCAACCAAACGACTATTAAGGCCTTTGGGCCATGGAGATGCCATCCATGTTGGATTGCTACACATATATATATATATATGTGAGTGTATATGTGTATTAACCTGTATGGTTGTGACGGAGTTTAATTAGCATTTGTTGCTTGGATTGAAAACTTGAAGATTTTATTTTTCCATTATGTTTACATGTCAGAATGCGTTACAACCTATAAGTCGGGAGATAGTAAAGCCTATGCGTCAGAATCCCTTAAGAAGCCTCAGAGTCCCAAACTTAATTAGAGTTATGGTGAACTTGCCTTGTAGGTGTGTGCTGAGTATGCTTAGCTTGGTCATTAGTCCACTAGATGCTATTTGGGTGAATGAACGTCACATGTTAAGGCACGTATCTTAGGAGTCCCATCGGTATAGGTTTGATACATGTACTTTTCATTTTTGAAAACATTGAAGATACTATTGGTCTTAAGGCTTGAAGCCATTATCTGTAGGACTATAGAGATCATAGAACACAGTAGAATTTAAAATTTTCTCTAAAACTTATTTATCGATGGATCAACCTATATTACCATTACATTAACCGTAAAAAAACAAGACGAAGAGAAATACCTCTTGTAGCGCACAACCTCTCTAAACCAAAGTAAGTATCCAAAGTAGGATACCTCTAATGGTAATCCACGCGAAATTACACAAAAGAAAAAACCTCTTAAGATAACGGGGTTTCTTCTCATTTTTGTGCTAGCAAGGACGAAGAAGCTATGGAGAAAACCTTCTTAGTTAAAGGAAAAGAGAACATGAGCGTTTCTAAAACAAATACTCAACAATTGAGAGAGAGTGGCTGGTGGCGTGTGGCTCTACTATCATATTTAAAGTGATAGATGTTACACACCCTAAAGCCCTAGTTCCCTTAGTATGTCATTCCCTTATTGGGCTTCTTAAAGTGACATCTTAAGAAGCCCAATCTCTTTGAGAGAGTGATGCCTAAGAGTTTCTTGTTTTGGGCTTTTCCTTATTTAGATCGGAATAGAAACATATTCCTATTCTTTTTATTCTCTTATCTCTTTTTAATTAATTCTCCTTAGGATCAAATCCTCAAACTTGTTTTACATTCCTAGTGAATTTCTATGCCTGAGACCTATTAGATTTCTGGCTATGTTGGCCATTTACAATCAACATTTAATTGTAAATAGATCACGAACAATATCTAGCAACACATCGTGATCCCCAATTGACTGAAAAATTAGTTGTTTGACTTTAAACCTTTATGCAGCTAAATCGTGTTTATGCAATATGTCCTTTCGCTGTCTTATGCCTACTTGGTTTAGAGTATAGCCTATATGTCAACTCCTTTTAGACTTGATTACATCACGACCAGTGCAAGTAATCAGTTCCTTGTCTTATGGGATCAATCACTATAAACTATGTCATTGAAGACCATCTTCATGACAAGTCTACTTTGGCCAAAGACTTAGCAATTATCCCAACAAGTGTCCATGAGTATACTTCCTTCTATCAAGAGTGGTGAATCCTCTGTTGACTACTCAAAAATCTTCGAATGCTTCTTGTTGTGCCCAATCACTACCCTAAGAATGACCCATGGTGGGTAACAAGGAATGGAGTCAAAGCATAGGATCCATATCCAAGATAAATTGAGTTCATCAAATCCAAAGATACTTGTATTGTTAGCTGCTATGAAACCTATCATTGACATTTGAATAGGTATCCATATGATATATTATGCAAGTCTTCCAATGTACTTGTTACCATTAACAAGCATTCACATGTTCACTCAAAACATCTCATGCTTATAGCTTATGAGGACAGCTGCTTGATCAAATCAAGAAGCATAACATGTGCTAGTCTATCTGGATCACTGATGTGCAGTCTCAAGTGATTCTATGACTAGGGATAGTTTAGATACATACATAATTACAAATGATAGGAATCTCACATTATGATTGTCTTCATAATTTCCTTCATGTTATGTTTTGTGTCATGGACTTCATTATTTATTTTAGGATCTAATCTTGAGTTTATGAGTATGAATATAAATAACGAAGAAAACCTCTTTGGATTAATAACTGAGTTTGTACATCTGATGCTAAGAATGATTACTTTTAGAGCACCTTTTCTAATAATCTTCCACTTGTGCTAAACCCAATCACCTTTGTATCTAATACCATAGGCGTGTGTGTGTATGTCTCAAGCTAGACTAGGGTAATGTCTTAGTTATTGGATCAGATAGATTCCTATTAGTGGGAACTCCCTTTATTTTTACATCGTTTCTATCAATGATCTCCCTAATCAAGTGGTAACGTCGAAGTACATGTTTTGATTTCAGATGAGACTATGGCTCCTTTGCTTGTAAAATGACTCCATTATTGTCACAATAGACTAATACTGTATCGACAATGCTGGGAACCACTCCTAATTCAGTGATGAACTTCTTAATCCAAACTGCTTCTTTTGCTGCCTCAAAAGCCGTAATGTACTCTACTTTGGTGGTAGAAGCTGCAGTAGTTTCTTACTTGGAACTTTTCCAACTGACTGCATCTCCATTTAATATGAATATGTAACCTGACTAGGATCTTGAATCATCTTTTTCAGTTTGGAAGTTGGCATTTATATACTTACTTATCTTGAGATCTCTTTCTCCATATATTAAGAATAAATCCTTTGCCCTTCTTAAGCACTTAAGGATATTCTTAACAGCCACCCAATGACCCTCACTAAGGTTAGACTGATATCTACTCGTGACACTTAGAATGTATGATACATTAGGTCTAGTACATAACATAGCGTACACGATCGATCCCATGACTGAGGCATAAAGGATCAACTCATATGAGTTCTTTCATCTTGTCTCTTCAAACACATAGGCTTTGAGAGTGTAATCCCATGTATCATGAGAATAAATCCTTTCTTGGTCTCTTCCATGCTAAATCTCTTTAGCATATTATCTATATATGTAGACTGTGAAAGACCAAACAACTTTTTAGAGTTATCTCTATAGATTCTTACCCCCAATATGTAGGCTGCTTCTCTAAGGTCTTTCATGGAGAAATTCTTGGAAAGCTAAATCTTCATGGATTGAAGGACATAAACGTCATTTCCTATGAGTAGTATATCATCTACATACAACACAAGGAATACGACTACACTACCACTAACCTTCTTATATACACAAGGCTCATTCGAATTTTGTAAGAAACTAAACCTTTTTATTGTCTCATCAAATCAAATGTTCCAACTCTTAGATGTCTGCTTCATTCCATAAATGGATCTCTGAAGCTTGCATATTTTGTTGCTATCTTGGATGTGAATCCTTCGGGTTGTATCATATATACATCCTCAGTCAGTTTTTCGTCGAGGAAAGTTATCTTCACATCCATTTTCCATATCTCATAATCATAATGAGCTGCTATAGCTAGGAGTATTCTTATGGATTTAAGCATGGCTACCAGTGAAAAGGTTTCATCATAATCAACACCTTGTTTTTGACAATATCCCTTTGCAACCAACCTTGCTTTATAGGTTGCAACATTACCTTCCATATTGATTTTTTCTTGAAAACCCATTTGCACCTAATGGGCTTAATCTCCTCAGGTGGATCAACCAAAGTCCATACTTGGTTGTCATACATGGAATCCATTTTTTATTTCATGACGTTGAGCCATTTATTAGATTCTGAACTCTTTAGAACTTCTTTGTAGGTCGTAGGTTCCTTATCTTCTATAAGTAGTATATCGTTAGGTTCACTTATGAGAAATCCATATCTCTGAAGAACCTTATGTGCCCTACTAAACTTACGAAGCATTTGTGCTTGTACAGAAGGTTTGGCCGTTACTCTTCTAGAATGAGTAAATAACTCTGGCTCTTGAGCTGGTAGATGTTCTGTATTTATCAGCTCTTGAGCAGGCAGTTGTTCTTTGTTTGCTTGAGTATCTTGAACTTCCTCAAGTTCAATCATACTCCCACTATTTTCCATTAAGAGAAACTCTTTCTCTAAGAAGACAACATGTCTTGAAACAAACATATTTTGTTCCAAAGTGTGGTATAATTGATATCCCCTTATTTCCTTAGGATATCCCATAAATAGACATTTATCAGATTTTGCTCCAAGTTTGTCTGACATTATCCACTTCACATAAGCTAGACAACCCTATATCTTCAAGTAAGATAACATGGGTTTCTTGTTATACCATTTTTCGAATTGAGTAACATCAACTGCCTTGGTTGGGACTCTATTCAGGATGTGAACAATGGTCTCGAGTGCATAGCCCTAAAAGGATCTAGAGAGCTCTGCATGATTCATCATAGACCTAATCATGTCTAACAAGGTTCAGTTTCTCCTTTCAACCACACCATTATATTGTGGCATGTAAGGTAGAGTCCATTGAGACAATATCCCATTGTCCCTAAGATAATCCTAAAACTCTTGGTTTAAGTATTCACCACCTCGATTAGATCTTAGTGTATTAATACTTTTATGAAGTTGTTTCTCTATTTTATTTCTAAATTCTTTAAACTTCTCAAAGGCCTTAGATTTGTATCTCATTAGATACACATACCTATATCTAGAATAGTCATCGATAAAGGTAATAAAGTAAACATAACCACTCCTAGCATGCGTTGACATTGGTCCACATGTATCGGCATGTATTAGACCTAATAAATCAGTTGCACATTCACCCTTTCCACTAAAGGTGATTTAGTCATCTTACCTTTTAAGCAAGAGATGCATGTGTCATATGATTCATAATCAAATAATCCTAAGTTACATTTTTTGTGTAACTTACTCATACGTTTCTCACTTGTATGACCTAGATGACAATGCCATATGTAATATCCGCCATTTTTGAAATTTCATAATTGGCAGTATTACAGTTGTTGTAATGAAATTTTCCATTATTTTAATGGAATTGTTGGGTTAATTTTAATTTTATATATTTAATTTATTATTTTTGTGTATTATTTATGGAAGTGGAGATAAATAATTGAACTGGGTATTTTATGGTGGGTGATATTTTTAAGAATTGAGGAAAGATAAGAAAGAGAGGAAATTTTGTGGAGATAGAAGAGGCTGAGTACCTATGAGGTCTAAAGAGGGACTAAAGTGAAATGAGGAACTAGGTGGCATTTAAGATATAGAAAAAACCCAAATTGGAGAAATTATGAGTTCGCCACTATCAAGGTTAACCAAGAGTTACCTAGGGTCAAAGTAGTAATTTTACCCTAGGCGGATATATACAAGCGGTCCCACACCTTTTTCCTCATTTCTCACTTTCCTCTCTCTCTCTCTCCTCACTCTCTCTTCTCTCTTTTTCTCTGCCTTCTTTATACTCTCTCTTTACCTTTTCAATTGAGCTTCAGAGAACCTTTCTCTTATGGTAGGGCGAGCAATTGGAGGCTAAACAACTTAGGGAAAGCAAGGAATCGAGGTAAGGATTCCGATTCACTGAACATTTCCTCTATTTTCTAGCTTTAAGGGTGTATGGGGTAAAATCGAGATTCTGGCTTTGTTTCTCAATGAAAGTTAGGTCTTTTGGTGTCTAAATGCTCCTTAGACATCAAGGATGTCAAAATGGAAGAAATCATGGAAAACAGTCAAGAATCGGCTGAATTTGAGCCAAATCCACAAAGAACTCGCGTGTTTGGAGTCATAGAGCCTCTGGTGCCACATGGGGCGCCTAAGGCACCACCCTTGAGTGGAAAAGAGAGGTCTTGGTGCCTCGATCACCATGTGGGGCACCTCAGGCACTAAGCCCTTTAATTTGGGTAGAAATTTTGGTGTCTGGCGCCCAAGGTGCCACGTAGGGCACCTCAGGCGCTAGCCATCAAACAGCTCCCTTGGTCCATTTTCTAATGGTCATAACTCGTTCATCCGAACTCCATTTTTAACACACTTTATATTGTTGGAAAGCTCTTTGAATCTAGTTTCCAATGGTATAAGTTTCATTTCTAAATGACTTACCAGATGATAGTTATAATCAAATGAATGACTGAAGGACAAGGTTAGTGGTGAGGATTTTCCTTGTTTTGTGCAGTTATTGATTTGGGTTGATTCTAGGTGACTTTGGAGCTTCTTTGGCTTTGTCTCCTAGGACTTCTTATGTGGTAAACCTTATCGGCATCGAAGTGAGTGGATGACCTTGCTATTAAGTTTTTAATAAATTATTTGGCTAAGTCAATATAAATCTCATTCACACTATAATTGGTAAATCATCAATGAAATTTCCTAGTTAGTGGAAATAACTAGATTGAGGGATTTCATTGAATGATTGTGGGAGTTATCTTGTGGGGTTTATTTTATGGAATAATGGGTTTTATGTTTAATTGTATTTGGAAGTTTATGTTTATTTGTACCTCTAGTTAATTATATTATTTAGAAAGTGGAATTATGAGTGGAATGTTTATCTTTATTATAGTATGGAATGTGTGTGGAATGAGTGGATGGATTGTTGTGTGGAAAATACATCACATATCATCATCTGCACATTTATATTACTTTTGAAAAAAATAAAGGAAAAGAAAAGAAATGTGGGAAGCAGAGGGTTGGTCTTCTGCAAGATGATGATATATTCAAAGGTGTATGCCTTTGGAATACACTCATTGAGGGTTGGTCTTCAATGGGTAGAGTAGGGGGATAGGCCTTGCATATTGCATTTGTACACATCGCAAGAAGGAAAACTCATTGAGGCTCAGTCTTCAATGTGGTGTATGGGAAAGGGTGTGGCAAATGCAAACATACATCATGCATTACATAATGTATTTTGGTGTGATTGTTTACTTATGCTTTTTATTTGTTTGAGGATTGTTTTACAGTTTGTTTGTGAGATTATAGACTCGCGTTGAACCATGGGTTTAGTTGTGTGGTAAGGTACGCTATATATATATATATATTATATTTTGTACTATTTTGTGATAATGGTTTTTGTTCTGATTATAGCAGTGAGGCTGGTATTTGCACTTGTGCCTTATTTCCTCGTACAATTATTTACTCACTGAGTTTTTATAAAACTCACACTCTCTATTGCTGTTTTTAGATTTAGCAGATGAGGAGGATGGGATTACTGCTGGAGGTTATTGGCTTGGAGATATACTCCACATAGTCAGAGAATTCTATCTGAACCTATAGAAATGCTCTGTAATCCTATAGGCCATCTAGGTCTTGCTGCATCTAGAGGGGTTTATTTATTTAATTGTAATTTACTTTGTAAATTATGGGCTGCCACTAAGGTATCCCTAGGTTTGTATGATTATTAATATGCCCATTTTTCGGGGCGTGACACCATAAATATAAGGTTAATTGATTGTCTTGTTTTAGGCATTTACGATTGCCCTTTTTGATGTTGAGAATCAGGTTAGATGTATCTAATACATAAATCCTATTGCATAATGTTCCAATGACACAAAGAATACCATCTAACATTATGTGACAACATTTGTTACCAAATGTTATATAAAAACCCTTTTATTCAAACTCAAAATTGAAACAATGTTTTTAATCAAGGATGAAATGAAATAACAGTTGTCTGATTCTAAAATTAAACCACTAGGTAAAGGTAATACATAATTTCCTAAGCTAATGCAGTAACTTTTGCTCCATTTTTGTCTCGAATGTCCGCTTCTCCATTTTGGTATCGGATGCCTTTTTCTTCTTCAGGGAATCATAATAGGTCTTGCAGTTCCTCTTCCAATGGCCCTCTTTACCACAATGGAAGTAAGTCCCTTTGGGTGCAGCTTTCACTGCCTTCTTGGCCTGCTCTTGATACCTCCCTTAGCCTTAATAGCTTTCTTCTTCTTGGAACCTTTCCCTTTAATCTTTGAAGAATTCACCAGCATCACAATCTTCTTCTCTTTCTTGATAGAAGGTTCAATTTCCTTTAGTAGGTTGATCAACCCTAATAAAGTTGATGAAATCTGATTCATCTGATAGTTCATTACAAACAATGCGTAATTATCAAGTAAACTCTGGAGAATTAAGTCAACACTTAATTCATGATCCATTATGAAACATAGTGCAACTAACCTCTCAATGTAGCTGTTGACGGCTTGGCAAGCGTACCAATCGTACAAGTAATATAGTGAAAATTAAGTAAGAGAATCGTTCCCACGAGGATTAACTTGCTAATTACTCGAGAAATTAAGTTATATTAGTTAGACAATGCAAATTTCAATGGTTCTTGACAGAAGGAAAGTGAAAATGTAAAGTTGAGTTAGTAGTGAATTGTAGGTTGTATGAATTTTAAACAAGCACAATAAAAATCACAAGACAAATGCAATTAATTTCACAAGATGAACACAGCCTAGGATTGCCAATCCCCCGTCGTTCTTTATAAGTTTTGATCCCTCTTCCTCTTGTTATCACCGGCCATACATGCTAATCTAGGATACGAATATGTTTAGAAGGATTCTCCCGAATGCCAACTAAAACTCAACCCGAAATATCATAATTCCTTATGTATTCTTAAGTTTCGAAAATGCACAAACCATAATCTGACTATATGAGGCTAATATCTATATTCCTATGATATTAACGAATCTATCCCCTCTTCTTTGTGGTTCAAGAACTCATACTATCCATTCTATGGTCTAGGTTTTACATTCCTCTCCCAAGTATAGCAAAACCACCAAACATTCCATTAAATTGATCAAGTTTAATGAAAGCAAGAAAATGAGAATGAATAAACATGTATTAATGGCCAAACAATCACAAGAGTCAAGAGATTAACAAAACTTAATCCAAACTAAGGTTCATAGCAATCCTAGTACAGAAATTTAGCTACACATCATCACAAAATACAGAAAATGAGAGAAGAGAAAAGAAAACTCCATGATTCCAAGTTGGGTAGAAGAAAAATGGCTTCAATCTTCTCCAAAAGTTGGTTGCCCTAGCTTCTGGAGGTGAATTCGGCGCTCCTCCTTCGGTTCCAGCCCAGAATACCCTAAAATTTCAGTCCAAATTGCCTTTTAAAGCCTTCTGCACGTGACAGTAAATTGGCTTTTGCGCTTAAGCTCATGGATTTCCCGCTTAAGCGCGATTTAGGCAGAAACGATTCTCCATCAGCAAGGTGTCACACGCTTAAGCGCATAGAATTCCCGCTTAAGCCTGTTTTGGACAGAATTGAGCCTCCAATGCAGCAAGCTTCACGCTTAAGCGTGAATATATCCCGCTTAAGCGTGAATGTGACAGCAAAGTCTTCATTTTGAGCCTCTTTTTCTTCTCCAAGGTTCCTCTTCACCTCAATTAACTCTTGGCTAATGGATTTCTCATCTTTCAACAACACTTTCCTAGCTGAAATACCTGCAAAAGTAAAATCACCAACATAGTTACAAAAGTAACTCAAAAAGAAAGTGATTAAAAGTCCAAAAATTGCATTAAACAATCATGAAATCACTCCATTTATTAAAAGATCAAAGAAAACTAAAACTAATCTAAACTACTCAAAATATGAGCTAAGAATTACAAGACAACAAGAAAGAGATCAAAAGAGAGGGTATTTAACATCAAAATGGCACTAAATTGAGAACTCAACAGTAGCCATTCATCTTGAGTGCGTATTGAACCACAGATGCCCCTTCTTGCATCTTGGAACAAAAAAGCAAATGTGAAATATCGAACCTTTTGGTTCTTACTTGCTCATCAAATAGTCCCTTCAGATGATAGATCATGGTGCTTACGTCCATGGCCTCGTGTTGCTTTTGAAGCTCGGGTGTCATAGAGGCCAACATGATACATGTCGCTAGCTCATTATCACCCATGTGCTTCTTATAGGCCAACGTTTGGTCTTCATCAGTGTCATCAGCAAAGGGGTTCAGGGAGTGCCTCATCAAAAACATAGCCTTTGCATTTAGCCTTGAGAACAATTCTCAAGTTTCTTAGCCAGTCTAAGAAATTTGCCTCAGTTAACCTATTTGACTCGAGAATAGATCTTAAATTCATGGTGGATGTCTTGATTCTATCAACCTAGATGTTAAAAAATGAGCATGTTAAAGTATATACATAAATACATAATATACGGTTTTAATATAATGCATTATTACTCTCACTATTTTATTACAAATCCAAAAGCCCCCATTTTGGATCCAAGAGAACCTGTTGGAAGTTCTCTTAGTGGGCTCAATGTCCAAAACTCACCTTGAATGACCTTGGAGAGAGTCCAACAAGCCATCTTGGATCAAATGGTAGGTATCTCATACCAATTGCATCATGTATGCAACCATTGAGTAGTGTTATCAACTGTTGATGTATGCACTAATCATTGGGCTTGTCAACTCTTGACCATATACGTCATATATATATAGCCCAACTTAGTCTCTGTCCACATTGACCTTGGAGAGAGTCCAACAAATCAATGCTTCTAGTTAAAACTGGCCCATTAATCATAAGATTATATCTCAATGGTTTAAACATGTCTAACTTAAAGCCAGACTTGGAGAGAGTCCAACAACCTAAGCTTTAAGAAGATATCTGGTTCGCTCTATATTAATGCAAGATTTTAGCTTTATTATTATTTAAGGGTTTTCTTAATTAGTCTCATCAGGTTTTAAATTAGACATGCATCATATGTGTGATTAAATTATGCTTATATAGATAGTAAATTATATGGCGTAGTTGTGGAGTTGGAGTGTAGAGAGAGAAAGTAGAGAGAAGGAAGAGAGAAAGAGAGGAGAGAAGGTGAAGAGAGAGAGAGGAAAGGAGGAAATGAGGAAAAAAAGGCGAGGCCACCTATATATACTCGCCCGGGGTGAAATTACCACTTACCCTCCAGTTGACCCTCATTCAAGACTGGTCAAAGCAAATCCATAAAATCTCACCTCAGGTGTTTCTAAATCCTGGGTGCCCCATGATTTTTCTTATTTCACTTTAGTCCCTCTTTTCATTCAACCAGTCTCCTAACTCCCTTAATGCCCTCGGTTCTACTAATGCACTTCTCGACTCTCCACTACTCAATATTCCATAACCTTGCCGCTTCCAAACCTCAAATCTTCCTGCACACACCACAAGAAAAAAGTGTCTTCAATCCAAAATACTCACAAAAATAACTCTACATAATACCCGAAAATCACATATTTTTGGGGTATTACATGAGAAGTAGTTAAGGTTCGAGGCTTCTAGTCCCCTTTTAGTTTTAAGGGTCGAAGCTTGTCAGTCAACAAGTCAGTTTGTTATTGTGAGCTTTGTAGTCACACAAGACACCTAGGAGGGAAGTGGTTGCATGTAGGGAGTTGCTGTCATTGCAATGTACATAAATTTTTGCATGTTTAATTATTTATATTTGATCATGCATGTCACACGTTGCATGGGAATCGGTAGCTAGGAGTCTTAGGCATATGGTGTAGGGGAAAAACACCCTATGTAGTGTTGTTCATGTGCCTGAATTTTAAGTCCCGAATTTTAAGTCGTGACATATTCCAATAATAGGAATGCTTATTTATTTATGTGTTATTTAATATAAATAGTGCCAAGAGTTGAAAGGTCACTTTTCATAGTCAAATCATTCACTTCCTCAAATAGGTATTTGAATTTGATTTCTCTATCTAAATGTAACATTAATCAATAGTTGCGGTCAGTGTAGTTTTCTCACTTCTTCATCAAGCTTCTTCATCAAGCCAATTGTGGGTCAAGTCGACAACTAATAAGGTCTTTAGGATTTTGTTTTTGTTATTAGAATTTTACTAATGTACATTTACAAGAGTGTTGAGTATGCAATTATATAAATTATTTTTGTCTTCTTATGTTTAGGGCAAAATACACAAAATTCTCATGAACTTTGGGGTTTGAGCACTTTACCCCATCAACATTTAAACTTAACAAAAGAGCCTCTTAAAATTACAACTTGTGACAAAACACCTCTCTCCGTCCAAATTTTAGTTAGTCAACTAATGATCAAAGTCCGTATCATCTATCCAGGGCTACACAAGCCAAGTATGATTATTTATGCACACATGGATGCTAACATGGCAATTCTCCACTCAACCCTCTTCCCTTCCCCATTCTCAGTAACACAATGGGAAAAATAACTATAGACTTATCATAACATTCGTCACACATCACTAGACATTGCTGAATATTGCCAACCATTGTCTAATTTTGCCACCCATCACCCACCTTGTTAACCCATTGGCGCTAGAAAAGGGAAAAGCCACCCTATATAAGATTAATGCAACTGCCACTGAACCATTATCCTCTTGATAATGAGGCTTCAAATAGGGAATTCTAAGTTTCGATCTTTTGTTATGGTTATGTCCTCTTTTCTCCTTTCTTTATTTTCTGTTTTTAAAGTCTTGTCAAGTCAATATTGTGTTTTCCCCAAATTTTTTTAGACAAAATAGTTTTGTAGCATCAAGAGACAAAGCACATTTACAATATGTGAAGAGTTACCTACAATCTATATATGTTGGGATATGTAAAGCTTCTATACCATGTTAAGACCTATCCATATTAAACTTCTATATCTATAGTGCCTCGTGCGTTGTGGCATTCTTCGCATAATATATTTCCATATGTTACTTCAAATTTTCTAATTATAACTATGCTTTTTTGGTGAATGTCCTATTTTGATAAATTCCTACTTTAAAATATTGTATCCTTCTTGAGAGTTTGATTTCGATAATAGCTATGCTTTTCAACTGCAAAATTGATTATTTTCGTCTTTTTTTTTAAATTGCCGTCCAAGGAAAGAAGGCAAAGGAGATCTTCTTATCCAGGCTTATAGGTGGCTTTTCCATCTTCTAGTGCCAATGGGTTTATAGGATGAGTGATGGTGGCGATATTCAACAATGTCTGGTGATGGGTTGCGAAGGATGGGATGGGTTTGTGTTTTTTATTTTCTATTGCATTACCAAGAAAGGAAAAGAGGGTTGAGTGGAGAATTTCCATGTCAACATCCATGTATACTAAAATAATCTAACTTGGCTTGATGTGGCAGTGAATAAATGACATAGACTTTGACCATTAATTGACTAACTAAAAAATGGAATGTGTGAGGTGTTTTGTCACATGTTGTAAGCTTAGAGGCTCTTTTGGTGAGTTTGAAAATTGATGGGGTAAAGTGATCAAACCCCAAAGTTCATGGGGGGTTTTGTGCATTTTGCCCTTATGTTTATAAAATTCTTGCTTTATATTGAAAGAGTTTAATTTTGTGTATTTGACATTGATTTCTGGTTCTTGTGGTGATTTGCAATTTGAATTGAACTAGTTAAAATAGGATAAAATAATATGAGTAAATTGGAAAGTAAACTTTGTTCAGTTGGTAAAACTATCAAAATTTTACTTTCTAATTTGGCAGAAGTACAGTGACTCCTTAGTTCCATTATATGGAACTGGGGAGAAAGGTAAAAAATATATCATAATTTGACAAGTTTTCTCTAGCTAAACAGCAGACACTTTTTAGGATCCTTTTGAAAACAATATAAAGAAAGAAAATTAAATAGCATGGATTAGAGTTTTCAATATATATATATATATATGTCACGACCCACCTCTCAGGCACGTGAACGACACTTCCTTATAACTGTAAATGTAACCCACCCCCGATACACCCCACGGATTATAGCTATCAATGTAGAGGTTTCTTGATTTAAAACTAATAAATTAAATAATAAAATAGTAAACGAATGTCAAATCCATGTATAAAACGGGTAATCTTTTCTTCCAAAAATATGTATACTTCATAATATGGCTTAATTCAAATAAATCAAAATTTTCAAATAAACGAACTAAATAATACAAACGCTAATCCATCACTAGTGTCCTACGAGACTACAGAGCGGCCTACCACTATCATAAAAACAAACGAGACCCTACTAGGCACTAAGAAGGTCAACAATGAGCACTGGTACTCCTAAGACAAGTGCTCCTCCATAATAGATGGATCTATAAAAGAAAAATGATCCACAAAGGGTATGAGTTATCGTAATTCAATGGGTGAACGACAATGCCATAGCAAAACTCAAATGCATCAATCGTCAAACACATATGCCCTTAGGGCCACAAACTCAATACCAAGAATTGCACAAAATATAACATACAAAAATACAATACAAATGCAATGCATGTGGTACTCATCAATGGCAAGGTGCCCCTTGGGAGTAATGCTCAACCCCAGGCTTCTCCATTTCACCATGAAGCACGACCTCATCACATTGGTAGGACCAACCTCCTATTGTTGGGGTAGTCCTACACTAGTTTGTCAGCAAGGTGCTCCTCAAGAACTATGCTCAACCCAGCTTCTCTATCTTATTGTGTAAAAAGGACCAACCTCCACCCACTTGATAGAAAGGCACCCCTTTGGGAGCTACTCTTGTCTTAGCTAACCCATTCAACCATAAGGGGAGGGTACTGATCAACATAAAAACTCCCCCTCCACATCTCATCGGTAGGACCAACATTCTACTGTAAGGGGAAGGTACCAATCAACGCAAACAATCCCCTTTTTCATCTTATTGGTATGACCAACCTCCTACCATAAGGGGAGGGTATCAATCAACATAAACAATTCACATATATACATGCATATGATCAATTGAAAGTAAGGATCCAATCACACAATCAATTTAGGGGAAACATACATGGTTTCCATTCGCCATACACATAACATAATCAAAATCTTATCTTAATCATGCAATTAATGAAACCATACATACATTCATTCCCTATATATCGAATAGAATTATAGCCTCATATTATATGTGGTAAAAAATAGAATCATATGTCTTCCATTTTTAATACATGGAACAAAATTATATCCTCATTTTATGACCTAATAACAGTACCTTACAACTCTTGGGAGTTTTCCATAAACATATATACATGATGTGTGACGTTAAAGCTAAGTTAAGGCAAACTCGTCCATTCACCTGAATTCCAATGCTAAATTCTATTGGGTCTTTCACATTATATGGAGAGAGATGTGTAAAATGATTTGGGATCAATCCCAACAACTACAGTACAAAAAGGTTACGAGAAAAAGTCAAAACCATAAAACAAGAAAAATTGCTTGTTATTGCTTCTGACCTTTGGTCACTATTTTGGTCATATATCCTAAATATTATTTGAAACTAGACTCAAAGGGCTTTCCAACGATATATAATTTGTTAAAGACGGAGTTCAATTAAGAAAGTTACAACCATATTAAGACGCTAGTACTTACCTTGAACCTTAGAGTTCTTGACATCGGGGACAGTTTACTGGTGATGTCTGTCCTTGAAGTGGCTAGGGTTTTTGAGAGTGTGAGTGACGTCTTAAGAGTTGTGAGAGTTCTAGGTGAAGTTTATGTATGAAAGGCATTTAGGGTCTTTTAGGAGTGAGAAAGACACCTAGGGTTATATTTCATGGGAGATGTTTAGGGTTTAGGGTTTCTTTGATGGAGTGAGACATCTAGCGTTTAGGGTTTCTTAGATGAGGCTTATAGGTGGGGCGTCTAGGTTTTATGGGCTTTGGGCGCCCACTTTGTTTAGGCTAAGTAGGATTGGTATACTAGGTTAAAGTATAGGACTCTTCTCTTTTCTCTTGTATTTTATTGATCCCCCTTTATTATTATTATATTATTGTTTATATTATTTATATTATTGCCTTGCCTATCTAGGTTAAGTTTAACACTAGGATTCGATACTTATATGATTTTATTTATTGCATAGTTATCTCCTTTTGTTATTATTATTATTTTATTTATTCTTCTTTATTATTATTATTATGCTCCTTATTTATATTATTTTTCTTCTCCTAATCCTACCTTAACACTATACTTATTCTATTATTTTTCTTTTCTTTTCCTGATCCTATATTAACATCATATTTATTTTATTGTTTGTTTTCCTAATCTTACGTTGACACTATGCCTATTTTATTCCTCTTTAATATTATTATTATTATTATTATTATTATTATGCTCCTTATTTATATTATTTTTCTTCTCTTAATCCTACCTTAACACCATACTTATTATATTATTTTCTTTTCTTTTCCTAATCCTATATTAACATCATACTTATTTTATTGTTTGTTTTCCTAATCTTGCGTTGACACTATGCCTATTTTATTAATTTCCCTTTCCTAATCCTACGCTAGTTCCACGTGCCTTTTATTATTTATTTACATAATCCTTCTCTAATTCCATACGCCACCTATATTATTATTATTATTATTATTATTATTATTATTATTATTATTATTATTATTATTATCCAATCATTTAATTTGAAAATGTCGCACACCTCTTATTTTCTAAAAAAATGCTACACAGTTCCTATTCTTCTATTATTTAATTATCTCACTTGCACCATTTTCTTTATTTATGCTATTTATTTATACTATTATTTATCCATTCAACTATCTTGAACTATTTTATTTACTTACTCTGTTAATTAATTGCACTATTAATTCGTTTCTTTATTTAGCCTTCTCTTATAAAAGTGCCATACAAACCATAGGAATTTTCAAACATCAAGCATAACTAAAATATCACTGATGAGACGACCCAAGCACCCTTACCTTTTCATTTTCGTCCATCGTTCACCCAAAACACATTACTTCCACATCCCTAAAGCAAAGATAAGTAATGCATGCATAAGCAACAAAAATCATCTAAACAAATAAGCACAGCTAAAATCCCTGCGGGTATCCATCTATTCATGAACAATTTTTCTACACATCCAAACTCACATTTTCTTACAACATTGTAATACCTGGGGTATTACAATATATATAACAAGTATATATATAAGAGGATAAATGTGTTTACATATAATGTAGTTTCCTTGGTTCCAATGTTCCCAAACTGAACCTACAAGACCATATGAAATTTTACTTTTCATTCTTAATTTGAATGTTCTCTAGGTATGCCATATTTAAATAAATCTATAACCTTAATTTTTTTTTTTGTGAATTATAACCTTATATTTTAATGATAGTATGATAAGGATATGAGTATAATCTAGATATGCACATAATTGATTAATTTAGAGATATTGCATAATCATATATTAATTTGATCTCTGGATAGTTACTGAGCTTAGAAAACTTATTTTCCTTACGGTCATTTCCTTTATACGCTCTTTTTGTATGATTGTCATGCCCCTATTTTGGGAACATGACTGGCACGGAGGTGAACTCCGTCCACCACTATAATCCTAACTACATAACCAAAAACGTATTAAAGATAAAGTCAAAGGTTCCATTACCAACACAGTAATAATTTACTCTAACAACCTTGTTGATTTTTTAAAATATTCTTTACATAACAATATCATCCATTCTAAAAGATAATTAAGGAGTAAACTGTAATTAAAACTGTATGAGTTGCATTTCCGATCCATTCCAAAACCAATATGATTTTCTTAGGTGTTTTATCTAACTGCAGAGGACTCAACCCATCGAGATTACCATGATGGAACCAACATCCCAATTGTACAGAGGCTCGCCAACTGCACAAGAAACTTGCAAGGGGTACATAAAAGAGTGAGCATACAACTCAGTTAAGGAAAGAAACCAATAGTCATAAAAAGAAACATAAACTAGGTACCCCTTACAAAGGTAGGACCATAGGAACATCCCACCCACCACTGGCAATGCATGCTACACACGTGGCCAATGTGAAACCTCCACTCAATATGAAAACAAAGCTGCCAACACAAGCCACAACCATAACTCAATATAGCCAACAATATTTACATGGTTCCTTAAAGTGCATAGCACAAACATAAATTACCATAGACATGGCATAGTATAAATTATGCAAGTAATTGATATATAATAAAATTTTATTCCACCATATAGGAGCACATGCTGCCCCACATAGGGGTTTATGTTTGCCACACTTGCTTCCAATTGTATTCTAAGGCTCTTCCCATAATGCACCACCTTAATCAATTGGGGTCACCTATATCTGAATTGATCACACGGCTACTAATAAGATTTTCGGACTCTTCCCATAATGCACCATCTCTAGCAATTAGGGTCACCCATATTCACATTGACCACATAGGTCTCTAATTGGATTCTAGGGCTTTTCCCACAATGCACCATCTTAAGCAACTGGGGTCACCTATATCCAAATTGGTCACACGGCTTATAAGACTCTATGACTCTTTTCACAATGCACCATCTCTAGCAATTGGGTCACCCATGTTCACATTGACCACATAGATCTCTATTAAAAGTCTCAATAGATCACAAATTAAAAACTCCAAAGTTAATATTCTCAACCAACATGTGATAATATTTCACCATAATGCAGCTAAGGAATTTACTCACTCATTAACAAAGGGTCACATTCACCAATCAATCATTTAGACATGGTTACTTTATCACATCCTTCATACAAATTCCAACAGAAGAATAATTATTTTCATGATTATATATATAAGCGAGGTCATTTATCCATCATCAGATTACATCCTAAATTAACACCAACTCGTAATTTGTTGCAGGAATAATAAAGTATAGGTGTAGGTTTCAACTCAAGAGAACATATAATAATTATCCGGCTTACCCAAATCAAACTAATACGTCACACAAGCACAATACATAGCATGCATTAATCATTCACTAAATAATAACCGATTAATCCACAAACATAACAATCGCAAGGTCGCTCACCTCTTGTAAGCAAATATTCAAGTATTGCATGTAGAACCTCGCATTACAAATATTCCCATCAATTTAAGATAATGTGCTAGTATCACAATTCAAGTATTGCACTTCCATCAAACATAACCACCACACTCAAACCCCAAGGGTCCTTCTCACACAAGAATCACTTCCATATTTAATTCCACATATAATGTCATTTCTACATCAAGCATATACTTATATCAATAATCATACATCACTAGAAATTCAAGGATCCATAAAGATGGGATCACTAACTATAGTAAAGTAATATTAGTTCCCCACCATTAACTACACTCACAAGATTGTTTTTCACATTCATACCATTCAATTAAATCACCATCAATTATCGTGATATTAACAAGAAGTTTGCATAGGAGTGAATACATGATCGAAATAAGAGTAGAGGTTGTCCCTCATCTTGATTCCATTCTTGACTACCCTAGCTAGTTCCCAAGTATGTGGAATATGCATCAAAGTATCCATCCCTAGGAGATAATCATGTAAAAACATGTCAAGATCACAAAATAGAGAAAAGCTTGGTACCAACTCTGACCTTTAATCACTCTTTTAGTCATAACTCCTAAACGGTAAGGAATTTTCAAATGAAACCTATACCATTAGAAACTAGACTCAAAGGGCTTTCTATGTATATAAGGTTTGCCAAAATTAGAGTTTGGATTAGGGAGTTATGGCCATTTCAAAATGGACTTGAAATTCTGTAATCTCTCGGCCATATGAGCACAATGACAACACCCTTGTTGTTCACCCAAAACAACTCCAAACCTTCCACATCCATTCCTAAGCTCCCAATCTCCTTTCCAATGTTTTTGTCCATCCAACATGCCCAAAGAAAAAAAGCAAAGAGCTCATTGAAATCATTCCCAAATCTAACCAAGAAAATTCACATGTTTAAAATACCTATTTTTCCCCTAAATTTTCTTGCTTATCCAAAACCAAGCATTCACAAGATCTTACTATAAATCTCCCTACAAAACCACTCCTCAAGGTATGCATAACCATTAAGAAACCATTTCCAAACCACAACCATGCCCCAAAATCGAAAATCAAACTAACCCATATCTAGGGTTCCCTTTAATATGAGAAAAGGAGAAGAAGATGGAGGAAAAGCACTTACTCAACAAGGAAGTCATCAAGGGACTGAGTGTAGTCACCAAAAATAGCCATGCAAGAGAAGCAACATAGAAAAATGAAACAAGGTAGTGTGGAATTTGGGAAGGGATGCTTCACCGGGAAGAAGAAATGAGAAATGGGAGTGTAATGCCCCAAAAATTGGACACGTAACTTAACATACAAAACCTAGGGATACCTCAGTAGTAGCTCTTACAATCCTGAACAACCCTAATATCCACAACTAAGAAAGCATAAATTTACAATAGAAATAAATTTATATATTACTTTCTCTTAATTCCTATAACATCAGGAATTATATTTACAATTAAAATGTACAGCAAGACCTAGGTGGCCTATCAGATTGCAAAGCATTCTACAAGGCATATAGCCCAAAAATTGGTTCTTGAACCATTCAACAAAAATGCAGTTTATCTCCATAAGCTGCTAATCTCCAGGGGTTTTCCCATCCTCCTCAGCTGCTAAATTTGAAAATAACAATAGAAAGCGTGAGTTTATCAAAACTTATAAGTAGGTAACTGTGTAATAAAACAAAGCAAAAGTATAAATACCAGCATCACTACTATAATTAAAATAAATACTGTAACATCCCAAATTATTATGGAATAAATATTTAATTTTTTTTTATTTTGAGACTCTAAAAATCTCTTGAATGTCCTTGATGAATCTAGATTGTTCTAGAGGAATTTTGTATGTTCTACAGATATCTTGTATATTCTTGAATTTCCTAGATAAGTGTAGAATATTGTAGAATGGTATAGATAATTCTAGAGAATTCTAGGTTAGTCTAGGTTTATCTTGAGTTATCTTGAGTTTTCTAAATATTTCTAGTATAGATAATTCTAGAGAATTCTAGGTTAGTCTAGGTTTATCTTGAGTTATCTTGAGTTTTCTAAACATTTCTAGTATAGATAATTCTAGAGAATTCTAGGTTAGTCTAGGTTTATCTTGAGTTATCTTGAGTTTTCTAAACATTTCTAATATAGATAATTCTAGAGAATTCTAGGTTAGTCTAGGTTTATCTTGAGTTTTCTAAACATTTCTAGGCTTTAGAGAGATATTTGAATATTCAAAAGGAATTTTCCACTTGCCTCCCATTCTTAGCTATAAATAGCAATATCTTCCTCCCCTTTCCTTGCACCATTCACAGCCGAGAGACAGTGAGAAAAAGAGAGTACAGCAGCAGAAAAATATTCTCTGTTTTTCAACCATAAAATAAAGATTTTTGGAAGAAGCAAATAGCAACGTTAAACTCGATTTTTCTGAGCTACTTTGAGGAGATTCTTCTATTACTAACCCACACAAGTGTTAAGGGAGAATGCAGTGAATAGGAAGCAATAATCAGAACCAAAACCAGTGCAGACTACCCCACGGTCAACGGTCAAAAATCATGAAACAAGACAGATTGAATAGCTATTTGAGCTAAAAAGTCAGACTACAAAGTACAGGTAGCTTAGCAATTCATAAAAGCTTGTTTTACTACTTGAATATTTTATGTCCATGAAGTTTTATTCAAAGTGAAATATGTTTTTCATGATGAAATTAGCATGATATCAGCTTGGAAGTTTACTTCCATGTTCAGCTTGGGAGTTCTGCTTCCATGTCAGCTTGGAAATTCTATTTTCATGTCAGCTTGGAAATTCTATTTCCATGTTTTAGCTTGGAATTTTTCTAGCTTAAGTTAAAGGATTGCAGTAGCCTTTTTCTCATGTTTAGCTTGGAAAAATAGTTCTGCAGACTATCTTTTCCATGATGTTGAGTGTGCCACCAACTATTCTTGATTCCATGATTTATTCATATATCAGCTTGCTAATTTTTCATCAACCTATTACACTGAACTGAGAATTTATATTACATGGACTGATTTTTATGATATAAGTGCTTTTATGACTGAAATGGTATATTTATAAATGTTTATAAAATTATGCTAGCTACTGAGATACCCTTATCTCACCTTTTTGTGCTTTTCCAACTGATCGTTTCAGGGGCTGAGTATAAAGGGAAAGGTGTAAAGATTGATTGAACACTTTTAGAGCACTTAAGTTTATTAAGTATTAGAATTATAGATTATTTTTTTAAGTTTAGATATCAAATTACTATGTACGACAGATTTGTAATTTATTTCAAACAAATGTAAAATTATCTTATGTTTAGAATTTCAATTATTAAGTATAACCAATTATGATTTGTACTGAGAACAATTGTAGAATGTTCTTTTTGAAGATATGAGTATTAAGCATTAGAATTTGAAAAAAAAAATTTCAGATTTTAGTATAGTAAAATAAGGACGTTACAAATACCACTAGCCCTTAAAAGCACGAATGATTATATATACATATCGTACCGTGCAACCATGTCACGCGGCTCTTATATGGTCTACATTCTCACAAAACAACCCATAAAGCAATTCTGAAGCACATAAAAACATAAGTAAACATTCATGCTAAAATGCATTATGCAACATTCAAATGCTATGCATTTCCACATCTTCTTGCACTTACCACATTGAGACTTAGTCTAGAATTTTCTCCTTGGACTATCATTGCTCAATGGATTTATTTCAGAGGTCCACCTCTATGTTCCTACTTTTATGGTATGAATATACAACCAATGATATGCAATGCATTTTTCGCAGTTACCTCGTTGAGACTTTACTCAACGGGTCTATCCCAAAGGTCAATTCCTCTGTTTCCACATCCCAATGTTCTTCCCTAGGAATAACCACATCGTTGGGTTACTAGTTGATTCCCTCTCGTAGGTCTACATTCCCACACATTTCTTTTCTTTTCCATTTTTACTTTGTTTATGAAATGCATTCACACAAACACCAAATGCATTCACACAAATAGCACATATCACATACCACATCAACTTACAACTTAAATTCAAATAAATATTAAATTACCAATCTCATAAAGTAAATCCCACAATCATTAAAAGAAATTCCTTAATCTAGTTATTACCACTAACTAGAGAATTTCCTTGATTTATTTCTTTGGTGTGAATGGGGTTTATATTGAACTTGGCCAATTTTTAATAAAAACTTAAATGACAAGGCCACCTACTTACCTCGATGCCAACAATGACTTATCGTGGAAGACATTATGAAAATGTAGCCACGAAACCCTCCGAAAGCACCTAAAACCAAATCCCACAACTTAGCAACAAAATCCCCCCTTTTTTCCCATTTTTTCCTTCACTTACTAGCATAGGGCACCTGGGCACTAAAAGACACCCATGAACCTGTTCACTTGGCACCTGGGAGCTAGAAGCTTGGATTGTACACAAATCCTAGTGCCCGAGCGGCAGATATTCTATTCCTCATGCAAACCCTAGTGCCTAGGTGCCAGGTTCTGCAACCTCCATGGCAACCACAATTTTGAGCTTCAAACCCACCAAAAATTCCATTTTTTCATCCTTTCCTTTCCCCTTTGACTCTTGCTTTCATATGGGTTTTCAAGAGTGAGTTATGGTGATCAAAACCCTTCGAACAAACAAAAATAAAAGTGATTCCATAGATTTATTGAAAATTCAACATATTCTCTATAAAATGAATTTTCACCTCTGTCATCCATGAAACCACTTCTATTCTTCCAAATTAGTTGTATTTCACCAATTCCAATCAAGAATCAAAAGAAAGAAGCAAAGGAACCAAGATTTCAGCAAAAACCAACCAAAAACCCATTTTCTTCAATATGGACATCAATGGAAGAAATGGAAGAAAAAGAGAAAGGGGAAGCTTACCTGTAGTTTCAGCAAGTGCAGAGAACCATAAAGCAACTTAGAAACAAAAATCTACCGGAAGAAATGAGAGATCGAGGTTGGAGGAGTTGAGAAAACTCAACTTTTTCCCGCAAGCTTTTAAGCCGTCTGTGTGAGTGAAGAAGAAAAGAAGAAAGAAAAGAGAGAAAGAGAGAGAGAAGACTTAAAGGAGTTAGTGGGTCACTTGGTGACCCATAGGTACCCATACCTCGATACCTCAAACTCAAGTGATCCCAATATAATTATTTCTCAATAATTATATTGATTCCATCAAATTTTCTCTTTCTCTTGTCTTTCCTCAAATCTCAAAAGTACCACCCAAAATAAAATACCTAGTCAAGTTAATTATCTCAATTTAGATAGATAATATTTAAAAAGAATAAAGTAAAAATGGAAATAAAAATGATAAATTAATTCCATTATTTTTAATGCATTAAAAATAACGTCATAAAAATAACACTATAAAATAAGTTATTAAAATAATGAAAATTTTTATTATAAAAGTCGTAATACCTCCATTCACGTGATCCCAAAATTAGTGGGTATTACAAGGAGAGATGAAAATGAAGAGAAGGATGCATTAGGAGGGAAATAGATATGCCAAAGTTAAGAAATTATAGAATTACCTCCATGTCCCTTCTTGGCCATAACCCAAGTCATCCATTTATACACTTAGCCAATTTTTTGAGATAATATAAATTTCTACAACATTCCAACCAATTGAGTTAACTATTACAACATTAATCTCTTATCAATATAAGGTCACAACCACATATATACACCTCTCAAGTTATTTTCTTTTACACGATGCATCTGAGATTATTTCATCTAAGTCACTCAACAAGACTAAGGATGCACTTCTCCTTCCATACAAGAATTTCATTTCACAACAACTTTAAAATCGCCAATAACCAATCCATTGCACAGACACAAAATCACCAACCATCATACTCAACAATGCAATAATCAAGGAAAAAAATTACTTATATTCTCAGACATTACAGACATAGTCATAGATAAGCATGAGACTCATCCAAAAAGAAAATTTATGAGCACACAATTCAATTCAGTTCATCTCAAAAATCTCAGGTATTACAAAGATGTTATAACAAAAATTATAACCACAAACAATCAAATCTTTATAATCAATCTCAAATGCAGAATTTAATCAAATCACAAATAGTTTATTCTAATCATGATTTGATTGTTATTGGATCTTGATAGACAAATTGAAAATAATAATAATATTAACCTAAAGAATCATAGAGAATAGCGTACCTTGATCCATAGTAATCAATCTCTAGAGAGGTTAGGCTCTTCAAGGTTAGTTAGAGTGATTTTTCATAAATTAGGTTTTGTCTTATGGATATTAGATCACACACTTACATAGTTATAGACTTTCTCAAAACCTAAAAACCAAATCCTTATAACCCAAAGAACCATAACCAACTTATCAATCCCAATGGGTTGATCCCATTTATTAATAACGCTCTATTACCGTTATTAATTTGGGTCAGGTATCTACACATATAATGATATTAATTTACAAACACTCCAAATTAACTTTAATATATCAAATAGGTCCAACCCAAAATATACTTTATAAAAATCATTAAATTGGACCTAATTATATATAACAACATATGTCCCAATATATGTACATATATACAATAATTAATATTTAAGCCCACCCAAATAAAATTGTTAGCATTTAATATATATATATATATAATAAATTTGCACTAACACTTTAGTCTTCTCAATCGTATAATAGAGCATTAGTTTCCAATTTTTTATAATAACAATAACAGAAAGATCTTAATTAACAATTTAATAAAATGTATTCACCTTTATAATTTTTAATTAATTAGGTAATTTAATACTTATTTATATATTGTTTTAATAGGAATAATGTCAAGAATTAATAGGTTTTAAGTTACCATTTTTTTCCACTATAACATGAAAAACACAACCATGTTAATGAGTAAAGAAAGTGAAGAAAATATGATCTAAACAAAGTGATAAAAAATAGAGTTATAACTAACTATAATATATTTTAAAATCAATTTCATTGATTCTTAATCAAATTCAACAATACAATTCAAGACACACTACATGAAGCATGGAAAAGTTTCCTATGAGTATCTACTATCTATAAATATAAGATTTAAGTAGCTTTCTAATTTCTTCCCATTAGTCATCATAATCAATGTTTTAAAAATCAGATCGGTCATTGAATTGAAGAAGGAGGTGGTTCACAGTTTACTGGTTCAACCGTGGTCAGATCATGGTCAGACCAGTTAATATATATATATATATATATATATATATATTATTTAAAAAATATCATATATATGTATAATATTAAGAAAATTAAAAAACTAATTTTAAATATAATAAATTATTTTTATAAAATCACAAATATAATTACCTCAAAGTCCAACAGCTTTTTTCTTTTCTTTCAGTGTCATATCTCATCTGCCATCTATACTACAAACCTATTTTTCCATACTTTACCATCATCCATCTAATCTATCTTCATCACCTTCAACCTTGGTACACACCACAGCAGGGACCAAAAATACAAGAGACTACTACATTTTCTTCAAGCTTTTTGATTCCCAACAGCATCTCAGATGAGCCTCACGCAGACTAAACCAAGCTGGAAGCACTGCAATAGACAAAAGAGCCATCTCGTCCTCTCCTTCTCCGCCTCTCTTCTTCGTCTTTGCACCAACTTCTCCTCCATTCTTCTTCATTGAACTGGACAAATCGTCGACCGGCCAATTTTCATAGTTTCACTAGTCAACCGGTTCTTCAATGGTTTTTAAATATTCCCATTTTTTTAGTCAATCGGATCGGACCATGTGCTAGCTTTTTTAATCAATGATCATAACTATGTGATAAAATGATTTAATTATATTTTATTATATATGCCAATAAAAGCACATAATTAAGCACATTGAGACAATAATATAATAGAAGCACAAGGAATAAAATCATATTAATCTTAAAATCATTTTAAATGTAAAAAAGGAAAAAACAGAAAAAATTATATGCTGAACCTCCTCCTTAGACCCAACTTTACATATATATATATATATATATATATTGATATTGATTTGAGCAATGCTATTGTTAAGAATAGAAGTTGGGTCTAAGCCACCCTAAATGTTAGTTCAATAGGAGAAAGATGTCCAAATCTTTATAAAGAACCATTAACACTTTCTTTTCACCAATGTGACACTTCAACATACCCTCATGCACCTATGATTGGACATCTGAAGCATGAAACTACATAGAAAATAATGGGTGGCCCAACATAGATAGCTTTAATTCAATTGACTCTGATATCATATTAAAAATGACATTGACAAAATATAAATGATAATAATGTAAAATATTCATTATTATGTAATTAATACTAAAAATAACATCCACAAGAAAAAAATGGTTTGTGCTAGAAACATCAATGTGTTTTTAATTTCCAAGGATAGACAATTGGGTGAGGATATTTCCATTGACTTGGAGGCAAAGTGAGGTTAGGCTATGGGATTTTTTGTACGTTTAGGTTGGGATTAGTCAACCTTCTCAAACAAACCATTCCAAATGGCTTTGCGTACAAGTACTAAAGAGTACCTTTAATTTGACCCTCTCAACAAGCTGGTATGTATTATATTGCATACTATTTTTTTAATATAATTTTGAATAATTTTTAAAATATAAAATTAAATTGCAGTAATTTTTATATTTTAAAAATAATAAAAGAAATAGGGAAATTTAGATAATTTTCTACTCTTTCACTTGCATTTTAACTTTCTTCTTTATATTATATTAATTATATATATTATATTATGTATTTGATAATTAAATATAGTTTGTAGACTAGTATAAGGTCTTAAAGCAACACATATAATAGTATAGATAAATTGCAAGTTAAAGGATCCATTTAGAAAAAGAAAATTTAAAGGATGAAATCAAAATAATAAATAAACTTAAGAATCAAAAAACTAAATATATATATATATACACATTCAATTTTTGCAATTAAAAACGAGTCATCCAGACTAATAAAACATATAGTTAATTTGCAATAATTATGCATGAAAAATACAATGATTCCAGTATATATATATATACACACACATATATATAACAAGAAAGAAACGAGTAAAGACACATATATAATATGGTGGGTACTACCACGACCCAAAATAGAATCGTGACTAGCACGGGGTAATTCCCATATAACGAGCATAAGCCTAACATAAATAACAATCCAACATACAACATAAAGATAGTATGAAGATTCCATCTCAAGATGATGCGAAAATTTTCTAAATTAGTTATTAGATGTTCAAGAAATATCCTTTCCATACAAAACTACTCATATAAGAAAATATTTAACACATTAGCAACAATTTAATCAAAGAGTAATATACACAAATTTCCATCACAACTAACACATGATTCATAAGTGTTCTATCTATTTACAAAGTGACTTAAACCCACCAATACCGCAAACTAAGACCACTAATCCTAAACTACAAGTGTTGTAAACTCGAAGACTCCACTACTCTTCATATAGAGACTCACTAGCTATTCGAAGAACTTGCAAGGGATACACAAAGCGGCTGAGTATATAATACTCAGTGAAATATAATTCAACCATAAAAACCACAATCAAAGCTTTCAAACAAACATCACATAGTCTACACAACACAAAATATCCCATACATAATACAATTACCATGATTCCAGACACATTTGGCACTCAATTATAACCATCACAGGTCATGCATAGCCGACTTTTAGTCATAACCATAACATCGCCACACAAGTGTTTTGGGCCACTAAGGCACCTTTCACACAAACTTATCACAATATAAGCTTCTTTGCCTCTCCATCACGCAGGCGGCATCCTTGAGTGTGGTATTCTCAAGGTTAGGGGTCGCTTAGCCACACAGCGACTCATTTCATGACCATCCCACTAGCATCTTAAATAATGCACCATTCCAACATTATAGGTCATACATACCAGTTTTGCTTCACAAGCTCCCCACAAATTCCACATCTAGCACAAGTCATAAATTCCAATTCAAGAGAAATATATCCAACACATTGAAGAATTTCCAATTTGGTTCAGCCCATAAAACAAATACAACACATTCCAACAATAAAGGGGCTACTATGAATATGCAAAAAATAATTTCAAAAAAATATACCATATTCAAGGAGTATGCACATGTATATATTCATAATAATGTATCCAGCATATGTAGCATGCGAACAAATTCACCATCCATCACATGAAGCATTAATAACTTGTTCTAGCACATAAGTGCTTGTACTTAGATATAGGTTGTAACCAATGCTAGAAAGTTGTCACACATCACAAATATAATTATGGGAATAGTTTCCTAAGTCATTTTAGGCTCATACCCATTTTTGACATCAAGCACATATATATAGATTATTACTCATAGCTACCCAATAATATAATGAAATATGAGTGAAGCTAAATTTCCCAAAACTTTGTCTTTGCTTTAATACCATTTAGTCATACTTCCATCATGCAACATAGTGCTCTAGACTTTTTTTTTAGAAAATTATATGGTAACATAATTAAAATAAGGATAGCGGTCAATCCCACACACAATTATTCTAAATAAATAAGCTCATTTTTTTCCTTCACAAGGGTGTATCATTATTATTACCCAGTATAATTATTAATTCAAGCAACCACCACAATAATATTCTAATAATTATAACTAATGTGATGTAGTACAATGGATTATTTTAATCCATGCAACATATAAGGAGTAATTTCTCAATTTTCAACACTTACACACACACATACACAAAAAAATAAAAATTATGACCCCACCAAAGATCCACTATACATCTCAATGGATTCATGTGAGTAAGCTCCTAAGCCATTTAAGGCACACTCCATTTGGGTGCCACATAGCATTAATAATGCAGCATATAATGCAGATAAGATATCACGACCAAAGTTTAAGTGGAGTTAATCCTCACATTCTAGTTAGATCACAAGATTCCATCTCTAGATTAAACATTAATCCAAGTTTATTAGCATCACATATCATAAGATTTTCAATTTATTAGAGATGATTAAATCACACAATTCAAGGTAGAAATGATATTTATCCCTCACAACTCAATATCACATAATGCACATCCATATATCCCAACATATGTAATTACACATCAAACCATATGACTGTTACATTCTAAATTCAAGGTTATGTCCATCATAAGGTCCCTGTTCCCATTTTTGGGTTTAACCATGTCACACTACTACAAAGTCTCATTACAACAACACATTTTCCCAATGCATATGAGATAATTAGAGGTAGGGATGATCACATAAGCCAATATAGAACAGAGTTGATTTCCCACAATTAAAATAAATCACCAAGTTCTACTTCTAACTTAACATCATCCCAAGTTTGACACCATCTCACATCTTAAAAATTTCAGGATATTGGAGATAGATTTTGTTATACAATCAAGTCAAAAATAGAAATTATCCCTTACCTGGATTCTAAGCCATATCTTCACCCATATTTTCTCTTCAATACGTGCAAGAAGAATTTAGGAACTTGGAATGCAACCCCTAATCACCCAGCACAAGAAAAAGTAAATAAAAGGGTCAAATTTTGAAGAGGAAAACTCAGCCTATGGCTGCAGCAAAAATTTCACTATTGTAGCGATGAAACAAATTAGAATAGCACAAACATCCCTTAAACCTATTTAAGTTTAGAAATAAGAATGGGTTCCCAAATTATCACATTTACTCAAACCTAACAAATATTAACATTAAAATCATCCCTTAGACTATGAATGCCCAAAACTTAGTTTCAACTTATAAAATCATCTTTCAACCTTATCACTTGAATATCTTGGCAAGATTATTTTTCTTACCCAAAAGCTCTTGACCACAATTAAACTCATCCTAAAATTTCAATTTTTGACCCAAAAATAAGTTAAACATCTGTCTCAAAGATTTATAGCAAGAATTTTCCAAATTTTCACTTTATCATACTTAAATCACCACTTTCTGTAATATTCCTGATTTTTTTAATAGTACAATGAATTTTTCTAAAGTAAAAAAAATAATAAATAATAATAAATAAATAAATTATCTTGAGGAATTAAAATTTTAAATTTTGGATATATAAAAAATAAATTTGCAATAGGAAATGAATTAAAATAGTAATTAAATAAATAAGTAGATAAAAAGGGAAGAAAAGAATCATAAACTAATGTTGAGAAGTACAAATAGAATTTTACCTAATAAATTAGGGATCTAATTGAAAGGAAAAAGAATAGGGAGGAACCTTTCAATATTTAAACCAAAAGAAATTGGTTGGCAATCTCTATAACCACACATGTGTACCTTACTTTCTCCATTCTTCTTGACCGACTTCAACTCTTGAGGAGGAAAATGATGTCTTAACTCCATTTAGCACAAGCCTTTCTCTCTCCTTCCTCTTCGTGAACCTTCTTTCTTCCTCTCCTCCATTTCTGTAAGCAAAACTGAGAGAGAGAGCTTCTGCACCGAAAAAGAAAAATAGAGGACTTCTTCAAATCTTAGCTGGAAACCGAAAAAGAGAATCACAACAAAATAAGGTAAGCTCAGACCATCTATTTCTTTCATCTAATTTCATGTAGGAATGAATCTAAGAACTGAATAAACAAGCAAAACTGAAAGCAATAGCTAGAAATAGTATATGATGCAGAAAACAGAGCATGCCTGACATGAAACATGAGTTCTATAACAGTAACTATTTTCTTAATCTGTAAGAGAATTACTAGATTTTCTAAGGAAAGGTCATGACAGCAGAACATTGAAGGGTAAGGAACAAAGCTGATAAATTTTCTTCTGTACAATTTTTCTCATCTATGAATGAAGCTCTGAAATATAGCATTTAAGATATAAATGTCTATTTTCAAAGATTTGATTAAGAATAAAGAACAAAGAACAAAAATTGAAAAGGAGGGAGGGAAGAGGAAGATGAAAAGGAGAGAAAGAAGGAGGCCTAAGAAAGAATGGTCTGTAGAATTTAGGTACTGAACCTTTAGGTTGTTTTGAATGGAAGGAAAACTTTACTAGGTGCTTAATGTTGAGTAATGATTTAAGCTAAAAATAATGACTTTATAATGGTCTAAGCATGGTTAGATTTTGTTATATGTAGTGTAAAAAAAAATAGAATGAAAATTTGATAATTGGAATTAAATCCTATTTTGCTATCATTTTACTGCTAAAGTTGTTTTGGATTGTTTAAGGTATGAAATGAATTTCAATGGTCATGAAATTAGGTATGGTGTCCAATAATATTCCTTAATTATTTCAGAAATTTCTGAAAAGGTTTGGTATCTTTGATGCACCTTAAACAGTAGCTGGAAATTTGAGAATATGAAAACAAGACTAATTTGAGATGTTATTAATTATATGTATTTTAGATGACTAAATGAGGCCCTAAAATCTTTGTAATTTTATGACAACCTCTCAATATATAAAAGGCTTAAACTGGAAAGTTTCATGGTAGTTGGAAGAGTTTAGCTTGGTGAAATGCTTAAGAACATAACTATATTTTGTGCAAAAACAAATCTGAATAGAATTGGATTTTAGTCCTTGTTTAGTGGACAAATCACATTATTTTGACTTAAAATTTTTATGGTACCTAGCTAAGACATTATACTAAGTTTATACCAAATCTTGTAGCATTTGGCTAAGATTTGACAGGTTTAGCAAATAGAAAACAGAACCTATCCGAAAATTTGCCAGTTTTGACCTGAGGCCAATAATGAGGTCTGCAGATGGGTCAAATGAAGAAGATTTAATCTAAAATTTTTATCCTAGTTGTCAACACATAAAGAAGGTTGTGTAACAAATTGCACAATTTTTATAGTTGTAGATCAATATCAGAAGTTTTCTAAAAAAATTGATAAGAAAACTAGCATCACAACAGAACAAGATTAGGAAATTGGTAGCCGATGTTTTGGTTTAGTCATATTTCTTGCTTAAGTTGATTTCTAGGCCATCAGTGAGATCTATGGCTTTCCACCTCTTGTTTAAGGAGTAGGTTTGGCATGGACTCGAGGTAAGTGGAATGATACTCCCTATGACTAAGTGTTTTCTTTAAGGTTCTTTGCATCATTGTGAGAGCATGTAATACATCTATTTAAAAAGAAGAATGATTGATATGTAATGGTATGTTGAATTCACGATGCTATTGTGTTTGAATGGAATAGTAGTATATAACTAATTTAGAGACTTGTGTGGTATTACATATCATAATTATGTTCTTTCATGAATGATGAGGTTGTGTTAAGGATTGTGAATTATTTGTGACTTCCTTGTATACTAAGTTCGTTATAGCGTGATGAAAGCCTTATGTACAATAATTGAATTTTCCATATATGTGAATGTTATGTGAATCAAGTTGAGTTGTGATATGTCTTGATTATTGTATTTATTCCTCTATGGATGGTTAAAGCATATTGTTGCTAAATACTTGTTTTGTGTTATGAGATCTTTACTTATGATTGTGATTGTGTTTGACTGGAAAAGAAAGGCACATGGAGAGATAAGGGTGGATGCGGCAGGGGCGGCGGGCGACGATCCAATGGTACTCTGGATGACTCAATTGGTACGGGAAATTATATGATTGAGTTGTTTGTTATTGTTATGAGCATAATTGAATTGTGTGATATTATGACATGATTGTTTAATGGATGATAGACACATGATATCATTGTGATGCATTATGTGTTTTTCCGTCATAGTGTAGTATTGTTTCCTCACTGAGCAAGTGGTTGGCTCATACCGTTTTATTAACATTTTCAGAGTCGATATTTAAAAGCGAGTATCAGTTTAGCGAGTAGGGGATTCTTAATTCAAGACCCTATTTGATTCCAGGGACGATTTAAATCTTGACCTTATATTTTTTTTTTTGTTTTACTTGCTCCGTGATTATATAGGTAACTTAGGATTAAGATTTCTTCTATTGTAAATTGAGGCATAATATATAGGAGTGATTCAATTGTATTGAAGATTTGCTTCTAAATATTTACTTATTTAATTTATTTGTCATGGTGGAATGTATAGAATATATACATGGTGGTATAATTGTTGTATTTAGCTATTGTGGACAATCAAAGCCAATTCTCTATAGATGGAACTTATTTTATTTGCCTAATTGAGAATATTATGTACGCTGTTTTGATAAAATAGACTAGGTTATGAGATGAGGTCAGACTCATTCTCGTACCGATCACGTACCCTAAGTGGGACGTGACAAATACTCAGAATTTCTACTAGAGCCCTCAACCGTCAAACACCATCACAACTCAACAATATACTCTACCTACTTATAAATAGTAAGCTAAATGTGCAAAAGTAATCCAAATTAACACACTCTTACTTCTTGGTTGAGACCATTTCAACAATTACAACCAGCAATACATGACATCAGTATTCAAGCAATCAACTCAGAGGGACAAACCATAATTTATAGAAAAAAAAGCTCAACTTGATTCCCCCGTTAAACTCAATTATTCATCACTAAACAGTAAGAATTAGAACTACTTAATAATTATAGATAGAAAAAAAACTCAATTTGAAGAAAAATACTCAACCTAATGCCATATTCTCAATTTACACAATCCAAATTTTTCCTCATACCCTAGAGTAAAATAATCAAATTAAAAATTTTAAATCACCTTTTATCTTTACATCCTCAAATAAAATCAAGCTTCCCTCATCTCCATGTCTGAATACAAACAACCAACACATAGAGACTCCAAATTTTTAGAGAAAAACAAAGAAAATATGATGGACCTTTGCCCTTCGACACTCTATTTTTTCATTCGTCGTTCACATTTACGACCAAATCTCTCCAAGCAGTTGATCTCCCTCACTAATTCTTCAAAAATCATTGTCATCAGTGACTTCATTTCCCCTAAGATTTATTTCTCATTCAATGAATAGTTATACTATTGGTCAAGTTGTGCTCACTCATGAAAAGATAGACAAAAAGAAATTTGAAACAAAACCATTATTTATCTTACCTACCGCCAATCCTTTTCACCATCATGAGCGACCTCTCCAATAATTTGAATGGTCAGGAGCCACTGCGAGCAGTGGTAGCAATTCAAGAGATAAATGAGACGGCTGAGAAAGTGTGTGGACAGCTTCATGAGAAAAAGATAGGGTTTTTGTCTTTTGTTCACTGAAGATATTTTACACAGGTGGAGGGGACAGTGCCATGTGTCCCATTCTCCTCCTCACACTAACAAAACCTAGACTTATTTTTCCTAATGAACCAAGGGCTCTACTTCATCCAAACGTTCCAATCAAGTCCTTAAAATTTTAATATCATTATTTTATTTTTAGTTTAGCCCTTCATCAAAGATTTATTTGATAACTTCTCCCCTTTTGGGTTTACATTTTTTAGTTTTTCTATGGTTTCCTAAGTTACACTCATACCCCTGCATCAAAATTTTCTCACCTACCCAAAAATAAATTCCTTACTCAGTTACATACCAACTTGGCTATTATAATATCACCCCCATTAAGAAATTCGATCCTTGAATTTCAATAAACCATCATTATTTAATTCATCGGTTACTTAATTCATATAGCCTTTCCTCCCTTGTTGCCTTATTGCAACAAGAATTTATCGACCCCCACACTACACATATGAATCCAATTGAAAGCATAATCATACTATCATTCTCCTGTCATTTGCCATGCTAAACCTCCATATACTCATAGCCTATCACTTAGAGAATCTCTTATGTCTCACCTTTTGATGATAATCCAAGGTTACATAACAAGAGCTAAAGTCACATATTCAAACATCCCATGAAATCATAAGTGCCACTACAGTATATCTAATGTATACAAGTACATAAAAATCACAAGAATCCAAAATTCACTAGCAAGACTTTTTTCCCCACTGAGGTAGCCATATGAAAAGGCTTCTCAAGCCTAACTAGCTCTTAGGAAAGGCATTTTGCAAACCATGCCTTATGCCACCATGGAGTAATGCAATAAATACATATACATTCACATTCAAAGATCTACAGGGAAGAATAATTAGATTCAAAGTAATTTCTCTCCTGTTCAAATATGAGTTAGGCCCTTTTACATTACCCATCTCTACCACCGTTCACACGTTATACCCTTGTACTCACCCAACATGCATGATGGTGAATTAATATTTCAACCACCATTTAGCTCATAATTTAAGGACTTAAGCCAATATTACCAATGCACACACATTATCAATATTAATAAACACACACACATATATATACATATTTTGGTCATGTTGGTCAAGCCCTCAACCACATAGTATGATATCTAGCATTTTTATATACATTTTTACTTCTATCTTGGTCTATTTGCATTTTCATCTATGCAATTCTCTAATTTTATTACACTTTGTGATTTATTAGGTCTAAATCAATTTTGGATGAATATTTTCATATTTTAGGACTTAAATTATAAAAGACTCAATTTAATCCATCTTGTGTACTTTGCAAAAATTAATATTGGAGATTTCTTGATGATGTGGCACTGACATAGCACTCCTGCTGACATGGACGCTGATGTGCCACTTTTAGGATGAGTAGGATGCTGACTTGGCACTATTTTCTACTGACATGCTAACACGGACGTGTGGGGCCCTCATTTCAAATCTGTCCAGCCCTTTTTGCCATGCATACAGCCACCTCTTCCCCAAACTTTGCTGAAAATGGAAGCTTCTCTTCTTACACTTTTTTTGCACCAAGAAAGCATGTTTTGCTGCCCTTAATTCATGAATCTACAGCAATATTTCATATCTCTTTTGGCAACAGCAGAACAACCACCCTTTAGGCTTTTGAAAGTCAACTTGAGGGCATCTTGGGTAGAATATTCCAAAAGCATAAGAGGCTTCAGTTTTGTAATTCAGAGGAGTTTTCTCTTTTACAGTAACTTAGTAATTTCATAGGTCATTTCCTCTTTGTTTTTCTCTCTTCTGTTTTGCAAGTTTTGCTCTCATGGAGGGCTAAACTTCCATCGTAATTAGGCACTAGGATCTTGGGATGTTGTAGCTTGAACTTTCAATGCAACATTAGTGTTTTATTCTCTATTTCATCTCATTTTCATTTTCTATTTTGTTCTTATGTTTATGTTGATACCAAAATTCTAATATGAACTTGTAATTTTATTTGAGATATAACCTTGCTTAACTAATTGGGAAAGCAAGTAAAACAAAATGGCTAGGTTAGATGATATCTAACTTGATTTGGTTGAGGTCTTTTAAAGTTGTACCTAGCTGTAGATTAATGAAGTTCTTCTTAACTATAGTAAGATGTATTACAGTTCTAGAAGTTCTTCTAGATCTATTTTCATAAAAACCAAATGGTGAGATGGGGATAAAACTGAATCAATGAGTTAAGTAATGATAGATGCACTCCTATAAATCCTAATGGCTGGTTGCGTTTTCCTGTTGCTATCAAACTTTGTTGTTGTTGTTTACTGCTACTGTTTTATTTTGTTTTATGTTGCTGTCACAACCAACCCCTCATTTATGTGTTTTATTATCAGTGTAATTAGTGCTAGGAACAATTAATTAGTAGTTAGAAGTGAGGCTCCTTGAGTGAATATGACCTGTGGATCACTATAATACAAGATTGTCACAAATTTAATTTTAGGTGATTCGACATCGTAATGGCATGAACCATAGTACATTCAATTTTCTCGAGTTGTACCCTTACCCAAATCTCCTATTCACTCCCTTAGGTCGTGCCACAACCATGTCATGCATCCAATTCCTATTGGGTCGTGCCCTTGATCGAGTCAGTCATGTTGGGTCATTCCCTCAACCACAAGTACATTTTATTGTACAAAAGATTCCAAAGGCTTGAAACATCCACCACATGCATATATAATTCAATCAACTAAGATTAGATCACACTTTCACATAAGGTTTCCAATTTCGTGAAATTATTATGATAGCAATAAAGATTGTTCATGACACTTTCACCTTTTTGTACCATTTCAATTACCTTTATCTCATCCCACCTATATTTTAATTAACCATTAAATGATTTCACTAATGTTCATATATCATGTGAGTACCAATTACCATGTAGCATTTCCATCTACATTCAATAAACATGGTTATTATGCTAAACATCAATTTATATATAAAACATAAAAGGAGTATAGTATTCCCACTTACTTTATAGTGCCCATGCACAGGCACGGCAGGTGGTAAAGCAAAGGCTCCCTCAGAGCCTACGTACTCACTCACACTTAACTGTCATCTGTTCTGCACCACAGGTAACAATACCCTACACTTTGAGCACACAACTCGGAATAGAGAAAAAGTCTATATGACCACTACTAAGGAGTATGACATTAAAAAAAAATAGCATCCCTAATTACTCCAGATCCTTTAGTGGAACCTCATCCTATGGTTGTGTCATGGTTCACAACAATAAAGGAGGGCCCAACCAGGGTCACCTTGCTTTGTAGTTAACAAAAGACTTAATTCCTATACTTTGATACCAACTGTGTGACGATCCAAAACATAACTGTGACCAGCATAAGGTGATTCTCATATAACTAACATAAGCCTAACAAAAATAACAATCTACCATACAACATAAAGGTAGTATGAAGATTTCATCTCAAGATGATATGAAAATTTTCTAAATTAGTTATTAGATGTTCAAGAAATATCCTTTCCTAACAAAACTACTCATATAAGAAAATATGTAACACATACACAAATTTTCTTTATAACTAACACATGATCCCTAGGTGTTCTATCTAACTACAGAGTGATTTAAACCCACTAGTACCGCAAACCAAGACCACCTACCCAAATCTAGAAGGGTTGTAAACTCAAAGACTCTACTACTCCTCATACAGAGACTCGTTAGCTACTTGAAGAACCAACAAGGGGTATGCAAAGAGGGAGAGTATATAATACTTAGTGAGAGATAATTCAACCATAAATAATATACAAACCATATACCGCTCGTAGGGATAGGACCTCTAATGGGTCCCATCCACAATCACAATCAAGGCTTTTAGACAAACATCACACAACCTACACAACACAAAATATCCCACACACAATACAGTCACCATGATTCCATACACATTTAGCACTCAATTATAAAAATCACAAATCATGCACAACCAACACTTAGTCATAACCACCGCAATCATACACTCCCAAGGGAAATTCATAAACATCATTCCATCTCATAGACATAATATATATATATATACCCTATCACTAGATATATATATATATATATATCTACCACATTGCCACACAGGTGTTTTGGGCCACTGAGGCACCATTTACACAAACTTATCACAATATAAGCTTCTTTGTTTGTCCATCACATAGGCGGGCATCCTCTAGTGTGGCATTCTCGATAGTAAGGGTCGCTTAGCCACATAATGACTCATTGCTAGACCATCCTACTACCATCTTAAATAACGCACCATTCCAGCATTATAGGTCACACATATCAGTTTAGCCTCACAGGCTCCCTATACATTCTACATTCAACATAAGTAGTATTGGTGAAAAAGCCCATGGCCCGCGAGCCAGATCGAGACCCCCATAAATGAGTGGTTCTGGGTTGAACTGTTTAGGCTCGTGAGCCAAACAGGCTAGCTCACGAGTTGGCCCTTTTTTTTAAAAAAAATATATTATTAGTATAAATAATCTCACTTTATCACATTTCGATATTTTATAATATTATTTTCAATAAATATAGTAAATTTGAATATAAAAACTTTTGTAATTTTTAAAAAATAAATATAGAATTTTCATAAATTTCAAAAGAAAATATGAAAAATTAAAGTTATTGGTTATTTAAAAATATTAAAGAAGTGATGTTTTACATGTATAAAAACTATTTTAATAAAAAATTATTGAATTTTTTCCAAAAAAAATTGAAATTATGTTATTTTAATATTTAAAAAATTATATATATATATATATAAAAGAGTGGCCCGCGAGCCAATACGGGCAGCCTTGGTCTTCAAGATTCTAGCTTGAAAACATGCAATTTTCCATATACTTTAGCCCCTATTCTAGTCCTTTTCGCCTCTTAAATTCTGCTTAAACTCTAGTTTTATAATGTTTTGAATTCTTTTCGGTGTTAGTTAATTATATATTTTATGTGCTTTAATTCCATAATTTTAACCCAAATTGGTCCATTTATGTGTTTTACAGAGTTTACTAGCATTTGGGCATAACTGGACAAGAAACAACAACAACAGAGAATAAATTAGAATTTGTTGTTTGGAGACCTGGCGCTCGGCACCAGGAAGCGAACGCCCGGCGCTAGAACATTAGTGAATTACACATCAGCGTTTAGGTTAACCAGCGCTCGGCACTGGGATCATAGCGTCCGGTGCTGGCATCGCAGAGAGCCACTATAAATGCAATTTTTAGGTCAGACACAGAAGAGACTTCGAATCAGACTTCAGACTCGCGGCTACTACAGACAGAGGCAACTCTCTATACTGGTTTTAAGGGAGAAAAAGCCTTCCCACTTAGGAATGGCTTTCCTCCTCCCATTTTCTTCTCTTTTCTTCCATTTTCCTTCATAGTTTCTTAGTTTTCTGCTATATTTTCTGTTATCTTTGATGTTCTTCTTTTCTTCCATGTAATCTTCTATGTTTAAGGATTGATGTAGTTTAGTTTTATGAAGCTTCATTGTTGAACATATTTAGTTTTATTACATTTTCGTTTAGTGGAATGGATTTTATTGATTTTTCTTCCTCTTGAATGTTGGATTAATCTTCAATGAGTTTTAGATTTTGATGTCTATGCTAGATCTAACTGGATATTAAGCTTGACCTTGTATCTTCCTCCATAAATCAGATTATCTAGATTTAGATGATTTTATTTATATGGCTTGATTAATTTTCTTGAGCTTAACTACTTAACTAAATGTTGAAATAAGGTTTTAGTCAATTATCTTAGTTAAGTTAGATTGTAATTTCAAGGTTTTGGGTTCAATCATATTTTATAAATTGGCCAACATTGAATGGATTGTAATCTAATTGAGTTGTTCTTCAATGATTCAAAGATTAATTTGTCTATGAATTAATCGGATTAGACCAATGAAATCAATCCCACTTTCTTGTGTAATCGGTCATTCTATGAAATGGAAATTGTCCTTTAATTCATTTGAACCAATGAGTGTTTTTTGGTCAAAGTATTGTTTCTTATTTTGTGAAGCTTGCTATTTATGCATTTGTGCATTTGCTGTGTATGAGTAGTGAATGGGATAAGAGTTTGCATGTCAATATGCATTTGCGGGGCATGAATGTGATTTAAACTTCATCAGATTATATTGGGTTATGGTTAGGGAAGTTCTTCCTAATTATGAGTCTAATATAATTTAGTCTTGAAAAGTTTTCTGAAAATTTTAGATTGATAATTACATAATAGAATTTAGCCAGGATTAATCTTTGGGAAGGATGATGTTATATAATTCCATGAAATCTTTGATTGGTTACACATATTTCTTGTTTGTCTCCTTCACTGTTTTATTTCTGTTTTATTTCAATTATTTATTTTGCATTACTTCAATCATCACAAACCCCCCTCTTTTTATGTAATTTCTATAAATCTTTCAATAAGTCTTAATAGTATTTCGCTTAGCTAAATTAAATTTTATTTGACACCTTAATCTCTACGGGATGATATTCTACTTATCACTTTATTACTTGTTGTGATCCAGTATACTTGCTGGAATATTTTATATGCTAAAATAATTTATGCATTAAGTTTTTAGCGCTGTTGCCGGTGATTGATGGTTGTCAAATTAATCTTTCTTTTTAAGCCAACGTGATATTATTTTAGACATCGTCTTTTCTTGTTTTAGTTTTACAATTTCAAGTGTTTTTAGCATTTCAAGTGTCTTTATTAGTTTCATTTCTGCTTTTGTCTACCTTGCTTATCTAATATATCTCTTACGTTATTTCTCTTTATTGCGTACGAGGTATTGGATCATTTTCCTTGACGAAGGAAATAAAAAAAAAACAAAGAGAAAGTGAGGAAAACAAGGGAAGCTATGCTAGCAAAGACATCGAATAAAGTCTAGCTAAGGACTTTAAATAAAGCGTTTTTGAGAGGCAACCCAAATTTCCTAACCTTTTCTTTTAATTTTGTTTGTTGACTTTATTTCATAATTTTAATTTTGTTTTTGTTGTCAATTGTTTGATTTTTTTGTGATTTTTCTTTTAGTTACTTTTTATCTTTTGTTTTTTGTTTTGTGCAAATTTGTAGAGGCTATTTTTGGTTTTTTTAATATTTTTGTATGATTTCTATTAGTTTAGATGTTTTTGTTTTGAAGTTTTAATGTTTTCCTCTCCTCTGTGCTAAAAAAGAAAAAAAATTGAAAAAAAAAAAAGAAATCTCATTTCTGCTGGCGCTGAAGTTTTTCTTTTTCCTAAAAAAATTGAAAAAAAAAGCAGAATTTCTGAAGCTGTGCGTTTTGGAGATTTTTGAACCACTTTTCCTTTTCTTCCTTCACGTTCGCCCAGCGCTTCACGGTACCTCCCCCCAATTTTGAACCTTAGCCCCAAAATCCTCCAAATCTCCCAAATTTCCTCTCAATTCCACTGCAATTCCCTTTCCCCTGCTGAATTCGGCCTTTCCCTCTTAGTTTTAGACCCTTCTCTGTTGTATTCACGAGATTTTAGCATCTCTCTGCGCTGGGTTCTCTTCCCTTCGTCCATGGGTACTGTTTGACGTTTTTCATTTGTTTCTATGCGATTTTTAGTCATTTTTCATCTGTTCAACTAATTCGTAAGTGATTTCTATCCTAATCTTGTGTTTTCCATTGATTTGAGTTGAAATTTCGAGGATTAGGTTGAAATATTCGAATTTTTGAACAAAGATTATATTTCTTGAATTACCGAGATTCTTTTTGATGCTGGTTTTGGTCTGTTGATTTGTTGAGTTCTTGATTATTATTGGCTGTTATGGTTGAATGGGAATGATTAGAACACTCAGGAGGTGGATTGATTTTAAAATTTTAAATATGCACTCAAGGTGTTTGGTGAAATGCCTCAATGACAAATTTTATTGAGTTTGTGCATATTGTTGATCAATTGCTGACTAATTCTTTAATTTACTGCTAAAAGTGTTGTTGAGGTGAAACTTTGTTGAATTTGCTGTGAAATGGAGTGAAATTTGCAAAAAAAAAAAAAAAATTGCATGATGCCACTTGATATTTGATATAGTTCAAATTTGGTTGTACTTAGGTTTATGCATATTTTCATTTAATTATATTTCTGCACTTTTCATGCTTGATTATGCACAAACTTAAGTCAGCCATGTTCTTGATTCATTGTGGCCATGCGTTTTGGGAGAAAAATTTCGATGCTCACAAGGTGTTTGACAAAATGCCTATGTGAAATTTTAATTGGAAACTTTTGGAAAAACAAATGCACATATGTCTTCAAGCTTAGCAAGTGTTTTGGTTTTTCTTTCTAACCATTCTTCAATGTTTCAAAGGCCTTTCTTGTGCTCTAACTGTTTAGGGAGCTTTGTGAATTCATTGCATTTCTCTTTGTAAATTAGCGTAAATTGTGAATTCACTTAGTTAGGGAATAATTGTATATACTTGGCTCTTGGGTTTGAAATAAGATTTTTATTTTTATTCAATTGGAGACATATTTTAAATTTTCTTAGTTGTTTGTTTTCTTTTTAGTTTATTTTTATTATAGTTTAATTAAGTTTTTATTATTCTCTTTTTAGTCTTCTTTGTTGTGTATTTATTTATTTGTTTTCTTTTCTTAGGTTTATTTTATTTTAAGTTTCTTAGTTTAGTTTTTTTTTTCTTTCTTTCTTTTTCCTCTTTGATTGAGCTTTTAAATTTGAAATGTAGGAATATGATTTATGTTTAACTTAATGCTTTTGTGCATAATTTTGCAAGAATCATGCCTCGCAAACCGTCTAAGAGATCGAGAGCCAGTACTAAGGTTGGCCCATCCTCATCTTCTTCGTTGAATCCAAATTTCAAGACACCAAAACACGAAGACAGATATCGTGATTATTTTTCTGGTAGAGCGGTTATCAGGGAGAAAGGATTTCATTTGGCTTGTGAAGAAAGCGTAGTAATTCAAGTTTACATACGAGCCTACGGATGGGATACTTTATGCAAACCAAACTGAACACAATACCTAGCATTGGTAAGAGAGTTTTATGCTAACGCCTAGGACAATTTTGACGCTGAGCCGACTCTTAAATCATGGGTAAGAAATATAGAAGTATCATTTGAGATGAAAAAAATTGCAGAATACTATGGCATTGGGTATCTGAACAACAACTCAGAATATGATGAATATATGGCACAAAAGAAAGACCCTGAATTTTTACAAAACGTTGCTCGCACTTTATGCTGGGATGGAGCGGTGTAGGGAAATGACAGTTCAAGCCAGCCTAACAAATTGAAGAGAGTTGATCTGAAACCTTTGGCCAAGGCTTGGCATTCTTTCGTCATCTGCACCCTCTTGCCTACTAGCAATGTTTCTGAGGTAACAATTTTGAGGGCAATTCTTATTTATACCGTTCTGACTGGTGGATTAGTAAACATTGGGACATTGATGCAAGATCAGATTCAGAAGATTATACAAGAAAACTCAACGGGTCCTTTACCCTATCTGAGTCTGATCACCCACCTTTGCATCAAGGCTGGGATATTTGTTGCAGAAGATAACCTCCTCCCAGCTCCGAAACCCATTGATGGAAGTGCCATAGAAAAGTATCAGAATGAGTATGATGCTATGTGTGCTTTAGTCACACAAGCCACAGCACCATCACCTACAGAAGCTGGGCCTTCAGCATCTCACATTCCTCAACTTGAGGCTTATGCTCCTTCTGCTCCTGCATCTACTGAATCATCATCATCTATGGAGCAACTGATGAGGACTCTAAAGCAACAAATGGAGGAACATCTTGATCATCGAAAAGAACAATGCCTGAATCAGCTAGAGCACGGACTAAACGAGAGGACAGATCGACATTTTCAGTATTCCGCTGAAGCCGTATATACTCAGTATATGGCAACTTGTGGTTACTTCCATGCCTCTTGATGGGATCCGACTTATTATACCCTGTGATTTTTGGTGCCTCCAGGAGATTTAATGCCCAACTTCCCTCCTAATGTTGCATGGCCCAGGGGACATCCACCTTTCCCAATCCAACCCTTTCCTCAGGACTCTCACGTTGACATCTCGGATGATGAGGATGATGAATATGATGATGCTTAGTCTTGAGGGAGTCTTCTTTCCTTTTCTTTTAGTTGTTTTTTTTATTTTAGTTTGTTTTAGCATTTAGATTTGTTTTTGTTTAATTGTTTTAGTTAGTATTTTATTTGTTTTGTTAGAAAAAAAACCGATCAAGGCATTTTATTTTTTCTGTTTACTATCTTTTGTCTGTCCTCTTTTTGCCTGTTAGAATTATTTTGCTGATAATTGTTGGCATTGAGGACAATGTTGAAATTAAGTGTGGGGGGAAGAATAAAATGTCTTGGTTCTTAGTTTAGTGCTTCTTTTTAATTTCATGTTTTTTTTTTATTTTTTCTTTTTCTGTTGTGTTTTTCTTTGTTCTTTTAATTTCATGTTTTTTGTTTTTTTTTTCTATTGTGTTTTTTTTTTTGGTTCCCTTTCTTTTTTTAGCCTCTCTCTTTCTGCACAACTTTTTGTGTCTTTGATCTTCTTTTGTTAATTTTTAGTGTTTCTTTTGTTTTTGGGAAGAGATAGCCTTGTTGTGGAAATATGCATGATGAGATGGTTAGAGTCTAGATTGATTTAGCATGAAGAGAATTTAGTCTTATTTCTCTGAGGAATTAAAGTTAAATGGCAATGATGTTGACTGTAATGAATTTATAGTAATAGTCTTTTAGCGATGAGGATTTGACCCTTAAGACAATATGCTATTCTTCTTGTTGTGTGTTCTCTATCATGGATTTTAACTCTAGAACTTGTTTTGAATCTTGGTTGAGGCTACATATCTTGTACATGCTTGGAAATGATTTAGGCATTTGTTTCTTGTTATCCACTTTTAGCCAAATAGCCATCCATTACCATTATTTCCATTGTATGCCATTTTGTGCCTTTTTCATGTCCTTCCTTGTGCTTTTCCATCACTTTTCTTCCTGGACAGAATTTTTTTTCTTCCAACTTAGAATATAAAGAGTATTTTAAATTCTTTTATGAGATTGATGTTCTGAAAAGTTTTGTGAATTTTGGGGTTGTCATGAATTGTATTTCTTCTACTTCCTCTCAAGCAAAAGAAAAAGATTGGCCAATCAAAAAGAAAAAGAGAAGTATTGAAATGATGTCATCAAAAGAAATGAAAAGAAAAAGAATATAAAAAACTGATGAAAAGGAGGGGTAGATAGAACTTTAAGACCCAAAATTAATTTTTATTCAATCTCTTATATATTCACTTGTAAATGCTCTTCACTTTCTTGAGTTGTTGCCATATTTTGTTTCATTGTTCCATCTTTCCATTTTTTTTTCCTTTTTCCACCTTCCCTTTTGTTTCCCATTATTTTTCCTACCTACGTTACAACCTTGAAAAGTCATTTTGATTCAAGCATGTATTGGATTCAAGTAGTGGAGATTTAGATTATTAACAAGCTTATGGTAGTGAATTTGTGATAGATTGAAATGTGAATGCATTACCTTAAACATTTAAGAGAATAGAGTGTATATACATCTCCTTATGAGTAGATTGTTACTTGAATTTATCTTGTCAAAATAATTTCCATCAAGCTTGAACTTTTTAAATTTAAGATTTATTTCTCCTAGCGTAAATCTTTCTAGATTTTATTTTATTACATTGTTGTATATTTTCCGCACCTTTGCTTGTTGTTTTTATTGGGATTCTTTATTATTTTTAATTGATTTTGCCCAATAATGCAAAAGACTAAGTGTGAGGGATTTGATAACATGCAATTTTTCATATACTTTAGCCCCTATTCTAGTCCTTTGCGCCTCTTAAATTATGCTTAAACTCTAGTTTTATAATGTTTTGAATTCTTTTGGGTGTAAGATAATTATATATTTTATGTGCTTTAATTCCATAATTTTAACCCAAGTTGGTCCATTTATGTGTTTTACAGACTTTACTAGCATTTGGGCATGAACTGGACAAGAAACAGCAACAACAGAGAACAAATTAGAATTTGCTGTCTTGAGACCTGGCATTCGGCACTGGAACATTAGTGAATTACACGTCAGCATTTAGGTTAACCAGTGCTTGGAACTAGGATCGCAGTGCCCGGCGCTGGTGCCGCAGAGAGCCACTATAAATGTAATTTTTAGATTAGAACAGAAAAGACTTTGAACCAGACTTCAGACCCGTGGCTGCTGCAGACAGAGGTGACTTTCCAAACTGGTTTTGAGGGAGAGAAAGCCTTCCCACTTGGGAATGGCGTGGGAATGGCTCTTTTCCTCCTATTTTATTCTCTTTTCTTCCATTTTCCTTCATAGTTTCTTAGTTTTCTGCTATATTTTCTATTATCTTTGATGTTCTTCTTTTCTTCCATGTAATCTTCTGTGTTTAAGGATTGATGTAGTTTGGTTCTATGAAGCTTTATTGTTGAACATATTCGGTTTTATTGCATTTTCATTTAATGGAATGGATTTTACTGATTTTTCTTCCTCTTGAATGTTTGATTAACCTTCAATGAGTTTGCGATTTTGATGTCTATGCTAAATCTAGTTGGATATTAAGCTCGACCTTGTATTTTCCACCATAAATCAGATTATCTAGGTTTGGATAATTTTATTTATATGGCTTGATTAATTTTCTTGAACTTAACTACTTAACTAAATGTTGAACTAAGGTTTTAGTCAATTATCTTAGTTAAGTGACATTGCAATTTCAAGGTTTTGGATTCAATCATATTTTAGAAATTGGCCAACATTGAATGGATTGTAATCTAATTGAGTTGTTTTTCAATGATTCAAAGATTAATTTATCTATAAATTAATCGGATTAGACCAACGAAATCAATCTCACTTTCTTGTGTAATCGGTCATTCGATGAAATGGAAATTGTGCTTTAATTCATTTGAACCAATGAGTATTTTCTGGTCAAAGTACTGTTTTAATTCTTATTCTGTGAAGCTTGCTATTTATGCATTTATGCGTTTGCTGTGTATGGGTAGTGAGTGGGATAAAAGTTTGCATGTCAATATGGATTTGCGGGGCATAAATGTGATTTGAATTTCATCGGATTATATTGGGTTATGGTTAGTGAAGTTCTTCTTAATTATGATTCTAATATAATTCAGTCTTGGAAGGTTTTTGAGAATTTTAGATTGATAATTACATAATAGAATTTAGCCAGGATTAATCTTTGGGAAGGATGATGTTATACAATTCCATGAAATCTTTGATTGGTTACATATATTTCTTGTTTGTCTCCTTCACTGTTTTATTTCTGTTTTATTTCAATTATTTATTTTGCATTGCTTCAATCATCACAAACCCCTTTTTTTATGTAATTTCTATAAATTTTTCAATAAGTCTTAATAGCATTTTGCTTAGTTAAATTGAATTTTATTTGACACCTTAATTTTTGCGGGACGATACTTTACTTATTACTTTATTACTTGTTACGATCCAGTATTCTTGCTGGAACATTTTATATGCTAAAATAATTTATGCATCATAGCCCATTTATCTCAAGACTGTAATGGGCCAGGCCCAGCTGGTCCACTTAACACCACTAAGCACAAGTCATAAATTCCAATTCAAGAGACATATGTCCAACACATTGAAGAATTTCCAATTTGGTCAGCCTACAAAACAATTACATGTTCGCACATGTCAGCACCCAAAAGCAATTCTATCACAATCAAACCATAAAGGGGCTACTATGAATATGCAAGAATAATTTCAACACAATTTACCACATTCAAGGAGTATACATGCTTATATATTCATAATAGTTTATCCAACATATGTAGCATGTGAATAAATTCACCATCTATCACATGGAGCATTAATAAATTGTTCTAGCACATAAGTGCTTGTACTTGGATATAAGTTGTAACCAACGCTAGAAAGTCATCACACATCACGAATATAATTATGGGAATAGTTTCCTAAGTCATTTTAGGCTCATACCCATTTTCAACATCAAGCACATACAATTAGATTATTACTTATAGCAACACCACAATACAATGAAAGTATGATTGGAGCTAAATTTCCCAAATTTTTGTCTTGGGTTTAATACCATTTCAATTATAATTCCATCACGCACCGTAGTGCTCTAGACTTTTTTTTAGAGAATAATATGGTCACATAATTAAAATAAGGATAGCAATTAATCCGACACACAATTATGTTGAATAAATAAGCTCCCGTCTCCTTCACAAGGGTGTGTTCACAATTATCGTTGTTATTACTCTCTCACTATCTATTATAATTATTAATTCAAGCAACCATCACAATAGCATTCACATAATTATAACAAACATGATGCAGTACATTAGATTATTTTAATCCATGCAATACATAAAGAGTAATTTCTCAATTTTCAACACACACACACACACACACACACACACACACACACATATATATAAATTCCCACTAAGGATCCACTATACATCTCATTGGATTCATGTGAGTTAGCTCCTAAGCCATTTAAGGCACACTCCATGTGGGCACCACATAGCATTGATAATGCAACACATAATGCAAAGAAGATATCACAACCAAGGTTTAAGTGTAGTTAACCCTCACATTCTAATTTGATCACAAGATTCCATCTCTAGGTTAAACATTAATCGAAACACTTTTCATAAGAGTTTCGATTTATTAGAGATGACTATATCACATAATTTAAGGTAGAAATGGTATTTATCCCTCACAACCCAATATCACATAATGCACATCTATGTATCCCAACATAAGTAATTATGAATCTAACCATATGATCATTACATTCTAAATCTAAAGGTTACATCCATTATAAGGCCCACGTTCACATTTTTGTGTTTAACCATGTCACCCTACCACTAAGTCCTCATTACCACTATCATGCCCCTAAATCCAGGAACATGACAGGTACAACAATGGGCTTCACACCACCACTATAAGCCTGACATCACAAACACTTAGCACACATAATGTTAATAGAATAATAAAAATAAACCTTTTCATCACATTCTTAGCAGAAATAGATGTAAATTTAATCCTTTATAACCTCATCACAGCATTCACCATAAACCTAGGAGTTCTATTCACTATAAAGCGACTCAAGGACCTAACTTACCCAACATCAACATCAACCCATACCCAAAAAAGGTTTAAGACTCGGAGGCTCAACTACTCCTTGTACAGAGTCCCACTAACTGAACAAGAACCCCTAGGGGTACACAAAGAAAAAAAAAGGTGAGTATAACAAATAGTCAGTGTGGGAAAGGTCTTAAACATACAAATTACCACCATGTACCGCTCATAGGGACAGGACATAAAGTGATATCCCATCCACCAACACTAGACCAAAGTCTCATCCTATACAACCCGCATAGTTAAGTAAGGAAGTCCTACTATATTCACACAAGTACAACTAAGTCATACCTCACAAGTAGATTACAAAGTTCATCCCATCACATGGTTCAATAACACAAATTTAGTTAGCAAACATCAAGCAAAATACAAGATCAAACCTTCCCACCATGCTCGTTATATATAATATTGCAACTTGGGAATTTTAGGGCCACCGAGGCACTATTCATATAATTAATTATTTAATAATTCCTTTGCCTTTCCCTCACATAGGTGGCATCCTCGAGTGATAAGGTCGCTCAGCCACACTGTGACTCGTTGTCAGACAGTTCCATTGACAACTCAATGATGCACTGTTCTAGCATCATAAATGCATTGTTCCACAAGTCCCTTAGACCAATTTGGCCCTATAGGCTTCTAATAATATTTTAGGGCTCTTCCCTCAATGCATTCTCCTTAGCAATTGGGTTCAATTGTATTCATACTGTCTACACAGGTCTCTAATTAAAAGTCTTTACCCCACATACAATTATGTCAAAGTATATATGAATTCACTTCATGCCGTCTCAGCGTAAAAATAGAATAAGCATAACAGAGAATAACCAGCTCACTAAAACAAGAAAGTTTGGTGGCACACAAGGCAATTTAATCACTAGAACATAAGAACAACCAATACATAGGAGATACCCACACACATCCACACTTTAAAGTATCTAAACATGATTAGCACAAAAATATAAATGAAAGTAATATAACTCACCTGTGATTAATTTACCTCATCGGTAATCACCTCTGACACATAAGGAATTACATCTCACACAATGGAGATAAAATATTAAATGCAGTATGACAAAGAGTGATTCACCCACATTATGCAATCCATCACATAATACTTACTAACAACATAATGGTATAGCACATCCTCTATTCAAATCTCAAGGAAGCCAACGTCATTCCTATAACCATTCTAGGACACTTCCACATTGCAATACTTCTAGCAATTATGGTCACCTATGGTGTTACTAGGAAGTTTATATGATTCTTTTCTTTTTTCTAGTTCCTTAGTTGCATATAATTTGTGTTTAAACAAAGAACACACACACATATATATATATATAGTACACTTGTATACCACAATGCAATAAGCCAACCTAATGGCTACCATCTAATAACATGGACTCATACACATAGTTTGCTATTATAAGGGAATCACTCGTACAAGCAAGAATAGAACATTTATCAATCTCAGGCAATCTATGTACAAGCCACTTTACAAGCTACTCATGACAAATAGTGTAACTCATATACAACAATAGAATAAGTAGATATAAATATTTAGAAACAAGAGTAACTTAACATAATCCATCATATCTACGTACGACCACAAGATTTCATTAAAAGTTTTCCACTTCTAGGTGCTCTATAATCCAAGAACACCGTTAACTCATAGGATAGAAGTTCAATACATTAATTTATTTAAGGTTCTCTTAACTCAAGGAAAAAGGATATCATTACTATTCACAATAATTAATATAAGCATATCCAACGCTAGAAAATTTAGAATCCCATCCCATATTATCTCCAATACAAGTTTTATCACCACAATAATTTAAGAGAGGAGAGAATACATCTCCTAGATCCTTTGAATTTTTCCTTTCTGTAAAAATGGAAGTATTGATGTAATCAAGGATAACCTAATTATAACCCAAGAAAAGGAGAATACTTCAATTAGGCCTCTAATCAAGGATAACTCAATTGCAGCCTAACAAAAGGAAAACACTTCAATTGGGGCTCTAACTTGTGTAGGAGCCAAAGGGTTTGGATTGGGTTTAACCACCTTGTTGAAAGTGGAAGAAGTGTGAACAAGACTACATATGGGAAGGTTACATTTGTTGAATATAGTTGGAGTCTAGTTATCTATTCATTTATTGTCTTTGACATTTAGCTAACACTACTTGACTTTTAGTTGATGCATTTAATGCATTTAGTTGGAGTTTTTTGTCTTTTGTTTTGGAGACCCTCTATCAAAAAGTTCCTTGCCATATGTTGTAGACACACCATCCTTGAATCATATATGAGATATTGGCATTTTGCTTTCAAGATGATTCTTGAGTTATTTCTCTTATCTAATTTCGGTTAGTGGCAAGAGCAACTAGATTTCTTATCACTCATATTTTTTCTTTCTTGAGTGTGGCGAGATCAACTTATTTCTCTTAGTTGTGGTGCCCTTTAGCTTATCAGTTGAGTAATTTGGTTTTCTTTGTTTGTTTTTTTCAACCTATCCAGAAAATCAACTAAGTGTTTTCCCTCTAGAAATCACATCATATTGGTATTAAAGCCTCTTTAAATCAAGTTCTATTATTTGTTTTGTGTTTTGCCCTTTCATGGAAGACTTAATTTTTTTGCATTTTATTTTGTGTTTTGCCCCTTTGTGGAAGGCTTAGTTTTCCTCATTTTGCATTCTGCCACCTATATGAAGGGCTTAGTTTTTCTTATTTTGTATTATGCCACCTACACAGAGGGCTAATTTTCTGGTCTATTCATCTTTGTTCTTATTTCTATTATTGTATTATTCTACTTTGTTCCAGTTCTTAAAAAAATTCATCATTACTGTTCATGTTCATCATTAGTATTCATTGTTTGTCGTTACTGTTCATTGTCAATCTGAGTGTAAACACTTAGAGAGTGAACCTACCCTTTCACCAAACTCAAACCAATAACTACAAATCACTATGACAAGGGAAAATTGTTCTAAAGTTCCTCTTGGGCTTAGCTTACAACAAGCTCAAATTGTTAGCCTACAAAGAAGTCAAGAAGAAATGATGGAACAAATAGCTCAATTAACCACTCAAATGGCTAGATTTATGGAGCTACAATAAACAACAACCTAGGCAAAGAAGGCAGTAAAGGGAGCACCATGCCAACATCAAAATGAAGATTCCTCCCTTTAAGGGAACTAGTTCTCCTAAAGAATGCTTGGAGTGGGTGCAATGAGTGGAAAAGATTTTTGAATATCAAGAATATTCAGAAGCTACCAAATGACATCTTGTAGCCCTTGAATTCAATGATTATATGGATCTATGGAAAACTTGAAGAATCAACAAAGAAGAGATGCAGAAGTTTGAAATTGAAGATTGATGAAAAGACTCATGTAGATGAATTTTGTACCTGATTACTTCAAGCAAGAGCTTTATTTTAAGCTACAAAGCTTGAGGCTAGGAGGTATGTGTGTTGAAGATTATGTTAAAGAATTTGACACTTTGATGATTCGGTGTGAGCTGAATGAACCCCAAGAGCAAACCATAGCTCAATTTTTTGGGTGGTTTGAACAAAGAAGTTGCTGACTTGGTAGAGTTGCAGAATTATGTTTTCTTAGGAGATGCAATTAAATTGGCGAATAAGGTGGAAAGATAGAAAAAGAGAGTTTATGGAAGGAACAATGAAGTGTCTAAACCATTGGGAGTAAACCTTTCCAAATACTTTCCCAACCCTCAAACATTACCAAAGGAAGTAATAAGGAGATATAGAAGAAGGAGCCAAATAGAACCAAAAGTTCTAAGGGGAAGGAAAAGGTAGAAGACAACCAACTCTCTAAAAGAAGTTGGGACACTAAGTGCTTCAAGTGTTTAGGTCATGGCCATATAGCATCCAAATGTCCTAATAGAAGAGTGATGATCTTGAAGGAGAAACAAAGGGAAATAGAGAGTGAAGATGAGGGTATTGTAGAAGAATGTAAAGAGGAAGAATATTCTAAAAAAGAAGAAGTTGTTGAGTATACTGATGAAGGTACTGCCTTGGTTATTAGGCGTGCCTTGAATATCCAAGCCAATGTAGAAGAAGAACAAAGTGAGAATATTTTTTAAATAAGGTGCACTATTAGAGGCAAAGTTTGTAATGTGATAATTGATAGTAGGAGCTGTACTAACGTTGTTTCAACAACCTTGGTTGTCAAATTGAAGCTGCCTATTATCCATCATCCCCATCTATACAAGCTGCAATGGCTAAATAATCATGGCGAGATGAAGGTCACAAAGTAAGTGAAGATGCCTTTCTTTATAGGGAAGAATTACAAAGATGAGGTGTTGTGTGACATAGTCCCTATAGATGCCAGTCATCTTCTACTTGGGAGGCTGTGGCAATTTGATAGAAGAGCACTACATGATGGCTTCAAAAACACCTATGCCTTCGAGAAAGATGGAAAGAAGATTGTGTTGGCACCCTTAAAGCCAATACAAGTATAGCCAAATGAGGATGTAATTGAGGAGAAGAAGCCTAGCTATTTTGCTTCTAAGAATGAGTTAAAGAAGGTAATAAAAAATGATGACTTTGTATTATTACTAATCCTCTAGGAGTTGAACCCAGAACTTGCAGAAAAGCTTCCTAAGCAGGTGAGAAAGTTGATAGAAGAATTTACAGATGTCTTTCTTACCTAAGGCATTGCCACCTTTAAGAGGAATTGAGCATCAAATTGATTTTGTGCCTGGTGCTGCCTTACCAAACAAACCAGTATATAGAATGAATCTGAATGAGGCTAAGATGCTAAAAAAGCAAGTTGATGAGTTGATTGACAAGGGTTATATGAGGGAATCCATAAGCCTTTGTTCTGTGCCTACATTATTTTGTCCCCAAAAAGGATGGTTTTATGAAAATGTGTGTAGACAGTCGAGATAAATAAGATTACCATCAAGTACCGCTACCCAATTCCAAGATTGGATGACATGTTGGATGAGCTGAATGGTTCCAAGGTGTTTTCAAAGATTGACTTGAAGAGCAGCTATCACCAAATTTGAATGAAAGATGGAGAAGAATATAAGACAACCTTCAAGATATAGCATGGACTTTACGAATGGATGATAATGCCATTTGGGCGATCTAATGCCCCTAGCACATTTATATGATTGATGAATTATGTGCTTAAATCTTTCATTGGAAAATTTGTTGTGGTGTATTTCGATGATATTCTGATATATAGCCAAAATCATGAAAAATATGTGCAACTTTTGAAAGAAATTTTGGAGGTGCTACAAGTGGAGAAACTCTATGCTAATATGAAAAAATGCTACTTTTGTCAAGATCATGTGATTTTTCTTGGCTTTGTAGTATCAGCAATTAGTAGGAGTTGATGTAGCCTATGCCAAGAACCATATCTGAGGTAAGAAGTTTTCACAGGCTTGCCTCTTTCTACGAAAGATTTATGAGGAATTTTAGCACCATCTTAACACCCATAACTGAATGTATCAAGGGAGGAAAGGAGTTCAAATAGAGTGATACAACCCAAAGAAGCTTTGAGCTTATCAAAGAAAACTTATGCAATGCACCCATATTAGCTTTGTCTGATTTTCCTAAGACTTTTGAGATTGAATGTGATGCTAATAGAGTGGGAATTGGAGCTACACTTCTTCAAGATAGGCGTCCCATAACTTATTTCAGTGAGAAGTTGAATGGAGCAAGTCTTAACTACTCTACCTATGACAAAGAGTTCTACTCTTTAATTTGAGCTCTTGAAACATGGCAATACTACTTGTTACCAAAAGAATTTGTAATTCACATAGAAGACATGCAAAGTGGGTGGAATTTCTTAAAGCTTTTCCTTATGTGTTGAAGTATAAGAAGGGAGAAACCAACATTGTTGCAGATGCCTTATCAAGAAGGTATACCTTAATTTCCATGAAGAATGCTAAATTGTTGGGATTGAATCTATTAAAGACCATTACATGGAAGATTCAACACTTGTTGAAATTTATCTAGCTTGTGAGAAAATGGCATATAGAGATTTTATAGATCTAAAGGTTTCTTATTTCGCTTGGGGAGGCTTGTAATTCCAAACTGTTCTATGAGGGAATTACTTGCACAAGAGGCTCACGGGGAAGGATTGGTTAGGCATTTTGGTGAAACCAAGACATTAGAGATGCTAAAAGAGCATTTTTATTAGTCTAACATGATTAGAGATGTGCATCATGTGATTGAGAAATGTATTGTTTGCAAGAAAGCCAAGAGCAAGGAAGCAGCCTATGGACTTTATATGCCTCTACTTGTTCCAGATCAACCTTAAATTGATATTAGCATGGATTTTGTGGTAGGCTTGCCAAGGACACAAAGAGGTAAGGATTCCGTCATGGTTGTTGTTGATCATTTTTCAAAAATGTCTCATTTTATTCCATGCCATAAGACCGACAATGCTATGTACATTGCCAATTTGTTTTTCAAAGAAATTGTGAGACTTCATGGCACTCCAAAGAGTATCGTGTCAGATCGTGACACTAAATCTCTTAGCTACTTTTGGAAAACTTTATGGAGAAAACTGGGAACCAAGTTACTCTTTAGTATTGCCTATCATCGATGAACTGATGGTGGTGGTGCCTAAGGCGCCAAGCACTAGGACAGGCACCAACCACTGGTTCTTCAAATCGAGCCAAGAGCAAGGAAGCAGCCTATGGACTTTATATGCCTCTACTTGTTCCAGATCAACCTTAAATTGATATTAGCATGGATTTTGTGGTAGGCTTGCCAAGGACACAAAGAGGTAAGGATTCCGTCATGGTTGTTGTTGATCATTTTTCAAAAATGTCTCATTTTATTCCATGCCATAAGACCGACAATGCTATGTACATTGCCAATTTATTTTTCAAAGAAATTGTGAGACTTCATGGCACTCCAAAGAGTATCGTGTCAGATCGTGACACTAAATTTCTTAGCTACTTTTGGAAAACTTTATGGAGAAAACTGGGAACCAAGTTGCTCTTTAGTATTGCCTATCATCGATGAACTGATGGTGGTGGTGCCTAAGGCACCAAGCACTAGGACAGGCACCAACCACTGGTTCTTCAAATCGAGCCTCGGTTCCTCACTTTTTCTAGCCCAACATCATTATTTCTTCCAAATCTTTTCATGGTTTCTCATTCTAGTTGTTCAAGGAGCAATTAGACATCAAAAACTTAGATTAAAACGGAGTATCCAAGCTTAAATCTTTAAATTCCCAATAAAAACCTAATCTTCAACTTATTCTTCCATTTCCATGAGATTCATCTCTAAACATGACAAATCCATGAATTTCTAGTTCTCTAAACATGACAAATCCATGAATTTCTAGTTCTAGACTCATCATTAACCATCTAAGAAAGTTTTAAACTACTACTAAAGCCTCAAATCTTGCAAAATAGCTCACTACCATTTTAGATGCCTACAAATTCGAAAATGGAAGAAAAATTGAGATAAGAGAGATATTCACCTTGTTGTCTTACATCTCTAGTGTGGTGGTTCACATGAGCTCATCCCCTTGCCATAGAGTGGTCGTCAAATGCTTGGATGAAGGCTTGGTGGAAGATGAAGAGGAAGAAGATTCATAGGCACCCAGACAAAGAGAAATCGTGAGAGAGGAGAGGAAAAGGATGAAGAAGGAGAATAGGTATATATTCGGTTAGTGTGTGGGGCAACATACCTTTCTTTCAATTTGGTCCCTCATGATAACAATTTTAATTAGTATTTTGTAAGGTAAATGGGATAGCTTACTCACTGCTAAGGCACCCAATTACAGTCCCATAAAATACACATCATCACATCCCATCATATTAAAATACCAAAATTTCTCATATGTTCACTTTGGCCCCTCCCTGACTCAATACCCTTGATGTCTCTTAGTCTCGTGTTCATCCTCACCCCAAGGTTGCTTTATTGTTTTATACACCATGTCACTTTTTTGCTTCTAGTAAAATGAAAATTTTCCTGTACTCAAAATGCTCCTTAGGAAGTTCCAATAAACTAATATCCGAAAATAGCAGATATTACAGCCACAACTCATTTTCTCAATGCACATGAGATAATTAGAGGTAGGGATGATCATATAAGCAATTAAAAATGGAGACAAATTCTCACAATTAAAATAAACCATCAAGTTCTATCTCTAACTTAACATCATCCTAATTTTGATACCATCACACATCTTAAAAATTTCAGGATATTGGAGATAGATTTTGTCACACAATAAAGTCAAAAATAGAAATTATCCCTTACCTATCCTCTAAGCCATATCTTTACCCATATTCAATCTTCAATGCATGCAAGAAGAATTTAGGAACTTGGAATGCAACCCCTAATCACCCAACACAAGAAAAAGTATATAAAATAGTCAAATTTTGAAGACGAAAACTCAGCCTATTACTGTAGTGAAAATTCCACTACTGTAGCGGTGAAACAAACCAAAACAGCATAAAACATCCCCTAAACCTATTTAAGTTTAGAAACAAGAATGGGTTCCCAAATTATCCCATTTACTCATACCCAACAAAAATTGACAATCATCCCTTAGACTATGAATGCCCAAAACTTAGTTTCAACTTATAAAATCATCCTTCAACCTTGTCACTTGAATATCTTGGTAAGATTAGTTTTCTTACCCAAAAGCTCTTGACCACAACTAAACTCATCCTAAAATTTCAGTTTCCAACCCAAAAATCAATTAAACATCTGTCTCAAAGATTTATAGCAGGAATTTCCCAAATTTTCACTTATCATATTTAAATCACCATTATCTCAACTCAGACTTTCTATTGCAACTCTTAACAATCAAACACCCTCGCAAGTCAAAAATATATTATACTTATTTATAAACAGCAAGAAAATTAAACATGTAGAAGTACTCAAAATTAACACACTCTTACTTCTCTGTTGAGACCATTTCAGTAGCTCCAACCAGCCCATACGTGATATCCAACATTCAGGCAATTAACTCAAAGGGACAAACCAGAATTTACAGAAAGAAAACTTAGCTTGGTTCCCTCATTAAACTCAATATTCAACACCAAATAGTAAGAATCGGAACTCTTTATCATTATAGATAGAAAACAAACTCAATTTGTAGAAAAAAAAAACTCAATCCAATGCCATCTATTTACATAATCCATGACAGTAAGATAATCAAGTTAAAATTTTTAAACCTCCTTTAATCTTTACATCCTCGAATAAAATCAAGCTTCCCTGTCTCCATGTCTAAACACAAACAACCAACACATAGAGACTCCAAATTTTCAAAGAAAAATAAAGAAAATTGCAATACTCACCAAATTTGGAGTCATGTGCTTAGGGGTATTACTATATTTTTCAGCGTTAAATTATTTAATTTAACAAAGTCATTTTATTCTCTATATTTAATTTATTCATTTTGAGTAATGATTTGTGGGAATGTCTAGACCAAGTATTTTGTTGTGGGTGATATTTTTTAGAATTGAGGAAAGACAAGAGGAAGAGAAAATTAAGTGGAGTTGATATAATTATCAAAGAATAATTATATCTGGACCATTCAGGTTTGGGGCATATAGGTATGGATACCTATGGGTCACCTAATGGCCCACCAAGGCTTTTAAAGCCTTCTATCTCTCTTTCCTCTTCATTTTTTTTTTTGCATTTGGGAGAAGTAGAGGAGCAAGGAGAAGGAAGCTTCTCTCAAATCCTCTCAATCTTTTGTTCCATTTCTCCTCGATTAATTCCTTATTTCTGGTTACTTTCCAACTCCCCTCAGGTTCCTAAAGCTAGAGGTAAGCTTCAATCTTCTATTCCTTTTTTGTTTGTTGAGTTCATGGCTGCCTTAGAAAGAAAATGGGTTATGGGTTTAGATTTATTGTTGATTTAAGGGCTAAAATATGTTTGAGGATTTTATTTACTGAGTTGGGAACCTAAATCTTATTTAAAATGGGTTTATAAGTGTTCGAATCAAACAAAAAGGCAGAGGAATGAAAAACAGAGGAAGGATGCATTTTACAAAATTTTTATTCTGCAGCCATAACCTAAGCGACAGGGAGACCGAGAGCAATTGCTCTCTGTTAGTTCATCACTTAAGCGATCGTTCTGTCGCCTAAGCGATGAAAGTTGGCATGTTAACCCAATTTTCAAATGGTCATAACTCTTCCATTTGGACTCCGTTTTTAGTAAATGAGTTGTCATTGGAAAGCTCTCTAAGTCTAGTTTCTCAAGGATAGATTTCATTTGAAAAATCTTTATCATTTGAAAGTTATGACTAATAGAGTGAGTAAAGGTCAGAATTAATGGTAAAGATTTTTCTATTTTGTGACCTTAGCATATTTTTGTGTCGTTACCATGTAGGGATGGATTTTTTGATGTACCTTCTATCATCTCACATTTCTAGTGAGGAACAAGGCAGAGTTGGGTATATATCGAGGTGAGTGGATGACCACTTAGTTTCTTTTTAATTAAATTGCTCAAGTATAATATAAATCTCACTCACACCATTATTGAGTTTAAATTAATAAAATTCCCTAGTTAGTGATATTAATTAGAATATGAAATTTTTCTTTGAATTTCAGAAGCTTAACTTGTGAATTATTACTGAGTAGTTTAATAAATGCATTGTGATTTGAGAGATTATTATGTGGGATGTGTTTAGGATTAGTGAATTGATTGTTGATTGTTGATTGTTGTATGTGATATATTATGTTCATGTGAATGCATTGCATATGGGAAAAAAAAAGAAAATAACATGGAAATGTAGACCCACGAAAGTAGAAAAGAGAATATGGGAATATAGACCCATAAGTTTAAGCCGATTAGTAGTCTTGAATTTGATCGAATTCCTTGTGATGAACCTCGAGGATTTAAAGTATGAGGGAACGTAGACCCTTAGCACATTTCCATTGGGTGATAACTCGATGGTGTACATGTGAGAACATAGATTCATAAGTAGGAAGGCATGTGGTTGTTGCATAATTATACTTTGTATGTGTAAATTATTTATGGTTGTACATGCTTACTAGTAATTAATGTGATTTATCGAGGAGTTGTGAGAGTGTGGACTCACGAAGGGATAACACGTTATAGTTGCATAATAAGGTATGCTTATGTATGTATATTTATATGTGCCTGTACATGCTAGAGGTATTTATATACTTTAATTAGGTTGTGATTCTAGTATTTGTACTTATGCCTTATTTTATTGCACAGTCATCTACTCACTAAGTTTTGATGAACTTATACCCTTTGTGGTTATCTTTTCCAGATACAGCAATTAAGGAGGAAGGGACAATGTTGGGAGTTTAGCGACTTTGGAAATATACTCCATTTTTGTTGGAGGGTTCTTAGAACTAATTTTTGGACTATATGCCTAGGAAAAACGCTATATAATCCTATATGCCACTTTGGTTCTGCTGTAATTAGGAAATTTATTATGTATTGGCTGTAATTTGCTTTGTAAACTATGCAATTTAAAATTTCTCTAAAAATTTACGTTTTGTATAGTCTTAGATATTAGGACTATTCAAAGAATTGTGAGTTACCATTGGGGTTCACCCTAGGATTTGTGTATAATCACGTGTTCGATTTTTGGGATGTGACAAAAATATGATAGACCCTTACCCTTCGACACTCTATTTTTTCATTCGTTGTTCGCGTTTACAGCCAAATCTCTCCAAGCCATTGATCTCCCTCACTAATTCATCCAGAAATATTGTCATCAGTGACTTCATTTCCCCCAAGATTTGTTTATGATTCAATGAACTGTTATACTTTCGGTCAAGTCGACCTCACTCATGAAAAGAGAAACGAAAAGAAATTTGAAACAAAACCATTGTTTATCTTACCTACAACCAATCCTTGTCGTGACTATGAGCCACCTCTACAACAGTCGAAACGACGAGGAGCCACCACGAGTAGTGGTAGCAACGTTAGAGAGAAATGAGACAACTGGGAATGTGCGTTGACCTCTTCGTGCAAAAGAGACAGGGTTTTTGTCTTTTGTTCATTGAAGATATTTTTTCTTTTGTAAGAATTCTCATTCACCCTTAAAAGGTCCAAAATTATATTAATATTCCCTAGAAGGGCTCTACTTCGTCTAAACATTCCAATTAAGTCCTTTAAAATTTAATATCGTTATTTTATTTTCAATTTAGCCCTTCGTCAAGGATTTATTTGATAACTTCTCCCCTTTTGGGCTTACATTTTTAAATTTTTCTAACAACCTCCCAAGTAAACCTCGCATCCACGCATTGAAGTTTTTTCACATGCCCAAAATTAAATTCCTTACTCGGTTACATACTAACTTGGGTATTATAATGTTGTTTCTCTAGAAAATTTTTTTTTCTAGTTTTACACATGTTTCTTCTATTAGAAGCAATTTTATTTGAGACATTGCCAGATTGGGTGCACACACGCAGACATATATATAGTTTATAGAATGGAAAATTGGGTTACAAAAATGGATCATATATATTAAACTGCTTGACAGTTATATAGAATGCCCAATCATTTGTGTTGTTCATGGACCACTTTAATTGATTACTCCTAATTAAAGTTTTTGGTCCGCCACCCTCTTCTTTTAGTTTCTTTAAGAATGAACATGTGGTGATTAGTTTAACAGCTAAACATGTTTAAGATACATTTAATTAGGTTTCTAAGGATTAATGTGGAAGTAAATTGTAAGTCGAAGTGAATAGCATATATTAGTTGGTTTAAGTAGCTTGACATTTTTTTTTCTTTTAAAAGTATGATATTTTCAAACCTGAAAGAAACCTATTATCTTTTTGATTCGCAAATAGTAGGTTATGAAACTATAATCAAATAATGTGATGGGCACTAATGGAGGTTGTGCCTTGTGGAACGAACTATTTCTTTATAAAGTGGTGAACTATAGTTCCAATCCTTGTTGGGAGAAGCACTTATATTTAATGTCTAACAATACTTTAAATAAAATTACCTCTAGTAAAAAATATTTTTGAGAACGAAAAAAAAAAAGTGATGGGTATGTATTATGATTAGTATGGTGTCACATAGGTGTTCAATAATTAGTTTTATTTAACCATTCTAATGGAGTTAGGACTTCACTGATGATGTCCTTTTTGAGTCATGGGATGATGATCAAATTAAAAAAAAGAATAAAAAAAATGAAAAAGAGAAAGTAACAAAGTATATGAATTTTTGGACAGGCCTAAGGGCCTAGAATTAGAGGTTGAAAATTTCTCAGCCTATGTAAATTATAACGGGAGGTAGAGAAGAAAAAGGAAATGCAAGACATTTTAATTTCAATCATTTTTCTAATTTGTTAGAACGTTATCATGCAAAAAAATTAAAACAAAAAAACCTAACGCTTACTGTATCTCATATTGTACATAAACAAATGCCTAGCTAGTGAGACAAGAGACTCTTATGTGCAGTCCATTTGGTGCTTCAACTCTAGGAAACATATTTAGTTTATCTCCTCCTACTTCTTCCCACCTGCAATGAACATCAGTTTACGGATCTCAGAAACTGACAAATTAGTGCTTTTACTACTTCTTTTTGGCCAACTAAACAGTACATTCTTGCAAAGATCAATTCTTGCTTTCAGAAAAGTAATCACAAAACCTGTATCTAGTTACAAAGTAGTGTAAGAAAGTGCAAATTTCTGCTATCCCCAATTCTTTCCCTGGACACTGCCTGGTGCCTCCTCCAAATATCAAAAAGTAGCTTTGTGATTCTACACTCTTATCCTGCATTTTGCAATTTTAAGGCATTCACTATGTTAATGTATATGAAGCTTTTTGTGAATGGACCTAGATTGTCTTCTATTCGCACTGCAAATAAGAGCTTTCTATTTGATTTGAACTATTGATCGTGAAGATTAATAGCTCAAAATTAAATTTTATTTTAAAAATAAATTTGAAAACAAAAAAAGATTAGGATGGTCTAGAACAAGAGAACAATATTTTTCTGTTCGGCACATAATAGGAGAGAATCCTGTTCTTTTGGGAATAAGCAAAAACATAGAAAGGAGCTGTGTGGTTAGGCCATACCAGCCATCTCCATGGGTTGAATGTCAGTGGTTCAGGATAGAGAAATGGATCATAGTTGTTCTCTCTCGTATATAGATATATTCTCCACCCTTTGGGAACTACGTACCCTGAAAATATAGCATTATCTATATGATTCGGTAATATGATAAACAGTAAATACTACGTATTCTGATGGAATGGTTTAGTTGGGATGTAGAACTGGTTGGTGAGAAATCCCATGTCTATTATCACTATCTTAAAGATATATTTTCTTTCTAATCATAGTTTTATCAAAAATTTTATGATTCTTATAATTTATTGATATCCTACTCATTTAGTTGTAATATTGACAATCAGATGAATACATCTAGATTCATCTAACAATCCTAAACATGATGTTGATATTAGAAACATTCAGGTAGACATGATTTACAAAATATATGTGAATTGCCAATTATGACTACGCAAAAATGCTGGAGAGTTTAAAGTGGATATATTTTTTAGAATAAATTACACATTTAGTTCTAAAAAATTATAGTTATCTCAATTTGGTCCTTAAAAAAATAAAGTGTCTCAATTTAATGAATAAATTTTCTTTTATCTCAATTTAGATTTTTTTGTTGCTAACTCAAAAATTTATCATCACCTAATGTCAAATTTTTCATTTCAAAATCTATTTTGACAAATAAAAGGATGAAATGGAGACATATAATCTTTCGAAAATTAAATTAAGACACTTAATTTTTTTAAAAAATCAATTAAAATAACTATAATACTTTTAGTACGGAATTGAATTTAATATGTTTTACAACAAGGTGCATAATAGAACTCCTAGTCAAAAATGTATTCTTGAGCCTGTAAGACGAAGAAAAGCTAGTCATAAATTTACTCACCATTTAATTCCATGTCTTGAGTGGTTTTCCTTAGAACCCCATTGACTATTGTAGCCAATCTCGAGGTCTCAAAAATCACCTGCAACATGAACAGAAAGCAGACAACGCAAAAAAAGTTATTCGGCAAACTTCCTGCAGAATCATGACAAAAGACCAAAACATTATTTTGGTACCTTATAAATGTCATTTATTTAAAGTCTTCCTCACAAATTTTAATTTTTACTTTGGTCCTTTTATAAATTGATTTGTTACCAATTCAATCCCTCATAATTTTCATTCTCAGTATATTTCCTCATAAATTGATATGTTATTAATTTAGTCCCTTACATATTTATATTTTCAATTTAGTCTCTTATAAATTTATATGTTATCTATTTAATCCTTTCATCAAAAGTTGTGACCATAAAAAATTATGACAAGCAAAAAAGGACTAAATTGATAATAGATCAATTTGTGAGGGATCAAACTAAGAATGAAAATAAGTGAGTGACTGAATTGATAATATATCAATATATATGGGGCTAAATTAAAAATAAAAATATTTGAGGGACTGAATTGATAATATATCAATTTTTAAGAGACCAAATTAAGAATAAAAATCTTTAAAGGACCAAATTTAAAAAAAAAAAAAGCATCTGTGAAAATTTTAGTCCATGATAAAACTCTGAAAAGTAATGATAAAAAAGGCACGCAGTTCTTACCGCACGAGTAAACCCCATAGACTTGAGATCGTCACAGTTAACTGGATCATCTGGCCCTTTCCTTTCTCTTATGGCCAAATGCTCCTTCTGAAAAAAATTTTAACTGCACACAATTAGAACAACAATAACCAGAAAGCAAGAGAGAGAGATATACCTCGGAAAGCGTAAGAATTTTGGCACTCACTCTGAGTTCTTCAAGAACTTTGGGATGGTCATGGAGATACTTCACTGCCATCATTGATGTGGTTGAAACAGTTTCGTAACCAGAATACATTATTGTTATTATCAGATCAATGATCTCTTCATCACTTAGTTTGTACCGATTCTCTTCCCTTCTCATTAAGCAATCAAGCATGTCTAGGTGGCTTTCTTGGGAAGCTCTTCTTTCCTCTAGCAGCTGACTCAGAATGCTCATAATCTTCTTCCTTGCCTGCCACACACATGAACAAAATAATTAAGAGAAACTAGGGAGTCAACAAAACTAAAAACCATCATTCTCTTTCAATTGTTTTGTCTCAAAAAGTTAAACTCTATCGTAATTTAGTCCTTCAAAAATAAATAAATATATAATTTAGTTTTAAAAAGAGATTGAGCATTTGATTACACTTAATAAAAATTTGAATCTAATTCTTTTAGATTTTAATTGTATTTATTTATAAATTTTTTATTAAGTACTTCGTAACTTTGAATGCATGTTATTTAATGAGATCTTATAAAAAGTCTAAAAATTTTTTATATATTAATTATTCTAAATACTTCTTTTACTGACATGTAATTAATACATATAAATGTTGAAAAACAAACAATTATAATTATTTAATATTTAAATTTAAAGATAATATCTTAATATTTAGATATGTATTCAGATTTAAATATCTTAATATTAAAAAAAAAAACAAATGGTCTCAATCCATAAGTGCTAACTTATTAAATACTTAAATTTTGGGAGTAAACAATAAAATTTATATCTTTTAGGGAACAACTTATATATTTCTTAGCAAGAAAAAAAAAGAAAAGGAGAATTGTAATTTTGATCTGAGGATCAAAGAATCATACCTTGACACCACCGCAATAATTTGTGCCAGGAAGGTTAATAGGCAGAGAGAGAGTTCCTAAAACTAGCTTGAAGAACTCTGCCATGAATGACTGAGCTATTAAGCCTGATTCGATACCAGCGATTTGCTTCAAAGATGAAAGAAAGGCCATCTGAGAAGAGAAATGTAGCAGAATATGGAGGTTAAAACAACCTTTCTCTGAAAACTTCGGATGTTGAAGGAAATCAGATCACAATTATACAAGAAAACATACAGACATACCTCTTTGGTCTTTTGTTGAATGTTAATGACTGTAGCATTCCAATCGGTGAGGTGAGTTCTCATGAAGTCATCAATTTTGGGTAAAAGCTGATCTCTGATCATGGTGGGGCTTATAAGGGAAAGCAGTGCTCCTCTCATGTACTTGTGAGTGGAGCCATGAACAGCTGCAATATTACATTTGCCTAAGATATCTAACATGGATTTAGGGTATCCAGGAACAAGCCCTCTTGCTTCATTCATCAGGATGTATCTATTGAGCTCTGAATCCATGGACACAACAGTTGGACACCCCAGTATGTGGGATTTGAAAAAACTGCCATACCTGCCATCCTCAAACAACGAAAAAGTGAAAAAAGAGAAAGCAAAGGTACAATCATTACTATTGGGGTAGGTAAAAGTACACGAGATGAACAGTGCTTACCTCTCACGCACACACCTAGTTTCACTAATTTGAACAAAATTAAGTCATAAAGTATGAAAGAGTTTTTGTCAAACATGAAAGGCCATTCCATTATCAGGGAGCTCTCATGTTTGTGGCGCCACCATGATTTTCATATTCTTAATCACACCGCTGATTTTAGATTGAACTGTTTAGATCAATTATAAAAAAAATAAAAGTTAAACCTGATGAGACAATTTAATTTTCCTTTGATCTATATCATTTGAATTAGAATGAATGACTGACATGAGAAAGAAATACGAGCTTGATGATGGCACCACAAACATGAAAGGGTCTTCAAGTTCATTTCTCCATTTTCCATTGAAATAGGAGTTAATTGAAAACAATTTCATGATCTTAATGCCAAATGTTTTCCTCTAGCCAAAATGTTGATAACAGAGGAAGACCCTATAGAACGGAGAGACCTGAAAATGATGGAACCCTACCTTGCTCTCTGATTTTTCATAAAGTTTGGACCTTGCTTTAGAAACTCAGTGGTTTCCCCAAATACTGGCCAACCCATTGTGCCTGGAGGCAAGCCTTTCTTCTTGTGCTTTACTTCATTCCATCTCAACAAAACAGAGCAAAAGCAGAGCACCGACGTCACACCCACAAGAATTGCCATGAATACACCCATTGGAGCTCCCACTTCAAAACCCAAAGACAGAAGGTAGTGTATGCTTCAGTTTGAGACTTTAAAACACAAATATATAGGACCTGGAGCTACCATTTGCGTAGAAGAATTAAAGTCAAAAATGAAAAAAAAAAAGCCTCTCTCTGAGTAAAAGATTAAAAAGGGGTGGGCTTTTCTTTTCTGAAGGATTTCAGGGAAGTAAGCCACCTTGTTCAATTCAACAGGCATTTGGAGTCTACAAGGAGTTATATATAAAGAAAAAGAAAAATAGGGAAAGGAAAAAGAAAAACTCAGACCCCTTTGCCTTTGGAGATTTCAAGCGAAAATAATTGTTGCTTTCGCAGAGAGAAGAGAAGAAAAGGAAGATGATTAGGGGTCGGTTGGAAGGATGTTGATTGATGATGGTTAGAATGAGTAGATACTGTAAACTATTTACTGCTTCGGTTATTTATACACAATAAAGTGTTTGGTTTTTATCTACAAAACGATTAGGGACTTCATAAGAATTATTCAGGAGAATATGCAAATATAAACACTTTTTCCAAGTTCTGAAATTAGAAAAAAAAAACCCTTTCAATTATTAATTTTTATGATTTAATTTTTTTTTGGATTCAATTTTCTGCTAATACTGTGATTAAAGTGCAATTTTATATTTTTCTAATTATGACGTATCACATTTTTATTATCTGCAACTCAGAGTTTGTTATAAAAATGTATTAAGTAATCAAAATGACATTCTGTCAACAAAATTAAATGGGAGTATTTATGTCTATTTTCCTTATAATAATGAATATTTTTCTTAAACGATTCAAAGAAAAGGTAGATGGAGAGCACCCCATTGGAGCTAAGAGAAAAGGTAAGTGATAGGGAGCCCCAGTGTTTCACATGTGTGTGAATAAGATATGGCGATGGAATTGCATAATCCCACTACTGGACAGACTACTTCAAGTGTTGGGAGTTAGGGTTGTTTATTGGGTTAGGTGAGGTTGCTAACTCTCTAAAATTATTTCAATTTGTGTAAATTGGTTGAGTTAGATTTAATTGATGTGATAGTTAGAGACTTAGGGGCTCTTTTTTTTTTTTTAATTTGTATGTTGAGTTACAAATCTAGAGATTTCAAATTATAGCAATCTTAAATAATTGAAAATTTGATGTTTTAAATTACACTTATATTTGGAATTAATTTTTAACAACATAAAAATGTTGGTTATGAAATGATTTTTTATTATTAACAAAAGACTAATTCACCAACTTAACTCTAACTAACCTACTCAAATAAGTATTTAATTAGTTTAATTTAAGTGACAAAAATTTAAAACAACCTAATATATCATTGATTTGAGTTGAGAAACTTGTTCAATCAATCAACCCAACTCATCCTTACTTGGGTTACCATGTAATTACATGGAATGCAAATTCCCTTATGTAAGAAACAATTTAGACGCATCCAATGGCTCAAATTTTTTTCGTTTTTTATTTAAAAGGGCAAGAAAAATTTAAACTATTAAATACATTCAACGGTCTAAATTTTTTTTTTTTAATGTGCATGCGAGAATCCAAACTAAACTACCTGCGGAGAGAAAGTGTGAAAAGAAATTTTGGTTCGTTCATGTGCTAACGGCAAGTTTGAAACTTCGGACTCGCCCTTTACTCCCTTTCGTTGCAGTTTCACCCAGTGGACTGTAATTCCTTGAAACCCATGCCCATGTATATTGACTTTTCCAACTGTTTCTCTCGTCGTTCCCAAATTAGTGAGTTCTCAACTAAAAAAATACATGTAGTACATGACGCAAATATAAATTCAACAAATTATCTTTTTGATAGATTATCTTTAAATTAAACATTTTAAATTATTGTGAAAATAACTTTGTAAAAAATTTTATATTTCAAAAATTACAAAATTAATTTGGTCAACATCAAAAAATTAAATAGATTGGCAATTTTAATTTTTATGTTTAAATTCTTTCTAAAACTTTCGTATCCATCCTTTAATTATCTGTAACTGTATTTTAATTTCTTTTAAATACTTGTCTGCCTCAATTATTGCTCTGTACATATAAAAAAAAACGTTCCCCTCATATTTGTAGAGACACACAATTCTCTTCTCTCTTTCTATTCTCTTACTTTTTGAGTTACATGTTCTAAGTTTCTGCTGTTTTGACACTTGATAAATTCTTAGAATGATCCGTTTAATCCTAGAAGAAATTTTGTAGACGTAGAATAATTTCTGTAGTTACAAAAAATTTTTTTTAAAGACAGTGTATCTTAAGACGTGACTCACACTATGTTAGTGACATTTTTTACAACATAAATTTAATTTTTAACAATATTTAAATAACTTTTTGGACTCGTTTGATATATAGAAAAGATTTTTAAAAAAAAAAAAATAATTTATTTGATATGACATAGACACGAATGAAAAGATTTGACTATTTCTTTGTTTAGTAAATGATTTAAAACAAAGGAAAGGAAAAATTTTAGCATAGTTTTATTAAATTACCACTAAAAATAAAATATTAATAAGAAATCATTAAAAAAAAAGATAAATCAACCCCCCTCGGAATATCTCACCCCCCATCCTCACCGTCTCCTTCTTCACTCTCTCTCACTCTCTTCCCCTCCCATCTGTACTGTAAGCACGCCCGAAATAGAGCAGCAGAGAAGCATGAGCAACCAAAATAGAGCCAAAAGACAGATTGAAGCTAAACGAAGCAGAAACAATTGAGAAAACCGAAACAGAGTAGCAGAGAAGCACAAGCAACTGATTGAAGCTATACGATGCAAAAAAACAGAAGCTATATGAGGACACAACATGGAAGCTATCGGAAGGGAAAAGTAGGCGTCACACTTCGATTTCCCTTGCCATTCTCCAGTTTCCACCGCTAGTCCAGTTGAAAGAACCGTACAATTAAAATGGAAAAGGGAAAAGCGTGTTTCCGTTTCCATCGTTGCTCAATGTTATACTAAACGCAAGAATGGAAAAGTTGGACTGGAATTCCATTCCCATATTGCAAGGGAAAACATAACAAAACTCTTTTGGTAAAGTTAATAATTTTTTTTAAGAACTAAATTAATTAAGAAGTAAACTTTTGTGACATTAAATGATAGAGAGATAAACTAAATATAAGGAAAAAAACTTATTAAGGGACCGAATTGAGAAGGGTGGCCTTTGGAAGGTTAAATTGAGAGCTCTTCATTCCAATTTCCAAAGGAAAAAGAATAATTTTTCTATGTAAATATTATAAAATAATAAATTACAAAATGTTCAAGTACAAATAAAAATAAAAAATAATTACATCTCATAATTTTTTTTTAAAGTAAACTTGTCCCATGTGAATAATAAAGTGCTGATCTATAAAATTAGTATAATTGTTTTTAAGGATTCAATAATTAAAATGCTGACTACATAAAAAATAATTAAAAATGGTGGACTTATAAAAATCATATATATTTTTTAAGAAATCTATAACAAACAATAGAACTGTTTAAAGGATTTTTATTCTTATGTTTAAGCATAAACGGATATCAAACACTGACATGGCACCACTTTTAAAGTGTTTATATTCTTCATGAGTCTCAAGCCAAGTCAATTGAATCTCAACTACTTCCATGCAAAAAGTTTTAAACATTTTTGTTTCTTTTATTTTTCATGCATAAAGATTACATGTCCAATAAAATTAATCTTTTTCTTAATGTAAACAACCTTCCATGCCACTACAAGTTCCTATATTTGCAAGAAGCTGAAATTAATTTGTGAATGAGAAAAAGTTGTTTTGTATGTGTAATTTCGTGTCCAATTAGAAGACATGAGCGAGAAGTTTAGCTTTGGAAAGAGATAAATACTTAGCTTTCTGCTAATCACATCAATCGAGTTAATATGATTGGATTATTTGGATTTTTGCTTTGGTGCGAAACCTTTCAGCAACCAACCACAGATGCTGTGGGATTTTCAAAATGATTACCTTATACTTTTGCATCATTCATTACGCAAATTTGCATGGTCCAAGAGGCACACAATGATATCTGTTTCTTTTCACTCTAATTTCACGAAATAGTTGGGTTTTAATTTTCCGTTTACTAGTTAATCATAGTTAACTACCACATGTTATATTCTCATTTTTTAGCATTGAAAACCCTTTTGGGTTTCGGTTAATCATAGTTTAAATTGATTGCAACTGGACCAAAAAATGTAAATAATCTCTTATATATATGCATGCCTTAACTTTTTGTATTCACAAGACTCAATCATAAACTTTACTTAAAAGAAAGCAAATTAATGTTGAATCACTTGAGCCAGTGTTTATTTTGATATAAATGATAAATAATATAATTAATGATAACTAACTTTATTTAACCAGAAATGTTAGACGCAATTGATTTTTTCACTCTTACTAGTTCCATAGCCTTTTTATCGTTAAAAGCGTGCGCGAATTACAATTTTAATTTTCCAAATTGAAGAGTAATTACAGGGGAAGGATTTCTGTGACGTACACGAGTAGACATTAACAATACAAAGGATGGTGATAAATCATAGTCACCCGATCAAGATCATCGCTGCCATACTGTTAAAAAACCTGTCATTTTCTTTATGGTATTGTTCATGAAAAATCTTTTCAAGAAAACTTCACTATTCAGCACAGGTACGGCCGCAATCGTGTATAACCATAACTTGTTTATAAGAAACTAGTGAATCTCATGATCAGGCCATGATATTTGACGTTGAAAGACTTTTATTATTATTATTATTATTATTATTATTATTATTATTATTATTATGTGTTTTCTTCTTGAGGAGGAAAATCTAGCCCTCTTGCTAGGGTTTATGGCATAACACAGACCATATAGATATATGAGGATGCATCCTCATGCAGTTTTGAGTTTTGACGCTAACTAGGTGTGTACATGATCTTACATGAATTTAATCAAGATTTGATATGATCATAGTGTGACATGAATCTATAACAAATTTTTTGTTAGTTTCATCTCAATCAATGTAATAATTCCCCTAATATCATTAATTTCTTCTTAATTATCTCTTCTTCCCTCATTTTGTATCTTGGACTTTGCATGAAGGAGAGGACTTTGTCTCCGAGTGACGCAAAAGTTGGAATGGATGGTGACTTGAAGAAAATTGTGGATCCACAGGTGATCCGCGGACAGGGATTTGACATCAAAGAAACAAAATGCAGCCCCTCCTTACGTAGCAAATATAAATAATTAATCCATAAGATTCAAATTTAGTTAGTTACAGTAATAACCATTTGATTTATAGAGATATCACTTTAATGAGCATTTGCGCCCATTAAATTTAAATGAGATTAATTTTTTATCTTAGATTGAAGAATAAATTCTTAAAATATGAATAAAATAAATATGATTCACATGTTACTTACCATGATCTTGCATACATCTACCACACTTTTATGGGTGAATAAGGCGACGAACAAGTGGCAAGCCACTTTACCTGGTGTTAGAATTATGCAATGCCTAAGGATATAGGAGAAAGAATGATTGGTGAGCCAAAGAATAAGAAACGTCTTATCAATTTGAATATCAATGCCTGTCCGTAATTAATTACCAGAACGATCATATCAAGAGTATCACAGGAAAGGGACATTAAATAAAGGACCACCGAGTGTGCGGGTGTAATTCAAGTTTAACCTAGTAACAACGTTTAAAAAATTCAACTGATTATTGAATTAATTGAAATGTCGGTTTAAAAGTTAATAGTTAGAGCATAGTTCAACCAGTGACACATGAAATATATAATTCATGTCTATATTATAGATATTAAAATATTAAAATATATAACATATAATATTAAAATATTATAGGCATGCATATTACAAATATATATTTATACCAATTTTAGATCTCCTTCTAATATTTTAATTTTTGGAGATTTTTTAAAAATACATCATAATATTCATTAAAAATTCAAAAAAATAAAAAATTCAAAAAAATGAATCGGCCTGCTTTATCGGTTCGAGACTGATTCCGTCACTTTTTCATCAGTTCAAAAATTTATCAGTTCACTGGTCCAAACCGAATCAATTCTCTAATCAATTTATTAGTTTTCTAGTTAAACCAAACGGTTTGGTTCGATTCTCTTACCACTGCCTAGTACACAAATTTAGAAAAAAAAAATAAGTACAGATTTTATATAATTTAGTTTATTGGAGTCCACTTATAAATATGCACTTGATTATTTTCCATGTTAGCTTAGTATTAGTTATCTTATTATATTTAGAATAAATTAATAATTCAATTTCAAAAAATTAATTTTCTTTTAATTTGATATTTAAAAAATAAAATCTATTAATTTAGTCTCCTAAGCACTTTTCTCCAATTAAAACAGTTATTTTATTCGATAATATTAGAACCTAATGCAGTCAGTAATTGATGATGTTGATTTATCCAAATGTTTTTAACTTTCAATATGGCACCATTTGTAGCAAGAATGGATTTAAATTTTGATTATATAGAAAGTCTTTTCGAAACTAAATCTTAATTACTTTTAAATCTACTTATAATTTTAATTTTAGTGCATGTTAATTTTTTTAATTTATTTGAAAATATTTTTTTAGATATAAAAATAAATTATATCAAATTTTTTTAGTATTTTAAAATTAAAAAAATGGTGAGAAGTTGTTCAATTATCTAATACATATATATATATATATATATATATATTCGTACTAGCAAAAGTACTATCTTGGACACAATTATTATGACAACGAAATAGACAACTCTAGTCATGACAGGGACGAATGAAATCTCAACTTAGAAATGGAAGTTTTATTAATTTTTTTAAAGTAAAATAATATGTCTGTTATGCTTGCGTTCAAGTCCTATCCATCTATATTTGTAAATATATAAACAAAAAAGGATGTATCACTTTGGTGGCATGGTCCATCTTTCTGTACCTTGAATTTGATTAAACAAAATGTTAATTGATTCTATTTTGAAACAAAATCAATTGAATTTTTAGTGTGTACTTTTCATTTTGACATTCTAACTAACCAAACAAACAAATATTTGATTTGGGAGATTCGTAATGAATGTAAAATTTTATAATTAGAAACTTTTTTTAATGTTCATTTAAAAATCTTATTCTTGGAATTGAAACCCCATTCATATTTACCCCAATTCGATATAAATTAAATGTTACTAGCTTTACTAATTCATTCAGAGATATGTGGTGGACAGGATATTGAAGAGACAAATGGCCGAACAGGAGCCATTTATTGAATCACAATAATTAAGAAACAAATAATTGAGATGAATACTGTCGGACCAATCACAGGAACAAAAGAAAATAAAAAGAGAAAAATAAATTAAATAAGCAAATATATAGTGAGAGTTACAGCAAAATAGAACAAGAGGATAGGGATATGCACAGTTAGGTGGATCATTGAGGAGATTCACAGAACTATAGATAGGATACGATAGACAGACGTACCTTATGCTGCAGCAAGGCGTATAAAATAATTGCTTTAGAGAGAGAAAAGTTTATAATTCATGGCACTCATGAAGCACAAGAGAGAGAGAGAATATGGCTATTGTCTACCCACACGCACACTTGCAACTTATGCTATTTTCTTTAATTTCTCTCTCTCTCTCTCCCTTCCTCCCCCCCCCCCCTCTCTTTATTCATTGATTAAGTCATAGGCTATGATGTACACTGAGACATCCAGTTTGCACGGGGGCCTCCATTTTGTTATCTTGTGCTTTTTTTCGCCAGAAAATGAGTACCTTTTCCTTCTTCCATCTCCCACCATTGTACATATTATTTTCCCCAACAATAATTGGTGTTGAATGTATCTCTCTCTCTCTATAAATTTTATGTGCGTATGTATATATGTATATATGTGTGTGTGTTGGAATTGTGAGAGAATCAACATTTTAGGTCCTGTTTCTTTAATCAATTTTAGGGCTTAACATGCAGCTACATATTTCTTTGAAGTCTGAGATTTTTTCCCCTCTTCTCATTTGGTCAATTCGTCGGGCATTGTACTCTAGTTCTTGACATTTTTTCACCAAATATATTTTCAACAATCCGAATCATAGCTAGGTTTAGATTATAACTTTTTTTTCTTTTAATAGAAATTGAAAGGACTTAAGGGGGCGTTTGGTACAAGGAACCTTACATTCCTAGAGATCTTCACATTCTTGGGAATGTGTTTCCTGAGGAAGTGATTCATAAGAATGTAACATTCCCATGCTTGATTTATTACAAGAATTGTTGGGAATATTTTCCTATATTACTAGGTATCATGCTCCAATTCAGGCCCGTGACTGGCACGAAGGTGAACCTTACATCACCACTGTAAACCTATACACCATTACATCCAACCACACACATTAAGGAAATCCAATAATTTAACATCAAATATGCCAATTGATTATGAAGAAAACATTTGATTCATCTGTACATCAAAATTTCCATGGTTCACAATGTTACCGTGTTTCCTGATTTTCCCCTAGAGCAAAATACACTTAACAACCATGGGGAGAATATTATGAAACATGGTTACCAATAAATCAGGAATGAGTCATCCTACACATTCACAGTTACCATCACTAACAACACAACCTAGGTGTTCTATTCAATTACAAAGCGACATTACCATCATCCCAAGGTGACAAAAATCACATCTACCAACCTCGAAAGCCAATGGGGAAGAGGACTCGTAGACCCCACTACTCTATATGTGGAGACTCGTCGGCTGTCTCATGATCTACAAGGGGTACAAAGAAGAAGAGTGAGTATATATATCCAATGAGAAATAATTCTACAAGGAAAGGAATATATTATTGTGTACCACTTGAAGGGATGAGACTCTAGGTAAGGCCCCATCTTCAACCACAACCCATACCATCCATCATACCATCTACACTGATATAACACTCAATCTGTGACTCACATAGTCCACATCCAAGTATTCTAACACAAACAATTAATCATCTAACAATAAAACCATCACGATTTCACATAATATGCACAAAGGAAAAATTACACAATTCCATATCCAAGATAAGTACACACAAATTTCCACGTTGCCACATAGGCTTCCTTACTTTCCCCATGGGCATACCATAACCACAAAGTTCCTGGACCTTTACAGTGATATGTACAAGGGATTTGATGTTGTGACATTTTAATAACATGCCCTTATAGGCCTTCCTCGAGGGATTTTGTGTTGTGCCATCACAACAATTTATTTCCATTGCCTCTCATAGGCTTTTCAAATAATGCACCATAACAACACCAATCAGTCACACAAACAAGTGATCATAACACAAGCACAAATTCCACACCACACATCCAAGTAAAAGTGATCATAAATCCACAATATAAACATACCATTAGAATTTACAAGGGTTGTAATACTCGAGGTTTCCAGGTAATAGTGTAATTGGAATTTTCAATTAAGAATTCAAATGTGGGAAACTTTTTTGCTTTATTGGGAAGGATATGCAAGGTTAAAGATGGCATCTTATGTAAAAGTGATGAGTGGCCAAGGGATGAGGGGGTACACGTGGCATACGAAGAGTTCAAAAAAATTTAAGTCTGTGGAAGGACTAGTTCGAAATAAACAAAAAAATTTGATACCTTTTGGAAAAGTGGAAAAGTTAGTGATGAGAATAGTGTGGTGCTCTGAGCATGCAAAAAATACTGAGTTGGAAAAATACAAGTTTGCCACCGCTTAAAGATTTGACCATGAGTTGATCGAGGGGCAAATTGGTAATTTCTCCTTTGAGGGTATATATATGGAGCCACACACATATCCACTCATTTTTGTCTCCCTCTCTCACGTGCTCCTCCCTCCCAAATCCCTAGCTTCCACTTTTCTTCTTCTTCCATCGATCCTCTCCATCCAATAAGTTCACCATCCAAGCTTCCAGCAACCAATCTCCAGTGTGGGTTCAGGTCTTTGGCGACCAACCACAAAAATTAAGGTAAGCATCCCAGTTTCCCAAATTCCTTTCCATTTTCAGACTTATGAGCAATTGGGGTAGCAATGAGTTGGTTTTTGATCATTTGAGGTTGAGTAGTGTTTGGTAACCCTCTTGGATGATTGTTGATAGAATTAGAATGAAATTCTAATAGATTAAACATGATTAACGGTAGGATTAAAGAGCATGAAGCATGAAAAGGAAAAGTCAGGGTTTTGAAATTGGTTGATTTAAGCTTGAATTCTTAGAATTTTTTTGGGGTTTGAGTGTCAAAATATTCCCTAAACATCAATAATGAAATCCCAAAACAGAAGCAAATTGTTCTTAGGGGTGGTGGCACCTAGGGTTTAAGCATCAAAATGTTCCCTAAACATCAACAATAAAATCCCAAAACATAAGCAAATTGTTCTTAGGGGTACTGGTGCCCTAAGCACCACTACCTAATTGCGGCTTGCATGAAGAAAGGCCTAGGGTGCCCAAGCCTAATGTGAGGGAAATGGTTGGTTAGGTTGTGGCGCCAAAGGTGACACAGCTTGGACAAGCTTATTTGTCATGAATATATATGCTAAATTAGTTCTGTGATGACTCGTAGGTGTTGTGATGGTTTGAGGCTTGGTCAAGGCTCCCTAAGAAGACTGAGATAGCTTCAATTTCATATGAGAGATGTAGCCTTACTTTGATTTTTCTTTTCCTAGGATATGATGAAGGTATGTGTCAAGTTGATGGTATGTTTGGTATGCATGAGTCCTCATTTAATTTGGAATGGAATAAGCATTCTCATGTGTGGTTGTTAATTATGAAATGCTTGAGTTCCATGGGGCATAGATGGAAATGATAGTTTATGATATCATTGTAATTGTATGCTAAGAATATTTCTGGAGTAAATATTATTGTGATTTCTGACTACAATAAATTAATTGAATGGGGACAAAACATGTATATAGATATATGTATGTATATGGATACATTCACACTAGTAACCACAAGAATATGCAAGTAATTATATCTAGGTTAGATGCCTTGAATGTGTGATAATCACAAAATGAGAAAAGATGACTTGAGTGTAATGCATGTTGTGAATCTTGCATGAGTTTGGTTTATGCTATGTGAATGTAGCCTTTGGGCAAGTGATTATGAGCATCCACATATCCTACTCATGACTGCTCCATTGAGAAAAGAGAATAAATGCGTATGTATATATCCCCCGTGCATGAGTAGTTGCACAAGGAAGGAAAAACAAGTATAAAGAATTTGAGGCATTATAATTATGTTTAAATTTGAGAAACCTCAAATTCTAGGATACATGGAGATTAAATTAAAAAGGGGCTCGGCCATGTTATGTAGCAATCATGAGAGGAATGTCTTGGATGGATTTTTGTTGTAATGGCATATGTTGATGGACACATTGCTAGGGTTGGCATAGGATATGAAAAATTCATGGTTCACCCATGTGTGGCAAAATAAGGGGGGATATAATATGGCTAGAGAAAGCCAAAGAATTTAATTCACACCTCACATGTAGATGTACATAGTGAGAGTGTGTGGCGAATTAAGGGTGTATAATGAGATGATGAGGCATGGATGAGATGTGAGTTAATAAGACGGTTTGAGAATGGTGAGCATAGTGATGTGCTAGTGTGTAATGATTATGTGATGAATTAATATGTGTGTTCTATGCATGTGTTTCCCACATGGGGAAAGATACTATGCTTTGACAATTGTGCGATGTGCTTGATAATCATTGCCTTATGTTTGCATATGCATGACTCATGAGACCTGGCCATGTAAATGAGTTAATGTAGATTCCTGAATAATAATCTAAGCATGAACAAAGATGAGAATTAAGATGACTATGCATTAAGATTGTTTATATTGAGATTTTTATTATCTTTTGCACTAGTACATGTGCTAAGATGTCATGAGTTATGACTGGATGATATGTATGTGAACGGTTGTCCATGATAGCTCACATATTCATGCATTTATCATATACTTGATATGCATAGCCATGTGAATGAGTATGGTACGGCTATTTTTTGGTGAGTCTGATCCTTCTCACAATTTCAAGTAGCGAAGACCCCCTAGTTCGAGGATGGACATGCCAAGGATACCTCCTATTTATTTAGGGTATGTTACAATTTTATTTATGTTAAATTCAATAATCTTAGAAAGCTCTATAATCCAGTAGGTTATGTTACGTTGTATAATTATGTAAAGGGTATTATGTATGAGAGTACACTAGTAAGTGTTGTTGAAACTTGAGATCATGTAATTTAAATTGTATGAAAGCTCATTTATGCTTTATGTATGATTATGAAAAGGAAGATGACTTTGTGTTCATCTAAGTTTATGAATGTAATACCTCAGGTATTACGGTGTCGTAAGAGTAAGTTTCGGCATATGGACAAATTTTCATGGATAAATGAATACTTGAGGGGAATTCGAGAATTTCCTATAGGAAATATAGCCCGTATTTGTTTACTTTAATGTTTTGTTGCTTGATTGTTCATATTGTTTATTGTTGCCTTAGGGGTATAAGTGATTGGATTCCCGAATGTAGTGGGTTGATTAGGTTGGTGTGATGCATTTGGAATAAGCAAGGGACTAAAACAAAAAGGAAAGTGTAGGTGGTTTAGTCAAAGATGCCTATGACCTTGAGGTACATGTGACACTTGGCTGAGAATAAGTTAAGCGAAAAATAAGTTAGATAAGAACAATATTACATAATGTGACATAGTAAATGAAATAGAGTGGGTTAAATAATAAAAACAATATTAGGCGTGTGAATGTAGGAAAAATAAATAAATGATGTATTGTTCACTAAATAAATCAAATAAATAACATTAGAGTAATTAATGTAAAATAGAGAGGCATTAGATAAGAAGGAAAACAATGAGAAATTAATTAAAAGAACTATTAAAAAAAGAGGAGTGTAGTTAAAATAGGAAATGTAAAACAAATAATGATTAAATAAGAGTTACAATAGGAATTAGGAAACAAAAATTTAAAAGAGGATTTCCTAAATTAAGGAAAGAAGTGGCATGAAAGAGGTAGAGTAGGATAAGGAAAAGGAAATTAATAAAATAGGTAAATGCTCGTATAGTATTAGGAAAAGAAAAATAAAAAAAATTAATAAAGTAGAATAAGGAAAGCAAAATAATATAAATAAATTAATGTCACGACCCGCTACCTGGGCTCGTGACCGGCATAGTAATGACCCTTCTCGTTACTGTAAATCTTACCCTTACGTCTACCTCTTTGTTTCAATTCATTTATTTATTGCATACACGAGAGAATATTTCAAGAAAATCTAGCAATCTATTAGATCCACAACCATAAGCAAGTACACACAAACTCAAAGTAGAGAATTTCATACCTGGAATCCTCGTCACAATTTATAGTAACTTAAAACATACAGCACACAACGCTTTAGTTTTAACACTAGGGAAGGTTCGTACTTGGTCCCCACACCATGAGTGATCGTGCACAGAAAATAGTAGGGAGAAGGCATACTTGGTTTCTATGCCACTTACACCACATATATCACATGCAAGAATGCACATTCAACCATACAAACGGTAGCTTGACCATGTTATCTTAACTCTTGAAAACATTTTTATTCTCATTTTTTAATTCTACATGTGCTTAGCGCCATATGCAAATCAAAGGATCGAAATCTCTTTCATAGTTCAGATACAGATTATAAGATTCATTATGGTCTTGCACATTCATAATCACCCCAAAACAGTTCATCATGTCATCATCATTCACATATGAAAGAAGTAACCTTCCACATGCAATAAATATTCATATCGTGAAAGTAATGTTTAAGTATGTTCCACTGTCCAAAATATTTCAACCTCAAAATGACAAAAAGAAAGTAACGACAATGGTGGCCTTAACGCCACATCCAGTCCTCACAATTTATAGTAACTTAAAACATATAGCACACAAGACTTTAGTTTTCACACTAGAGAAGGTTCGTACTTGGTCCCCATGCTGTGCATGATCATACACAGAAAATTGTAGGGAGAAGGCATACCTAGTTTCCATGCCACTCGCACCATATATATCACATGCAAGAATGTACATCCAACCATACAAACGGTAGCTTGATCATGTTATCTTAACTCTTGAAAACATTTTTATTCTCATTTCTAATTCTACACATGCCTAGCACCATATGCAAATCAAAGGATTGAAATCTCTTTCATAGTTTAGATACAGATTATAAGATTCATTATGGTCTTGCAGATTCATAATCACCTTAACGTAGTTCATCATGTCATCATCATTCACATATGAAGAAATAACCTTCCACATGCCATAAATATCTATATCATGAAAGTAATGTTTAAATATGTTCCATTGTTCGAAATATTTCAACCTTAATGGTGGCCTTAATACCACAATGGTGGACTTAATACCACATCCAGTCCTCACAAAAAAAGGGTACAATTTAAACAAACAAAGCAAAATAAAATAAAGAAATGTCCTGGAATCCCTCCTAAGTGTCCTAATGACTACAGAGCAACCTAGGACTCAAAAATTGAAATTACCATAGGCTTGTTTGGCAATAGGAAGGTCACAAAATAAGCACCGCTACTTCTTAGGTGGTGCTCCTCAATAACTAGATTTGTAAAAAGAAAAGTAATAGAGAGCGTGAGTCAAAGCTCAAAGAATAGAATGACTTTGCTGTAACGAGGTTCAAACATGTCAAACATTGCAAAAGTGTCCATTGGGCTAAATCTCAATACCAACACTGTAGTAAGAAAACGTACCATCTCAAGACATCTAACCAGTGATACTCATTACTAGTAAGCCGCCATCGGGAGTGAAACTCACTTGGCCATCATCCTTACCTACCCTAACACATTGACACCCCACTTGTCAAGATGCCATCGGGAGTCATGCTCACCCTGGCACCCTTCTTGACCTCACCATGAGATGGATGTGCCACTAGTATCATCCAAGCAGTGTAATAACAACCATACATGCTATTCCAAAATCGTATCGAAACCACGTTAGCAAAGAGGAATTCATAATCTCAACAAGTTCTAGTGTGTCTAAACTTTAAATTAACAATAATTCATCATTCCTAACGCATCCGGGCATACACAACCTTCAAATTAACAATAAATCATTATGCTCGACATATCTAGGCGTAAGTAATCCATAAAGTAAATAATCTTTAAATTAATAATAATTCATTATCCTCAACATGTCCGGCATAAATAATCTTTCAATTAATAATAATTCATTAAGTTCAATATGTCCTAGCATAAATAATCTATAAATCAATAATAATTCATTATGTTCAACATGTCCGGGCAAAATTAAACTCTAAATTAACAATGGTTCTCTATTCTCATCATGCCCAGACAAAGTTTATCTTTAAATTAAGTAGCAATATGGTGATTAAGCAATAACGTCCCTTATAGGGACTTAACTGAATTGAAATAAAACTTTCCACATGATAAATTTGTCAGTTCATAATGTTATGTACCATCAGCCATGCCTATTCACTATTATCTTTCCTCCTAGAGGCTTAACAAATTACCCTGTAGTATTAGGGAGACCACCCTACGTCACCCTTATCATGTTCAACATTAAAACCAAGTTAAAACAAGGTCGAACTACTCACTTGTATTCCAACGTCATGATTATTGGGTTTCCCATGTTATCCAGAGAGAGGGAAGGTGTATGTAGGGCTTGGAGATAAAATCCTAATAATTTCAATAAAAGGATTGTGAAAAGAAATCAAAACCATGAAATCAGAAACTTATCATTTTTTTATTTCTGACCTTTATCTCTCAATCAGTAAGGAATTTTTTAATAAATCTTGTTGCATTAGAAACTAAACTCAAAGGGCTTTCTAATGATATATAAACACAAAGTTCGATTAAGGGAGTTATGACCGATTTAATTTCCACGAAAAATAAAGGTATGATAAATTGAGTTTTCTAGTTCTCACATTTATTTCTTGAAATTTTTTGTCAACGGAAAAGACCACCACAGATGTGTTCCTTGAGGTTTATGTGTAGGGGTTGTGGCATCTAGGGTTCTTGTGTTTTTTAGATGGAGAAGAGAGAAGAGAGAAGAGAGTGATGGCTAGGAGTTTTTTAGTTGAGTGTGTATGTTATCTAGGGTTAAGGCTTGTGTTTGCGTATGGGTTCACACTTTGAGATTCTCTTTTTGTTGGCTAGGGTTGCTTTGATGTGATAAGAAGGAGATAAGGGGCAGCCCTAGGGTTTTATTTTTGTATTTTGAAATTAAATCTAGGTTAGATCTTTTAGAGGGTTTGAATTATTGAATCTATTAAATTTAAATTTGAGTTTGAATTATATTGTATCTTAATTATCGTAGTTTAATATCTATTAGGCTATTAATAATATTATCAAATTCATTAAATGTTCCCACACCTACAATGGTATTCTATTGATAATCCTTCTTATTTATTTAAATAGCACTCGCTTAAAATTTAGGAGGTGTGCATTATCTTTCTTTTATTTTATTAATTCCTCATGTCATTGTTTGATTAATATTATTTTTATGTCATTATTTTATTCAATTTTATTTGAATTAAGCTTCTTTAAATTTTCTTATCCTATCCTAACACTTGCCATGCATATTATTAATATTATTAATTAATTATTTAATAGCTCACAACCAAGCTATATATTTATCTCTAGTTGTTATTTTATTATTTAATTTTCCTTAACTTATATTTATGATAAAAGTCTATCCCATGTCCCTAACGTTTACACTTGTTTTCATTCATGTCCCTAAATTTTTTTGGGTCAAATATGTTCCATATGTTTCAAATTTTTTCAAATATGTCCTTTTTTGGTTAAAATCATCAGTGGGTTAATGGAGTTGCTGACGTGACACATGAAGTGGCTAAAATATTTGCCATGTCATGTACCACATTAGATGACACGTGGCCACGTGTTGGAAAATAATCAAAATACCTCTGAAGCTTATTTGTAACATATTTTAAAAGTGAGGCCAATCACAGTATGACACATTGCACTAACCATGTCATGACACGTGGCACTATAAAACACGACACGTGGCACCAACCACATCTTGACACATGTACCAACCACATTGTGACGTATGGCACCAATCGCATCATGACACGTGGCACAATCATGTTGTGACATGTGGCAGCCATTTTTGAAAATAAAACTTCACAATTTTATTGGCAAGAGTTGAACGCATGACCTACTGAGAGGAGAAAGAAGGCTTTTGCCATCAAGCTAATGACAATCTCTTGTTATATATACTCAATAAATGATATATAAAGGTATTGTTAGGGACATGAATGAAAACTCGTGTAAACATTAGGGACATAAGATATACTTTTTTCCTGTATAAATTATAAAACAATAATAAATATTGTAATAGAAGAATATACCATTATTTTGCATAAATCATTTTAAATTACATAAAAGTTCAATTTTTTTTACATATATTAAAATTTTACAAATATCAATGTATATGTCATAGATATTAAAATGTTAACATATGAGACCAAATTTATATTACAAGATTTGTTTTTAAAATTTTTAAACTTTTATGTAATTTAAAACGATTTATGTAAAATAATGGAATATTTTTCTATTATAAGATGTATTATTGTTTTATAATATATAATATTTTTTGTACATTTTCTGTTGTTTATAATCACATAATGCGTTTATATATAATTTGTTGATATATAAGGCAAGAGAGTGTCATTAGTTTGATGGAAAAACCTTCTTCCTTCTCTCAATAGGTCATGGGGTCGACTTTTGCCAATGAAATTGTGAAGTTTTATTTTCAAAAAGGGGTGCCATGTGTCACGACGTGATTGATGCCACATGTCCTGATGTGGTTGTGCCACAAGTCACATGTATGGTGCCACATGTCATGACGTAATTAGTGCCACATGTCACACTGTGATTGGCCTCACTTTTAAAATATGTCATAAATAGGCTTCAGGATTATTTTGGTCATTTTTTAGCAGATAGCCACGTGTCATATGACGTGGCACATGATGTGACAAATATTTTAGCCTCGTCATGTGCCACATCAACAACTCCATTGACCTACTGAAGGTGTTAACAAAAAAGGACATATTTGAAAAAATTTGAAACAAGTGGGACTTATTTGACCAAAAAAAAAGGTTCAGGGATATAAATGAAAACAAGTGTAAACGTTAGGAATATGAGATATACTTTTCCTTATATTTATCTAATTCTTTTATTCTTTTTCCCTACATTTAATTTTTCTTGTATTTAAACCTTTTAATTTACCTTTAAAGCCTCATATTATACTTATTAGTTTAATCTCTATCTAGTGGTATCATTTTGAACAATTTCATCCAACCCCAACTAACTTTTTTATTTATCATTTTATCTCTCATTAGCCCGAATCACATTTCACCGATAGGATAAATATCACATCATATATTATCCATCATACTGCATAATTCATGCAAACTAAATGTGTAACCCATGCCTTTAAGTAGCATGCACAAACAAGATAACGAAATTCACATAGGCAACAGGAAAATTAAATAGACATGCAAATTTTTAACCACAAGTAGTACAATATTACCCCCTTTAGAAAACTTAGTCCTCTAGATTTTTGTTACCTCTAGTCGTGAACTAAACATTTTAAATGACATACATGGTGAAAATCCTTACAGGTATTTCATGAAAAATATTCTTACATGCCTGCACTCCCATTTCTTACAATGTCGTAATGCTTGGGGTATTACAATTAAAATCCATAAGGAATAGGCGTGGAACTTATATGGATAATATGAATAATATAATTAATAATATAACAAGCAATAAAGAAAATTAAATAAAATATAAGAGACCTAATAAAACAATTAATCTAGAAATTAAATTAAAAGACTCCTACCTAGCCTAAATTACCTACACAGCCACCAACACCCTAGAAACCCTAAAAAGGTCTCTCACTCTACTCAAGCAAGCAAACCCTAGGTGTACACAAACCTCTCTCTACATCTAAGGAACCCTAGCTGTCCTCTCCCTTTCTCTCCTTGTCTCTCGAATACACAAAATCCCTAAATGGCCTCCCATACTCAAACACTTGAAAACCCTAGCCACTCTAAGATCCTTAAACCCTAGCCTCCACGCCTACACAATATGTGACATCCCTACATATAAGGTTCAAGGAACACATCTCCGGTGGTCTTTCCCGATGTTGGAAAAGTTCAAGAAACAAAGGTAAGTACTAGAAATCCTGATCTATCATACTTTTGTTCTCATGAATCTTAAATTGGTCATAACTCCACAATCGAACTTTATGTTTTGATATTATATAACAATGTAAATCCCTTTGATTCTAGTTTCAAACGAGTTACATTTCGTTCAAAAGTTCTTGCCAACTAGGAGATATGACTAAAAAAGTGACCAAAGTTCAGAAGCAATAACAAGCAGTTTAAATATTTTATGGTTTTTACTTTTTTTTGTAACCCTTTTTGTGTTGTAGTTGTTGGAATTGATCCCAAATCATTTTTACACATATTCTCTCTCTGAGTAATGTAAGAAACTTGGCAAAATTAACGTTGGAATCCAGGTGAGTGGAATGACCTTGCCTTAACTTAGTTTTAATATTAGATATCATGTAGTATGATGTGGGAAGTCTCCCAAAATTTATAGGATATTTTGTTAGATTACAGAATAAGGCCGAAATCTCTAATTAGGTATAGCATGTGGAAAGGTAAACCTAATTTTGTCAAATCCCCATGATTAATATGAGATCATAATTCGGTTAACTATTGTTCTAAAATGTTAAAACATAATTCAATTAACTAGTATGCCTAATTTTAATTTGTATTCGATTAAATTGGAAATAAGGTTATGTTTTGATTTCATGAATATTGCATTGGAATAATTGTGTAATATTCATTATTATATTGTGGATGCTTGGTTACTTGAATGGCGTATATATTGCTTGGTTGGCACTAGTTGGAAGCCCCCTCATGGTAAAGTCAAGGAGGGTGTTACGGGTAGAGCTTTGACTCCCAACGGGTGCCTTAATCGATGAAGTGATATTGCGCATCATGGTCAGGAAGGTGGCTCGAGTTGAGCGATGACTCCCAACGGGCACCTTGCCACTGACGAGTACCACTGGTTGGATGTGATTTGGTGTTGCATGACTGGTATGCTTTCTTACTTACAAATTTTGGTATTGAGATTGTGGCCCGACAAGCATATTATATGATGTTTGATATTTTTGAACCTTGTCATGATAATGTCATACTACTCTCTGGAGTTATGATGACTTTTACCCTCCATGACTTATTTTTCTTCTATAGATCTAGTTATCACAAAGAAGCACCCACCTAAGGAGTAGCAGTGCTCGCTATGGACTTTCTTGTTGCTAGGTAGGACTTATTTATTGTTGTTCGTTGTGTCCATAGGTCGATTTATAGTTGCGTATGATACTTAAGGGAATTTTGGGATGATGGTTAACTTGTTTAGATTCTATTTAATAGAATTTGTTATATTTTGTTTTCTTGAACAATTTGGAATATTTAAATTTAAAGCATAATTGTGCCACTCATTTAATTTGAAAAAGGAACTTACGTTGAAAATATATTTACTTTGAAAAAAGGACTTCATGTTTTATATGTATAAGTTAACATTGAAACTCCTTCAGTTAATAGGTTATTATTAATTTATTAAGTTTAAAATTTTGAAAACCTCCACATTAATATTTGAAATCCGTGGAGTAATTCGGGGGTGGGTTAGACTTATAGTAATGGGGAGGTTCCATTATCGTGTTGGTCATATGCCTGAGAAGCGGGTTGTGATAGCAAAATTAATTTGCTATTATATAAAAGAAGTACAATAAGTTAATGAAAGTAAGGGTTTTTAAGGAAAGTTAGTCTTACGACGGTGTGAGCTTAGGCACTGTCTGCGCTGATCACGTACCCGAATTTGGGCCGTGACAAGGGCCATTCCCATTCGACATGTCAAATCCACTTTCTCTCTAAATCCTAATTACCACAACATGTTTTCACAATACACATGAGACATTTAGAGATAAAATTAATTATACCAATCTTAATGAGTAGAATGGATTCCTCACCATTGAATCCAATTACGGAGATTTATCTCAAACTTAATCTATCCCAAACATGACACCATCACATACTATAATAATTCAAGATAGTAAATATAGAATAAGTACCAATCAAATAAGAGTAGTAATTTCCCTTCACTAGCATGTTCATAGAATCTTAAGATTTAAAACCATCATGTAGGCATAAAAAAGGTAGCATTAATCTTTTATCATTCCAATTAAATCACCATCACATATCACAAGACTTTACAAGAGATTATGAGTGGATTAATGCACAATCAAGATCAGAGTAGAAATCATACTTCACCTAGATTCCAAGTAAAAGTTAAGTGCTTGAAAATCACAAAAAAACACCCGAATGAATTCTGAAGCACTTATGTAGCAACCAAGGTCATTTTCCTAACATAAAATTTCACAAAAGAGGGTTCCAGCTCATGGCGCCCTACACAAATTTCACAACTCTCCAATACATGGCACCATAGGCTTCACACACAAGAAAACATAGTGCAGCCTTAGGCACCTTGGGTGCCATCACCATAACTCTTGACCTAATGGGCGCTTTGGGCACTAGGCTTGGGGCCTTGGGTGCCCATGGCTAGGAACCACGCCTTACCTTGGTTCGCATCCCCAAATGGCACCCACAAGCTCTAATTTCGTCCCCTTTGGTTGGTACACTTGCTTGGGCTCTTAAAATCAAAATCTTGGCATCTTAAAAACTCTTCTAACCTTAAGGAAAATAGTTGAAATGAAATCACAAGATAAAAAACAATTCTTCCATAGATAACATTCCCACCTCCTCAAGAACTCACCCAACCACCACCATAGGTTCCTTTACTAATCTTCTAACTGGATCCTAAAAGAGTTAAATTCACCAAGAGAAGCTTGAAAGCTCAGATTACTATGGCCCTCGGAGGAAGAGAATCTTTGCTGGGGTGGAGGTCAATTAGTGATTTTGGTGAGTGAGGGGGAAAGGGACATCCAAGTGCTTTGGAGAAGGATCAAGAATATGTGTTGCATGTAAGTGTGCTTCAAGTAGGAATTCCAATACAAAAACATCATTTTACCCATTATTTGCACAACACACCCACCCATGAAGGCATAATTAACTTCTCTTGGTCACCAAAACTAGACACCAGAATTCTCAACAAGATTTCTGGAAATCACACAAGAGTTTAATGACTTCACTTAGGTCCCTACACAAGGGGTTTTTTGATCCATAATCCATCACCATATGTACCATTGGTTAAATTTACCATTAATTAGTTATTTCCCTTACCAATACCACCATCCACACTCATACCTGTAAACACACAAGAGAGATACACCACCACAATTCAAAAATTCACAACATGTTTATTAAATTTTCAAATTAGTCCTCATAATTCCATATATATATATATATACATAACAGGATAGACAGGATACCAAAGACACAACAAAATTGCAGGTGTTACATTGGGAATTCAACATTTCTATGTTTGGTTCATGTCTATATTCCCAAAAAATTTTGGTAACTTTGTGAAATTATCCTTATCAAATTTTAACATATATATATATATATATATATATATATATATATTGTTAAATTGAGTCAACTTGATAACATATTGACAAAAGGGCATTACTAATAATATATTTATTTGTAAAGGACTAATTTGAAAAATATCCATATGTAAAGGACCAAATTGAAAATATAATTTTAAGAATGACTAAATTGAGAAACATTTTGTATGTGAGGGACCAAATTAAAAATGTCAACATGTGAAGGACCAAATTGAAAAGATAATTTTATGAGTTACTATATTGCAAAATATTTCGTATAAGGGACCAAATTGAAAAATATCCATATGTGAAGGACTAAATTGAAAAGATAATTTTATGTGTTACTAAATTGAGAAACATTTCATGTGAGGGACCAAATTGAAATATATCCATATGTGAAGGACCAAATAGAAAATTTAATTTTATGAGTTAATAAATTGAGAAATATTTCATATGTGAGGGACCAAATTGAAAAATATCTGTATGTGAAGGACCAAATTGAAAATACAATGTTTTTAGTGACTAAATTTGGAAATATTTCATATGTGCGGGGCTAAATTGAAAACATCCATATGTGAAGGACCAAATTGAAGAGATAATTTTGTGAGTGACTAAATTTATAAATATTTCATATGTGAGACCAAATTGAAAATACAATTTTATTAGGGATCAAATTGACAAATATCCTTTTTGTTAGGGACCAAAATAGAGTTTAATCTTTTGATAATTATAAGTAGAGAATATAGATAAATTAGCAATTTCATGTCAAGAAAATATTCTTACCACATGATAATCAACATTCCCACCTCCTCCCATGGGAATGGAAAATGAGGGTTTTGACTGTTGCGGGAAAGTTTGACTGATGAGAATATTACATTCCGAAGAATAATTTTTTAAAACCATGCACTAAAAGGTGGGAATGTGTCGTTCCCATAAAACATTGTTGAGAATAATTTAAGATTCTCGCGTACCAAATGCCGCCTAAAGACTTTAAATGTAAAAAGGACTGTAAAGTTTGAAAGATTTTGAAACTAATTAAAAATTCATCTTATACTCCCCTTCTTAATAAATAACTCTCAAGTAAGGGAAAAGTTTGAATGAAATTTATCCGTTCTTTTCTTTCGTTATCACTCATTCAAATATACCTTCTTAGATGATGGCAGCATACTTCTTTATCACATTATTTGATACAGCTATTGAATACCATATTGATTACGGCTCTGTTTTTGGCTGATTTCTTATCCAATAGTTATCGTCTTGAAGGTTCATATTAAGAGTTGGGCTCTTTCTTTTTGCGTTGCTAGGTATACTATAATAATCAACTTTTGTTTTGCTACAAAAAAAGTTGCACTAAACATGTTTGTATTTTTGTTTTTGACATGACCATATCGTTCATGAACCATCCCATTCAGCTTTTTTCAACAAATATAGTATCTAACTTTCTACCACTGAACTCCGCGCAATTCGATATTTTTTGGCCCTACTATAGATTCATTTAATTAACTAGATAACTTGTATATAGAAAATTTCAACTCTTGAATGGGCCCAGTCAGTAACTGTATTATCTCTAGGTACTATTTCTTGCAAATGATGTGTGTCGAGGTCACCAAAAATAAATTCTTACTTTCGTCTAACAAAATAAATTGTAGTAGGATGAGTAGGGTTGAATCCACATGGAATGATTTGTTTCAATTTTCAAATAACCAGGAGGAAATACAGGAAATAAATAGTGGGTTTTAGACTAGGGCAAGGTTAACGTTGGGATATAAAGAAAATAAAGAAACAGAAAAAAGTACAATAGAGTATGAAAAATACAGAAGAGAGACTAAATGCAAATATTATTAAAAAAAACCTAGTTGAAGCATGTTCTCAGCTCAAGGTTCCTGGACTTGATCCTATACATAAAGATAAGCATTCCATTCTACAGGTTAGTTATAGTTTTCAGAATGCTCTTTAAACTAACTTTTCCGTAGTTTTAAATTGAATGGGTCAAGTGATGTATTCAACCCCTATTTAATGATCAATTCAAGCAAGTGAAGAATTCAAACCATTAAAAGCATTAAGATTGAGAAAAGCCCAACCTTGGCGAACAAATCCACCATGGGGTTTATTCAGAAACTTGACCAAGCATTTTTCACTCTGTAGACTGAAGATGTTACACAATCAATTTACACAGCTTCCTACTTCTGCTAGTTGAACTAAACAATTACGGATTTAGCTCAAACTAGCCAGGTGATTGCTTTCAGTCAACTCAACAATGGGTTCAAATTGCAGAAATTAACAATAAAAGCAAATAGAGATGGAATTTCTCATAAAAGCACAAAATGCATGGATGCAGAAGTGAAATGGCAGAGAACATTAAACACAAATAGGTCTCACAAATCCAAAGGAACCTTGGCCTTGAATTACTTCAAGTAGACACCGAAAAAAAAAAAAAAAACTTAGCTACTCATGGCTAATATAAAATCCAAAAAATGCAGACAAAGATAGAAGATGCAAAGTATGAAATGCAACAATAAAAGAAAAGCAATTCATAGAAGAAGCTTCTCCCATCCTCTCCACAATTTCCTTTATATACCACTGCAACACTATCTTCAATGGTTAAGCAAAGCAATGCCCTAAGCTTAGTTGCTAGATCAAGTTGATTAGCCTTGTTCAAGGTTAAGGCATCAAATTTCCAAAAAAGACATGTAACTATTTGCTTCTAACTCTTCCATCTTTAATAATAGCTTCAAAACAGCTCCAAAATCCTTCTTTTGAATCAATTAATCTAAATCCGTGCAAAATGAAAGAACTGAATGAAAACCTATGACTATAAAATAAAAAATATGCACAGAATATTAACCAAAAATCAACCATAAAAGATGTTAATTTGATCACTCATTAGCAAACCAAGTTACAATGTTGAATACCAGCTCTAAACAATTTCCTGTTCATAAAATTTAATCAAGATTGATTTATATATATATATATATATGTATGTATGCATATATTACACTTTTACAAACATATTGACTGATTGGTAAGGATCTAACAATGAGTTATGGTATGACAAAATCAAATCAAACTTCTTCTACAATATAGAGGTAAAATAATAACAAAGATCAAACTATTCTTATCCAAAGAAAATAATTTTTATTTAAAATGCTGCAAGAATCCCCCTTCTCATTTGTGTTCTCTATTCCTAAACTTATCATTCTTTCCAATATTCTCTCTTGTTTCTTTCCTAATATCAAACACATTTCCCTTTCCCATTCCAAAAGAGCTTCATTGTCTTATAAGCAACCTTGAAAGCTTTTGGCTTCAACAAATATTTTTTGATACGTACCACGCTAACTTGTGACGAAACCTCGTAACGGAAAATAGTTTCCTAGGACTGTTCTACTATATATTTGGATGGAAATCACAACCCAACACCTATAAAGAGATGTGAGCCTTGGTATGATGAAGACGCCACAATCAAGGGATGGAAACTTCATTGATTACGAATACCACAGACAAAAATCTGATAAGTTTGAAAGTTCTTCAAAGAACCAAAGACAGATTTATTCTCATGTTTTTTTTTTTGCCAAAGTATTATGATTTTTATTGAATGAAAATGCCTATTTAAAGGCATTACAAAGGAAAAGCTCGTCCATAACAAATAAAAGGAAACTACCAAAAACAAAAAAAGGAAACTAATAGCTTGCTCTCCAAGCTACACGTATAAGCTAAAAAAAAAGGAAACTAAATCAAATGGCACATGCCTTATTTGTGTAATCTTAAAATAGAAACTAATCCTAATGCAATATTTGCAATTAATCCCACAATATTTGAATTAATTGGCTGGATTATTCTAGAACGTGAATCATGTTGACACATCTTTGTTGATCATGTAAACCATGTTTCATGGGCCTACACAAAATAGCTTAAGCCCAAACCTCATGCATCAGTCCATTCAATGCCTCCTTGAATCTCTTTGTTCTTGCTCTTGTAATTGGACCAAGTGGTACTTCAAGCAGGTTCACACTCCATTTGGCAACCATATTTCCATCATTTCCCTCCTCTTGAAAAGGATTTGTCCTCAAATCTTACCTACATCAAAAGGACTTAAATTAGACACATTAAAAGTTGCACTGACATTATATTCACTAGGCAAGTCTAGCTTGTAGGCATTATCATTGATCCTTTCAGTGACTTGAAATGGGCCATCCCCTCGAGGTAACAACTTTGATTTTCTTTGTTCCAGAAAGCAATCCTTTCTCATGTGCACTCACACCCAATCACCAGGCTCAAAGATTAGCTTATGATGCCCTTCGTTGGCTTGTTTGACATATTGTTTAGTTTTCCTCTAAATGTTGAGCCTTGCTTTCTCATGAATTTGCTTAACAAAATTTGCTTTCTTTTTGCCATCTAAATTAACACGCTCAATCATAGGTAAATGAGATAAATCCAAAGGAGTTAATGGATTAAAGCCATACATAATTTCGAATGGTGAAAATTTATTAGCAGAATGAATAGTATGATTATAAGCAAACTCAACGTGTGGTAAACATTCTTCCCATCTTTTGATGTTCTTTTTTATGATAGCCCTTAACAGTGTAGACAAAGTCCTATTCACTACTTTGGTTTGACCATCAGTTTGTGGGTGACAAGTAGTAGAAAATAACAACTTAGTCTTCCAAAAGTAACTCAAGAACTTAGAATCTCTATCCGAAACTACTATTCTAGGCATCCCATGTAATCTCACAATTTCCCTAAAGAACAAATCAGCAATGTTGTAAGCATCATTTGTTTTATGACATAGAATAAAGTGTGCCATCTTAGAAAATCTATCGAAAACCACAAACAAATTATCCCTTCCACGTTTAGTTCTAGGCAAACCTAACACAAAATCCATCGAAATATGAGTCCAAGGTGCACTAGGAATGGGTAGTGGTGTATAAAGTCCATGTGACTGCACTCGAGATTTAGCTTGCTTATAGGTGACACATCCACCACAAAGTCTCTCAACATCTCTTTTCATATATGGCCAATAGAAATGCTCTTGCAAAACAGCTAAAGTTTTAGCTACCCCAAAATGACCCATCAATCCTCCACCATGAGACTCCCTCACTAACAAATCCCGAATTGAAAAATTTGGAATGTACAGTTTATTTTCTTGAAACAAGAACCCTTTAAACCTAAAAAACTTACCATAGGATGCCCTTTCACACAAAGCATACTCTTCACTTAAATCTTGGTCTAAAGGATACAACTCTTTAATATGTTCAAAACCAAGTAATTTTGCATCAAGAGTAGAAAGAAGTAAATATCTAGGAGAAAGTGCATTAGCAACCACCTTTTTCTTACCTTGCTTATATCAAATGACTTAGGAAAATGTTTCTATCAACTCCACCTAATGTGGATGTCTCTTGTTCTCGTGTTGACGCTTTAAATGCATCAATGACTCATGATAAGTGTGGATCACGAACTCCTTAGGCCAAAGATAGTGTTGCCAAGTTTTTAAGGCCTGAACCAAAGCATACAACTCCTTGTCATAAGTAGGGTATTTTAAGGCAGCCCCACTTAGTTTCTTACTAAAATATGCAATTGGTTGTCCTTCTTGCATAAGAACAACACCAATACCTATACCTAAAGTATCACATTCAATCTCAAAAGTTTTTGCAAAGTTAGGTAAAGTAAGAAAAGGAACATGAGTTAATTTTACCTTAAGCAGTTTGGAATGATTTTTCTTGTTGTTCTCCCCATTTGAACCCAACATTCTTTTTGATGACTTCAGTTATCAGTGTGGCTATGCTACTAAAGTCTTTCACAAATTGCCGATAAAAACTGGCAAGTCCATGAAAGCTTCAAACATTACTTATACTTGTTGGACTTGGCCACTCTTGGAATGCACGAATCTTTTCTTCATCAACCTGTACTCCTTGTGCACTCACAACAAAACCATGAAACACAAGCTTATCAGTGCAAAATGTGCACTTCTTTATTTTAGAAAATAATTTCTCTTTCCTAAGCATATCAAGAATAGACTGTAAATGCATTAAACAGTCTTCCAAATTTTTGCTATGAATGAGAATATCATCAAAATAGACAACTACAAATTTTCCAATAAAAGCACACAAAACAAGGTTCATTAATGTCATGAAAGTACTAGGAGCATTGGTTAAACCAAACGGCATGACTAACCATTCATATAAACCTATTTTGTCTTAAATGCAGTTTTCCATTCATCACCTTTTTTCATTCTAATTTGGTGATACCCACTTTTCAGATCAATTTTAGAAAAGACACAAGAACTATGCAATTCATCTAACATATCATCTAAACGAGGAATAGGATGACGATACTTTATCGTGATATTGTTGATTGCTTGGCAGTCTATGCACATCCTCCATATCCTTCTTAGGAACTAAAATCACTAGAACAATGCATGGACTCTGGTGCGTATAATTTATAGCACATAAAATATTCCAGCAAATATACTGGGTCGCAACAAGTAATAAAGTGATAAGTAGAGTATCGTCCCACAGAGATTAAGGTATCAAATAAAATTCAATTAGGCTAAGTGAAATGCTATTAAGACTTATGAAGGAAATTGTAGAAATTACACAAAAAGGGGGGGTGATGATTGAAACAACGCAATATAAATAATGAAAATTTAAATAACTAAACAGAAAATAAAACAGACAAAAGATGTGGACTGGTCACAAATTCCATGGAATTGTACATCATCATCCTTTCCTTTGAATATTCTTGGCTAATTCTATTATGTAATCTTCAATCTAAAATTCTTAGAAAGTCTTCTAAGACTGAATTATATTAAAATTATAGTTAGGAAGATCTTCACTAATCTATAACTCAAATATAATCCGATCAAGTCCTAATCACATCAATGCCCCGCAATCGCATATGACATGTTATCTCTTGTCCTACTCATTACAAATACATAGCAATCGCATGCATGTATAAATAACAAGCTTCATAGGACAATAAATAAAATAGAACTTTGGCCAAGAAAATACTCATTGGTCCAAATGAATTAAAGTACAATTTTCATTTCATCAAATGACCGACTACACAAGAAAATGAGATTGATTTCGTTGGTCTAATCTGATTAATTCATAGACAAATTAATCTTTGAATCATTGAAGAACAATTCAATTAAATTACAATCCATTCAATGTTGGCCAATTTTCTAAAATATGATTGAATCCAAAAACCTTGAAATTACAATCTAACTTAACCAAAATAATTGACTAAAATCTTAGATCAACCATTCAATTAAGTTATGAAGCTCAAGAAAATTATTCAAGCCACATAAATAAAACTATCTATATCTAGATAATCTAATTTATGGTGGAAATTACAAGGTCAAGCTCAATATCTAGCTAACTCTAGCATAGACATCAAAATCCCAAACTCATTGAAGGTTAATCAAGCATTCAAGAGGAAGAATAATTGGTAAAATCCATTCCATTAAACGAAAATGCATTAAAACTGAATATGTTCAACAATAAAGCTTCATAAAACTGAACTACATCAATCCTTAAACTAAGAAATTACATGGAAGAGAAGAAGAACATGACAGAAAACAGAAAATACAGCAGAAATCTAAGAAACTATGAAGGAAAATGGAAGAAAAGGAAAGAAAATGGGAGAAGGAGAGCCATTCCCAAGTGGGAAGGCTTCCTGTCCCTCAAACCAAGCTAGAGAGTTGCCTCTGTGTTGCTCCCAGCCACTACTACTCTAGGAAGGCAGAAAAATGGTGCTAGGACTTCACACCAGAAAAATGACTTAGGTCCCTCCTTAAATTTCGGTTTTGCAAATATAAAACTGATCTAACACATGCCTAAAGGGATATTCTGCCCTAGATGCCTCCTTGGATGCTTCTTCCATGATGTGGCAGCACTTTGACAGCAAAACAGCAGCAGATAGACAGCAAACAGCAGCAGAAAAGACAGCGGACAGCAGCAGAAAAACATGGCAGAAAACATGGAAAACAGCAGCAGAAAAACAGCAAAACAGAAGCAGAAAATACAGCAAACAGCAGCAGAAAAATATGGCAGAAAACATGGAAAAAGGAGGTGCATAATTAATATTTCAACCATACTTTTCTGACCTACAAAAAGTAATATTTCTGCCCAAAAATTCTGACACATGGTATTAAATAAGAGTTCAAATGGGCCCCATATCCAGCATAACCTAGTCAGCATCTGCATCACCTAAAAAGTGCCACATTAGCATCCAAATCAGCATCTTTGTCCATGTCAGCACTTTTCTCTCAAAAATTAAAATTTGTAGGAATTAAATTGAGCATTTTACAATTCAAGTTCTAAAAATGTAAAATTGAGACACATTCAATCCATAAATAGTTTATACCCAATAAATTCCAAAACATAATAAGATTAGAGAATTGACAAAATTAAAGATGCAAAAAGGACTAAAATAGGGACTAAAATAAATGGAAAAAGCATGTTATCAAATCCCCCACACTAGGCCTTTTGCACTCCTGGGCAAAATAATATTCGGAACACCAAAAGACATCAAATGAAAAGCGTGGAAAGCATGCTGGAATGGAATAGTTAAAATTTTGAAAAGATTTAGCACTTGAAGAAAATTATTCTTAAATTTCTAAGATTCCAGGCATCATGGCAATTTAATTTGATACGAATGAATTCAAGTAATTAGTCTCCTCACCAGGAATATGTTTACTCTCTATTCTCTCAAGTGTCTAGGGTAAATCACTCAAAATCATCCTATCACAAATTTACTACCATAAGCTTGTCAAGAATCTAAATCACCACTACTTGAATCCAATACATACTTGAATCAAAAGGACTTTACAAGGTTGTAACGTGGGTAGGAAAAATAGTGGGAAACAAAAGGGAAAGATTGAACAATGAAACAAAATATGGCAAAAACTCAAGAAAATGAAGAGTATTTACAAGTGAAATATAAGAGATTGAGTATAAATAAATTTTGGGTCTCAAAGTTCTACCTGCTCCTCTTTTTCATCATTCTCATTTTTTTTCAATTCAAAAAAAAAAATTTTTTTTGATTCTTTCATTCTTTCTTTTTGATGACGTCAGTTGAAATTTTTCTTTCTTTTTCTTCTTTTTGACGACGTCAGTCGAAAATTTTCTTTCTTTTTCTTCTTGATTGGCCAATCTTTTTCTTTTGCTTGAGAGGAAGTAGAAGAAATATAGTTCAAAACACCCCAAAATTCACAAGATTTTTCAGCACATCAATCCCTTAAAAGAATTTAAAATACTCCTCAAATCTTAAGTTGGAAGAGAAAAAAAAAATATTTTTGTACGAAGAAAAAGTGGTGGAAAAATTCAATGGGAACAACGTATGGAAGGCTATTTGGTTAAACAAAGGTTACAAGAAACAAATGCCTAAATCATTTCCAAGTATGTACAAGATATGTAGCCTCAATCAAAGATTCAAGACAAGTTCTAGAGTAATAATCCATGATAGAGAACACACAACAAGAAGAATAGCATTTTTCACTTAGGCTCAAATCCTCACAGCTAAAAGACTATTACTACAAATTCATTAAAGTCAACGTCATTGCCATTTAACTTGAATTCCTTAGAGAAATAAGACTAAATTCTCTTCATGCTAAGTCAATCTATACTTTAACTATTTCATCATGCATAATTACACACCAAAACTCCATAAAAAATTTAAAAAGTGAGCATCAAATTCGGACAAAACAGAGCAGCAAAATTCTGCAGTGCAGAATTTCTGGCGACACGGCTTTACCGACATAGAACGACCCCAAAATGGATGCGAATCACTCAAAATAAAATTCTACAACTAGAAGACATATAAAGGTTTAAAAACATGTAAAGAAAGTGGCAAAAACCATAGCCAAACAGTACAGAATATTCATGCAAGATGACTCAAAGTTCTGCCAAAACAGAGAAAACAGAGAAAAAAAATGGGCAACAGAAAAAGACTAAAACAAAATTAAAATTACGAAAGAAATACAACAACAAAATTAAAAAGAGAAAGATTAGAAAAACTTAGGTTGCCTCCCAATAGCGCTTGGTTTAAAGTCCTTAGCTAGACTTTATTTGGTGTCTATGCTTAGCGTCGCTTCTTCTTTGTTTTCCTTACTTTCTCTTTGATTTTTTTTATTTCCTTCGTCAAGGAAAATGATCAAGTACCTCACATGCAACAAAGAGAAATAACATGAGAGATATATCAAATAAGCAAGGTAACAAGAAGAAATCAAACTAATAAAGACACTTTAAAAGCTAAAAACACTTGAAATTGTAAAAACTAAAACAAGAAAAGACAATGTCTAAAATAACATCACTTTGGCTTAAAAGAAAAATCAATTTGACAACCATCAATCCCCGGCAACGGCGCCAAAAACTTGGTGCGTATAATTTATAGCACATAAAATATTCCAGCAAGTATACTGGATCGCAACAAGTAATAAAGTGATAAGTAGAGTATCGTCCCACAGAGATTGAGGTATCAAATGAAATTCAATTAGGCTAAGTGAAATGCTATTAAGACTTATGAAGGAAATTGTAGAAATTACACAAAAAGGGGGGGTGATGATTGAAACAACGCAATATAAATAATGAAAATTTAAATAACTAAACAGAAAATAAAACAGACAAAAGATGTGGACTGGTCACAAATTCCATGGAATTGTACATCATCATCCTTTCCTTTGAATATTCTTGGCTAATTCTATTATGTAATCTTCAATCTAAAATTCTTAGAAAGTCTTCTAAGACTGAATTATATTAAAATTATAGTTAGGAAGATCTTCACTAATCTATAACTCAAATATAATCCGATCAAGTCCTAATCACATCAATGCCCCGCAATCGCATATGACATGTTATCTCTTGTCCTACTCATTACAAATACATAGCAATCGCATGCATGTATAAATAACAAGCTTCATAGGACAATAAATAAAATAGAACTTTGGCCAAGAAAATACTCATTGGTCCAAATGAATTAAAGTACAATTTTCATTTCATCAAATGACCGACTACACAAGAAAATGAGATTGATTTCGTTGGTCTAATCCGATTAATTCATAGACAAATTAATCTTTGAATCATTGAAGAACAATTCAATTAAATTACAATCCATTCAATGTTGGCCAATTTTCTAAAATATGATTGAATCCAAAAACCTTGAAATTACAATCTAACTTAACCAAAATAATTGACTAAAATCTTAGATCAACCATTCAATTAAGTTATGAAGCTCAAGAAAATTATTCAAGCCACATAAATAAAACTATCTATATCTAGATAATCTAATTTATGGTGGAAATTACAAGGTCAAGCTCAATATCTAGCTAACTCTAGCATAGACATCAAAATCCCAAACTCATTGAAGGTTAATCAAGCATTCAAGAGGAAGAATAATCGGTAAAATCCATTCCATTAAACGAAAATGCATTAAAACTGAATATGTTCAATAATAAAGCTTCATAAAACCGAACTACATCAATCCTTAAACTAAGAAATTACATGGAAGAGAAGAAGAACATGACAGAAAACAGAAAATACAGCAGAAATCTAAGAAACTATGAAGGAAAATGGAAGAAAAGGAAAGAAAATGGGAGAAGGAGAGCCATTCCCAAGTGGGAAGGCTTCCTGTCCCTCAAACCAAGCTAGAGAGTTGCCTCTGTGTTGCTCCCAGCCACTGCTACTCTAGGAAGGCAAAAAAATGGTGCTAGGACTTCACACCAGAAAAATGACTTAGCTCCCTCCTTAAATTTCAGTTTTGCAAATATAAAACTGATCTAACACATGCCTAAAGGGATATTCTGCCCTAGATGCCTCCTTGGATGCTTCTTCCATGATGTGGCAGCACTTTGACAGCAAAACAGCAGCAGATAGACAGCAAACATCAGCAGAAAAATAGCAAACAGCAGCAGAAAAGACAGCGGACAGCAGCAGAAAAATAGCAAAACAGCAGCAGAAAAACATGGCAGAAAACAATGAAAACAGCAGCAGAAAAACAGCAAAACAGAAGCAGAAAATACAGCAAATAGTAGCAGAAAAATATGGCAGAAAACATGGAAAAGGGAGGTGCATAATTAATATTTCAACTATACTTTTCTGACCTACAAAAAGTAATATTTCTGCCCAAAAATTCTGACTACATGGTATTAAACAAGAGTTCAAATGGGCCCCATATCCAGCATAACCTAGTCAGCATCTGCATCACCTAAAAAGTGCCACATTAGCATCCAAATCAGCATCTTTGTCCATGTTAGCACTTTTCTCTCAAAAATTAAAATTTGTAGGAATTAAATTGAGCATTTTACAATTCAAGTTCTAAAAATATAAAATTGAGACACATTCAATCCATAAATAGTTTATACCCAATAAATTCCAAAACATAATAAGATTAGAGAATTGACAAAATTAAAGATGCAAAAAGGACTAAAATAGGGACTCAAATAAATGGAAAAAGCATGTTATCAGACTCATGCTTTCCCTCATATACCCCTTTACAATAACTCACATACTTGCCTTTATAGTTCCTTTTTCTCCTCAGGATTACTCCTATAAGCTAGTTGGTTGGAAAAGTAGCATTAGGTACAAAATCAATTTGATGTTCAATCCCTTGGATAAGAGGTAATCATTATGAGTTTCCTCGGGAAAGACATCCTCAAAATCTTGCAAGATAGAAACAATTGAACTAGAGAAAGCATCATCAAATTGGTTAGTATTCAAAAATTCCTCTTTGTACAAAATAAAGCATCATCAAATAGTATAAAAAATGCCTTTTTATATAAAAATACAATCATAGGCTGATTAAGAAACATTGTTCTCCTGATTTCACTCGCCTTTGCATAGATTTTTTTTTTCTCTTCTTTTCTCTCAACTTTTTTAGACTCTCTTTCTTTTTCTTTTATGATTGTCTCTCAATTTCTTTTTACCACTCTCTCTTTCATTCTTTTTATTTTGTTCACTTTCTTTTTGCAATCTTACTTGATCTTCATAAACCTGATTTGGTGTCAATGGTACAAGAGTGATCAATCTTTGATTCTGAACAAATAAGTACTTGTTGGTGAATCCATTATGCTTGACACGCCTATCAAATTACAATGGTCTTCCTAACAACAAGTGCCCAGATTGCATGAGAACTACATCATACAACACTTCATCTTCATACTTCCCAATGCAAAAAGGAACAAACAATTGTTTATTTACTCGTACCTCCCCATTATCATTTAACCATTGCAATTTATAAGGTCAAGGATGCTTAATTGTTGGCATGGCTAACTTCTCCACCATGGTAGTGTTAGCAACATTAGTCAAGCTCCCTCCATCAATAATCACACTATGTACCTTGTTTTGGACATGGCATATAGTATGAAATATGTTCTCCCGCTACACTTCATCATCTTCTTTGGATTGTGAACTTAAAGCTCTTCTTGCTACCAACTAGAGGTGTCAAAACAGGCCCAACCCTGCATAAAATGATGGTCTGGCTAGTATTTTTTAGCCCATTTAGAATTGAACCGAGTTGGTATGCGAGCTTTTTTATTTTTTACATTTTTACATTTAATTTATATACATATATTAAATATTAATAATATATATTAAGTTGAAAAATGTAGATGAAGTAAAAAAATCATTTCATGATAATTTTATATCAAATTTCTATAATCATTTAATCTTAATTACTAATTAATGAGAAAAGATAATACTAAAAAAATTAAAAAATAAAGAATAGTTTCATTTTTAGCTTTTCTTTAAGTTCGAAATCTCTAAATTCATATATTTCTTCATTTTTTTAAAGAAAATGAACTATTCTTTATTTATTTTTATTTAAATTAAAAACAAAAAATAAAAAAAAGGTGCAGGCTAGTAGGTGCAAGCTAGCCGACCAGGCGAGCATTATACTAGCCCGTTTAAAATTGGGCCAACCTGCACTAGCTCGTTTCAAGAGTAACCCGAAGTGGGCCAACTAGTACGGGCCAGTTTGGCCTGTTTTGACACTTACACTACCAATAATTCACCCTGGGCAACATACTCTTCATCATCAGCATCCTCCAATGGTGGCATAGAGTCATTGTCCGATTCATTGTCAGTTTCAATCTCACCATTGACTTTCATAACCATAACTCTTTTGTTCAAACATTGACTGACTATGTGACCCTTGCCTTGACATTTAAAACACTTAATATCACGATTTCGAGTAATGGAAGAATCTAATTTACCTTGAGTTCCTTGGCTAGCCACTGCTTGCTTTTGCTTAGGTTTTGGCTTTTGGAGTGGAAATCTTTTCATCTTGCTTCCATTGTTTTGACTTCTAAGTAGATGTACTTTGGCTATGGCTCACATGTGTACTACTTCCCCTCTTGAGTTGACTCTCAAATCTTAATAACCATGTGCACCATGTCCTCCAATTCTACATAATGTAGCAATTCCACAGCATCTTGAATTTCCCTATTCAAACTAGCCAGAAACCTTGCCATAGTGTTAAGTTCTCAAGTTAACACTAATTTGGTACTTTTTATTTAATGATTTTACCTTTAACTTACCTAAACATGTTTACTCTGAAATGATTTTTGTTCTCTTAATCACCTCTTGAATTTTAAAGGCTTTTTGTATATTTCTTGTCTTAAATCCCAATTTTTATTATTGATTTGTGCCATTTTTGTGAATCATATGCAAGGTCAAAAGTTGGGAGTCAATTGAGGAAAGAAAGTCTTAGAGTTGCTGAGTAAAAAAGCCAAAGAAGGGATAATGTAGCTACAGTGAAGAAATTTAACCAATGTCATGTTTCTGCCACTCACCGCTACAGTGGTGAGTTCACACTGCTACAGCGGTAGTTCATCTGCTGCTTCCCTAAGCGTTGCGCTAAAGATTTTCTTAGTTTATGCTTTTCTGCCTTCAACTGCTATGGTGGTGAAATATTCCCACGACAGCGGTGCCCAAAATCAGTACCACTGAATCTGCACTATACCGCTGCAGCGGTGAATTAGTACCACTGCAGCGGCAGAACCAGAAAATCATCTTTTCAGAAAGGCTTTAAATAGCTACAGAGGTTATTTTCTAGGAAAATTTTGATCCGAGGGAGAGAGGGAAGTGCCATTTTGGCTGAAAAGTAAGGGGAACCTAATTTTCAAGGCTTTGGGGGCTCAATCCATCATCCTACATCAGATTCATGGCCATCTTTATCCCTTTTTTTCCTTTCTGCCATTTATTTTCCATCAGTAGCTAGATTTTTCATCTAGGGTTACTATGAACTCGACTCTTGAATAGATTTTGCATTCTCTCATGTACTTGCAACCTTATTTTAATCAATATAAGTCTTTTTATTCATTTTACTGCTGCATTATATAGATTTGATCAATCTACATTTATGCTTGTTGCTATCTTCGAACTTGGGAACACTGATTAGGGAGGACAAGTGTGTGAACCTAACTAAGTTTTTTCACTTGTTAGCTAATAGGGATATTAGTTAATTTCATTTAATCAAAGCTAGGTTGGTTAGCATAGACTTAACCCACTCAAGGAATTGTGTAGTAGTTAAGTAACTTAATTGAGATTCAGGAGAATTCTTTTAAGTTATTAGAATAACCTAAGATTAACTTATATGATTGAACAAGTTACGAGTGCATGAGAGGAGTTTTGTAATTTCTAGGATGGAGGATATGGATTAATGACCCTAGGCTTTTAATTAGATCAATTTCATCAGTTTTTGCATTGGTTGCTGTTATTAAAAGAAAACTCATAAAAATTTACTGTCATCGATTTTATTTTATCATTCATTGACTAGAGCTATTTTCAATCTAATAGTTTCGTCTAACTAATTTAATCAAATTTCTTGGGTAGTTAGCCACTTAGGCCTCATGGGATTAACATCTTTACTCCTTTTACACTATATTACTTGTTCGACTGGTGCGCTTGCCTAATCGCCTAACACATAGTAGCCTCTCGATCCTCTTCAATGTTTGCTCAGATCATTGTCACTTCCATCTCTTTGTAATAATCCTCTACACTCTAGTTTCCTTCCCTAAGGCTTTGTAACCTATTATATAACTCTCGATAGTAGTAACTAGGCATGAACGGCTTCCTTATTACAATTTTCATTTCCTCCCATGTCTCTATTGGATGTTCCTATTTCTCTTCTTGTTCAACAACAATTGATCTGACCAGATAATAGCATAATTTAAAAATTCTATGGCAGCAAATTTTACCTTTTTTATCTCAGAATAATGGTGGCAATTGAATACTAACTCCACCTTCTTCTCCTATTCAAGATATGCTTCTGGATCATTCTTCCTTTGAAATGATGGAATCTTCATCTTAATACTCCCCAAATTATTATCTTCCCGATTCCTAGCTTATCAAAATCACCTACCATATCTCCTATGATTTCCTATTGTGCTTTCCCCAAAATACTCTTTATTTTCAACTATGACTTCCCTCGATTGAACGTTCTCCCCTGTATGCACACAAGGTGATTCCACATGCATTTTTTCTACCTAATCTAACCTTTCATGAACTAGTTCTATCTTCACCCTTAACATTCTCTCCTCTCTTGTCAAAGCCTCCATTAACAACTTTGTATCAACCTTACCTATTGCATCTTCTGAAGTACTTTCTTTAGACATGTTTTGCTACAAAGAAGATGCTAGTACAAAATAAAGGACCTCACTTTACACTTCTCACGTGTTTTACTCGAAGCATGGTGCACTCAATTTCATTCGCGTTTCTCACAATAATTTTGGCTTTTACCCTCTTATATGCTTACCACTCTTGCCTTTTTTCCACTTGAAATTTCTCAAAAGTTCTTATCAAACTAATCAAACAAGAATCAGATTTTTTTTTTGTATCAAACTAATCAAGCAAGAATAGTGTCAATTTGAGTAAGATCAAATTCAAACTCCTTAGAAAAAGAAACTACCAAAAATAGAAAAAGAAAACTAATAGCTTGCTCTCCAAGCTATATGCATAAGCTAAAAAAAAGGAAACTAAATTAAATGGCACATGCATTATTTGTGGAATCTCAAAATAGAAACCAATCCCAATGCAATATTCACAATTAGTCCCACAATATTTGAATTCATTAGCTAGATTATTCTAGAATGTGAATCATGTTGACACATCTTTGTTGATCATGTAGACCATGATGTTCCATGGGCCCAAAAGAAATAGCTTGAGCCCAAACCTCTTGCATTAGTCCATTCAATGCCTCTTTGAATCTCTTTCCTCTTGCTCTTGTAATTGGACCAATTGGTACTTCAAGCGGGTCTATACTCCATTTGGTAATCATATTTCCATCATTTTCCTTCCGCTAGCTCTTGTATTTAGAGGAGTTATGCTATTGGTAAGTGATGATAAATTTACAAGGATCGTAGTATGATCTGTAATAATTGTATACGAGGTAGAGTTAGAACGGTATCTATTAAGGAGAAACTAGTAGAAAATCATTTAAGGTAGTTTGGACATATTCAAAGAAGATAGTTGGAGGCACCAATAATGAGGGTTAAGCAGATGGTATGGAGTCTTGTGAAAAAAGGCCAAGAAAAACAAAGAATGACACTTAGAGAAGTCATTGAACAAGATCTTTGAGTGGTCAAAATGACAATAGAGCTCAATTGTGTCGTGTGATCCATGTAGTCAACCCACCTAGTGGGATAAGGCTTGTTGTTGTTGTTGTTGTATAGATTGCTAAAGGGAAAAAGATACTTGGGACATACAAGCCGAAATTCCAAGGTAGTACAAGAGTAAGGCAAATGCAAGCTCTCAATCCAAGGATGGAGTTTGTTGACGAGATGAAGAAGAATGATGCTGACACTGTCAGAGACTTTTTTTTGACAAGTTGATAAAGTTGAAAAGTAGATTAATTTGTCCACCTGGAGAGGAGCTATTTGATCAAAGGGTTGTCAAAAAGAAATTGTTGATAATTCTTCATGAGTAATTTCAATAAAAAATTTTCTATTGAAGATTCTAAAGATTTATCAAAACAAAATTTTCCGTAGCTTGTTTATGCTTCCACATTGAATAAAGGAGACAATATAGGGAACAATGTTAAGCTAAAAGTGCCTTTATAGCTAGTGAAATAGGCAAATTTCAAAACAATTATGTGGTGATAAAAGGGGCAAGAACAAAAAAGAGAAGAGTACTAGAGAATGGGATAACAAAAGTAGGAAGTTTCCATTATGCCCAAATTGTGAAAAAAATCACCTAAAATGAAATTGTTGGTTCAAGCCAAACATTTAGTGCAGGTGTTGCAAATAGATTGGACAATTTGAAAAGGTTTGCAAAGCTAAGAGGATAAAGAGGAACTACAAGCAAAATCAGCTAAAGATGAAGCATTATTTACAGCCACTTACTATTACATAGTGAGTAATTTAGACACTTAGTTGATAGAAAGTGGTTGCACAAATCACATGATAGTTGACTTAAACTTGTTCAAGCATATTTTAGGTCAAGTAGTTTGATAGTTAAGCCTAGAAATGAAAACTATGTTGAGATCTAAGGCAAAGGGTCCTTTCCTATATATTAACACTTAAATAGGTACAAAACTTAATTATTTCAAATGTTTTATTTGTGCTAAAAGTTGATAAAAAGTTGTTGAATATAGTTAACTACTTGAAAGAAATTATGGGTTGATTAAAGGAAAAAAACTACAATATTGGATGAAAAATAGGAGTTTCAATTGGAAGTTTACTAATGAACAAGTACTCACTAGTGTCGTAGATGAGTCAGTTTTGTGGCACAAAAAATTCAGTTACTTCAATCACACACTACAACAAAAAAAGGCATTTTGCCAGAGTTTTTTTACCCACAGTTAAGTAAACAGTGGTTAAATTTTAGATCAGATCACTCATTTGCTGCATTTCATAGAACTCTGGCAAAGTTCAGGCGACAATCCTTTGGTTTTTTTTAATTAGACTCTCTCTTTTTCTTTTCTTCTTTTTAGATTTCATTTTTCTTTCAAACTCCCTCCAAGTTCACACTTACTTTCCACTTGAAAAAACCCTCAATCTATTGTAGACCCAAAATTCGCACCACATTCTCAATTGCCATGAAACCTTGGAAGACGACATTTGTCATGATCGACTGTTGCCACAGCACATATTTTTCAGTCATTTTTTACCATAGCCTCCATTCCCCACTCCATCTCCTCCCTCTATAGGAGAAAACCAATTTAAAAATTTTAATTAATTTTAACCAATTTTTTTAAAAAATATTGAGTAGGATTGCAAGTTTGAGGTCTATAAGGGTCCTAGAAATTTCTTATGATAGTTGGAACGTGCCTTTATAATGCAATGCATATAATTCTATCTATAATTCTTCATTGATAATATTATTGTGATTATGTTGTTCATGGTTATTAATGAGTATTCTACTCTTGTGCACAAATATGTATACTGTAATCTTCGTTATCTAATATTGTAGTGGTTTTCAAATAGATGAATATTCAGGTTACCTCCATGAGTGACATGGTATAATGTCCTTAGGTAACCAATGTTGGTATATATACTTGATATCGAGCATTTTGATATGCAATTTAGTCCTTATCTTAGTCCTATTGCCATTTTAATATTGCCAACTCTCTAAGATTATTATGTTTTGGATTTATTGGGTGTAAATTAATTATATAATTAATATGCTTCAATTTCATAATTTTGTCCCTATTAATTCAATTGTGCATTTTTCAGATAATTTATTGGAGAGTAATTTGCTGACTTGGAGGCCACCTGGATGCTGACTGGGCATTGACTAGACTGGGGCCCACTATTTCTGCACTTTACAACAGCAACTAGAAAGCAAACAACAATTGAAACATGCATCATAAAAAACAACAGAAACCAAAAATGGCAACCACTTTTCTGCACCAGCAAAAGAGAGTTTTTGCAGCACTATTTCCATGAATTTGTTCTACACTTTTGCTGTACTCTTTTGGTCAAAACAGAAGCTGAAAGGGACCTAACCAAAAGTCAAATTCGTCCTCCCTCCTTGGCTGAATATAAAGAGCACTTCAGACCACCATTTTTGTTGTTGAAGAGATATTCTTCCTCCATTCTCTCTATATTTCGTAGGTCTTCTTCCCCCCTTTTGTGTATTTTGGCCTCCGGCTAAAGGTCTCTTGTAATCAATCCATGGATGATTAAAGTTGTAATCTAAATTTCTGGAGCAAAATGAGATAAGTTTCTTCTTGTTCTTCTATTTCATTTCTATTCTGATTTCTCCTTTTGTTTATATGCTAATGCTTGCTTTGATATGAGTTAGTATAGCAATAGAATGGAAATGGCTTGCTTAGATGATCATCTAAATTGATTAGGTTGGGCTTAATTAAATTGCATATGGTTAGGTTTAACTTTTGTATAATCTAGTTCTAGGAAGTCTCCTAGAAATATTAGTTAGAAACCTAATGATAGAGAACACTAGAATTAATTTGAAGACAAAAATGATGATAGTTGCACTTCTAGGACTCTATGGCTGATTGCATTTGTGTTTTGTTTAATTTCATTTTTGTCTGTCAGTGTTCTATTTTATTTCCAATTCTGTTATGCTATAATTAGTTTATGATTTATGTTTTAATTATGCAATCAGCCCTCGGTGGTAATTAGTGTAAATCAGTAGGTAATTAGGTAGATTAGTGTTAGAACAATTAATTAGGCAATTCAGAAGCAAGGCTCCTTGAGAGAATACGACTTGGGACAACTATTATATTGCAAGTTGCCATGATTTCAATTCTGGGCTACTCGGCGGTCATAGTGGCTTGAACCAATACTGAGTAGGGAATAAGATAGTAGAAATAGAAATTGTTAAAATTTTTAAAAATAAAATTTAATTATTAGCCATAGTTTAAAGTGTGGCTAATAATTGCTTTAAAATATTTTTTAAAAAATAAAATAATTAGCCATGGTTTATACCATGGCTAAAACATACTTTGCCACAGTTTAAACCGTAGCAAAGTAAATGTTACCAGTGTCAATAGAATCGTGACAAATAATAAGCCCACATCTAATTTTGCCATAAGTTTTCTAACTGCGGGTACTTCATGTTAACCATGATTTTTTTTGTCAATTAAAATACCATTTTTTTCTTGTAGTGACACTTCCAGATATATTGCCTAATTTCCAAGGTACACAAGTCTTTTCGAGAATGGACACTAAAAAAAAAATTGAGATAGATTTTTTTCTATCTCAAATCCGTCACAAAAAAGATGGTTAAAGTTAAGAGAAAATGAAAATTCTGCAACAGAATCTAAGATGAATAACTTTTCGTCTCATGGAGTTCTGTTTTCGATTCCATTGCAAATTTAAAAATTATTTGTATTTAATTTTTTTGTTGAATTTTTAAGACAAAAAAATCTGTGTGAAATTCTATCTTAGATATGATTTTTCCAATATAAATGCATGTGACTTTTTGAGTTGGAAAATTGTCATTGCAAAATCCATCCCTAAATCTATAATATTTTTCTTTAATTTATTAAAATTTTGAGATGGAAACTTTTGGTTGCAAAATTCGTCTTAGAACGATCTCAAACTGAGACGGATATTTTCGTTCTAGATTCCAGCTTGGGTACATGCCAATTTTCTTTTGGTTGTGATATAAAGTTTGTGATGAAATTTTTTTAGCAATTTTTCCTAGCCACAATCTTTTTTTTTAAAATCAATTCTAAGACAATTTTTATTTCAAATTTTGTCTTATATTTCTTTTTTTAAATAGAACAACATCATTTTGAAATTCGATGTGGATGAGACTAAACGTAAATTATGTGGTTCCAATAGATATTCAATATGAAGGACATAATAAGGAACACATAAAAAGTTAGCCACCAAGCAATTATGGTCTCTTCTTCTTATTCCAAGGTTTCAAAGGTTATTTACATATGAAGTGATAGTGAATGAAATAAGGTGACATTGTGATAATCGTCAAGAGATAGGCATCTTATAACACCCATAAAATGTATAAGCTTGGAAGGTGTTTGATCAATCCTATCACTTGTTCGTTGTTGACTCACGAAACATGAGGCTTGATTTATGTGCTAATGAGTTATCTCTATTTGGTCTGTTTGGGAAAACATACTCTTGTTGGCTCATCATTGTCACTCCATATAACTTTCCTCTAGGAATATGTATGAAACGAGAGTATATGTTCTTGACATTGATCATCTTAGGACCAAGCAATCCTAAAGCAAAGATATTAGTGGAGAGTTATTTGTACGACCCATTTGTGAGTTCTTAAGAGTTGCATTATTAGAATGAAAAGTTACTTAAAGTAATAGAAATTTGCTTAAAGCGAAAAGTGATGATGTGACATTATGGGACTCACAATAAGTAACTCAAGTAAGATTTACCATTGGAGATGCTCTTAGTGGCAATTACAAACCACCCACTAAACAAGAAATTAGTGATGGTTAAACCAACCACCACAATATAGTAGTGGTTCAAAGAAAACCGCCACTAAATAGTGGCTGTTTTCTAAAAAATACCATGCTTTAGCAGCGATTTCTTAAAACCGCACTATTTAGTGGTGGTTTTCTTGAAACTGCCACTAAATCACTGCATTTAATAAAAATAAAAGACCCAATATTAGTCCATTCATGCATAGTATCAAGCCTTAGTCCCTCTTTCTATCATGACCCAAATTGGGTGAGTGACCAGCACAATCAAGGAACCATTTCTCGACCGTAGGCCTAAATCTTAACAACACAATTCAACCAATAAATGTACACCAACATACATGAATGCATTTCATTTAAATAGAATCATCTCAATGATGTACTTATCATATCAATCTATGTTTCCAAACTTTCCTCCCAACCACAAAACAAAGTGAAAAAAGGGTCAAAACATAGTCAAATCATATTCATTGATTACAAAAGAATAGATAGTTCCCAAAATAACATTCATACAAGACCTAGGAATCCTAACGACTATAGAGCGACACATTATTCCCAAAAAGAGACCAAAAGAAGCAATCACTGATGATGAACTAGTCGTGTTGATGTGAGACTGCGCTCCTCCTCTCATGAAGACTCATTGGTAAGTACATAATCTGCAAGGGGAAATGCATGAGTAAAATACTCAGTGAAATAAACACAAAGATACTTGCCACATATTTCCCATCAAGGGGAATCACCAAGGCTTTGTAGATGTTTAACATCAATCTTAGTAATTTGAGAATATGGAATTATTCATACACACTAACAAATATAACAATAACCTCAATAAAAATTTATGTACTTTGGTCATCTCCATGTAATTCCCAACTATGTAGAAATAATGATTAAATGATGCCCGCCGTCCAAGGAAATAATAAAATGATAAAGTGATGCCCGATGCCCGCTGTCCAGGGCAATAATAAAATGACAAAGAGATGCCCGATGCCTGCCATCCAGAGCAATAATAAAATGATAAAATGATGAATTTCATGATTTCATATAACAAAGTTTATATCAAACTACCTATGAGGAGTCAATCTTCTAGACTAAAGGGTTTCCATATTTATTTCAAGGCAATTCAATAATAAAAGTGTCCTCAGATAATTTGTAGGATCAATTTCTTTGAAAGGGTAAGGTCACTATACATATATGCTCAGATATATTTGCATACACAGCTACCATTTTCAACACAAGAATTTAGTCAACTCCTTCACTTGAGATCAAACGAGAAGGAAAAGAGTGCAAGGAACTAACAGATGGTAGTGGGAGCACCTAGGATAAAAGACAAGGAAGTTTTGAAAAATAAATTTTAGAATAGGTTCAAGGGGTAGAGCTTATGGCACCTAAGGCGCCACAGTTTAGGTGCCGGGTGCCCAAGGCACTCCGGGTGGCTCCCCTCGGGCTCCAGACCCCTAACTCTTTGTCTGAGAAGTTCACAGGATGCTCGAGGCACCTTGAGTGGCACCTCTAGGCACTATGTCCAATATTGTCTACCTAACGAAACTGCAGGGTACCCTAGGTGCCATGTTTGGCACCTAGGTGCTCCGACATTAGCACATCAGAACTTTGAGATTTTTCCCTCAATTGTGGATTAATGAGCTTGCCTGGGTGTTTAAGATCTCATTTGAACTACATTTGACACTATCCAGGGATAGAGAGTGAGATTATATCACCTAATATCCAAATTCTTTCTAGTTTTGCCTAAATCATTTCAATAATAATGGTGACAACAATCTTTTCCTCTTCCATAAATGCATCCTCAACTATCTAAGGCACACCAAAGTATTAAACCAAGAGAAATCACTATGGAAGGTACTTGGAGACCTATTTTCGCTTAGAACTTCAAAAAAAATTAAAAACTCATCCTAGGGTTTGAAGGCTTCGAAAATAAGGGGAGAAAAAAGAAGGAAGGAATTGGTACTTACTTGAATCGCCACTTAATCCAACAAAATCAGCTTCCCTTCTCCCAAAACCATGGCTTTGGTCAGCACATAGAGGAAGAGCATGAGAGGGAGAGAATGAGGGATATGGGAAGGTAAAACACACATACTCTCACTTACCGGGGAAAGAAGGGAAGGAGGGAGAGGGAAAAATGCAAAAAGTGGTGGAGCCCACCACAACCCTTCTTTCAAATTTATTATATTGTCTAGATTTCCCATCTTAGTCCTTCTACACAAAGTCTTCAATTTAAGCATAAATTTCAAAGTCACACTTTAGCATAAACTCTTTCATATAAGAACATGAATTTCCACAATACGTCTAAGTATCATAAAATAGGCCAATAGGGAATTAAACAAATTATAAAATACAAAATCAGTAATTCATGCATAACTAGCTTCGAAGAAATAAAAGAAAAGAAAGGGAGAAATTTTACAGGTATTATACTTTCCCTATTCACCGTACCATTGCCCAGTTCTATCGCTTGCTTGTTTGTCACTTGTGGTAGACTCTGTGCTTCTAGTCATTCCTAGGAGATTGTCTGCTGTTTGACCTATTCGTCAGTTGATGGTTCCCTCGCTCAAGTTAATAGTTTCATCTTTGCTACTCGATATCGTTGTCCGGTTATAGGTTTACTAAATCCTCAAGGTTGAACATGTAATATTAAAAAATCATTGTCTACTTCTTGTCCTTTCCAAGAAATTGGCAATAGTAATTGTGTTGAAAATGTGGGATTACAAACTGGATTAGGATGAAGAAGGAATTGTTGTTTGCTTTATTAAATCGAGCATACATAAATAAGAAAAAAGATGATCTTCTTCTACCCTATATAGAGGTCATTACCATGAATAACCTAGAAAGAGGACTTCATAAAAAAGAAGAGAAGCACAATATATTTCTGCTATTAATTTTGTTCACGGGAAAGCAAATTTGGTTACAAATCAATGGATTCACAAGATTCTTGTGGCATTCCTCATAGTTCTAGAGGCAATTACAAATGTATTTATTGCCTGGTATGCCTGGTATATGCATACTTGATCAATTGAAGGAATATGTATTTCTGAGCTCAAGTCTACTACTGAAAGAAACAAGGTAACATCTTCTAATATTAACTATTCTTGCATTATTATATTAAAGTCTCAAATGATCCTTCTCTTTTTTGTTTTTGATTTTTCTGTCTAAGTCCAAGTAGTTGAAGGGATTTGAACACATCAAAGGAGTAATATTATACGCTCACCCATTTAACATGGAACAAGATTTGGTGTTTGCAACAATAAAGAAAAGAAGAAATAATATGCTTAATTATCATCAGCTAAAAAAAATTAATCCCCTATTTCTCTTCCTCACTCTTATAGCATTCTGTTTACTAAGATAAGAAGTTGCATTTTAACAGGTGAAAATATATGAGCTATACCAAAGTCTGATAGGAGATAAATCGTAATTATTGAAGTTTACTAGTAAAAAGAAGTAGTTAAATATAGCTTTTTAAATCAATTTGTCACAGCATCTGGCAAATGTTGAAATGTGGTAGCTTAAACTTTTAAAGTATATGTTGTATGATTCTGATATCTGGGGGCAATAATTAATTATTTCTTTTTTCTTTCCTGTTATAGTCTGAAACTGATATAATTAGCAGACATTTGAATGATTATTATTATTTATTCTGTTACTAATTGTTTAATGTAGATATGCATTTTGATAATTATTAAGAATATTTTGCATGTACCCTCTCCATTGATGCTTTGAATACCATTTTACTAGACAATTTTGAATTTACGTGGATTTGAAATATAAAGTTGAATAAGTTCTATGATGATGATTATTATTATTATTTATATTTTGATCTCCTTAGCTAGTTTTATAAATAACTGAGAGACACATGGACTAGGATAATTGAGACGCGATTCTTACTTATGGATTTATAAATAACTTTTAATTAATTTGATTTATTTAAAATTTAAAATCAGATTTACTTAAAAAGATTTCATGATTTCATTTTATACAGTTCAAACTTGCACCTATATTTGAAAGCATTTGAGGTTACCTACAACCTATTAAGAAATTATTGGTGATATTTTTCTTTTTTTTTTGGTTTTATGGTTAACATTTGTGCTCTTCTGCTCGTAGAAATGAACATCCACAAAATATAAGTGCAAAGATACGCTTGATCAAAGTTCAAAAAAAAAAAATTGAAACGTTATAGAGGGGACATGGATCATCTCAATGCGTTTTAGCCACGGTTATAATTATGGCTAAATTCACTTTTGGCCATGGTTTTTATAGTCACGTTATAACTGTGGCTAATAGTACACGTGACTCTCCTATGCACTGGAGACGATCCACATCATTATAGAAGGGTCTGGTCTAGGTGGTTGTTCAATTTCTATTTTGTATTTAAATTATAAAATGCACAAATTTTTAGAAGCTTAAAATGATTAAAAAAAAGTCAAGATAATATTTGACAAGTATTCTCTCCATTGCTGCTTTTAATACCATTTTTTGGCTCTATTGACAGTTTCTCCCAAATAGTTGGCAAAAAAAAATGATAGGATTTCTTCTTTAAGTTTTGTTTGATATGTTAAATTTATGTTTTAATCCCTTGAAATATAAATGAATATATGTATATATAATTTTTTGAAATATACTATTTTTAGATTCTTTTACATTTAGCTATGGTTTCAATTGCCGCTATATTTTATAAAAGTTTGCAATTTAAATTACCTTTAATAGTGGTTACTTTTGTGGTTGTCAAAAATTGCTATTAAATTGATTATGAACCTTAATTTGGTGGTGGCTTTTAAAACTGCTTTAAAGCACTTAGTGGCAATCTAAACCACTACTATTTTTTTTTTGTACTAAAACCACGTCAGGGTATGACATCACTTCATAATTGGGCCAAACAATGTATAATTTAAGAATTACCTTACTGGAAAAAAAATCTCATTTGTGATGTCATACATATTGAGAAGAATGTGTTCTATAATGTGTTCAACACAATTACGAACATAAAGAGTAAAATAAAAGACAATGCTAAAGTGATTATGGATATCTAAGAATATTATCTTTGTAATGACCTAGAACTAGTGGAAAGGTGGTAAACTGTAATACCCTAGTTATTACCAGGTTAATAAAAGAGTTTATTTTATACGTGTGAAAAGTTTTTACGAACATATGAAGACTGAAGAGAAAACGTCTTGAGAAAAGGACTAAAGCAAAAAGGAGGGAAGATCTTAAATAATCCTATAACAATTGTCGAATTTTATGTGTGTATGGTGTGTGCATTATTGTATTATCCCTTATGTGCTAAAATTATGCCATGAAGATCATCTTAGGCTATGAATGATCTATTTTAATGAAGATATGTGCTCAACCTATGGAAGGGCATTTTTGTCCTAAGTGGCCAAATTATGCTTTAAAACCTGATTTTATTTTTTATTTTTCAGCACACACTCCACCTTTTAAGTCTTTCCCTCCTTTCATATGGCACACACATTTGGTTAAGGTAAGAGAAGTTAACTTCCCTTGCTCCTCACACATGTCTAACACTCGAAGTCCCACTCTTGCTGAAATTCTTCATTGTCCACTCTACTCCTCATCCTTGCTAGTGCAGAAAGGTAAGAAGATTTTCTCATCTCTCTTAGGGTTTCCTTGCATTTTTATGTTCCATGAGGAATGATGATCTCTAGGCAAATAGGAAGATTAGGTTTGGTTCCATTCTTTCTTCTCCACATTTTATTTCATTTCCTAAGTGTTTTTGAAAGGTATGTAGTATTGGAATGCTTGGATTTTGAATAGATGAAATGGAATCAAAATTTGGAACAAATAGTGATGAAAATTGAATGATTATTGTAATCTTTTGAGTTTATGATGCTTTGGAAGGATAATTTTCAATTAGAAGTGCATTCTTACTAAGACAGACCTATCTTGCAAAAGAAAGAAGATTGGAATTGTCACAACAAAAAATCAGGGCTGTGATAAGTGCAGAAGGTGTAACACCCACACCATTGCAAGCTTAATTTACTCTCAGTTTATTCCTAACAATATACTCTACAACCTAGGTAGGCCTATCCGATTACAAAGAATACTAGATAAATTGACTTAAAAAATAAAATTATCTTGCCCCGAGCAATTGGGAGTTATCTTCATTCTGTGAGCCATCAGACTAAACGTTCTTTGATGCCTACAACTGTAAGGGGGTGAATATAATCCATGAACTCATCCAAAAATACCCCTACTTAGACATGCAATATGCACAACAAAGAAATATCTATACATGCACATATATATATATATATGAATAAAAAAACTTACGTTAACCTGAAGCTACCCCAAAAACATGCCCATGGCATCATACTCTTGACTTTAGTAGAGCGTGCCCCCGATGCTATTAGACATAAATCCTCGACCTCGACCTCGACCTCTCTAATCACATACATACTATACATAACACAAATTTTCTCACATACATATCACAACACATACCACAGATGCTACCATGAACATAACTCATCCACCCCACGTAGGTATGCTTCCGGATATCGGGCATTTTTATATACTTTTTAGTCCCTATCTTAGTCCTATTTCTATTTCAATGTTGCTAACTCTCCTATTTTATTATATTTTGAATTTATTGGGTGTAAATTAATTATAGAATTAATATGATTCAAATTCATAATTTTATCCCAATTAATTCATGTGCTTAATTTCAGATCTAATTATTGGAGAGAAAAATGCTGACATGGACGTTTTGCTTACTTTGAGGCTAGCTGGATATGCTGACTGGGCATTGAATGGTTGACTAGGGCTGACTGGATTTCTGGTCCCCACTGTTCTACACTTTACAGCAAAGGGGAATGTAATTTCTGTTTTGACAGCATGGACCTCTTGCAGCAATCAACAGCAAACAGAAACAGCAAAGCAGTAGAGTAATTTGTCTGCTGCTGTTGCCACTTTTCTGTTGTTTTCTTGCTGCCCACATCATGGAAGAAGCACCAAGGAGGCATCCAAGAGGCATCTAGGGTAGAATATTCTCTAAGGAATTGAAGGCATCAGTTTTTAAAAATCAGAGGACACTTTTATTTTCTGAACTTAGCAATTTTCGTAACTCTCTCTTCCACTCTGTCTTCCTTCTTCTGTTTTGCTGTCCTACTCTCATAGAGGGCTAAATCTCTGTTGTAATCAGTCACTAGGACCTTGGGATGTTTTAGCTTGAACTGAAAGTGCAAGATAAGTGTTTTATTCTTCATTTCATCTCATTTCGTTTCTGTTATGCTTATATGTTTATGTTGCTGTCAGATTTTGGTTTGAATTTGAAAGAGCATAAACAGATTTATATATGAGATATAACCTTGCTTGACTGATTAGAAAAGTGAGTGAAACGAAATGGCTAGTTAGATTATATTTAACTTGATTTGGTTGAAGCTTTTCTTTGAAATGCGTCTAGTTATAGTTAATGAAGATATTCTTGGCTATAGTTAGTAGCATTAAATTCTGGATGTTACTCTGGTATCATTTTTTTTATAAAGAACCAAGTGGTGAAATGAGAACAAAACTGAATCAATGAGCTAAGTGATGATGGCTACACTCCCATAAATCCTAGTGGCTGGTTGCATGGTTTTTTGTTATTGTCAAACTTGTTCTGCTGATATTTTGCTGCTGTTGTTCATTGTTGCTGTCTTGTTACCACTTCTATTATTACTGTCAACACGTTTATGTGCTTTTAATTAGTGTTTGGGTGTTCAAAATAACTAATTAGTAATTAGAAGTGAGGTTCCTTGAGTGAATACGACTTGGAGACCACTATATCGCAAGATTGCCACGAATTCAGTTCTGGGCTATTCGGCATCGTAGTGGCATGAACCACTTCCCTATGGGAAACTCGCTCAAGAGCCACATCATCCTGGGTCTCCATTCCTGCAGACATTTTACTCAAGAGTTTCATTACTTGGGTATGCATCCCCATAATTATATTTCTCAAGGCTTCATCAATGTAGGATTGCTCTCCCATAGATTCGTCGCCTAGATACTGTCCCATGGAGCTACCCTTCCATGGACCAATTCTTGGATTCTATATCTGCTAACCCCTTATTACAACTCCTATTTTGAGTCCTAGCCCATGCCTTATCTCAGCAACTACCAGTATTTAACCATAGGAGTGCATCACTAGGCCTTCTCTTATGATCCTTAGGTACACCTCTCTTGGTCCTGGCCCATGAATCTTGGCAACTGCCAGTTTCTGACCTCAAAAGTACATACTGAGTCTCATCCAATCATAACCACAAACACAAAAACATCAAGAAACAATAATAATAAGAATTACAACCCAACATGTTAAATCCCACAACTAGTGAATATGTGGTCAACAAGTCATCCTTTGAGAAATTTAACAACCAACCTTGTCATTTCTCAAGTCGAGCCTCACCTTGCTATGATGTTGTCCCTCGGGAGGATCATGTAGCCCACCTCAGCTTCCTCAACTCGGGCACCTCATCTACTATTACTCACAATTCCAATTATGTGTTAATTACCCATTTAGGATTTTAATCTTAAAAGTTATCTATGTGGTTGGCACATAATTGCGCAACATCACCCATGTACAGATAAATGTTTTCCTTTCATAAACATACAAGTTCTCACTTTTAATTATGCCAGGCATAAATATTTAACACATAATCACATTTAGTTAAATTTAGGAATGACAATCCTAAAATATATAATCAAATGGAGTAAGGCTAGATCCCTCACTTAGATTTAAAGCTCTTATGGCTCCCACAATATGCCTGGCCAAACCCCAAGCCATAACCAAAGCTAAAGGACATGAATCACACTGTTCAGCACACAAATTTCCAAGGAATCACCAAGCTCAGGCTGTGGCATCATTTCCTCCTTTCATCAACCTTAGGTGCCCAAGGCCTCCTTCACGTTACATACACACTCAAGTAGTGGCACCTGGGGTGCCAATACTTAAACTCTTTGTTTGGGTGGTGCCTCACCTTGCATACCTATGAACTCTCTTTAATTTATGCTCAAATACAACCAAAACTTCATCATTTCTCTTGATTTCTTTCATGGGCTTTCATTAGGGATGTTTAATGAACATTTTAACACCAAAACCCCCAATTAATTCCAACAATCAAAGCCTAAATCATTGCATTCCCCCTAAAACCCTAACCTTCCTTTATATGCTTCATTCCTTTAATACCACCTCTACTCTTGTTCTTTCTTCCAATTCTTGCATCTAGGATCATTATCAATCATAAAGAGATGTTTTAAATCATTATTTAAGCCCCAAAGATCTAAAGCAATTCCAATCTTATCCCAAATTCCCTAAACTTTGAAATGGAAAGAAAATATAAAAGATGACATGCCTACCTCAAATCTTTTCCTTTTCAATGGGGGTTGGTGGCTGGAGACTCGTCTCACCACCAGAGATTGGTTGCTGAAAGTTTGGGCCTTGAACTTAAGTGAAAGGAGTTAAGGGAGATGAAGAGAAATAGGAGAAAAGAGGGAAGTGAATGAGAGTAACGGAGAGACATGAAATGGAAGGGGTGTGACCCCTTATATATACCCAACTATGATGAAATTAGTATTTTGCCCTCTAGTCAACCCTCGGTCAGAGTTAGTAATGGTAAATTTGTAATTTCTCCAACTTGGGTATTCTTCATACTCTAGTTACCATACAATTTTCTTTATTACGTTTTAGGCCCTCCTCAGACTTAGTAATCATCTAACCTCCCTCTGTGCCATGTGTACTTCTCCCCAGTCCCCAACCATTAATTACTCTCTCTGAAGTGCCACCTCTTACCTCACATTCCTTACTAAGCAATAGGAAAAGTTTTCCCCGTATATGAATTATTCCCTACAACCCATCTAAACTAAAACCTGAAAATCATGTTACAATACCCCTTTAAAGAAATTTGATCCCTAATTTCAACATCCTTTAAGAACTTACTTGTCCCAAACATGTTTCTTATGTACCAATAACTTTCTCATGGGCTAAATCACTCATGGCCTCATACCCATGCTCTGAGCACCCAACATTCTACCAATACACTTGTTATGATTACCTAATTATAATCATAAGTCAACTCTTGCAATGGCAGATACCCATATCGACTATGTTTACACTCGACACATCCTTCCTTAGCCCCGCTTTAAGGTGTTTCAAAATAAATGCTAAAGAAGCAACTAGGATAAACATCCCTCTTTTACATTGCCATAACCAAGGAGAAGGAGAAATTGCCTTCACTGACCAATTGGGATTACTAAACAGGTGAATATTATTTTACCTATTTTTTCTTACCTTTTCAAACATCCATGTTGACCTATATCTTCATCTCTATAATCTCATTACTTGCCAATGAGCCCTTTTCTCCCATTCTTTAAGCCTTTTTCCAATTCGTCAATCAATCACCATCGTCATATCCATCCTGTTACAAGATTCGTCCACTGGTTGACTCCCTTCCCAGTCATGTTGCTTTTGACACTCCTGTTAATGGTGTGCTCTTGGAATACCTTCAAATTCTCTTAAAGTTGGGACATAAAAAGTCCATCTATAGATTTTGTTCTCATTATACCATCCTTAACCTTCCCACAAGCACTACATAGCACTCCTCCTAATGCTTACTTCGTCTAATTAGACTGCCCGACACACTTCCTTTCTTCTTGGAGCATGCTAGTGAAGTTTCTTTGGAACTCCCCCTTAGGCTTAAAGCTATACCTCAAGGCAAGTCTTTCTTGACATGATCACAATATCCCCGATGGTCTCAATTCTAGGTGTACTAAGCTTGAAATCCACTTTGCCTACTTATCTTGTTTCCAATTGCCTCAAACCCATGAAACCTCTGTCTCTTAAGCCAACCAAAAGGAAGTCTTGAAAGGACTAAGGAATCCTCATTGAGCTCAAAACTAGCTTTCTTCGGATATCCACCTCGCACTATTCTAACAAGACTTATTTTTCTCGCCTCTGGAGAAGTACCATTGGTAAGATCCACCACGCTTCCCTTGTGCCACTCTGATATGACTAGGGGTCACCTTAACCATAGGTTTCCCCATCTCTCATACTAAACTACTCTATGCACCATCATTATACTCATGGTTCGATAGCATGATCCCCACTTTCTCTGACCACATACCCAGGCTAGGGTTATCGGCAAATAAATCTCTGTCTTTGACTAGAGCTTGCCATAGTGTCTAACAAACTAGGCTAGCCTATATCAAGCGTTAACCCACTGGCTACCCCTAGGGGTGAATCAGCTTAATCTTATTAGCCTACATGCATCTCATGCATGCATACAAGGAACACATAACTAGGTGGTCATGATCATATAACCCACTCAGGTTACAAGGATGTCCACGAGGTAAAAGTAGTTGTGTCCTATGAATGCGGTATATAAACCTCTTAGGTACTAGTGCATGTCAAGTCTATTCCTAACCTCCCATAGACTTGCCTTTCCTCCCTAGTCTACTACCAACCCCTGGGCTAAACCCTTTTCCCTTCTAAGGTGTGAAAAAATTCCTGGAAGTGGAGAAGGAACAAGGAGACTCTCGTCTCATCCTTGATGCCAACTGAGTGCTCTCCTTCTTTTAATATGTCCTACTCAGCCAAACCAATTACACATAAACCTTACGTGACGATACACTCCATAATGGAATTCCCTATACCAACTACTCTGGCTTACCTTTCCCGATTCCAAATAAGTTTTGGTAATTCCTTACTTCACCAAGTTCTAGATAAGTTCTAGTAATTCATACATTGTTCCCCTTTACTATCTGAATTGACCCTCTAGTCACTAGCCATAGGTCGTGCTAATGCCAAAGGTTCCCTTTCATGACTCATTTCCCACTTTCTCCTCTCATCTTATTTATCCTTTCCTGCTTTTACCTTATTCGCAAAATTATTCACTAATGTTGAGCATTTTTATATATATTGTAGTCCCTATCTTAGTCCTTTTTGCATCTTAAATATTGTGAACTCTCTAATTTTATTATATTTTGGTAATTATTAGGTCTGAAATAATTATAGAACTAATATGTCTTAATTCTATATTTTTATGAGCTTAATTGATTGGAGACCCATTAATCCTTGTGCTTAATTTTCATATTTAATTATTGGAGAGTAATTTGTTCACTTGGATGACACCGGACACTAACATGGCTGATTGGGTGTTGACTGGACTGGGGCCCACATTCTGCATTGTTTTAGTTTCCTTTTCTACATAATACAACAACAAAGAAATAGCATCAGAAGCATGCAGCAGCTGAAATGCTTTTTGTAGAAAATAGAAAAAGCAACATAAGACAACAACAACAAGGTAGAAAGCAGAAATGAAAGGTACTTGTCATAGGGTTAAACAAGAAGGTAAATTTCGTTCATTTCACTTATGGCTGCTACAAAAGCACTGTAGAACTCCATTTTTAACTGTTGAAAATATGCTTCTTCTTCCTTTTTTGTAGTATTTCATAGGTCTACCCCCTCCCCCCATTTTCTTCTTTTTTTGTTGTATTTTGGCCTCCATGGAAGGCTAACTTCTATTGTAATCAGTTACACATAATCTGGAGTTGTGCTTGAACCCTCTTTGGGCATTAATTAGATAAGTTCTTATTGTTCTTGTTCCATTTTCTGTTGCTTTATTTACCTCTCTATTTTTATACCCATGTTCATTTCTGATTAGAGTGGTATGGTTATGATTACTGTGTTAATCTTTTTATCTGAGGAATAATCTAGTTATGCATGTATGAATTTTATTTCTGTATGTGTATAACAATATTTGGTTTGGGCTATTTCAAATTTCATTAGGTTTGGGTCAAGGCTAGTGGAATCTAGTTCTAGAAGATTTTCTAGAAATTTTAGGAATTAAAACCAAGTGGCAGAACACAATAAGAAATTAACAAGTTGATGAGTGTTATGATAGATACAACTCTAGGGAATTATAGCTGGTTACATGTCTTTGCAATTTCGTTTCTATTTGCTTTGTTCTGTTTGATTCATGTTCTATTATGCTCATATTTAGTGTTCTATTTTAAGTATAAATTTGCAATCAGCCCCCGGTGGTAATTAGTGTAAATCAATAGGTAATTAGGTTAATTAGTGTTAGAACAATCAATTAGGCAATTTAGAAGCAAGGTGGTTCATGCCACTACGATGCTGAATCGCCCATAATTGAATTTATGGCAGTCTTGCGGTATAGTGAGCCCCAGGTCATATTCACTCAAGGAGCCTCACTTCTAACTACTAATTGATTGTTCCTAGCACTAATTACACTGATAATAAAACACATAAATGGGGGGGTGGTATGTTGTGATAGAATATAATCAGCATACAACATAAATAATAAGCAGCAGTAAACAACAAAAGAAAATATGTTACCAGCCACTAGGATTTATGGGAGTGCAACTATCATTACTCAACTCATTGATTCAATTTTGTTCTTATTTCACCATTTGGTTTTTTTTATAGAAAGGATTCTAGAGGAACTTCCAGAATTTATCATGCTTCTAGCTATAGTCAAGAAGAACTCTATTAATTTATAGCTAGATGCAACTTCAAAAGACCATAACCAAATCAAGTTAAATATCATCTAACTAGTCATTTAATTTTTACTTACTTTTCCGATTAGTTAAGCAAGGTTGTATCTCAAATACAAATTAGTTTATACCTCTATAAGTTCATATCAAAATTTATAATCAGCATAAACAACATATGCAGAACAGAAAACGAAAATGAAATGAAATGGAGAATAAAACAACTTATCTTGCACTAAAAATTCAAGCTACAACATCCCAAGGTCCTGATGATTGATTACAATGGAAGTTTAGGCCTCCATCAGAGCAAAACAACAACACAGCAGAGAGACAATATAGAGGAAGAGTGACCTACAAAATTACTAAGTTACTGCAGAAGAGAATGATCTGAGATACAAAACTAATGCCCCACTAAACCTAAGGAATATTCTACCCTAGATGCCTTTAGTTGACCTTCAAAAAGGACTGAGGTGTGGTTGTTTCCATTCTGAAAAAGAGGTAGCCAACAGACAAGCAGCAGAAGCACATAATAGGTGCAGCAACAGAGCTCTTTTGTGTGCAGAATTTGAGGCCTTCCATTTCCAACAAAGTTTGAGGAAGAGAGGGGCTGCATGCATGGTAAAGGGTTGGAAAATTCTGAGATGAGAGCCTACATGTCCATGTCATTAAATCTGCAAAAAACAGGTGCCCAGTCAGCATCCTACTCATCATAAAAATGCCACATACTATTCACCTCAGCAGGAGTGCCATGTCAGCACCACATCATCAAGAACTCTCTAATATTAATTTCTGCAAAAAAAACAAGATAGATTAAATTAACTCTTTTATAATTTAAGTCCTAAAATACAAAAATAGTTCATTTTTCATCCAAAACTGATTTAGACCCAATCAATCACAAAGTGTAATAAAATTGGAGAATTCCCATAGATGAAAATGCAAATAGACAAAGATAGGGATTAAAATGTATATAAAAATGCTAGATATCAAATCCTTCACACTTTGTCTTTTGCACTCCTGGGCAAAATCAGTTAAAAGTAACCAAAGCACCAAGGGACACAACAAGAAGTGTAGAAAGTATGCAATAATGAAATAGTTCAAGTTTGAAAAGATGTAATGCTAGTAGAGAACAAATCTTAAATTTCTAAAAAGTTCAAGAATCATGGCAATTTCATTGACAAGAATGAATTCAAGTAATAATCTACTCACAAGGAAAGGTGTATATGCTTTATTCTCTCAAGTGTTTGAGATAATGCACTCACATTTCAACCTTTCACAAATTCAATACAATAAGCTTGTCAAGAATCTAAATCTCCACTACTTGAATCACATGCATGCTTGAATTATTAGGACTTTACTATGGATGTAAGGTTACATGAAGGAATGATTGGAAGGTGGAAATAAATACACAAAACAAAGCTTAACAAAAACTTAAGGAAATGAAGAGCATCAATCAATCAAGTCCTAAGAGATTGAACTATGAAACTTGGGCACAAAAATGCTACTTCTCTTTTCTTATTTCTTGCTCTTTTTCTCTTTTTTTTCCCTTTTTTTATCTCCATACAGTATATTTTTCATGAAGAATTGTCAAAATTTTCTTTTCTTTTGAGTAGAAAACTGAATTTCAAAACAGGCCACAAATCCTTTTTGCACGTGTGCAATCTCTTTTCAAAAGAAATTTCTAAAGCTCTTCAAATCTTAAGTTGGGAACAAGAAGGAATTTGTTTTAAGGTGGAAAAGAGGTTGAAACCTAAGAAAGAAAGGTGGAAGTAAGGCACAAAGTATCACACAATGGAAACAACATATAAGATGGCTATTTGGCTAGAATGGTTACAAGAAACAAAGGCCTAAATCATTTCCAAGCATGTACATATAATGTAGCCTCAACAAAGATTCAAGACAAATTCTCAAAGAATATTACTAAAAATTCATTAAAAACAATGTCATTGCCACTTTATTTGAGTTCCTTAGAAAAAGAAGACTGAATCTTTTCATGCTAAATCAATCCAACACTTAAGCTATTTCATCATGCATGCTTTCACACAAAAACTCAATCAAATTTTCCAAAAAGATAGCATCAAATTTGGACAAAACAGAGCAGCAAAATTTTGCATTGTAAAATTTCTGGCGACACGGATTTACTGACACAAAAACTGCACCAAAACATATGCAAAAGACATTAAATAAAATTCTATAGCTAGAATAAATATAAAGCTTTAAAAACTTGTAAAGAAAGTAGTGAAATTCGTAGCCAAACAGTACAGAAAATTCGTGCAAGACAGCTCAAAAATTCTGGACAGAACAGAGAAAACAGAGAAAAACATACAGAAAAATTTTAAATCAGAAACCAATGCTTTCTCCAATTAAATTATTTCCCCCACACTTAAACATTGCATTGTCCTCAATGCAAGTCAACACCAAATATCAAATAAAATAAAGAGGACATAAATTAAAGGGAGGGAAAGAGTACAGCCTTATCATGGAGCTGGTACATTGTAGAGTCAGATTTCCTCTACAGTTTCTTCTTGGAAGCCCTCATAGAACTTCTTCACCTTTGCCCATTTACCATGAATTGTTTTTTGGTGGCCTCATTTTTAATTTCTATTGCATCAAAAGGAAAGACATTAGTAATAACAAAAGGGCCAACACATCTAGAGCGAAGCTTACCAAACATGAGCTTGAGGCGAGAATTGTAAAGAAGGACTTTGTCTCTTACTTGGAATTCTTTCTTCTCAATTTTCTTATCATGGAGGGCTTTTGTCCTTTCTTTGTAGATGTGTGCATTCTCATAAGCCACTAGCCTTAGTTCTTCTAATTCTTGAAGTTGCAACTTCCTTTCTTTATCGGCTAGGGTCATGTCCATATTGCATTGTTTAACCGCTCAATATGCCTTGTGTGCAATCCCCACCGGCAAGTGACATGCTTTACCAAATACTAAATAGCATGGAGTCATGTCGATGAGAGTCTTGAAGGCAGTTCTATAGGCCCAAAGCGCATCATCAAGCCTCTTACTCTAATCTTTTCTGTTGGGCTGCACGGTTTTCTCTAATTTTTGCCCGTTTGGAGACTTCGGCTTGCCCATTGGTTTAGGGGATAATAATGTGTAGAAGTTTTGTGCACCACCTATATTTCTTCAATAACCTTTGCATGTTTCTATTGCAAGAGTGTGATCCCTAATCACTGATTATGGCCTTGGGGACACCAAATCTGCAGAAAATATGTGAACAAAGGAAATCTATGAAAATAATAGAATCATCAGTTCAGGTGGCTTTAGCTTCTACCCACTTTGACCCATAATCTGTAGCAACCAAAATGTACATGAAACCAAATGAAATTGGAAATGGACCCAAAAAGTCTATACCCCAAACATAAAAAATATCACAGAAGAGAAGAGGTTTTTGAGGCATTTCATTTCTCCTAGACACATTTCTAGTTCTTTGACACCTGGAACAATTCTTACAAAAATCATAGGCATCCTTAATCAAAGTAGGCCAACAAAAACCAGAATCTAACACTTTCCTAGCTGTTCTTTGGAGACCAAAGTGTCCACCACATGCAAAAGTATGATAGAAAGTAAGCACAGATGTAAACACATGATTTGGAACACATCTCCTAATAATTTGGTCACTACAAATCTTCTACAAATAAGGGTCATCTTACACATCGTACCTAGCTTCACTTCTTAATTTATTTAACTTATGTTTATTTTGGTATGCAGGTAATTCAGATGCAACTAGAAAATTCACTAAATCAGCATACCGAGGCTCACTAGTACCATGCAAAGAGGAAAAGCACTCATTTGGGAAGTTGTCTCTAATAGGGAGATGTTCCAAAGGAAGCTTAGAAAGTTTACTCAAATTATCTGCTACTACATTCTTTGCTTTATTTTTATCTTTGATCTCTACATCAAATTCTAGGAGAAGTAGCATCCATCTACTCAATCTCGGCTTTTTATCTAGCTTCTTCAACAAATATTTCAATGCTGCATGGTCAGAAAACACAATTACCTTGGAGTCAAGCAAATATGATCTAAATTTATCTAATACAAAGACAATTGCTAAAAACTCCTTCTCTGTGGTTATGTAATTCGATTAAGCTGAATCAAGGGTACGTGAAGCATAAGCTATGACATGCAACTTCCCCTCTGGTCTTTGTGAAAATACCACTCCCACAGCATAATTTGAAGCATCACACATGAGCTCAAAGGGAAGCTCCCACCGTGCAAGTTGGATGATAGGAGGGAAGGGGAGTTACTTCTTCAACTCATTAAAGGCTAACCTGCAAGTATCATCAAAAACAAAATCAGTTTCTTTCTGGAGAAGTTTAGAGAGGGGTAGAGCGATCTTACTGAAGTCCTTGATGAATCTCCTATAAAATCCTGTATGGCCAAGAAAAGAGCGAACTTTCCGCACAGAAGCGGGGTAAGGCAAAGAGGAGATAACATCAACTTTTGCTTGATCTACTTCTATGCCACGTGATGATACTATGTGGCCTAGGATTATCCCTTTCTCTACCATGAAATGACATTTCTCATAATTCAAAACCAAATTCTTTTCTATCTATTTCTCAAGTACTCTCTCCAAATTTTTCAACCAAGCATCAAATGGGTCTCCATAAATAGAAAAATTATCCATGAAAACTTCCATACAATCTTCTAACAAATCAGAAAATATACTTATCATGCATCTTTGAAAAGTTCTAGGTGCATTACAAAGACCAAAAGGCATGCGTCTATATGCAAAGGTGCCAAAGGGATAGGTGAAGGTAGTCTTCTCTTGATCTTCAGGTGCTATATGAATTTGGAAATAACTAGAAAAACCATCAAGAAGACAGTAGTGAGACTTTCCAGCAAGTCTCTCAAGCATTTGACCAATGAAAGGAAGGGGAAAGTGATCTTTTCTAGTTGCTTGGTTCAACTTCCTATAATCAATGCAAACACGCCAACTGTTTCGGACTTTAGTAGGTACTAACTCATTATATTCATTTGTTATAACAGTTACCCCGGTGTTCTTTGGTACCACTTGTACCAGACTCACCCACTTACTATCAGAGATAGGATAAATAATTTTAGCTTGAGCTTACTTACCTCCTTCTTGACCACATCAAGAATCATGGATTTGAGTTGTCTCTGGGTTGCCTCACTGGTTTAATCTCTTCTTCAAGAAGAATTCGGTGTATGTACATGGAAGGACTAATCCCGAAAATGTCTGTCGAAGTCCACCCAATCGTCTTCTTATTCTTTTTTAGCAATTTTATCAATTTTTCATCTTGATTGGGATTCAAGTTGCTAGCTACAATGACTGGGAGTTGGTCTCCTACTTCCAAGAAGGCATATTTGAGGTTTTCTACCAATGCCTTTAACTTTAATGCAAGTGGTTAGATGGTGGATGAAATCAGCTTTTGTAGAGTCACATCCAAGGAGGCACTTATATATTCAGATTGCTCAAAGATATAATCCTTGACTAGATAGGAGGAAGGGTCAACAGCTCAAGAAGAAAGAGATAAAGAATGTACAACATTATAGTTTAAATCACTACATTTACAACTACCTAAAACATAAACAGAACTAAAATCTAAACTAGAGAAAGTGACAAAATCAGAGTCAGAATGCAAAGCAGAATTGTCAATACTTAAAGAATTTTCAATTTTAGTACAAGCTTGACAAAATTTAGAACCAGCATAATTACACTCAAAGGCATCAACCAAATCAAAAAACTCAGGAAAATCAGAAATTAACTCAGCTTGAAAATCATCACATGACTTATCAACCAAATAATCCAGAAAGTTAGCCATATGCACATTGGAATGATTTTCCATAGGATGTTTCGTGACATCTAAAATATTAAAATCAATTTGTTGCCAATAAACTCCATGGACAAAGTCTTTTCATGCACATTAATAATGGTTTTTGCAATTTTTAGAAAAGGTTTACCAAGTATTAATGGTGCATGGCCAGGAGTATTATCATTCTCCATATCCAGAACATAAAAATCAATAGGAAAAATTAAATCCTTAACTCTTACCAAGACATCTTCAAGAACTCCCACTGGGTGTGTTGTACTCTTGTTGGCCAATTGAACAATCACTCCTATTGGTGAGAGGACACTAATCTTGAGGCTGGAGTATACTGATTTAGGCATGACATTGATTGAGGCTCCCAAATACAGCATAGTATTAGAGAATTCCATGTTTCCTATTATGCATGGTATGGTGAAAGTTCCAGGATCTTTGCACTTGGGTGGCATGGGTGGCTGGATGAGTGCAGACACATTCCTCCCTAAATTCACTTTCTCATTGCTCCTTAAATGCCTCTTATTAGTGCATAACTCTTTGAGGAACTTGGCATATTTGGGAATTTGCTTAATTGCTTCCAAAAGTGGAATATTGACCTCTATTTTTTTAAAGGTCTCTATGATCTCTTTATCCATCTTAGATTCAGAAGCTTTCCGTGATTGAGTTTGCCTATGTGGGATTTTGCTCACTGGTTGAGGATGAAGAAATACTTTGCTGTAGATCTAACCTTGCTAGTTCAGATTCAGAAGATGGACCATCCACTTGCTTACCAATCCTTAAAATGATGGCATTAACATTGCCTCTTGGGTTTATTACTGGTTGAGATGCCAAACTCCCTGAACCTTGACTTTTCAACTCATTTACTATTGTGGCTAACTGACCAATTTAAGTCTCCAAGTTTTGCATATTTGTTTCTATTATTTACTAGAACTGAAGAGTATTGGCAGTCAGTTACTTCATTATATCCTCAAGACTAGGCTCAGGTTCTTGGGTACTAGAAGAGGTGCATGGCTAGGTCCAGGTTGACTATATCTTACATGGGGTGGCTGGTAAGGAGGATTGGAGGTATTTCCATACTTGAAAGCAGGATGGTCACATCACCCAGGATTATAGGTAGAGAGTAAGGGTCATACCTCTGCTGCTGTGGTTGCTGCATGGTTCTACTAGGGAATATGCCAGCACATGACTCAGTTAGGGTCTCTTACAGCTGAGGACATTGATCAATATGATGAGTATTCAAGGAATAAATACCACACACTAAAGTGGAAGGAGGCAATTGTGATCTCTGATTCAATGCATTGAAGCTAACTCTTCCAATTTATTTTCTATCCTTCGTCGCTCCATGGAAGGTGTCCTCACTTTATTTACACTAGCTGCTAGCTCATTCAATCAAGTGCTAAATTTTTGTACATTTTGGCCTATCTTGGCCAATAACTCATTTGATGCAGCAGGGGTCTTATCTACCAATGCCCCACCAGCAGCTGCATTAACTATATATCTATCCATTGGTATTAATCCCTCATAAAAATACTAAATGAGAAGCTGCTATGAAATTTGGTGGTTTGGGTAGCTTGAACACAGCTTCTTAATTGTTTCCCAATACTCATGAAAAGACTTACCACTTGGTTACCTAATCCCACTGATGTCTTTTCTGATTGCTGCTATTCTGGAGGCTGGGAAGAATTTTTCTAAGAACAACTTTTTTAGATCATCCCATCTTGTTATTGCAGCAGTTGGCAAGTAATAAAGCCAATCCTTGGCTACCCCATCCAAAGAGAAAGGAAAGGCTATCAATTTGATTTGTTCTTCTCCCACTCCATGTGGTCTTATAGTGGAGCAAACAACATGAAATTCTTTCAAGTGTTTATGCGAGTCCTCACCTGCAAGACCATGGAACTTGGGCAATAAGTGGATTGAGCCAAATTTTAATTTAAAGTTAGCATCTAACTCAGGATAATTTATGCACAGTGGTTGATAATGCACATTAAGTGAAATCAACTCTTTCATGGATTGCTCTTGCCTATTTTGAGGCACTTGTTCATTTTGATTATCCATCCTAGTTATCCCAACTAACTCAAAAGCATTTGACTCTATCACAATATTAGATTCAGAATCTAATTCTAACTCTACACTATTGACAGCAATATCAATAAATTTATAAAAAAGTTCAGAAACTATGCTACTCCTAATGCTATTGCTTCTTAATAGCCTATGGAGGGTCCTATCAATTTCAGGATCAAAAGGTGGTAAATCCATGTTAAGAGACCTTCTTATACACTAGGAAGGGTAAAATTCACAAGAAAACAACAAAAACACTGAAAACGGCAAAAGCACTACAATAAGCTTCAATCGATGAAAATCACCAAAAAAATGAAGTATCTCAGAAAAATCTGATTTTTCTTGAAAAATCCTTCTCAAGTTGGAGAAACAAATGGAAAAAAATAGAACTTAAAAATTCGATCTACAAAAATCACACCAAAAATCACAATTAATTAAAAATAAAAAAATTTAAAAATAGAAAAGAGGGCCTAAACGATGAAATTTGGAAAAATGGCCACCATGTTCTGGTCCAACGATAGAGTAGGGGATGCAGCTTGCTTAAAACATCAAAAACTAGTGGTACACCAAGTTTGAGGTTAATCAAAGATAGTCAGGTTTTTTGCCGATTTGGAAAATGACTAGTTTCTGAGAAAAAACCTCAACTTGTAAGCCAGTTCAACAACGCTAAATAACTGAAAATCAAACAAAGACACACATAAACAACTAATTAGACAACTTAGAAGTGAATTGGCTCTCTGGTAATGGTGCCAAAATTCTGGTCCATGCCACTATGATGCCAAATCGCCCAAAATTTAATTCGTGGCAATCTTACAGTATAGTGATCCCCAGGTCATATTCACTTAAGAAGCCTCACTTATAACTACTAATTGATTGTTCCTAGCACTAATTACACTAATAATAAAATACATAAACAAGGGTGTTTGGTTGTGACAAAATACAATTAGCATACAACAAAAATAATAAACAGTCGTAAACAGCAAAGAAGAATATGCAACCAGCCACTAGGATTTATGGGAGTGCAACTATCATTACTCAACTCATTGATTCAGTTTTGTTCTCATTTCACCATTTGGTTTTTTTATAGAAAGGATTCTAGAGCAACTTCTAGAATTTATCATGCTTTTAGCTATAGTCAAGAGAACTCCATTAATCTATAGCTAGATGCAACTTCAAAAGACCATAACCAAATCAAGTTAAATATTATCTAACTAGCCATTTCGTTTTTACTTACTTTTCCAATTAGTTAAACAAGGTTGTATCTCAAATACAAATCAGTTTATACCTCTATAAGTTCATATCAGAATTTATAATCAGCATAAATAGCAGATGCAGAACAAAAAATGAATATGAAATGAAATAAAGAATAAAACAACTTATCTTGCACTGAAAGTTCAAGCTACAACATCTCAAGGTCCTAATGACTGATTACAATGAAAGTTTAGCCCTCTATGAGAGCAAAATAGCAACACAACAGATAGAAAATAGAGAGGAAGAGTGACCTATGAAAATACTAAGTTACTACAGAAGAGAATGATCAGAGATGCAAAACTAATGCAACACTAAACTTAAGGAATATTCTACCCTATATGGCTTTACTTAACCTTCTAAAAAGGCTGAGGTGTGGTTGTTTCCTTTTTGCAGAGGAGGTAGCCAACAGATAGGCAGTAGAAGCACAGAATAGGTGCAGCAAAAGTGCTCTTTTGTGTACAGAATCAGAGGCCTTCCAATTCCAGCAAAGTTTAAGGAAGAGAGGGGTTGCATACATGGCAAAAGGGGTTGGAAAATTCTAAGATGAAGGCCTACACATTCATGTCATTAAATCTACAGAAAAGAAGTGCCCAGTCAGCATCCTACTCATCAGAAAAATGCCACATCAGTGTCCATGTTAGCAGGAGTGCCATCTTAGTGTCACATCATCAAGAAATCTCCAATATTAGTTTCTACAAAATACACAAGATGGATTAAATTGAGTCTTTTATAATTTAAGTCCTAAAATACAAAAATAATTTATTTTTCATCCAAAATTGATTTAGACCCAATAAATCACAAAGTGTGGTAAAATTGGAGAATTCTCATAGATGAAAATGCAAATAGACCAAGATAAGGGTTAAAATGTATATAAAAATGCTAGATATCACAAGGCTCCTTGAGAGAATATGACCTGGGATATTCACTATATTGTAAGTTGCCACGAATCTAATTTTGGACAACTCAGCTCAAGCTATTCACTACTTTGGGTATGGGGTATGTCTACATTATAGTCTCTGATATCGGGCATTTTTATATGCAATTTAGTCCCTATCTTAGTCCTTTTTACATCTTAAATATTGTGAACTCTTCTAATATATTATATCATGGATTTATTTGGGTGTAAATTAATTATAGAATTAATATGCTTCAATTTCATAATTTTATCCCAATTAATTCATGTGCTTAATTTTCAAATTTAATTATTGGAAAGAAAAAATGCTGACATGGACGTTTTGCTTACTTGGAGGCCACCTGGAGATGCTGATTGGGTGTTGACTGGTTTACTAGGGCTGACTGGAGTGAGGCCCATTGTTCTATTCTCTTTACAGTAGCAAAACAATATGCTTTTAGTAGATTACCAGAAAACAGAAGCAAAAATAGCAAAGGCAACAGACAGCAAAAGAAAAGCAGCTTAGCAAAATATAAAAAAGGTATCAGCTGCAGCAGATGAAAGGGACAGCTCCTAAGGTCAAACAAAAGGCAAATTTCATCCATCTCTTTCTTGCAGCTACAAAGACCTAACCAGAAGCCATTTGTAACTTGTTGAAGAGTTGGCTTCTTCCATAATTTTTGTATTTTCATTTTTCCTTTCCCCCTATCTTTGTGTATCTTGGCCTTTATGGAAGGCTAAAGAGTGTTGTAATTAGTCAAACATGAACTGGAACTCTGTATTTTGAATCTTTAGCTCGATAACAGATAAGTTTCTGGTTCTAATCCTATCTCATTTCTGTTCTGCACTTGCCTCTAGTTCTTATGTTTATTTATGTTCTAATATGACAGAGTAGACATAGGTTCAGTTTTAAGATCTTTATTTGAGGTGTAATCTTGCTTTACTGGTTGTGGAGTAAGTAGAACGAAATGGCTTGCCTTGGGTGATTATCAAGCATGATTCAGTTAGGAGCTTAAACAAATTATATTAGGTTATGATTATGATTCTAATATGATTTTGTCTTGGAAGATCTTCTAGAAATTTTAGTTGGAAACTAAATGGGATGATTAAAACAGAATAAACCAAGAATGAGATAATGATAGATGCAAACTCTAGGGATTGAATGGCTGATTACATATTTGTGTTGTGATTTTGTTTTTGTTCTGTTCAGTATTTATGGTCTGTTTTGTTTAGCTGCTGTTATTGATTTGGGTTATTTCCAGGTGACTTGGGAGCGTCATTGGCTTTGTCTCTTAGGACTTCTTATGTGGTAAACCTTATCGGCATCGAAGTGAGTGGATGACCTTGCCATTTAAGTTTTATTAAATTATTTGGCCAAGTCAATATAAATCACATTCACACCATAGTTAGAAATTCATCAATGAAATTCCCTAGTTAGTGGAAATAACTAGACTAAGAATTTCATTGAATGATTGTGGAAATTAATTGTGGGATTTAATTTGTGAAATTTTTTTAATGAATTTGGTAGTTTATGTTTGTTTGTACTTCTAGTTAATTATATTAATTAGAAAGTGGAATGTTTATCGTTGTTGTGGTATGGAATGCGTGTGGAATGTAACACCTCAAAATTTTCATAAAACTATCTCCAGGATAAAAGATTTTTAAGATAAGGTTCCTTAGTGAATAATTATGGCAATTCTCAAACCTTAAATTTCAAAGATCTCAAGTCCATAATTAAAAACAACTAGGAGCCGTTAACATCATCACATGCCTTACATCACCATCATTTCGACATATATATACATATCACTGGAGATTAAGTTTTAATTATTTTATAAAAACTATAAAATCTAGGCTATAGCTACTGACTCCCTGCTGCAACCCCGCTATTCTCACCTTGATTTGCACCTGGAAATGGTTAATACAATACAAAATCATGAGACATAGAAATCTCAGTAGCCAGTAGTTAATCTTGAAAACAAGAACCATTCCCAATCATAAAAGCAAGTTCATAACACCATTCATAGTTCAGTTCAACTCATCTATGCCACTGTAATGCAGAGATTATCCCTAGGTCTTAGTACCACAGGTGTCTGTTTCACCTCAAGTGGTGCCAAGGGTCATCACTATTCTCAGTGCCTACCACCAGGGTTTGATTATACCCTATGGCCCAAAGGTCAGCAAGACTAACACTAGCATCGTCATGCATATCTGCTTCCGCCCTAACTATGGCAAGTCTTATACTGGCGTGTACCGTCGTACCCCAGATGCTTAGCGTACACTGCCTTAGCACATGAGTATAATAATAATACAAATATATACATAACAATGCATAGAGTTGAATATCACATAATTCATAATTAAATCATTTTTAGTATAAAACAATTTCAAAATATATGAACAGCGCTTTTATGAAATGTAACTGGCTACCTGAATTTATCGTCTCGTATTGATTCCACACGAAATTATTCCAAGGTGCTAATAAAATAAATTAGCTATTAAAATCCTAATATGGAATACTAAAAATATTATTCCATTTTTTTATGCAATTTCTATGTACTAAATACTAATTACATATTATTCACAATCTTATTTCTAATCCCAAATTCAAATAAATATAATTAGCTAAAAAAAAATATCCTAATAAGGAAGAGATTAAAATTACTATTTCATAATTAATTAAATCTTATGCCTCAAAAATTAATTACATAATATCTACAATCCCATTCATAGTCCCAAATTCAAATAATTATAATCAGCCAAAATTTCTTCTAATTTATTTCTCAAATTCCACCTTATTTCCTTTTTCCTCAACAACTTTGAATTAATTCACTTTGGTCCTTAATGCGAACTTTAACCATATAAATAACCTTCAAAATTTGGTAAATTCCATCAAATTTTAACTAAAATCCCATATATACTAAATCTGGACATTTTCAGAATTTTTACTCTTTCCTTCCAACTTTTCATTTCATTCACTGAGGTCCTCAATAATTATTTTTCCCTTGTCTTTTTCATGATCTAAGATCATACTTAGTTTCATTTAAGTCCATAGGTCACAAATATATCTTGTTTCAAAATTATAGCTATTCCTACAAACTTTTGATTTTATTCAGTTTAGTCCCTGTCATGGATGCATACCTTTAAACTCCATGTTTTTCCATTCTTCTTGCTACATGGCTCTCCCAAACTCATCTAGGGACTCTCTAAGACATGTTTAATCATTTATTGAACACATGCGAGCCTAAAAAAAAGAATTGAAGCTTACCCAAGATTTCCAAGCTTACTTTTCTCCTTTGTTTTTCAGCACTTTTATGCCACTCTTTTTGCTGCTGTGAATGGGTATTTAGGACCTCAAATCCACTGCTAAGATGGTCCTTTGGTCAGTACCAAAGTTGCCCAAGGGTGGCTCTTTAAAAGCTTAAGGAAATTTACTGGTTTTTAGAGCTTTCTCTCTATCTCTCTCGATTTATGCAGAAAATGAGAAAGCTTTGCATCAACATCATCTCTCTCTCATCTTCACTTGTTAGGATAGCAGAAAATGAAGTTACAAACCCTCCTTTAACCCCTAAGGGTCCCTTACGTGGCAACCAATGCAAGGAAAACGGATTCTCTCTCTCTGTTCCAGCTCATGAAGACAATGCCATGAACTTTCTCTCATCCTCGGCAGCATCACGTGGGCACTGCAGAACAGCTCACGTGTAGTGCTTTATCCTCTTGCTCTTACTCGGTTTCTCTCTTAAGGTAGTAGAAAATGGAGCTAAGGTCACCCTTTAATTCCATGGGAAGTGGCTCACGTGACTACAAAAAAAAAAAGAGAAGACATAGCCATGACTTTACTACATAAAGCTCCTCCCTTTCTCAGTTTCACATTTCCTGCAGTAAGGTGGCATCACGTGTTGCAGCAGATGGAGGTCTCTTGGGTTCATGGTGGCTCTAAAAGGCATGGACAGCAAAGAAGGATGCTCAACGTGGCTTTTCCCCATGTTCCCTAAGCTCTCACCGAAACATTCATTCTATTGCACATGAAATCTCTCCCAACACTCACACTTACTTTCTCAAAGTGGAATTCATGTTGCAGCTTCCTATTGGTGCAAAGCTAGGTGAAGGGAAAAAGAGCCACGTAAAAACACTTAGGTATAAGCATCAGAATTTCCAATTAATATGGTCTTGCTAAAATTCTACAAAGTCCCTAACTACTTTTAGTCCTTGCAAGTGGGTCCTTGATCATTAAGGAAAAGTTTAATTTATCACCCAAAATTATTTCTAATATTTCATATGATTTTCTCCAACCTCTAATTTTTGGAGAAGCCACTTTATTTCCATTTACAAATTTTTCCCCTTTGGAAATATAGACTAATTTGCCTATATTTAATAAACGTAAAAAAAATTTGGGATGTTACAGTTATTACCTCCCTCAATAGAATTTTGCCAAAATTCAATTTTCCACATAATTCTCTAAAAAGAAATATCATAAATGTGTATAGCCCTTAAGAGAACTTACCAGAGTCAAATAATTCGGGGAAGAGCTTCTTCATACGGTCCTCCATTTCCCAAGTAGCCTCCTCTTGGGATTGCCCTTTCCAGACCACTTTCACCAAGGGGATTTATTTGTGTCGCAATTTCTTCATTTGAGTATCAATGATTTTATATGGTCTCAAATCATAAGTTAGATTATCCCGTAAATGCATATGTTCATATTCAATTACGTGCGATGGGTCTGGAATATATTTCCTTAATTGAGAAACATGAAACACATTATGAATGTTTGCCAAGTTTAGTGGTAGGGCAATTTTGTAAGCTGTAGTCCCGTACTTATCCAAAATTTGAAAAGGGCCAAGATACCTAGGACTGAGCTTTTTAGATTTTATAGACCTTCCTACTGCTGTCAAAGGAGTTACTTTGAGAAAGACATGTTCACCAGTTTGAAATTCCAAGGGCCTTTGCCGCTTATCAGTATAACTCTTTTGTCTACTCTGTGCAGTGAGCAAGCGATCTCGAATGAGCTCTACTAGTTTGGACGTTTGTTCTACTATCTCAGGTCCTATAAGTCTCCTTTCTCTAGCCTCTACCCAACAGATGGGGGATCGACATTTCTGACCGTACATAGCTTCATATGGTGCCATACATATGCTGGAATGGTAACTGTTGTTATAGGCAAACTCTGCATATGGCAGATACTCATCCCAATTTCCCTTAAATTCTAAGACAGACGCCCTTAGCATATCCTCTAGAGTCTGTATCGTCCTTTCTAATTGCCCGTCAGTCTGTGGGTGGTATGCGGTACTAAAATTCAGCCGAGTACCCAATGCATATTGTAAAGATCGCCAAAATCCAAAGGTGAATCTGGGATCTCTATCTGAAACAATATCACAAGGGATTCCATGCAACTTCACTATTTCCTTGATATAAATTTTTGCTAATTTATTCAGCGGGTCTGTTGACTTGATGGGAAGAAAGTGTGTAGACTTGGTGAGTCTATCCAGAATAACCCATATCTTATCATTTCCTGCAAAAGTTCTTGGAAGTCCAACTATGAAGTCCATAGTGATGCTATCTCATTTCCATTCTGGGATCTTCAATTGCTCTAGCATTCCTCCTGGTTTTCGATGTTCTATCTTAATTCTTTGACAAGTCAAACATCTAGCCACAAATTGTGCCACATCCCGTTTCATACCTGGCCACCAAAATTTTTTCTTTAAGTCGTGGTACATTTTAGTTGTCCCAAGGTGAATGGTGTACTTACTTTAGTGTACCTCTGAAAGAATCTTATTCCTAAGATCCTCATTAGCAGGTATGTACATTCTGTTCTGAAATTTTAAAATCCCACTTTCTGAGAGGCTTAACTTGTTTTCCTTTCCTCTTCTTATCAATTCTTTAGCCTCCTTGAAATAAGGATCGTTGGACAATGCTTCTTTTACCTGTGCTTCCAAATTACTTTGAATTACAAGTGCACAAACTCTTAAACTCTGAGGATTAACCGCTGCATCTAAATTTAGGTTTCTAAATGCTTCCAACAGTTGACCTTCTTTAATCATCATAAAATCCACATGCACGGTTTTCTGGCTCAGAGCATCTGCAACTACATTGGCCTTCCCAGGGTGGTATTGAAGCTTGTAGTCATAATCTTTAAGAAACTCTATCCACCTCCGTTGACGTAAGTTTAACTCCCTCTGATCGAACAAATACTTCAGACTCTTGTGGTCTGAAAAGATTTCAAATGTTGCTCCAAATAAGTGGTGCCTCCAAATCTTAAGAGCATAAACGACAGCAGCTAATTCCAAGTCATGAGTTGCATAATTTTGCTCGTGTGGTCTTAACTGCCGAGAGGCATAGGCTACCACTCTCCCCTCTTGCATTAAGACACAGCCTAATCCCTTAAGAGACGCATCGGTGTAAACTACAAATGGTTTCAAAGGATCAGGAATGGTTAGTACAGGAGCATATGTCAACTTCCCTCTTAACTCTTGGAAACTGTTATCACACTTGTTGTCCCACAAGAAAGGTTGGTTCTTCCTTGTTAACTTGGTCAACGGTAAAGCTATTTGGGAAAAGCCTTTTATGAATTTTCTATAATATCCTGCTAATCCTAGAAAGCTTCTCACCTCTGTTACCGTTTTGGGTCTCTCCCAATTCAATACTGCCTCAACCTTACTGGGATCTACAGACACACCCTCCTGTGACACAACATGTCCTAATAATTTGACTTCCTTCAACCAAAATTCGCACTTGCTTAATTTTCCATACAATTTCTTTTCTCTAAGGATTTGTAACACTACTCTCAAGTGATGTTCATGTTGTTCGGGGGTCTTAGAGTAAACAAGGATGTCATCTATGAAGACTACCATAAATTGATCTAGGTAAGGCCGAAAGATCCTATTCATGTAATCCATGAATATAGCAGGTGCATTGGTTAAACCAAATGGCATGACTAAGAACTCGTAATGGCCATACCTAGTTCTGAAGGCTGCCTTAAGCACGTCTACCTCTTTAACCCTCAACTGATGATAACCTGATCTCAAATCAATCTTCGAGAAAATAGATGCTCCTACCAATTGGTCCAGAAGGTCATCTATCCTTGGCAAAGGGTATTTATTCTTAATGGTGACTTTATTCAATTGCCTATAGTCTATACACAACCTAAAGGATCCGTCTTTCTTTTTGACAAAAAGAACAGGAGCTCCCCACGGTGACACACTAGGCCTAATGAAACCCTTTTCCAACAAATCTTCCAATTGCTTCTTTAACTCTGCCAACTCGGTTAGAGCCATCCGATAAGGAGTTACAGAGATAGGACTCGTTCCAGGCATTAGATCAATAGAGAATTCAACTTCTCGTTCTGGGGGTAAGCCATTTATGTCATCTGGAAACACATCAGGATAGTCCTTTACCATGGGGATGTTCTCTATCCTGACCTCCTCATCTACCTTAGAAGAAAAGAGTACTAGATACCCTTGGTGGCCTTTCCCAACATAACTCTCAGTTTTTGCAATAGATGCACAAGATAGCTCAGTCTTAGGGCTTGGTGATGGTATACAGATAGGTAAAGAGACTACTTTACGGGAGCAATCAAGTATGGCATTGTTTCTAGACAACCAGTCCATACCAATAATCACATCAAAATCATGCATGAGCAAACATACCAAGTTCAAAGTAGTCTTTTTGTTGTCTAGTTCAACAACGCAATTTAAACATACTTGTGAAGTAAAAATTTGACCACCAGTTGGCGTAATTACGTTTAAATCATAAGGTAACATACTCAACTTTAGACCCAAATTTTTAACGCAAGCAAATGATATGAATGAATGGGTTGCTCCACTATCAAACAATGCATCTACAAGAATATTTTGGATCAAAATTTTACCTCGAATGAGATTAGGTGACATATCAGCCTCTCGCTACGTCATGGCAAAAACCCTTCCTTGGTTCTGTGGCCTAGTCGGAGCAATTCCCCTCGTGGTTAGGCATGCTCGGGACATGTGACCGAGTTGTCCACAAGTGTAACAAGTTATAGTGCAGGGAGAATTTCCATGACTCTTGGCACTACATTTTTGACATCGAGGGGTAAAGGTCTGATTGGGGTTTCCCATCTGATTCCTATGAAACTGCTCTTTATTTCCTTTGAACTTCTTCTTCCAACCACTGTTTCTTCTATTGTTAGGAACCCCGTGATCCTCTCTTTTCCTCTTTTCACTCGCTTCAGCCTCTTTCTCTAGCTTGGCCTCCTGAATGTGGGCTTCAGCTATTCTACATTTGTTCACAAGTTGAGAGAAGTTCGATATCTCAAAAGTCCCCACTATATTCTTTATCTCAGATCTCAAGCCTCTCTCGAAGTGGCTTGCTTTCCACGCCTCATCGTGCATATTGTTAAGGTATGAAGAAAATTTGGAAAGCTCTTCAAACTTGGCCTCGTATTCTCCTACTGTCATTGTCCCCTGCCTTATCTGGAGGAATTCAGCTTCCTTCTATTTCTTCACACTGTTTGGGAAGTATTTGTTGAATACAGTGAGTTGGAAATTTTCCCAAGTGATTTCTTCTCCCTTTGACTCAAGAAGCCTCTTTGCCCCTTCCCACCAATATTCTGCTTCTCCTTCCAGTTTATATACTGCCAAGGCGAGCCTTTGAGCTGGGGTGCAATTCATTATCTTGAATATTTTTTCTAATTGTTTGATCCAATTTTGTGCCACAGCCGAATCATGTGTTCTTGCAAATGAAGGGGGATTGGCCTTTCGGAATTCTCCGAGTACCCTTGTAAAGGAGTTGGCATCCTCAGTTTCTTCACCATTGGCTCGGTGCCTTTCTTCATTCCGGTCCCTTCTCCCTTCATCCTGCAATCTCCTAAGGATATTAGTCGTTACGGCCTGTGTGTTAGCCTGATATCTCAACTGTGTCACTATTTCTTCTAGGATTTCAGTCTGAGTTCTCCTTGTAGCCATATTCTGTAAAATAGAATTTTGAATTCCAATGGCAGTTAGATTATTTCCAAAACAACCTAAAGCATGGAGCTATGGTTCTAAACTACCCATGCTAACCCACTTAGTGCCTAGAACCGTGCTCTGATACCATTTACAATGTAACACCTCAAAATTTTCATAAAACTATCTCCAAGATAAAAGATTTTTAAGATAAGGTTCCTTAGTGAATAATTATGGCAATTCTCAAACCTTAAATTTCAAAGATCTCAAGTCCATAATTAAAAACAACTAGGAGCCATTAACATCATCCTATGCCTTACATCACCATTATTTCGACATATATATATATATATCATTGGAGATTAAGTCTTAATTATTTTATAAAAACTATAAAATCTAGGCTATAGCTACTGACTCCCTACTGCAACCCCGTTATTCTCACCTTGATTTGCACCTGGAAATGGTTAATACAATACAAAATCATGAGACATAGAAATCTCAGTAGCCAGTAGTTAATCTTGAAAACAAGAACCATTCCCAATCATAAAAGCAAGTTCATAACACCATTCATAGTTTAGTTCAACTCATCTATGCCATTGTCATGAAGAGATTATCCCTAGGTCTTAGTACCATAGGAGTCTGTTTCACCTCAAGTGGTGCCAAGGGTCATCACTATTCTCAGTGCCTACCACCAGGGTTTGATTATACCCTGTGGCCCAAAGGTCAGCAAGACTGACACTAGCATCGTCATGCATAGCTGCTTCCGCCCTAACCATGGCAAGTCTTATACTGGCATGTATTGTCGTACCCCAGATGCTTAGCGTACACTGCCTTAGCACATGAGTATAATAATAATACAAATATATACATAACAATGCATAGAGTTGAATATCACATAATTCATAATTAAATCATTTTTAGTATAAAACAATTTCAAAATATATGAACAGCGCTTTTATGAAATGTAACTGGCTACCTGAATTTATCGTCTCATACTGATTCCACTCGAAATTATTCCAAGGTGCTGATAAAATAAATTAGCTATTGAAATCCTAATATGGAATACTAAAAATATTATTCCATTTTTTATGCAATTTCTATGTACTAAATACTAATTACATAGTATTCACAATCTTATTTCTAATCCCAAATTTAAATAAATTTAATTAGCTAAAAAAAATATCCTAATAAGGAAGAGATTAAAATTACTATTTCATAATTAATTAAATCTTATGCCTCAAAAATTAATTACATAATATCTACAATCCCATTCATAGTCCCAAATTCAAATAATTATAATCAGCCAAAATTTCTTCTAATTTATTTCTCAAATTCCACCCTATTTCCTTTTTCCTCAATAACTTTGAATTAATTCACTTTGGTCCTTAATGCTAACTTTAACCATATAAATAACCTTCAAAATTTGGTAAATTCCATCAAATTTTAACTAAAATCCCATATATACTAAATCTGGACATTTTCAGAATTTTTACTCTTTCCTTCCAACTTTTCATTTCATTTACTTAGGTCCTCAATAATTATTTTTCCCTTATCTTTTTCATGATCTAAGACCATACTTAGTTTCATTTAAGTCCATAGGTCACAAATATATCTTGTTTCTAAATTATAGCTATTCCTACAAATGTTTGATTTTATTCAGTTTAGTCCCTGTCATGGATGCATACCTTTAAACTCCATGTTTTTCCATTCTTCTTGCTGCATGGCTCTCCCAAACTCATCTAGGGACTCTCTAAGACATGTTTAATCATTTATTGAACACATGTGAGCCTAAAAAAAAGAATTGAAGCTTACCCAAGATTTCCAAGCTTACTTTTCTCCTTTGTTTTTCTGCACTTTTATGCCACTCTTTTTGCTGCTGTGAATGGGTATTTAGGACCTCAAATCCACTGCTAAGATGGTCCTTTGGTCAGCACCAAAGTTGCCCAAGGGTGGCTCTTTAAAAGCTTAAGGAAATTTACTGGTTTTTAGAGCTTTCTCTCTATCTCTCTCGGTTTATGCAGAAAATGAGAAAGTTTTGCAGTAACATCATCTCTCTCTCGTGTTCACTTGTTAGGATAGCAGAAAATGAAGTTACAAACCCTCCTTTAACCCCTAAGGTTCCCTTACGTGGCAACCAATGCAAGGAAAACAGATTCTCTCTCTGTTCCAGCTCATGAAGACAATGCCATGAACTTTCTCTCATCCTCGGCAGCATCACGTGGGCACTGCAGAACAACTCACGTGTAGTGCTTTTTCCTCTTGCTCTTACTCGGTTTCTCTCTTAAGGTAGTATAAAATGGAGCTAAGGTCACCCTTTAATCCCATGGGAGGTGGCTCACGTGACTGCAAAAAAAAGGAGAAGACATAGCCATGAGTTTACTGCATAAAGCTCCTCCCTTTCTCGGTTTCACATTTCCTGCAGTAAGGTGGCATCATGTGTTGCAGCAGATGGAGGTCTCTTGGGTTCATGGTGGCTCTCAAAGGCATGGACAGCAAAGAAGGATGCTCAACGTGGCTTTTCCCCATGTTCCCTAAGCTCTCACCGAAACATTCATTCTACTGCACATGAAATCTCTCCCAACATTCACACTTACTTTCTCAAAGTGGAATTCATGTTGCAGCTTCCTATTGGTGCAAAGCTAGGTGAAGGGAAAAAGAGCCACGTAAAAACACTTAGGTATAAGCATCAGAATTTCCAATTAATATGGTCTTGCTAAAATTCTACAAAGTGCCTAACTACTTTTGGTCCTTGCAAGTGGGTCCTTGATCATTAAGGAAAAGTTTAATTTATCACCCAAAATTATTTCTAATATTTCATATGATTTTCTCCAACCTCTAATTTTTGGAAAAGCCACTTTATTTCCATTTACAAATTTTTCCCCTTTGAAAATATAGACTAATTTCCTATATTTAATAAACGTAAAAAAAAAAAATTGGGATGTTACATGGAGTGAGTGGATAGATTGTTGTATGGAAAATGCATCACATATCATCATCTGCACATTTATATTGCTTTTGAAAAAAGAAAAGAAAAGAAATGTGAAAAGCAAAGGGTTGGTCTTCTGCAGGATGTGGATATATTCAAAGGTGTGTGCCTTTGGAATACACTTATTAAGGATTGGTCTTCAATGGGTAGCGGGAAGAGTGTGAAATGCCTATCATGCATAATACATTGCATTACAAAGATGTAAAAAGCAGAGGGTTGGTCTTCTGCAAGGTGCGGATGTATTCAAAGGAGTGTTCCTTTGGAATATACTCATTGAGGGTTGGTCTTCAATGGGTAGCAGAAAGAGTGGGAAATGCGCATTATACATAATACATTGCATAATGCATTTTGGAGTGGATGTTTATTTATGCTTTTATGCGTTTGAGAATTGTTAATGAATCTTTTTGTGAGATCATAGACTCGCGTTGAACCGTGGGTTTTGATTGCTTGGTAAGGTACGTTATCTATATGTATATATATATATATATATAATATTTCGTACTGTTTTATGTTAATGGTTTTTATTCTGATTATGGTAGTGAGGCTGGTATTTGTACTTGTGCCTTATTTCCTTGCACAGTCATTTACCCACTGAGTTTTTATAAAACTCACTCTCTATTGCTGTTTTCAGATTTAGTAGTTAAGGAGGTTGGGAAACTGCTGGAGGTTAGCGGCTTGCAGACATACTCCACGTAGTTGGAGAATTCTATCCGAACTTATAGAAACGCTCTATAATCCTATAGGCCACCTAGGTCCTGCTATATCTAGAGGGGATTATTTATTTAATTGTAATTTACTTTGTAAATTATGGGCTACCACTGATGTGTCCCTAGGTTTTGTATGATTATTAATATACCCATTTCTCAAGGCGTGACATAATTAGTAGATAATTAGGGTAGATTAGGTTAATTAGTGTCAAAACAATTAATTAGGCAATTTAAAAGCAAAGCTCGAAGAGTGAAAATGAACTGGGACAACCATTATATTGCAAATTACCACGAATTCAATTCTAGGCAACTCAGCGGTTGTAGTGGCTTGAACCACTTCTCATCATTACGTTCATCACAAAATTGTTATATTCATTAGGTAAGCCGTCTAAAATGGTATCTAGGTGCTCACTGTCAGTAATCAGCTCTCCAATAACAATCAATGCATCTATGCTCTTTTTGATTTTATACAGATAAGAACTGACATTCGAATTACCTTTCTTTGTGGCTCTCAGTTGTGTTTGAAACCTTTTTCTGAGAAATAAGAAATGTATCTAGCCTTTCCTAGACCTCATATGAGTGATTGCATCCAATGACGCTGGAATGCATCCCTTTTGTAAGATATGTTAGCATCCATGATAGCAAGATCTGATCCTGCTGCTCCCAGTTATGGTACTGCTCTGTTACTCAAACATCATCCTCATCTTGAAGTGTTTGGTATTGTTGCGGAATATGTTTCTTACCAAGAAGGAATTTCTAAAGTTTAAATCCTTTTACTGTTACGATGACCTGCTGTCTCCACGGAAGAAAATTGTTTTCATCAAGTTTGATCAATATGGGATTGGAGAATGTTTGCACAATGAATTCGGTCAGAGAGCTGTTCGACACAGTCTCAGAAGAAGAATTTGTCATTGCTCTGTTTTTCGCCATAGCTTTGATACCATGTAAGATTGAACTCATAATGAAGAAGAATGAATTATGTGTTATTGTATTATTGATGAAGACAATATACAGCTATTTACAATACAAATAATGAGACTAATCTGAAGAATGATGGTACACTTTATATTACAGACCTAACTACTTCTAACCAACTTCACAACTAACTTAACTGTAACTTAGTCGCTAATGTAATGTACATGCTCTTTTACACATGACAAAATAGATTACTTCATATCAGAATAAGTATTTTAAATTTAGATAAATAAGGAATTACCAAGAGAACGAGGGTGATTCTTGACCACCTGATATCTCATTACAAAAAAGTTTAAATTAAATGAAAGTAAATATTCATGAGTATTTACTATAATGTCTCAAACTTCTCTGTCCCACCTACTCCCAATCACACCTAAAACATTTGAAGATTGTTGGTTCTTGATAATTACATTTTGCAAAAGAATCTTGACTTTATGGGAGGTGGCTCCACTAGGCACAAGATCAAGAACCCCACCCCATGTGTTAAAGGTCCCCATTTCATATAATTTTGTTTGATACATACTTTGGGATGGATTACTGCCTTTGTCTTGGCTAGTTGTTGTTTCTTTCATTCCCACTGATGCAAACAATTGTATTTTAAAATCTTGCATATTCTCTTCTCCTTTAAGCCCACATTAGGTAACCATATGTTAGAAAGAGTACCAAAACCCCATGTGATCCTGTGACTGCTTGGCCATAATTATGAGGATGAAGCTGAAGCTCGTGCACTTGTGGGGCTCCCTTGAGAACTCACTACCTATTCTGCATGTTACCCCCTCGTGGGAGTATCGTAATCGTCCTTGGTACGAAAACAAAACCCACTGACAAGTACTACACACTGAGCTTGTGAGGCCATTTTTGAGTTCTTGGTACCTGTCCTACTCGTGTGCCCCATACTCCCTAATAAACCACAAAGAGTACATTAGGACCTGTTGCGCATATGGACTTTTTGGTTTCTAATCTTATCACTTGCGCCTTGAGCTTGACATCTCCTTTGAAATCAACACTGATATTTCCCTTCTGTCATTGAAGCTAATTATTAATCCAATATGAAAGATTCTTCCTGCATTAGCCTTGTTCATTTGGTCCATTTATAACCAATAGATTATATTTATAATAAGGGAAAACTTAGATGCTGCGTTTTTTTAGTTTTAATTGTTTTTGTTGGGAGATTTTTATCCGGGTTACTCAACTAAGTCAATGATATATTCTTAAATAAAAAGGAAATGTTTAATTATATGTTTCGCTTTTATGAATTGAAATATATATATATATATATATATATATATATATATGTTAGTCAATGATCCTATCGCAGATGTGGGCGCCATATATGGAATTTATGAGAAGAGATAACTTGCTCATGTTTATTTTTTGTAGCTCATAATTCAGTTAGTCTCATTTTAGAAAATATTGATTACGTTTGCATTGACAACACATTATAGGGAATTTGGTATTCGACAACGATTATATTAAATTGCCGCTAAATAGTGAACTTAGGAACGGCCTTGGAATTTTACTCTGCCTTTAAATTAATTTTAGAAAAATCTATGATTTCCCCTTCCAACATTAATGTAATCAACTTGATCATCACAAATAAAAACAGAGGCGACAGTTATGACACGATCTATGTATGTTCATATATTCTTAAATTTTAATTTATGTGACACCCTCTATGTGTAGCAAATTTACAATATAGAACAAGCAATAACGTGAAGCCCACGGTTCTTTCATAAAGCAACAGAATTAATCATATATATTTGAAAAGATAAACATATTAAATTAATTGTCAGATCCAGTATTCTACTTCAAAACATTTCAAGACAGATTATTACAATTTGCATCGTTTTTAGCAAGTTCAACAAACTGAATCGGTCATTGAAACGGCTAAGATACTGGATCAAGGGTCAATGGTCGGATTATGTTTAAACTATGATTAAACTGGTTATACTTAGAATATATTAAAATATTAAAATATATAATTAATGTATATATTATAGATATTAAAATATAATATATATATATATATATATAATATTCAAATATTCTCAACATGTTACAAATATATATTTATACCAATCCTAGATCTTCTTCTAATAGCTTAAATTTTTGGAGATTTCTTAAAACTAATCTTTTTCTAAATAATATTCAGTAAAAATTTAAAAAAAATTAAACTGGTTAAACTAGTTAAACCAGCCAGTTTGAGACCTATTTTTATCGGTTCAAATACTCACCAGTTTACTAGTTCAAAACGAACTGGTTTCTTGACTAGTTTACCAATTTTCAAGTTAAACCAGCTGGTTCGGTTGAATTCTCTAAACATTATTTTTTAGTCATTTATATTTCTAGCATGAATGTGTACGATATCTCCTAACCTACCTAATCACATTGCTTCATGAATCATGACAATGCGTATGGGGTAACTAATTAAATAAATTGCTGATAGAAGGTTATATCAGCACTTATCACTGATTTGTTCAAATCTGGAATCGTTAAAAATTGTTTGTTGGCCAAAGAGGTAGTAGCTATATTTTCCATGAGGTGAGGAAGTGAATTATAGTTGAACCGTGACGTTTAAGAGTATGCTTTAGTATGAGTGAAGGAAATAAAATTGTATCCTATAACTTTTGGTCCAATTGATGAGCACTTAATTCTATCAATTGGCATCGGTGTTATGATCATGAGTTCGATTTCTAGTTGGGTGATTGTTGAGAATGATATTGTCGACTAAAGCATATAATAGCAATTATCTCACAACAGAGGTTCAGATAAGAGGCCAAGTCAAATTCAAATCGTGGCAATTGAGCATCTACTTCACTGTAAGTTAACAAAATAAAGTTACACATTATATAATAACTGTAGCCTAATAATAAATACTTGACCCTAACGCTGTGTTTGAAAAATTGCAAATTCAGAAGCTCAAGTTGAACTGTAATCCCAAACTATGTGGGTGATTGCTCTGTTCACATTATGAGATAAGAGAGCCTGTTATAATTGTAAGTTTTTAATGTCCCTAAATAATTTTTCAAAAAAAATTTATCATATGGGATACATAAGTATTAACATGCGTGAGATCTAGGCATTACCTTAGTATCCTTTCATATATGGACTCTTCAATTTATAATCACATGTCTATGTTGATCTTTTCCAAGGGATGGCCCCAAGAATTATAGAGTAATCTCAATCGGAAATCCTAACTTTCAATCAAATTCAAAGGCATTAAATATCACTGTCGTGGGCTTTCTAAATTGAGATTTTAAAATCTCAAAAAGCATGTAGTACAAGCCATAGTTCGCTTTTCCTCCAACTAAATGATCAAAGAACAACTCGTATTGAAAATGATTGGTTAGGGCCAAGCCAAAAATGATTCCTTAATGAAAATGATACTTCACTTGTGCTTTAAACTTTTACTTTGATTGTACTTCGAAAGGGAATTTTGTTCAATTTCACTGTTTATAGGGTATCATAAATGATGAACCTTACTCTCCGCAGGATACTCACTCCTACTTGAATGTCTTTTTCTTTTCTCATATGTCAAAACTAATTATTTTTATTGGCAAAAGTACTATTTATATCCTTTGAACTTCAACACGTGTTTCAATTATAATCTAAACTTTTATTTTGTATTAATTATAACTCATATGCTTCTAAAGTTTTTATTATGCTCCTGAACCTAATGTCATTCAAATATTTAATAGCAAATATTGACATAGCGTCCTATTTAGCACACAATAGCCCATTAATCTACTATGGCTTTGTCTTGTGGGATTGGAGATAAATTGTTTCCTAAGATATCATTATTAGATATAATATGAAGTAAAATAATTAAATTTAAAGTATTTATCTTATCCAATCCCACGTGGAAAAGCGAGGGTGGATTAATAGTGTTGACTTGTACAAAATGAAATGTTATATCAGATTCTGTTCTTAGATATTTAAACAATACTACTCATAGAGGTATAATCGAAACATTATATTTGACACGAAATGAAATTTTGAGTTATAAAAACACAAGTGTCTTTTGCCTTTTTTATTTTTCACAAAAAATTTGGGAAGAGGAAACAATCTGATACTATCAAATCAATTATGATACTTTAAAATTATCAAATCATATATGACTTAAGTGGTGGCCATTGCCAGTAAAATTATGTTGGAGTAAAACCGATATATATATATACACACACACACACACACACACACAGAGACACACTAATCCCTCGCCAATCGCTCACAAGTTTCATTAGCGAGAGAATATTGCCTACAACAAATTTTGCTATTACCATTTTCTAGTCTCTCGCGACTATATATAATGACCATTGCTATTGACCATGGACTGATGTATTTTTCATACAAATTGATCCCAAAAGTTAGGCAATTTTCAATTTGTGTTCAATCAAATACTCAAACAGTCCCAACCTCCCCACTCTTTCTCCATAGTGGAGCATGAAAAGTTTAATTAAATGTTAAATTATAATTTTGATTCTTATAATTTTACCAAAATTGTAAATTGGTCTTTATACTTTATTACTATGTAAAATAGCCCCTATAGTTTTTCCATCCATATAAGTTAATACCTACCATCAGTATGGTTAACTTTGTTATTACAATGTCCTACATAGCTGCTAATGTGTACATTTGTGAACATGTCAGCATATGTCATATCATTAATTTTTGCACAATTTAACCACCATATAAACAAAATTCTCATTTTTTCCTTAATTCCTGATATAAACTCTAAGTCAAAGAAATTGTGAATTAATGGCAAAATGAGAATTTTATTAACATGGAGACTGAGTTAGACAAAAATTAATGACTTGGCATGCTAACATATTCATAAATGTACACATCATCTGTCATATAAGACCATTTTAACGGCAAAGTTAACCATATTAATGGTAGGGACTTAACTTACATGGATGGAAAAATTATAGGAATAATTTTACATGAAAATAAAGTACATGTACCCATTATAATTTGGATGAAACTATATGGACTAAAATTATAATTTAACCTTAATTCAAAAAAAAGGATTAATTGTGTTGAGAATAAAAATGAGGACCACATGCATGCAAAAAAATCTGCTAACTAGCTAGGAATCATCTCAAGATGACAATTAATAATACCTTGAAAGTCAAACATAAATAATACCTTAAGATACACCGTTGTGCTCCCCATGTTTTACTACATGAAGAATGGCCTGCAAGTAGCACTATCAAAACAGTCGACTAAAAACGAGTCGGGCGCAAGTCTGACCGTTTTTTGGATGGGCCTAGAATATGATGTCCAGGTCCATCTGTGCCTGGTCCACGGACCAAGCTTTTCTTTTTTTTAAATTCCAACCCTTTTTTTCTTAAATAAACTATTTCTCTAAGTCTTATTGTAGTTTTGGTCCATAATAACCAAACGTGTTATTGGGCTTGCCTTATTTAAGATTATAATGGCCTTTCATGACTTTGCAACTGTAAAGCCCATAAATCCTCAAACTCAGTTTAGCAACAGAATTTTCTTTCCTTCTATTATCTTTTTCTTTTTAGGCAAATCGATGTTCACTTATGTCCCTAACATTTGTTTTCAGTCAAATATGTCCTACAGGTTTTTTTTTTCAAATATGCCTCCTTTTTTTAACACTGTCAAAGAAACCAACTGAAATGCTAATTAGGTTGCCACATGACAAATATCATCCGCCACGTCACTTGCATGTGGATCCATCACCTGAAATTACAAAAATGCCTTTAATAATTTTTAGAAAACAAAAAAGAACTCTTTCTCTGTCTCTTTGTCCGTTTCTCTATAGTTTCTCTCTTTCTCTATGTCTCTCTCTCCTCTCGTTGATCGATCTCTAGGAAGTCACTCATGGTGGTGCGTGACAGTGGCACCCCTCATCGTTCAATATCTCTCTCTTGCTCTCTAGCTCGTCACTGCTCCCTCTCCCTCTCACCTAGTTCGCACTACCTATGTTTTGTGTGAAAGAAAGAAGAAAGGAAGGAAGTGTTTGCCTAGTTGATATTTACCATGCCTATGACATGATATCTTCTTCCCCACCTTGGAAGCCATCAACAAAATGAACTTATAACAATTGGGGCATTAGAAAGTTGATCATCGTAGAACTCCCTATTTGGGAATAAGTTGATTAATGGGTTCATTATGTTTCCTATAACCCAATACCACCAACCTCTTGAACAAACTTCTTCTAAATTCAACCTCATTAGAAATTTGAAAATTTGATGATTTTAATCAAATTAGACATAGGTTGGTAGGATATTCTGAAATCAAAATTATGAAAAATGGGAAGGTCAAGCACCTTGCTTTTAACAATGATGGCAGTTATCTTTCATCACCTATAAGAATAGCATGGTTGAGGCCTAGCAATTGCAATGAAATGGGTAATTCACATTCTTTGAGCTGAGCTACTTTATCAATAACTAAAAGTGAAAAATGCGTCATTCCCGCTATGTACAATTTAGAAGAACTTGATACTATACAGAAAACTAGGCAAGCTTTCTTCAAGCAAAAATTTGCTATTTCATATTTGTCTGTAGTGTTTGGAAGTGAAACTGACTCATAAAGTGATCGTAGTGTGAGAAGGCATTCTTCTCTTTTGGAGCTTAACCTCCCAAAAATATTATCAATGCTTTCTCCAACTTCATGATTATCACGTTCATGTTTGAAGCTAGTGTGATGCAAAACTTTTTCTAGAGATTTTAGCAAATCTAGAGCTCTAAACATGTTCGTAACCATATTAATTTGAATGAAGGATGTGAGTAAAGGAGTATACAAGGTTTTCTGAAGAACTTGAGGTTTTCTGCAGCGGAACTGAATCTCTACGTTACAAATTTCTCCTCTGTCATTACACTTCTCCTTTTCTCACGCGTATATAGATTGTATTGCTTGTAACGTCCTTAATTTTACTATACTAAAATTTGAGATAAATTTTTTTTAAAATCTCATATTCAAATGCTTAATACTCATACTTACATTCTTTAAATAGTAAAGAACATTCTACAATCGTTTATAATACAAAACATAATTTATTCATACATAGTAATTCAACTTCTGAATGTAAAAGTCTAAAACTTGAAACGTTTAATAAACTTGAATGTTTTTATAGTTTTCCAGCTTGATACTCCTACGGTTCAATCATTTCTCACACCCTTTCCCTTCATATTCAGTCCCTGAAATGGTTAGTTGAAAACATAAAAAGTGAGATAAAGATATCTTAGTAGCTAGCATGTTTTTCTTAAACAATTAAAACACATCATTCAATCATAAGAGCATAATGAGTTCATAAATATCATCTACGAATATATGTAGGCAAACATAAATCATCATCACATATCAAGCAATTCACTTCAATTCTCTATTGTGGAATTTGAAGCTATGACCTCTCTGTGGATCTCAAGTACTTGCACTTTGTTCTTTCTATGGAACATGTGAGAATTTGGTTCTCTATTGTGGAACCAATTTAACTCCATATTCTCTTTGTGGAAATAGATTTTAACTACCGTATTCCTTCATACATGCTCATGGTGGTTCATGAAAAGATTCATAGAAAAATCTTTAAATAAAGAAAACTTGAGAAAAAGGTGTCTTTATGAATGCTAGAACTACACTCATAATAAAATACCATTCAAGTTTTCTCAAATAAAATTTGGAAAGAATAGTGCTTTTATGAGTGCTAGAGCTACCATCATAAAAATATCATTCAAACTTTACAAATAAATTTTGGTAAAAATGGTGCTTTATGAAGGCTAGAACTACCTAGACTTTGTAGTCGGACTCTTAGCTCAAATGGCTATTCAATCATTCATTAAATTCTTTTAACGAATTCTGACCTATTCAAATAGTATATATAACCTTATTTAAGATAAAAAAAAAGATTCTAAAATATCATCCTTCCCCTATCTTCTTCAATTCCTAATTCTAATCCAAATTTTGTCTCATCGGATTTAATCTTAATCTCACAATAAACCAAAGTTTTTCATAATATTTTTGATATGATGTGTATAAATATATATATCATTAATTTAAATAACTTATATATATATATATATATATATATATAACTTAATCTAAAAGATCATATTTATACATAATTAACTTTAAAAAAATAAACACATACGTATATATATATATATATATTTACATGTATACATAATTATACATAACTAATTTTAATTATCTATATATATATATATATATATATCTTAATCAATTAATCAAATATTTATTTATTTGTGAATAATTTATATATATGTAAACTTATAAAGTTAATACATACACTTATGTATCTAATTATATATATATATATATATATATCTATGTATGTATATAAATATACTAAAGTAGCATAAGCATATATAAAAATATATGTGTATCATATAGCTAAATTTAATTATCCATATCTAAAATATACGGCTTAGTTAATCAAATGCTTATAAATTTGTAAATAATAGATATGTATGTAATCTTATAAAATCAACGTATACACTCATGTATATAAATTTTGGTGAACATATACTCAACTTAGATGGACATATAAAGATAGATGTGTAACATAGATAACTTGTGAAATATAAAATATACTACATATGTATTTCATGTGTATGATATAGATACAAGTATAAATATAATTTCATAAATTTTCACATAATGATATAAATAGCTAATTTAATCAGAATAACTTAGTTTTAAGTTAACATATTACCTAGAATTGGATTCTAGTTAAAACTAGATTTTTCTTAAATTTCTTTAATGAGTAATTACAAACTTTTCTATTATTCACATAGGTCCCTCTTATAGTATTTTCCCATTTTCCTTTGCAAGATTGGAGTGCATAATTCGTTTCATCTAGGTCCCTAGTCCTAGAATATATTTTTTTCTAAAATTAAAACAGCCTATACAAACTTTTTATTTCTTTCAGTTTAGTCCCTTCTTTGTGTTTCCAGTACTTCCTTGTGAGTTAGAAGCCAAACCCTACCCAGATTTCTTTCGTAGGTGTTTTTAGAACCTATGTGACCATTTCTACCAATAAACTAAGCTAAAGAAATAATTTACAATAAAACTCAAATTTTCCAAAAACATACTGCGACTTCATGTGAAAGAAGGGGTGTTTGGACTAGTTTTTCCTTCTGGCTTTTGTTGTATATTACTGGCACGCCTTCCTCTAATCTTGGGTAAGCTAGTTGCTTAACAATCTCCCCAAAACACTCAAAGAAACAAGGTCTAAAAGTCCCTACACTCTCTTGGTTTTCTACTCTGCTTTTATGCGGAAAAGCATAATTCGTTTACTCTTAGTTTAACTTTTTTCCTTTATCACTCTCAGTTTGGTGTCTGGAAAAGGGATGGGAAACTAGCCTATTTGTAGAAGAGGATGGGAGGCAAATGGTGATGTTCGAGAGTCAAAGTTTTTAGCTGCCAATTGAAGGATTTAATTGTCATGTTTCTCGGCTGTCTTGGTTGTGAAAAGAATGCAATTGTACTCCTAAATGGTTGTGATACAGGCTAGAATGGAGGTCTACTTGAGAGAGGCATATCCAAATTCTCTTTTTTTGCCTTGCCAAAAAGTTTGAAGCTTTTATTTTGCTGTCATGTACTGGCCGAAAAAGTGTGAAGCTTGTTTGCTATCATCTCTCCTTTAACATTTACGTGCTGCTATTCTCCATTTATATATATATATATATATATATATGTCGTATTATAATAATAATAATTATATTATTTTTTAAAATTTCTACAAATAATTCTCTTGTAAGAACTAAATTGAGAATAAAGTAATATTAATTACCTGATATTTGATAATATTTTATTTTCCTTTTTTTGTCAAATATTTTGTCCTAAATTTTCTTTTGTATAAAAATTCTTCCTGAATATTGAATACCTAATATTTAATAATAATCTCTCATAATTATTAAATATATTAAAATTTTATTGAGTACTAAATTGGGATTTTATGTCCCAAAATTTGGTAAGCATACAATTAAAACGATTAGGCATACATTAGAAATTTAATTACCTTGGCCAAATAACTCAGGATAATGTCTTCTCAATGGTTCTTCAGTTTCCCATGTTGCTTCCTCTTGCAATAATCCTCTCTAAACTACTTTATCCAGAGGGATTTGCTTATTTCGCAATGATTTGAGTCGTGTATCAATGATTCTATCTGATCTCATATCTACTGTCATGTTCTTTTGTAAATGTACATTCTCATGTTCAATGACATGTGAAGGATCTGGGATATAAGTTGAGACATATGAAAATATTATGAATATTTTCCAAGTTCAGGGATAAGGCCAATTTGTATGTGGTGTTTCCAAATTTTTCAAGGATTTGGAACGGGCCTAAGTATCTTGGAATAAGTTTCTTTGACTTCATAGATCTTCCAACTGCTATAATTGGTGATATTTTAAGAAAAACATGATCACCTTCTTCAAAATTGGAAGGCCTTCTTCTCTTATCTGTATAACTCTTTTGTCTACTCTGAGTTGTAAGTAATCTATCCCTTATAATTTTGATTTGCCTTGAAGTTTGGTCTACTATTTTTGGGCTTATCAATGCTCTTTCCCCTAGTTCAACCAAACAAATAGGTGACCTACACTTCCTTCCATATAGAAATTCATATGGGGCCATCTCAATGCTGGATTGAAAACTGTTATTGTAGGTAAACTCTATTAATGGCAAAAATCTATCCCAATTCCTTTGAACTCAATCACACATGCCCTTAACATATCCTCTAAGATCTGGTTTGTTCTTTTTGTTTGACCATCTGTTTTAGGATGATAAGCAGTGCTAAATTTTAGTTTTGTACCCATGGCTTCTTGTAAAGATTTCCAAAATCTAAAAGTAAACCTTGGGTCTCTATCAAATATGATGTCACACGAAACACCATGCAATCTGACTATCTCCTTTATGTATATCTCAACATATTTATCTATGATATAGGTAGTATTAACAGCTAGGAAATGTGCTTATTTTGTCAATCTATCTACTATTACCCAAATGGAATCATGACTTGAAGAAGTTCTAAGTAATCCTACAATGAAATCCATTGAGATGCTATCCCATTTCCCTTTTGGGATTTTTAGAGATTGTAATGAACTACATGGTCTTTGGTGTTCAACTTTTACTTTTTGACAGGTTAGGCATTTGCTAACAAATTTTGTTACTTCTTTCTTCATTTCGAGCCACCAAAAATTTCTTTTTAGGTCATGGTACATCTTTGTTATTCCTATATGGATAGTATGCTTACTTTGGTGTGCTTCTTTCAGGATATCTTCCCTAAGGTTTCCTTAATTGGGAACATACACTCTATCTCCAAATTTTAGTAATCCTTTGTCTATAAATTTAAGATTCTCTGCTTTACCTAAGGCCATTAACTCTTCTAGTTCTTTGATGTAAGGGTCTTTAGGTAGAGCTTCCAAGATTAAATCCTCTAGTTCATTTCTAATCACTAGGGCACTTATTTTTAGACTCTTAGGGTTAACAGATACTTTGAGACACATATCTCTAAATTCCTCTAAGCATTGTTCCTCTCTAAGCATCATAATAGATAGGTGAACAGATTTCCTACTTAAAGTATCAGCTACTATGTTGGCTTTACCTGGGTGGTAGTTAAGAGTGAAATCATATTCCATTAGGAATTCAATCCGTCTCCATTGTCTCATGTTAAGCTCTTTTTGGTCAAAAAGGCATTTAAGGCTCCTGTGGTCAGAAAATATTTCAAAACTTGCATTGTATAGATAATGTCTCCAAATTTTAAGGGCAAAGATTACGGTTGCTAATTCTAGATCATGAGTACGGTAATTTTGTTCATGTGGTCTTAATTGTCTAAATGCATAGGCCACTACTCTTCGTAGTTGCATTAGTACACAACCTAAACCTTTAAGAGATGCATCTGTATGAATCACGAAAGGTTTTTGAGGGTTAGGTATAATTAATACTAGAGTTGATGTCAACCTTACCTTTAATTCCTGAAAACTTTCTTCACACCTACTATCCCAAATGAAGGCAGATTTTTCCTTGTTAGCTTGGTTAAAGGTAGGGCTATTTGTGAGAATTCGTTGATGAACTTTCTATAATAACTAGCTAATCCTAGGAAACTCCTAATCTCTGTCATGGTTTTTGGTCTTTCCCAATGTAAGACAGCTTTTACTTTACTAGGATCAATAGATACTCCTTCTCCAGAAACAACATTTCCTAAGAATTTTACTTCTTTCAACCAAAACTCACATTTGCTAAGTTTGGCATACAATTTCTTTTCTTTTAAAATTTGAAGCACAATTCTTAGATGTTGTTCATGTTTTTCCGCAGTTTTTGAATAGATTAAGATATTATCAATGAAAACATCTACAAATTGATCTAAGTAAGGCCTGAAAATCCTATTCATGTAATCCATGAAAATAGATGGTGCATTTGTTAAACCAAACGGCATGACTAGGAATTCATAATGCCCATACCTCCTAAATGTTGTTTTAGGAATATCTTCTTTCTTAACTCTCAATTGATGATATCCTGATCTTAGGTCAATTTTTGAAAATATTGAAGCTCCTGCAAGTTGATCTAACAAGTCATCTATTCTTGGCAAGGGGTATTTATTCTTAATAGTGATTTTATTTAGTTGCCTATAATCGATAGATAGTCTAAGTGTTCCATCTTTCTTTTTAACAAATAGAATTAGGGAAGTTCAGCTAACTCAATCGAGGCCATCCTATAGGGAGTAATTAATATTTGACTAGAACGAGGTACCAAATCAATAGCAAATTCTACTTCTCTTTTAGGGGGTAAACCACTTGCATCTTTAGGGAATACTTCTGGAAATTCATCTACTATGGGAATTTTCTCTATTCTCTCTTTGATTTTGACTTCTATAGAGAGAAGAATTAAGTGCCCTTGGTAACCTTTTCTTTAGTATTTTGCAGCTTTGGTAGTAGATAGATAAGTCAGCTTAGTCCTTGATTCTGGGGTTGCTATGTGGATAGGTAAGGATACTACTTTAATGGAACAATCAAGTATTGCATTACTTATAGGTAACCAGTCCATACTAATGATTACATCAAAGTCATGCCTTGTAATGCAAATCAAGTCTAAGGTAGTCATTCGGTTTTCAAGTGGGACAATGCAATTTAGGCAAACTCGAGAAGTATGAGCTTGGCTACCTGTGGGTGTTGAAACAAATAGATCATGGCAAAGTATTCATTTTCAATCCCAAATTCTTAACACATGCATATGATATGAAAGAATGTGTTACTCCAAAGTCAAATAATGCATTTACAAGAGTACTACAGATAGAAATGTTACCTTGAATCAAATCAGGTGATTTCTCAACTTCCTACTGAGTCAAAGCAAATACTCGTCCTTGAGTTTGTGGTTTGGATTGAGGGACTATCATCTTCAAGGCTTGGCAATTCTGAGATATATGTCCTAGGTTGCCGCATCTATAGCACACACCTAAACCAACAAGGCATTGAGTATTGCCATGGTTCTTTCCACATTTTGTGCAATAAGTCTTAGGTGGGTTGGGGTTGTTTATTGGTTTACTCCTATTCTGCTCATGGGTAAACTTTTCTTTTTCTTCTATGAATTTCCACCCCTTTATTTGATCTAGACTCCCACTTTCTCTCATACATCCTTTCCCTCTCCAGATTGGTCTCATGAATACTCTTTTTATCCAACTTACATTTGTTTACAAGTTGGGAAAAATTCTTTATTTCATGAGTGGTTACTCGATCTCTTATGTTTGCTCTAAGCCCTCTTTCGAAGTGACTAGCCTTCCAGGCTTCTCATGGGTATTCTTTAAGTAGGAGGAGAATTTGGCCAGTTCCTTAAACTTTGCCTCATATTTAGCCACAGATTTCTCCCCTTGTCTAATCTAGATAAAAGCCATTTCTTTTTCTATCTTTACACAATCTAGAAAGTATTTATCAAAGAAAGTATTTTGAAATACCTTCCATGAAATTTCTATTTCTTTATATTCCAATAGCTTCTTGGCTCATCGCCACTAATGCCCAGTCTCGCCTTCTAATTTGAACACAGCTAAGGTTACTTTTTGCTGAGAGCTACACTCCATTACTCCAAAAATTTTCTCTATTTGATCCATCCACTCTTGGTCTACATCTAGGTCATGAGATCCCTTAAATAAAGGAGGGTTATTCTTTCGAAATTCTCCTGGAATATGGTTAATTGAGTTGCTAGTTTCACCTTCCTTTCTTTTTCCTTTACCCTTTAACTCATCAATTAAGAATTTTAGAACTTCAATGGTGGCAGCTTGATCGTCTTCTTGTCGATCTGCTCTATCCACTAAGTATTCTATGCTCTTAGTAAGAGTTTCCAAGATCTTGGCTTGGGTTCTCTTAGATGAGGCCATTCTACAAGATAATGGAAATGTTGTATTTCTAAATCATAGAAACAAGCTAATTAAACATATAGCAAACATCATCAAAAGTATCCTAGTTCTACCCATAAGGTGCCCAAATCTTTGCTCTGATAGGAAAATTTGTAACGTCCTTAATTTTACTATACTAAAATTTGAGATAAATTTTTTTTAAAATCTCATATTCGAATGCTTAATACTCATACTTACATTCCTTAAATAGTAAAGAACATTCTACAATCATTCATAATACAAAACATAATTTTGTCATACATAGTAATTCAAATTCTAAATGTAAAAGTCTAAAACTTGCAACGTTTAATAAACTCGAATGCTTTTATAGTTTTCCAGGTTGATACTCCTAGGGTTCAATCATTTCTCACACCCTTTGCCTTTATATTTAGCCCCTGAAATGGTTAGTTGAAAACACAAAAAGTAAAGATATCTCAGTAGCTAGCATGTTTTTCTTAAAAAATTAAAACATACCATTTCAGTCATAAAAGCATAATGAGTTCATAAATTTCATTCATGAATATATGTAGGCAAACATAAATCATCATCACATATCAATCAGTTCACTTCAATTCTCTACTGTGGAATTTGAAGCTATGATCTCTCTGTGGGTTTCAAGTACTTGCGCTTTGTTCTCTTTGTGGAACATGTGTGAATTTGGTTCTCTATTGTGGAACCAGTTTAACCCTACATTCTCTCTGTGTAAATAGATTTTAACTTTTGTATACCTTCATACATGCTCATGGTGGTTCATAAAAAAGATTCATAGAAAAATCTTTCAATAAAGAAAAATTGAGAAAAAGGTGTCTTTATGAGTGTAGAACTACACTCATAATAAAATACCATTCAAGCTTTCTCAAATAAAATTTGGAAAGAAAAGTGCTTTTATGAGTGCTAGAGCTACCATCATAAAAATATCATTCAAACTTTACAAATATATTTTGGTAAAAATAGTGCTTTTATGAAGGCTAAAACTACCTAGACTTTGCAATCTAACTCTTAGATCAAATGGCTATTCAATCATTCATTAAATTCACTTCACGAATACTGACTTATTCAAATAGTATATATAACCTTATTTAAGATAAAAAAAAAAGATTCTAAAATATTATCCGTCCCCGATCTTCTTAAATTTCTAATTCTAACCCAAATTTTTGCTCATCGTATTTAATCTTAATCTCATATTAAACCAATGTTTTTCATAATATTTTGGAGATGATGTCTATAAATATATATATCATTAATTTAAATAACTTATATATATATATATATATATAACTTAATCTAAAAGATCATATTTATACATAATTAACTTAAAAAAAAAAAAACAAACACACACACACACACACACACACACACACACACACACACACACACACACACACACACACACACACACACACACACACACACACACACACACACACACACACACACACACACACACACACACATATATATATATTTACATGTATACATAATTATACATAACTAATTTTGATTATCCATATATATATATATATATATCTTAATCAATTAATCAAATATTTATTTATTTGTGAATAATTTATATATATGTAAACTTATAAAGTTAATACATACACTTATGTATCTAATTATATATATATATATATATATATATATTAGTATATAAATATACTAAAGTAGCATAAGCATATATAAAAATATATGTGTATCATATAGCTAAATTTAATTATCCATGTCTAAAATATATGGCTTAGTTAATCAAATGCTTATAAATTTGTAAATTATAGATATATATGTAATCTTATAAAATCAACGTATACACTTATGTATATAAATTTTGGTGAACATATACTCAACTTAGATGGACATATAAAGATAAATGTGTAACATAGATAAATTATGAAATATAAAATATATTACATATGTATTTCATGTATAAGATATATATACAAGTATAAATATAATTTTATAAATTTTCACATAATGATGTGAATAGCTAATTTAATCAGAATAACCTATTTTTTAGTTAACATATTACATAGAATTGGATTCTAGTTAAAACTAGATTTTTCTTAAATTTCTTTAATGAGTAATTACAAACTTTTCTATTTTTCATCTAGGTCCCTCTTGCAATATTTCCCTTTTTACTTTGCAAGATTGGAGTTCATAGTTAGTTTCATCTAGGTCCCTAGTCCTAGAATATAATTTTTCTAAAATTAAAACATCCCATACAAACTTTTTATTTCTTTCAGTTTAGTCCCTTCTTTGTGTTTCCGATACTTGCTTGCGAGTTAGAAACTAAAACCTGCCCAAATTTCTTTCTTAGGAGTTTTTAGGACTATGTGATCATTTCTACCCATAAACTAAGCTAAAGAAATAATTTACAACAAAACTCAAATTTTCCAAAAACATTTTGCAACTTCACGTGAAAGAATGAGTGTTTGGACTAGTTTTTCCTTCTGGCTTGTTCTGTGTATTACTGGAACTCCTTCCTCTAATCTTGGGTAAGCTAGTTGCTTAACAATCTCCCCAAAACACTCAAAGAAACGAGGTCTAAAAGTCTCTACACTCTCTCAATTTTCTACTCTGCTTTTACGCAGAAAAACATAGTTTGTTTGCTCTCAGTTTAACTTTCTTCCTTTATCAGTCTCAGTTTGGTGTATGAAAAAGGGATGGGAAGCTAGCCTATTTATAGAAGAGGATGGGAGGCAAATGGTGATGTTCGAGAGTCAAAGTTTTTATCTGCAAATTGGAGGATTTAATTATCATGTTTCCGGCTGTCTTGGATGTGAAAAGAATGCAGTTGTACTCCTAAATGGTTGTGATACAGGCTGCAATGGAGGCCTACTTGAGTGAGGCATATCCAAATTCTCTTTCGCTACCTTGACCGAGAAGTTTGAAGCTTCTATTTTGCTGTCATGTGCTGGCCAAAAATGTGTGAATCTTGTTGCTATTCTCCATTTATATATATATATATATATATATATATATATATATATATATATATATGTCATATTATAATAATTATTATTTTTAAAAAAATTTCTATAAATAATTCTCTGTGAAGAACTAAATTGAAAATAAAGTAATATTAATTACCTAATGTTTGATAATATTTTATTTTCCTTTTTAGTCAAATATTTTTGTCCTAATAATTTCTTTTGGATAAAAATTCCTCCTGAATATTGAATACCTAATATTTAATAATAATCTCTTATACTTATTAAAAATATTAAAAATTTATTGGGTACTAAATTGGGATGTTACATTGCTCCTCAATGGAACTATACTCTTAATTCCTTCACAAACTGCTCTCGAATGTCTTATATAGACTGCTTAAATGATACCTCAATTCTACATCTCTTTCTTTTTCTTAACAAATTATTTTAATGACATAATATTTCTTTCCTCCTCAAGCAATCGAATCATCAATTTAGAGTAATGTCCATCTAATCAGTGGAACAAAACACTTCGAAAGTTTATTAATGCGATAATCAAGAAAGACATCTTGAAGGCCCTGATAACCATAAACCTTCGTCCGATTACTATTGCCAAATAGCACTATGCCACCAAGCCCATAAGTGTCATACTCAAGATAATCCTTCACTATGCCATGCAATTTAGCTATAACTTCCAAAATTGTTATGTTGGTTGGAGTATATGTCAATGTTTTAGTTTCTAATTTGAGCAGGGAATATAACAAGGAAACAACTATCTTTGTTTTGCCACTGCCAGGAGGACCCCATATAAGCTTGAATGTGTTAATATACGATGACATTCCTGTAATACCCAAGAAAAATAAAATATAAATATTTGTTTACAAACTACTGTTACTATTTCAGTATACGATACTATTCACCCGTATAATACTATTTATGTATACGATACTGTTCATTATACAATCGAAATGTCAAGTACTAGATGTGGTTTGGTCATAAGAGAAAACTAGAAAGAAGTTTGTAGGAGAAAATGACGTTTTATGTGTAAAAATACCCTCAGGGACTAAATTGAAAGGACTAATTTGAAAAGAAACTTAAAGGTTTAAGGTAAAAGGATAGTTTTTCCTTTAAGTTTTTAATAGTAATAATAGAAAAATTTTCGGCCGTTGCCGCTATTTGCACAGTAACTACATTATTAGAAATGTCATTTTCATGAATAGTAAATTGAATATTTTATTAGCGCATAGTATCAAATAGTACCATTGACTTTTGCTATAAATAGGCCCTTCCATTTCACTTCTAAACTCACACCTTCAACTTCTCTTCTTCTCTCCTTAAGTTTCTCTTACTCCAAAGCTAGGCCTCTGAGATTTTGGGCCTTTCCTTTTCAGCTTAGGTAAGGATACTATGCCCTTTCTATGTCTTTCAAATTTTAGAAGTTAATTTCTTAAGTATGCTCTGTGGTTGCGGTTTTGGCCGATCTTCCACATCAGAAAAACTGTCCTTAGCTGTTTATATGTTATTTGGATTCTCTGATTACCGAAATAGAATGTAAACTGTGAAGAATACATGTCTAGGAAAGTTCTGGCTAAGGAAAGACCTGGTTTTTAAGTGTGTCCAGTGTGACCCTCCACTCTTTCCTGGGAACTTACCTGGTGTACTCTTTTACAGATTGTATTCTCTATTTCTGGTATGAATAGTACTCGTACGTATGAATAGTAACTGTATGAATAGTAACCGTACATATGAATAGTATCCGTACGTATGAATAGTGACCGTATGTACGAATATTATTTGTATGTATAAATAGTATTCGTATATATGAACAGTATCTGTATGAAAACAATCCTAACTTGTTTTCTCTAATCTTTCATGAAAATCTCCGTAGCGGAATACTGAAATTCATCTGTGTACTCTTATCTGTAACGACTTAGAGAAGCGATATTCGTACGGAATCCAGGTGAGTGAAACGACCCCGTTTTAATAGAGTTTTAGCATTACTGGTGATAAAAAGTATGTCATAGGACACTCCCAAGATTCATAGGGGGAAATTGGATTCAGAATGACGAATCTAAATGAGATAATTAATCCATAAGTATGGATAAAATGAAATAAGTATCTTATGATGATGTGAAGTTTGAATGTTTTCAAAAATGGATTAATTGTTATCTTGATATGTGGTTTATAAATCCATAATATAGTAATATACTATACCTGTTATATGGATGAATATTATATTGAGCTTCTGATTATGATATGAAATGCTATTGATTGTGATTGAGCGGGACAGTACCCCCTCTCACGGCAAGGCGGAAAACCCGGTTGACAGGGTGTCTTGACCAATGAGTGTGGAGACAACGATTCCCTCAGTAGGGATATAGCCCGGATTGGTGATAAATCCGTGAGGCGCCCTAGCTAAGAGGATGAGGTTGTGCGTCATGGCGGAAATATACATAATTGGTGAGCCGGCCTGTGTGCGCTCTCTGGGATATATTGCCATTGACGAGTACTAGTAACGTTTGTTGAATTGGATGAATTTTTATCTTGTATGTAAGAGGATGATGTTGTGCGTCATGGCGGAAATATACATAATTGGTGAGCCGGCCTGTGTGCGCTCTCCGGGATATATTGCCATTGACGAGTACTAGTAACGTTTATTGAATTGGATGAATTATTATCTTCTGTCTATTGGTTGAGTATGAGCCTTTGGATATGCTTGCATGACTGGTAATGTATTTGAATTTTATTAATGCGAGGCCGATTCGCTCATTGAGTTTAAAAGCTCACATTGTTTGTACAACCTTTTTGTTCAGATCAGGTTGCCATCGAAGAATATCTGCTAGAGGAGTAGATCACTTTGGACCTTCCCGTTGTCGGGTAGACCTCTCTTCTGTTATAGATTATGTTGCTCTGTAATCGTCTAGGACATCTAGGTCAGGGGTTTGGTATTTGGTTTGTATGTCAGCATAATAATGTATTTTATGTTGAGGATTCTATTATTATATGCAAATAATCTCTATGAATTTCAAATAAAGAAAATTTGATATATTTTCTTCAGGAATGATTATTTTGATAATATAGAGATAATGACTAAACTCATGGGTAGAATTTATCAAAAGGCTTACAGTGATGGGATATTCATCATTGTGCCGGTCATGTGCCCAAAAAATGGGTCGTGACAATTCCCTCAAAGCAACCACTACAAAAAAAAAAGACTTTTGGTGAAGTCTAAAAGTCACCACCAAAAGTCTTTTGGTGGTGACTAAGTTGTTGCTGAAAATCTGTGACTAAAAGTTTTTTGATGGCAACTATAGTCACCACCAAAAGTGATTATTGTTGCAAAAAATAAATTTCATGCCAAAAAATTACTTTTTGTCACCTTTACTAACTCGCTGCCGTAGGATGACTCGAATTTTTTGTGTAATATTCAAATTTATATTAAAATTAAACTAAACATATGCATACTTGAGATTCGAACCCAGGTTCCTTACTTTCAATCATGTGTATCTTGCTGCTATGCCACCACTTTATTTATGTTATATAACGGCAAAATATTTTTTATATATTATATATATATAATCTGTTAAAATTATTTTAAGCCAAAAATATCATAAAACAAAAATAAAATAACATCTAACTTAACAAAAAGCAAATATATTACTATTAATAGATTAAGAGATAAGAAAAAATATATAATTATATAGATATTAAAAAATTAACTTTTGCTAGCAACAGTGAGAGTCGCCACTAAAAGTTCGACTTTTCGTGGTGACTAATTTTCTTTAATTTTATATAAAAATAAATTAGCTTTTGGTCGCGACTTCGAGAGCTGCCATTGAAAGTCAGACTTTCAATGACAAGCCTCAAAAGTCGCCACCAAAAGTACAAACTTTTTTTTTAATTTTGTCAAAAATAATTGACTTTAAAGTCAAACTTTCAGTGGTGACTATTGGAGTCGCTACCAAAAGTCTGAACTTTTTTTATTTTATTAAAATAATTGACTTTTGGTAGTCGCCACTAAAAGTCCGACTCACTACCAAAAGTCTAATTTTTTTAATTTTATTTAAAAATAAATTGACTTTTGGTAGCGACTTTGAAAGTCAAAATTTTAGTGGTAATTCTCAAAGTCGCCACCAAAAGTATAAATTTTTTTAATTTTATTAAAAAATAAATGACTTTTGGTGGCGACTATGGAAGTCACCACCAAAATTCTAATTTTTTTAAATTTTATTTAAAAAGGAAAAAAACATTTTACCCCCATGAAGTTTACTTTATGTGCAAAAAACTCCTATGAAGTTTAAAACTAAGTAAAAGACCCCTATGAACTTCTATATTATGTCAAAAACCACATGTTGATTATTTGACTGTTAGTCAACTGATAGCCAATGTTGACATAGATATTGAAGTGTCACATCAACAAATGATTAATATCCAATAGAATTGCGACATGTGGCATATGCTTAGCTATGAAGAAAAATCAAAAAAGCGAATGCACAACAGGATTTGAACTTAGGCTTGGATAAAAGAATGAAGAACACTCCACCATCTAGCCACTAATGCACATTCAAAATATATTTGCAAAATTTAATATATATATATATATATATATATATATATATATATTTGAACCTCTGTTATTGTATTCAAAATTCAAAACAATATACACCAATTATTATATGTTATAAAACAATAACAAATCTTATAATAAAAAAATATACTATTATTTTACATAACTTATTTTGAATTATATAAAAGTTAAAAAATTTTAATAACAAATCTTATAATATAAATTTTATTTTTATTAAGTAAAATAATTATGAAAATATACTGTGTATATTAAAATTTTTTTTTTAATATAAGATTTGATATTATAATTTTTAGAAATAATTAAATTTTATAATATCAAATCTTATATTAAAATTTATATGTCAAATCATTTTAAATTATAATAAAAATTAATTATTATTAAAAAAATATAATTTCCAAATCTTATATAAAAAATAATTTTAATATGCATAATATATTTTTATAATTATTTTTTAATATAAATTTTATTTTTATTAAGTATAAATAATAATTAAATTTATATTATGAGATTTGTTATTTTTTTATTTTTTATATAATTTAAAATAAATTATGTAAAATAATAGCATATTTTCTTATTATAAAATTTGTTATTTTTATAAGATATAATAATTAGTGCATATTATTTTGAATTTTGAATATAATAACAGAGGTTTTTATATATATTAAATTTCATAAAGATACATTGAATGTACATCAATGGTTAGATGGTTGAGAGTTCTTCTTTCTTTTATTCAAGTCTAAGTTTGAATCCTGTTGTGCATGTGCTACTTTAATTTTTCTTCAAAGTTATGCATTGCCACGTGTCATGATTCTATTGGATACGATAATTAAGTGGAAGAGAATTGATATGACACATGAATCATCTGTTGATGTGACACTTCAGTGTCTATGTCAACATTGACCGTCAGTTGATTAATAGTCAACTAATTAACAGGTGATTTTTGACACAATATGAAAGTTTATATGGGTCTTTTGCTTAGTTTTAAACTTCATAGAGATTTTTTATACATAAAACAAACTTCATGAGGGTAAAATGCATTTTTTCCATTTAAAAATAATTAACTTTTGATGGCGACTATGAGAGTCACCACTAAAAGTCTGACTCTTAGTGGCAAGTCTCAAAAGTTGCCATCAAAAATCAGACTTTTAGTGGCGACTCTTGGAGTCACCACCAAAAGTCGAATTTCATTAGCGAGTCTTTTAGTCGTCACCAAAAGTCAACTTTTAGTGACGACTTTTTTAGTCACCACCAAAAAGTCGTTACTGAAAGTCAATTTTCTTGTGGTGAACATAACTTGAAACTGCATCTCCGTGGGATTTATTCAAATTCTAAGAGCAAATTATGTTACTTATTCTAGAACAAGAAGCACTAGAAATTTCTCCAGAAAAGCAAATATTATAGTTTTCTCCATTATGTAAATTATAAGGCAAGCATTTATTAGCAATTAATAAGAGTAAATGTCTTTGCTTCATGACAATCTAAAGGGGAAGGAGATACTAGTAATTGATACGATAAACTTTGCATTGATCACGTTACAAGCATGGTAAATATCAACTTGGCGAACATTTCCTTCCTTTCTTCGCCTTCGCACAAAATAGAGGTAAAGCGAACTAGGCAAGAGGGAAAGGAAGCAACGACAAGCTAGATGGCGAGGGAGAGAGAGATTGAACGGCGAGGGGTGCCATCGTCGTGCACCACTGTGAGTGAGCTCCTGAAGCTGTTTCTCCTTCTTCTCGGAGATCGAACGGCGAGAAGAGAGAGAGACGAAGATAGAGAGAGAATGAGTTCTTTTTTTAAAAAAATTATTATTAAGGGTATTTTTTGTAATTTGAAGTGATGGGTTCACGTGACAAAGAACGTAAAGGATGATATTTATCATGTGGCAAACCAATCATCATTTTTCTATTAATTTTTTTTACGTTGTTATAAAAAGGACATATTTGTCCAAAAAAATAAAACATGTGGAACATATTTAACCAAAAACAAATATTATACGTATAAATGAAAATCAGTGTAAATGTTAGGGACATAAAGTATACTTTGGCCTTTTTTTTTAAATATATTGGACCAAATGTTCTGCTGAATATAGTGAGTGTGTATCTGTGGACGCCAAAAACCATCCAAGTACGAAAAAAGCAATCACATTATGGTTATCTTGATATTCATCGCCTTGGCTTCAAATTTTATATATTCAAATTTAGATTATGAAACCTTACAGTTTCACCTCAAAACGGCATCAAGGCATCAAGGTTGTTGGCAATTGTTATAGTTCAAATTAAAGTTGGCCAATGTGTAGTTAATATATTAGGATTATTTGAATTTGTCATAGTTTACGCATTTAGAATAATAATCACAATAAATTGAGTTTTCCCTGAGTTGCTTTGTACTTGGATTATTTACACTTACCAAATTGCATCATAAATGGTTGTTATTGAAGTGACATAGAAGACTTCTGTTAGATAATTTTTGAAAATTTTGATAAAAAAAATTTTTATTAATAATTTTAACAATATTTCATTTCTCTTTTATATTCAGTGTAGTCTCTTGATTATTGATATACACTAAGAATACTTGTTGAATATAATATTATAAAAAGTAAAAATATAATAAAGTGAGGTTATTTATATACTAAATAATATAATTATATAAAAATGTTTTAAAAAAATAATCCCGACAAGCAAGCTCTATAGGCCAAACAAGCCGGTTCATTTTTAAACAAATTAAAAAATTTATTTCTAAGTCCGTCCAAATACAAACAGGTGAGGGGCAGCCGGTGGAATTTCACACATTTTGATAGTACAAGTAAAGAATGTTTTAAATTCAAAGTGAAATTACGTAGAGAGTGTGTGTGTATATATATATATATATATATATATATATATATATATATATATATATATATATATATATATACACACACACATGGTGAGAGCTTTGCAAGGAAGATATCCTTTGTCCTTTATTATTTTCTGATAATTTTTGTAATTAATTGGTCTTAAACCCACCCAATGCTAACCTGTTATTGATCATGACGAAGTGGCATATCCTATTTTTATTAATTTTAAATATAAATTATTTGTTGTAAAAAATTGAGTTTAAAATTATATTTTAAAAAACTATTATAAAATACCACATCAATTAAAACTGAAGGAGATGAGACTATATATATGTGAGTGTGACAATGAGCCCATAAATCATTGACTTGATTTTACTTTTTTAAAGTAAAATAATTTAATTATTTAAATCATTTTATATTTATCGGAACAGCTCAAAATTTGCTATAGTTCTTATCTATTGCTAGTGAGTTTGGATTTTAATGATTTTCAAAGAAATTAATTATTTTATATAATTTATTTTATTTGAAGCTAATCCTAGCTGTATTTTATTGTGCTTTTAATTAAATTAATTTTCATAATATCTTTTCGAAAAAAGATATATTATTTTCAAAAAAGATTGCAGGAGAAACACTCCACTATTCACGCTGCAGTCTCTCCCACTTTCTCCATGTTATTCGCGTCATCTCCCACCTTTTCTCCAGTATTTTTGCTTCCACTTGGTGAATATTTTGAATACGTCGGCGTGAATATATTACCGTCACTGTGCTGAAGTTTATTGTTGGTGATTTAAAGAAAAACTGGGTTACTGTCAATTATTATTATCTTTTGCTGTTCTGCCGTCTGAATTTTTTTTAGTAGGTGAGAGAAAAGTTACAAATTTTTTTCTAAAAATAATATCAATTAGAACATGATTCAGATTATGTTGTTGGATGGTGAAAATACACAAAACTGTTCAAACTAATGTTTTTTTATTTTCTTGTTCTTGCAAATATTCTAATTAACACATGTTTCTCATGAAAATGAAAACAAAAAGATCAAAATCAGCTCAATAATATCATTCATTAAAAATATAAGTTATTAGAAAATTTATATCAAAAATGATAAATTTAACCTCTTTAAATTTTATTAAATTTACTTTTTAAATTTTATTAAATTTATAACAATACTTATTTCATCAAACTGTATATTAATGCAAATTTTATTGTGGAAATCAAACTTTTTTTATTATTATCTTCACACTGACTAATTTTAAAACTTATTTTGTGAATATTTTCTTTTTTTTTCAATAATTTTTTTATCAAACAATTTTAAAATTTGCTAAAATTAATTAGCACATAATTATTTGATACTTGATTAGATAATTTTGGGGTAACTTCTCATTATGCAGGAGAATAAATGTAATACATCTTTTAGTTTTAAAACAAAAAAATTTAATTTTCAAACATAAATAGCTAAGTTATTTGAATATTTCTTCAAGAATGGAGTAATTTTTAATCTAATTTTAAAAGGATGTTAGTTTATATCCAATAAATTTTCATTTAAGATAAGATTCTAAAGCAGATTCACCATCATCATCTGGCCCAGAAAAGACCTATGAAACTTTGCCAACCGACACATTGTTTTTTTTTTTCCCCTGAAGAAATAGCCCAGGATATGTTCATATATAGTATATAGCCTGTTAGATTGTTGATGGCTCCAATTTAGCTTTCCAAACAAGGCCGAAGCAATTTGGTTTGGGCTCTTAATGAAACCCATTTTCTTCTGAAAACTAAGCTCTTCTTTTTTTATTTTGTTTTTGTCAACCAATCTACAATATTTGAACAGAGCTCTTTTTCTTGAAAATCCAAGTTATTGTTACATAATTAATATTTCAAGAGTTGAGCAACTAGACAATAAGGTTATATTTACTAAAAATAGTTGAATTACTAGCTGAAAATTTAAAAGTTAGCAGAAATTTTATAAGTTAATTTTTAGTTAAAAACTGTTAAAATAATTTATTGAATTAGAAGTGTTTGGTAAAAATAACTGTTAAATTAGCTGATAGATATAAAATGACATATTTTATAATTTTAAAATAATACAAATAAACATATCATTTTTTAATTAAATTAATTTAAACTATTATATATAAAATAATTATATGTGTATATATATGATATATTTATATATATTATTATATTTTATTAGAAAAAAATATATCTTATGCCCCCAACGTTTATATTGATTTTTATTTATCTCCCTACAATTTTTTGGTCAAATATATCCTATCTGTTCAATTTTTTTCAAATATGCCATTTTTCGAAATACCGTAAAAAAAACTAATAGAAATATTAACTGAGCTATCACGTAGCAAATATCATCTGCTACGTTATTTAACAAATCCAATAGAATTGCGACATGTGGTATATATACTTTGCTTTGAGAAAAATTAACAAAGCGCATGTGGATGATTTGAACCTGAGGCTTCATGGAAGAAGAAGGCACTCTCTACCACTAAGCCACTAATATATATTTAACATTTATATTAGAATTTTAATATATATATATATATATATATAAATATAGAAAATTCTATTATTGTATTCAAAATTCAAAATATACCCCAATTATTATATGTTATAAAACAATAACAAATTTTATAATAAGAGAATATGCTATTATTTTACATATATCATTTTAAATTGTATAAAAATTTGGAAACTTAATAACAAATCTTATAATATAAATTTAATAATTATTTATACTTAATAAAAATTAACTTTATATTAAAAATAATTATAAAAATATGCTATGCATATTAAAATTATTTTATAATATAAGATTTAATATTATAATTTTTAATAATAATTAAATTTTATAATATTTAAATATTATTAAAAATAATTATAACAATATGATACACATATTAAAATTATTTTTAATATAAAATATATTAAAAAATAATTTTAATATGCATAGCATATTGTTATAATTATTTTTAATATAAAGTTAATTTTTATTAAGTATAAATTATAATTAAATTTATGTTATAAGATTTGTTTTAAAATTTTTATACAATTTAAAATGAGCTATGTAAAATAATAGCATATTCTCTTATTATAAGATTTGTTATTGTTTTATAACATATAATAATTAATGTATATTGTTTTGAATTTTGTTTACAATAATAGAAGTTCCTATATATATTAAATATCGTATATACATGTGAAATATACATCAGTGGCTCAGTGGTAGAAGACGCCTCCTTCCTCCATGAAGCCCCAGGTTCAATCTTCCTACATGCGCTTTGTTAGTTTTTCCTCAAAGCAAAGTATTTGCCACGTAATAGCCTAGTTAGCATTTCCGTTAGTTTTTTTACGGTGCTAAAAAAAAGACATTTGAAAAAAATTGAAACATGTGGGACATATTTGACCCCAAAAAAATATTAGGGACATGAATGAAAATCGATGTAATCCTTGAAAACATGAGATATACTTTCCCCTATTTTATTATAAGACAGAGAAGAGGATGGAGAAGGACGAATGACAACGAAGCAGAGGACAGAGAAGGATGAATTGTAATACCCGTTAATTTCGGAATATAATTCGCTTGAGAGTATTTTAGAATTTTACAACGTTACTTTAGTTATTTATTTTGGTCATTTTTAATTTTCATATTTAATTGTTCTCTTTGAATATTATTTATGAAAATTGAGTTAAATGACTGGACTGAATATTTGCACCATGTGGGGTATATTCTTAGAATGGTGAAATTTATGAGAAAATGGCTTAATGATAGTTAATTGGTCAATTATTGGTAATTTGACTAGTTGGGTTTGGGTGTTGGATCATGGATATCCATGGGTATTCAAATAACCCATTCGAAATTTTTAAAATAAAACTTCAATAGTATATCCTCTCATTACTCACGCATCTGAAGCAAAGGCTGAAGTGAACAGTAAATTCATTTTCTCTCATTTCTTCATCCTCTTCTCAAATCTTTTCCTTGATCTTCAGAGTTTTGATTATTTATTCGGTTCAAAAGCCTTGTAAGGATCAAAAGTAAGCTTTAATCTCATTATTTTCCTTAAGTCTAATTTTATATGGAAGATTAGAGGAGATTATGTTCTTGAAAATTTTGATGATAATTCATGAATCTTAGTTGTTTTAGAGGTTATTTTTGAGTTAGGATTGAGCTATGGTCGGTTAAGAGAGATGAGATTCTGGCTTTGAAACAAGGAATCAAAGGATAAAATTTTCTGGGAAATTTTCTGCAAAACTCGAATTTACTGTAGCAATCAGAAATTTTGTATATTTTCGTGATTTTGTTTCCTTTCTTATGTTTCCTTGTAATATATTTTACTAGAAAACTTTCCTACACAAATTCTAGTGTGGAACAAGGTAAACTTGGATAAATATCAAGGTAAGTGAATAACCTTGCTAAACTAGTTTGATATTATTAGTCAAAGTACAATATAAGTCCCATTTACAATATTATTTGGATATCAAGCAATCAATTTTTCATATGACAGTATATAATGATTGGTATATTTTTTTTTTACAGAAATTCAAAGGAATAAGAGTATGTATAAATTATTTTATTTCATGGCAATTGTACTATGTGATAAATTCTCACTATTTTATTTATGAGTAAAGATCTACGGGATCTCATACATGAGTTTGAAAGGGTTAGAGTCCTATACTACTCGGTGTAAATAGATGAAATTATAAATACGAGTTTGAAAGGGTTAGAGTCCCATACTACTCGGTGTATATCTATGAAATCTTATTCACGAGTTTGAAAGGGTTAGAGTCTCATACTACTCGATGCATAAGACAATTAATTATATGAGTAAATGTGGTATTTGTACTTTTGATATTTTATATAGTATAGTTATTTACTTACTGAGTTTTTAAATAAACTCACACTCCCTATGATTATCTTTTCAGATACAGAAAACAATGAAGAAGAATATCCGATTGAAGATTAGAAGCCCCTTGGAGTTATTCTCTATTTCTGTCTGGTGGAATACCAATACTTATTAATGTGAATACTAGGAACGCTCTGTACTTTCTATAGGTCTCCTAGGCTTGCGATGAGATAAAAACATCAGATTATGTATGCCTATATTTGTTTATCAAGTGAATATAATTCTATCGTGTGGAATAAATAATAGAGGTCGAATGTAAGACCTCACAGAATTTATGTGAATAACTCATGTTTGAGAATTTTATTAAATAAGTAGTTGTGGATATTAAGATTGTTCAGGATTTCGGGATACCACTGAGGTTTTTCTTAAAAATAGTATCTTTTCACATGTTAAATTTTTGGGATGTGACATGAATGATGGCAAAGCAAAGGACAGAGAAGACGGGACGAAAGTAGAGAAGGGGACAAAGATGGACAGACGACGACGGAGCAAAGGACAAAGAAGACGGGACAAAAGTGGAACATATTTGGGGATTTAGGACATGTATATGAAACATAAGGATATAAATGGAATTTTTATAAAATAACGAGGGTAAAAAGAAAAAAGATATAAAAGATATGAGATACTCAAAATAACGTTTCATAATAAACTAGTTATTGAAATAAACTTGTTTACCAAACAGTACTTCTAACAAGCTTAAAAGCTAGTCAAATAAATTATAAATTAGCTTATTTGCTTGTCAAACACAACCTAATAGATTTGCTCAATTTTTAGAGAAAAATTGAGAGTCTATTTCTTTCATCTTGATTATCCATTTCATAATAAACATTCTAGACTAAAGGAAGATTTTTTTTAAAACAAAAAAGTAGGTAAATAAAATAAATCAAGCACCTTCAATCTAAAACATTTATTTTGTCCATATGAAAAAAAAAAAAAAACTCTCAATTGAGAGAAGCCATTTCCAGAGTAATGACCCAACTTTGGTAAAGGCTCAGCTACAACGTGGAACTGAGGTAGCAAATATATTTCTACTTGATAATACCAATTGATTATTACCTGTTATGACAAACTTTAATTCATGTTGTAGGCAATTAAAATCTAGTCAATTAAAATTTATCATCTTATAAGTTTCATGGTAATAAAAAAATTAGAACATGGCCCACGTGAGTAAAATGACTTATCTTGATCAATCAAAATTAACTCATAAATTATTACAAAATTGATAAATAATGATATCATTTGAAATCAAGCCACATATTAAATTTCACCATTGTATCCAATCGAAATTCACCATATTATCTCTTTATAAAAATAAAACCATGAGATCATTATAGAAACAATTGAATGTAATAAGGCTCTCAGCCCAAAAAAATAAATCTATTAAAAGAAATTGTGTCATTTACATAGGGAAGAAATATTTACTGAGCCAACCCACATTGCTTGTCAATCGTTCGTTTATGATTGAACGTTTGGTGATATATAATATTTTTTAAAAAATTATCATCCAATTGTAATCGAACGAATGGCACGTATTTTAATTGACTCTAGTACTGGAGCTAACTTGCGCCCATATTTGAGAGCCCCAAAACCAAGTAAAGCAAAACTTTCTTTAAAAAAATTTAAAAATTGAAAATTCTGGCCTCTCCTTCAGTTTTATTTATTTATTTATTTCATTTGAGATTCAGGGTCTCTTAAAGCGTTAAATCGTAGTCTATTAGAGAGAATTCTGGATTGATTGAAGAAGCTAGCATCCAAGCATTCAAGTTGTTGCAATTAATCAAGCTTCCAAGATAAATACCTTCTCACAAATGAAAGTTTGTCGTAAATACACTAAACTAAATCTTATACGACATCAAGCTCATTCAAGTTCTCAAATCGAAGTCAAATCAAAGAGAAGACTCAAAAGATAATATTTCTTCAAGGATGCATGAACATAATTAACAATTCAATCAAGCCCTTCAAATTAATAAAAAGTAATTTGTTTTCCAAATTCTACTTGTCTTTGTTACAAATAACAGAGCATCCTCCATTGTTAATGAAAAACAGCAAGAGGAAGAAAGTCAGCAAGCACAACGAAAGGATGAGCTAGCACATGAAGGAGAAGATACACATGGCTTTAGTGGCTGAAAGACTTTCAGTGGATGAAAGATTATTCGCTGGCATGAATTCTTTGAGCATAACAGAATTTAGTTATTTTTCCTGTCATCCTGTCATTGATTTCATATATTTCCTGTAATTTTCCTTATAGTTTTTCCATGTTGAATGTTGTGAGTCTTGAGTGGATTTTGGAGCTTTTCTCCCTACTTGAAAGAAAGTGGTCTTTTTTTTTTACTGAAATAATATTATAATACCTATTCAGCTTTTGCAATTTTTCCCAAATATCTTGTTTCTTACAATTGGCGCTTTCATTCTCATCCTATGGCCAAAGGAACCAGATTTTCTTGCATCGAAGAAACTTGCAACACTTTAGATTTGCGTCTGTCTCAGATGGAGAACTCGATTCAGAGCATCAATGAATTACTATAGCAACTTGTGCAACAAAAAGCCACGTCTCAACTTGAAGTTACATCCACAACAGCTCCGGTTAACAACGTCACAACACCAACAATGGCTCAAGGGGAACTACTTGTGCACCCTGACTTTTTCATTGGCAAAAGGCATGAAGATCAAAATGCCACATTTTGATGGTTCAAACGCTGAGGATTGGATTTTTAAGATTCAAGTAATTCTTCAACGCCAACCAAACACCCCTGGAGCATCGAATCTGTATAGCTAGATTTCATATGAGTGGAGCTACATATGCTTGGTACAAATGGTTGATGAAGGGAGATTGAATTTACACATGGGAAGTGTTTTTGCTTGCTTTACTTCTTCGCTTTGGAACCATGTTGTATGAAGACCCATGGGCAGCCTTGAAAGAACTCAAGCGAATCTCCACAGTAGCAGAATATCAGGGACGTTTTGAGGACATTTCCACTAAGGTTACAGGTCTTTCTGAACCTTGGCTCATTAGCTTCTTTATTACTGGTTTAAAGGATCATTTACGCTGTGAAATACTTTTAGCTTAACCACAAACCTATTTCCATGCTATGTCTTTGGCCAAGTTACATGAACATAAGCACTAAGAACTGCAAAAAATCTTTACTGCCATCAAAGTATTCCTTTTTGCCTTCTATTACTGATGCTGCGAAACCTTCAATGACCCCACTCTCACCCAACTCTACTGTTTCTTCTTCTGCAAACACTTCACCTTCTACCTTTCCACCATCTTTTTCCACAAATTTAGTTGTTCCCACCACCTCCTCTACATCATCATCTAAACCCATACCTTAATACAAAAAACTCACACCTGTTGAGATTAAAGCAAGATGTGAAAAGGGTTGTGCTACTATTGTGATGTCAAATACAGTCTTGGTCATAAATGTCAAGCATCTTACAACCTGCTACTTGCACAAGAGGAATTGGATGAGCTTATTGGCCCTTTTATACTTGTTACCATAGATTCTGCAACACAACCAACTAACGCCTCGACTGAGATTAGTTTTAATGCTCTTATTGGACCCTTTAACACCAGCACCATTTGTACACAAGGGTAGTGTGCCATAGTCCTTGTTCATATTTTGATTGACAGTGGTAGTATGCATAATATAATGCTCTCGGACATGGCAACTAAATTGAACTTAAAACTTGTTGCCATAGATCCTTTTAGAGTGTTTGTGGGAAGTGGCATCCATTTAATATGTCAACAGCAATGCTTGAATGTCCCTTTGAAATTGCAAGGACATACTTTTATAATTGATTTTTACTTGTTGGATATAATAGGAGTTGAATTAGTGTTGGGCATTCAGTTGCTTTCAGCACTAGGTCCTATTCTTACTGATTTCCAGGTGAAAATATTATACTTCGGCAAGGGAGATCAAACAATCATCTTACAAGGTGAATCATATTTAGGAAACAAGGCTCTTCGTGTCACAAAACTTCATACACTTATCGCCAGTGATTCGGTTTCTTATTTTTATCATTTGCAAGCTGTGACAACACCTACAACTATTACAAATCAAAGGGTGTCCCCTACCTCTGCTACTCCACAAGTCCTAGTAGAATGGGAGGAACTACCACGACGTGATGCTACTTGGGAAGACATGGAAGAACTAACCAACAAATTTTCCAACATCAACCTTGAGGACAAGGTTGTTTTTGAAGGGGTGAGTATTGTAACAAATAACATAGCATCCTCCATTATTAATGAAATACAACAAGAGGAAGAAAGTCGACAAGTAGAACAAAAGGATGAGCTGGCACATGAAGGAGAAGATACACGTGGATTTAGTGGATGAAAGATCTTCAGTAAACGAAATATTATGCACTAGCATGAATTCTCTAAGCATAATAGAATTTAGTTATTTTTCAGATATCTTGTTTCTTATAGTCATATCATAGTTTATACAAAATATTTATATGTCTGCTTACATCTAAGACTATCAAGCAAGAACGCACTAACAGAAAAAATAATAAGAGTAAAAAACACAAAGAACACATGGATTTAACGTGGTTTGGTCAGTGTGACCAACATCAATGAACAAAGAGAAAATTTTCTTAATCTTCAAGAAAAAATGTTTGATACAATATATTGAAACCGAAAATAAACATATATCATAAAATATATAATTGCTCTAAAGTGGATTGCTCCATACCATTAGGGGATTTGCCTTTTGCACCCTCTAGTGAGTTTTTCTCCTTTCAATCGAGTCGCGCTTTCAAAACATTGGGTCAACTCATAATCCAGTTCGATGTATATGTTAGAAAGGTGCTCTAAAGGCAATCACCTTTAGCATCAGATGTACAAACTCAATTATTAATTCAATGAGGTTTTCTTCATTATTTATGTTCATATTCATAAAATTAAGATTAGATCGTAATATAAGTAATGAAGTCCATGATACAAAACATACTATGAAGGAAATTATGATGGCGATTATAATATGAGATTCCTCTCATGTGTAATTATGCATGTATCTAAACTATCCCTAGTCATAGGATCACCTGAGACTGAACATTAGTGATCTAGATAGACTAGCACATGTTATGCTTCTTAATTTGATCAAACAGCTATCCTCATAAGCTATAAGCATGAGTGTTTTGAGTAAACATTTGAATACTTGTTAAAGGTAACAAGTACATTAGATGACCTGCATGAGACATCACATGGATACATATTCAAATGTCAGTGATAGGTCTCCTAGCAGCTAATAGTGTAAGTAACCTTAGACTTGAGAAACTCAAGTTATCTTGGATATGGATCATCTTCCTCAAGTTATCTTGGATATGGAACATGTATTTTGACTCCATTCCTTGTTACCCACCATGGGTCACTCTTAGGGTGGTGATTGGGCATAGCTTGAAGTATTCGAAGATATTTGAGTAGTCAATAGAGGATTCACCACTCATGATAGAAGGAAGTATACCCGTGGCCACTTGTAGGGATAATCGCTAAGAAATCTTTGGCCAAAGTAGACTTGTCATGAAGATAGTTTTCAGTGACATAGTTTAAAGTGATTGATCCTACAAGACAAGGAACTAACTACTTGGGTTGGACTTGATGTAATCAAGTATAATGGGAGTTGACACATAGGCCATTCTCAGAACCAAGTGAGTATAAGATAGTGAAAGGGCATATTATATAGACATGCTTTAGCTGTAGAAAGGTTTAAAATCAAACAATTGACTTTTCAATCAATTGGGGGTCATGATGTGTTTCTAGGTACAACTCGTGATCTATTTACAATTAAGTGTTGATTATAAATGACCAACATAGCCGGAAACCTAATAGGTCACATGCATATAAATTTATTAGGAATGTGAAACGGGCTTGAGGATTTGATCCTAAATTGGAGAATTTATTAAAAGGAGATAAGAGAATAAAAGGAATAAGAATATGTTCCTATTCCTACCCAAACAAAAAAAAGTCCAAATGGGAACCTCTTAGCCGCCCATTCTCTCAAAGAGATTGGGCTTCTTAAGGTGTCACCTTAAGAAGCCCAATAAGAGAATGATGCCCACTAAGGGAATTAGGGCTTTAGAGTTTGAGATAGCACCTTTCACTTTAAGAGTGATAGTGAAAGTCACAAGCTAGAGTCTCTCTTTCAATTGTTGAGAATCTTGTTTAGGAAACATTCTTATTTTCTTCTCCTTCATCCAAGAGGGTTTTCTCCATAGCTTCTTCATGCTTACTAACACAAGAACGAGAAGGAATCCCGTTACCTGAAGAAGTTTTTCCTTAACGTATTTCACGTGGATTACTATTAGAAGTATTCTATTTTGGATACTTGCTTTGGCTTAGAGAGGTTACTGTACTATAAGAGGTATTTCTCTTCGTCTTGATTACTTGGTTAATGTAATGGTAGTATAGGTTGATCCTTTAGTGAATGAGTTTTAAAGAAAAAACTTTAAATTCTATTACATTCTATGATCTCTAAAATTCTAGTAGTATAATTCAAGTTGCTCAACAAAAACAAATGATAAGAAAAGACGCGGAGTATCCTAAAGTTGCTTTGTATTGAAGTACGAAGGAAGACATACAATTGACAACCAATTCTTTCTATGCTCGATCGTAGGATGGTTTCAACCATTATAAGCATAAATGACGACACCAAGGCTTATAAAATACCACACACGAGACCAAATTCATATTGAAACAGTATGACGTATAGATAAAATCAGGCATTGATTTCTTTGCTCTATCGACTTATTTATGTACACCACATGGTTGAACTTGAAATTGGACGGCTTTAATTTATAGAATGAAACATAAAATAATTCATTGATTTATCATGCTTGCTAAAGAAGTGGTTGATAGAAGGCGTGATCTCTCATGGTCGAGTGTGAAGGAACCTCCTAAATACATGTTCTGCATACTTTTCTCCCTCCTCTTGATTTTCCAAAACTCCCACGCTCCAGTGAGCCTTGTTAACCCTATATAATTCAAAATCCCAAAATAAAAGATATTTTTTATGTTTATTCCTTCTAAAGATCAAATTTAGTCCAAAATGCTAAGAATCTCTTTACTCACTCAACTCTAAAAGTTGATATTAAACTTCTCTAAATTTTCTATTTTGTGCAATATAACCTCTTTGACTTTTTCGGTTAAAATTTTAACACCATTTATCCATTTAAGCTTAAAGACGCCAAATTAACAAAAAGTGCATTTGATATATCATTTCAAGTCATAAAGTAATGGTTTATGAAAATATTTTTTATTTTTTAATTTTTATTTTTTAAAATATATTTCTTAAAACACTGAAAACATCTTTTTTCGTGTTTTTAGATTTAGGTCTATTTAAAAAATATTTTTCAAAAAATATGTTCATTAAACTCAACTACATACATTTTCAAGCTCATTTTTTATTTTTAATAAAAATAAAAATAAAAAATACTCAAACTAAATAAGTTTTAATATCTTTTTGTCATTCTCCCTTTATTTATTGCAACGAGGAAGCTCTTTATTGGTTAAATGTATTTTTTATTAATTTAATTTTTTTAATCTATATTCTATATGAACAAGTAGCATTAAAGTTTTGAACACGTAAACGTAAAAGTCAATTGAAAGTTTAAAAAAGTTATTATTAACTTTTCAAATTAACGGGTAAATTGTTCAACCCCATAAATTAAGGAGTGTTGCATTTAGGCCAAAATTTATAAAGATGCTCAAATATCAATACCTAACATCAGGGTTTAAGAACAAGTTCCTTGACAGCCGAAAGACGCACATGCTAGTCACAAAGGTCATTGCTGCCAACGGTGGGTAAACCTACAGAACAAGTAACAAATACCCATGTAAACAAAATGGAGAAAAATTACTCTTCAAATAATCGAACCGGTCAGTCAAATCAAAAAATTATTCAATCAGTCACATAAATAGTTTGGTTGAACTCAATAAATCGATTACTCTTGATATAAGTACTATTGATATAATATTTTGTAGCTAATTTTAAATTTTGTTCCACTTTCATGTATTATTCAGGGTAGGTATTATTTTAATTGTGTATAAAAATGTTTAATAGCTTATTTAGGCTCTTTGTAAGTTTTGTCGAACTTAAACATGAAAGAGTTATTAATTTTGTTATATTATATTTGTAATGTATAAAGTAAAATATATATATATATATATATATATATATATACATACAACCAATTCAACTACAGTCAAATTGATGAATTTTGAACTAATGTCTCGATTAGTTCACTATTCAGTTTAATTTCATGGACCTTGATAAAATCTAATTAATTTTAGAAAGCATAGAATAAGTTAGAGTAAATGATACAAAACATTATATTTATTTTAAATTATTCTTCGAAAGATCAAGACTCTCAATTTAGTCCTTAGAAATTTGTGCATGCTTCAATTAATTAGTACTTTTATTATTTATAGTGACTTTTCACAAAGTTTAAGATTTTACAATGATACATTTTTCAATTTAACAATTAAAAATAAAAAATTGAGATAAATGCAATTTTTTAATGATTGAATTAAAACATTTAAGCCAATTATTTTTTTTTTCTCACGAATATGAGGAGCAAAACTACTCAAAATACTATTGAATACTAAATGTGGACACTTCTCCCAACTAAGATTTGAACATTAATTTGTTACCTTATAAGGGATTAACTCATTTTATTAGACCTAATTTCTACTAGTTTTCAAAGACTAATTTAATAATTTTGTAACCTTTAGAGGAGTAAATCAATAATTTGCTCAAGAAATCACTAAATACAGTCTAATAGTAAATTGTGTAAACAATTATTAATAATTTTAAATCTACTCAATTCCAAAAAAAGAAAGAGAGAGAGAGAAATTAAAGAACTTTGAATCGTTAGAAGCTACCTCTGGTTTCATCCAATGGTCCATTTGATAAAACGCTTCGTTTTCTGTGCTTTTCAGATCTCCAAAAGGTGTTCTTCTACAGGCCAAGGCCAAGATTGATAATCTTTTTCTTTCTTGCTCTGTATTTTTCTGTGCTACTATATATATAGTTATTGCCTGCTAGTGACTTGGAATTTTGGAGCGTAAGGAACAGACGCAAACCTAGCCAGCTTAGAGTGAAAAAAAAATTTTTGACTTTACCCAAAACCAGGGGCTAAGCCTGATGTTTTAGTATTTCTTATTTGAGGATGATTTCGAAAAGAAGAACCCAATAGACTTACCATGACATGGTGACTAGAAATGTTGCATTTGGACCTGGAGTATTGAATTAACATTGATTAGGACAAAGAATAGTATGAAAGGGAAGGAAATTAATTATGTCTAATGGATGATGACGCCTATTTTGCCACGACATCTTTTCCTAATTTTCCAAAGTTTCCAACAAGCTGAAAATAAATGGCAAGGTCAAATCCAAAATTCAGTGTGGGATTTTTTACCAGAATAATAATAATAAGATCAAACTAAAATCTCGGTATTTATGAATCAAAGATATATTTGTTTTTCTTGAATTGAAAATGTTTGATCTCAAGGACTAGGAATGGGTAATATGACCAATGAGTGGAGTTTGAATTTGGATTTGCTCGTGTCCAATACCTATTGTAAACCGTTAGATGCATTGCGTTTAACAATTTTTTTTTGTATTTTATATTTTTTTAAAACAAAATTCTATGACTGTTCGATATTATTCAACAATAATTAGATAAAAAATATAGTATAATTTTTTAAAAAATATAAATAAAAATACAAGAAAATACATACATCCAACTGTCCACGTTAGCTGCTGGAAGCTCTTGGGCCTTTGCGAATCCAAACTGGTCGAGCTTCTAGCATGTCTTTTCCATTTTTAACGTATTGCAATAAAAAGTAAAGTTTAGAAAACTAGACCAATTTTTTAAACAGGTTGAAACACCGGTTCAAGGATCAATGATCAAATTGATAATACTTAAAATATATTAAAATATTAAAATATATAATTAATATATATGTTACATATATTAAAATATTAAAATATATAATATTAAAATATTTCAAGCATATTATAGATATATATTTATATTAGTCCTAGATCTTCTCCTAATAGTTTAAATTTTTAGAGATTTCATAAAAATATATAATAATATCTAGTAAAAATTTAAAAAATTCAAAAAAAAAAACTAGTTGAACTAGTTAATTTTACCAATTAGATTAATTTTCTATCGATTTAAGTACTCACTAATTCTTAGGCCTAAGAAGAACCGATCAGTATAGCCTGGTTCTTTGAAAATTTTTTTTTTCACACATAATATCATTAGTTAGTTAACGAAAAATACTGATTTATAAAATTTCATGTTAAATCTTTACTTGCATAAATTATTTATTGATCATACATGTAAAACTTCCTATACCTTTTATATTAATTAGCCAAGGACAATTTACCATGTGAACAGTAACTATCAAAGGAAGTTTTGGTTAAATCTTTTAAGTCTTGATCTTTTTATAAAGCAGGCATCGCTGATGCCGTGGCCACCTTCTTACGGATCAGGATTTGCTGCTGATCATTTGGCTGCTTTTCACTTTTAGCAACGGTTTTTACCGTTGCTAAAAGTTATGGCAGCAGTTTTTTTGTTGCCAAAACTTTCAGCCACGGTAAAAACCGTTGCTGAAAGTGAAAAGCAGCATCAACAGCGGTTTTGATCAGCAGCAAATCCGGATCCCCTTTTTACTCCTCTACATCAACGTTCTGACTGTCATGGTGTCATATTTAAGCCTGTTACCGTATCCTCTAGTTGACGTAAATGAGCGAATATGAATTTAGGAAATTAGATTAGTTGAAAAGCGGACATAAACAAAGCAACTCATTTTGCATATAGGCTAAATAGGTGAAGCTCGTGAGATCTGCAGGCCGGCCATTTTTTTATTTTTACAAAAATTATATTATTTAATATAACTAACTTAGTTTTATTATATTTTAATATTTTATAACATTATATTCAATAAATATAATAAATTTAGATATACAAATTTTTGTACTTTTTAAAATAAATATAAAATTCTTAAATTTAAATATAATATAGTTAATTTAAAAATAAAATATAAAAAAATTAAAGTTATTAGTTATTTAAATACATTAAAGTAGTAATATTTTATATGTATAAATTTTATTTAATAAAAAATTATTTAGTTTTTTTACTAAAAAAATTTAATATTATATTATTTAAATATAATTTTTTTTTTGTAAAAAATGGCTAGCAAACTGTGACAAACAGACTTGGATATTAAAAAATAACATATTTAATAAATGAACTTGACCCGACTCATTTATAAACATTTAGTAACGGTCGAACCTATAGTTGGGATCATCCACTTTCTCATCAACAACATCCACTATTGATTCAAGATTAAGGACTTTTTTACTAGAGTAAACTACTATTTGATTTAATTTATCCCATTTTCAATTTAAACTTTCGATATACCACAAATTTACTATAGATCACAAAATGTACTTTCAATAGCAATGATTCTGACATGTAAAGCACCCCTCCTTTGTGCGTATTGCGTGCACACAAGGTGCACCTCTAAGGTGCGCCTTGCGTCCTCTTATGGTGCATGCCAAAAGGGCAAAACACATTATAATCTCGACGATCCAATGAGAGTGTGACATATGTCTCACATTATCCACCCACTCATCTTCTTTCCTTTCTTTCTTGCTCATGGTCCCTCCATTTTTTTCTCCTCTGTCTTTTCTGGTTCATATGTCGCCCAACGACTTCCTTTGCCTCATTTTAAGGTATTTTAACTCTAGTATGACCTATTTTCTTTCCTTTTTTGGTCGTTTTACTGATTCTTTTATTTTTTTTTTAATTTCTATTGAGTAATAATTTTAACTTTTTTTGGTAGAGTTAGATTTTTTTTTACTTGATTGTAGTAATATTTTTTTAAATTAAATTTTCAGTGTTCTTTCCATTAAAATATATTTTTAAAATAATTAGGTTATTTTTAATTGCATTTAAATTTTTTATGAATATTTTTTTTCCTTTTGTGGAATTAGATATCTAATCTTATTAACTTTTTACTTGTAATGTATTTGTATAAATTGTAGTAATAATTTTTTTTAGATTAAAATAATTGTTTTTAAAATAAATATGCTATTTTTATTATGTTAAACTTTATTTTTTCTGATTTTTTTTGTGGAGTTAGATAAGTATTAATGCTTAGATTTGTTTAATTATTTTGTTTAAATTAGTTTTCTATTTTTAATTATTATTGGTCTCCTTAGGTTTAAATGTGGTATTTGTTTTTTTCATGTATTTATTATTTGTTATTTTTTAGTTAGATTATTTTTGAAAAATTAATTATTTCATTAGGATAATATTAATTTTAAGTTAAGAAAGCATAATTAATTAATATATGATCATTTGGATATAATTAAACATGAGCTCTTACTGAGAATATTTTTAATTTCTTTCTTTGTAACTTTTGTAAGAAAACTAACAATCCTAAGACAAAAAAAATTCATAAATATTTTAAGAAAAATAAAATTCATAAATTAATTTTGAAACTAAGAAAAATAAAAAAAATAAAAAATCATAAGAAAAATAAACAACAGTACGTATAAATAATAAAAAAATTCATGAAATAAAATTACCCAAAAAAAACAATATAAATCTAAGAAAACTAACAATACTAAGACAAAAAAATTCATAAATATTTTAAGAAAAATAAAAATTCATAAAATAATTTTGAAACTAAGAAAAATAAAAAATAATTTAAAAAATTCATAAGAAACAACAATCTAATAAAAATAAAAATTCATAAAATCAAAATTACTAAGAAAAAATAACAATATATATGAAAAATAACAATACTAAGACAAAAAAACTCATAAATATTTTTTTAAGAAAAATAAAAATGCATAAATTAATTTTTAAACTAAGAAAAATAAAATGTCAGAAGAAAATAAAGAACAATACTATAATAATTAAAAAATAAAATTATTAAACAATATAAATCTAAGAAATAACAATAAAAATATTACTTTTTTTAATTTAACAGAAAATCAAATTGAAGAGGAATGACTGAAAGTAATATGGATGGCTTGAAGTAGCAAATACCACAATGGCTGAAAGTAGTAAATAAGCATGGCGCAGCAAGTATAGTATGCATTACTACTGATGGCTACATGATATATATAGTAATTTTGTAATGGTAAAAAAGTAACGATAAAAAAAATTTACCATTGTTTTGTCATTCTGTGAGGCATCATGGGAGCACGCAATTCGTACCTTGTGATATATGTCACGTGCTGCAAGGTGCACTTTTGTGGTACGCCTTGCATTTATATAAGGCGTCCATCTGAAGTGTGCATTATATGACAGTAAAATGTCTGTCAAAAGTACACCTTACGCTACTACAATAAAATTGGATATACCAAGAGTTTAAATTGAAAAGGAAACATAGTCGTAATTTAAATTAAAAATTGGAGCCAGCAGTAAAAAATTCTCCTTCAAGCTTCATTCGCTCATCAAGCCTCGAATTGAACTTAGCATAATGGATGTAAAACTCAATCATTGAGGCATCTAATATTCAATTTGTGGTGCTCACTGCTCAATGATTCTCACAGGGTGAAACTTTCGGGTTCATATTGTTTGTTTGGATTTATGTGTGCTTAGATTTTTAGCAACAGTTTTTACTGTTGCTAAAACTTTCAGCAACAGTTTAACTGTTGCTAAAAGTTTTTAGCAACAGTTTTAACTATTGTTATTGTCCCAAACAGGCTTCTACTTGGTTTTACCCCAAGCAGAGAATCCTCACGTGAAACTTTCCGTCCCTCCTACAGCACATGACTCGAGTGCCAACCTCCAAGGGAAGCATAGACGCTATCCTCTTTGTTGACACTTAGATTTGAGTAGCTTCTTCGACGCAGTTTTGACAGTGTTAGGGTGCGTTTGAAAAATTAGCTGGTAAACTTAATTTGAAAAAAATTAGGTTCAGGTGAACATAATTTAGGTAAATTTAAGTTTAGATAAATGTCATTTATATTTGAAAAATAGTTGAATAAACATAATTTGAGACATATCATAATAATTGACTGTTGATTTACAAACGTGATTTTAAATGTTTAATCACTAGAAAAAATATGAATTATATATATATTTTTTGATATACCATTATTATTTATTGTCATTTATTTAAGTCTAACATAATAAATTATTTTAATATTTTAATAAAGTGTACTAAATTATATCAGTTGACTACAAGGAACCCCACTGGGCAAGAGAACTTCTTCATTGCCAATCAGTGGGATGTAACCGTTCTCTCCAAGCATAAATGTATGTATGCTCTTAAAACAAATAGTTGAACATTTTTTTTCCTTCCAATTTAGCATTGTATGAGTATTGTGTTTTAGTAAACTTTTTATAAATTTTCTTTTGTTATTGGACAACCTGGTAATAAAAATATAAAAAATTACATAAATTTTATCCATTTTGAAAAGGTGTTATTGACGTCACTGATAATGATAAATCAAACATTCCAAATCTTGACTAATTAATTTAAAAGTTTTAGAAAATTTTACATATAAGACTAATGAATATCTGAAATAAGCAATGATTTGGCATAAAATTTTACAAGTTAGCATTTTCTATTAATGAAACTAATGGTGTTAGGAGTGAAGAAAATTTGGGTGGTTTTTGAAAGGAATGTAAATTGGCTCATGTGCCTGCACCTCTATCAGACGTTGGGTTGGTTTAATTCAACGGTTGATATTCCTCCCATGTTTTGGTTTATTTATTTTTTTTAAATTTATAAGATTAATCTACATCTATTCGATCTCCTCTAACATTCAGTCCATCCAACATAAAAAATTATAATAAAATTGTAATAAATATAAAATTTAATTTATAAATATATAAAATTACAGTAATTTAATTAAAGTAAATATAGTATTTAATTTATAAAAATATAAAATTTTAGAAAATATACAAATTAATTACTGCAACGTGAATTGAGGAAGGGAATCATTGCAAGGTGGGACCAAAGACTACAATTAATTTGTATATTTTTTGAACTTTTATGTTTTTATAAATTAAATACTATATTTACTTTAATTAAATTAATGTAATTTTAAGTTTTTATAAATAAATTTCTATATATTCTATAATTTTATATTTTTATAAATTAAATACTATATTTATTACAATTTTATTGTACACCGTCGGATTTACTTACAGTTGACTAAGATCAAATAGTTGAAGAGTGATCTTATAAGTGAAAAACACGAGTGAGATTTTGGCTATTGGAGGGGCTGAACGTTGACTATTAATCTTGTAACTTTAAAAAAATGTGGTGAAAATATCAACCATTGGATTAAACCAATCCAACGACTAATAAAAATAAGTTGAGGCTTTTTGGGGAAAAGAATAGTGAACAAAAAGTAAGTAAAATAAAAATAGTCAAAATTAAGAAATGGTTTGCATCATGAAATAAAGGTAAATTAAGTAATTATGCTAGCGAAATTAAATAGTCTAAATAAATAAAATATGAGATGTTAAATATTAAAGTAAAATTAAGAAAAGAACAGTTTAAAATTGTGAAATTAGTATTTGGTTATGTTTGATTAAAAGGCCCAATTATGAATTAGTACTTGATTAAGTTTGATTAGAAAACCTAGTTATGAATTAGTGTTTGGTTAGATTTGATTAAAAAGTCCAAAATAAGTTAAGTACTTTAAAAGCCTAAACAAGTTAAGATGTAATTAAAGTAGCTTAATTAGTTAATCTAGCCCCATATAGACAAGTGTGGCATGAAGCACACAATATATATGGCATAAGACCCATAATAATAAACCCAATAATTGATAAATAATATACACATTAAGAAGATAATATAAATTAAGGCAATGATAAAATAATAAATAATATGATAAAATAGAAGTTTAATTAAATTATAATCTAATTAGGATAAGGACAGAGTTAAGATTATATATTATTTTATATTAATTAATAGAGATACTCCATCTAGAAGACATAGATGTTATTAGATTAGGATTAGGTAAACAATTAAATAATATAATATAATGAATAGATAAACCATATAAGAATATAATTATTAAGTTTTTGACTTAGTACCATTTTGGTGCTAATTACTCTCTCTTTTGATCTTTATCTTGTCTAAACTTGCATTTCTTAACCCATGTTTTGAGTAGTTTAGTTGAGTTTAAGTTTTCTTATAGTTTTTAATAAATTGAGTAATTTTTTATGCTTGTAATGGATGATTTATTGTTTTCTGATGTAGGTTGAGTTGGTGAGGACCTTGTACAAAATGATTGATCCTGTTAGAGCTACATTTCTGAAGTTCCTGTAGAAGAAGCCCCCTCTCTGCCTCCTACCACTATAGCGGTGGACTTGTGCTACTATAGTGATGGCTACTAGAATTGATCAAGTAGAAGCCACTAAATCTACCTCCCACTGCTACAGCAGTGCACTTGTGCCGCTATAGCGATGGCTCCTGGACCAAATAATGTTGAAGTCCTCCAATCTGGCTCTCACCGCTATAGTGATGGATTTTCATTGCTATAGCGGTAAGCGATTTCTACCACTTTTTTTCTAGCATAAATAGTGGAAGGGCAAGATTTTTAGGTCATTCTGAGCATGAGAAGAGCAAGAGGAGGCTGAAATTGCTAAAGGAAGAAGAGGAATCCCATTCTAAAGCTCTCTAGTCCCGATTTTCGTCAATCTAACATCAGATTCATGGAGTTTTCTCTATCTTTTATGGCTTTTTGTCATTTTATTGTCATGAATAGCTAAATTTCTTGCTCTAGGGTTGCTGTGAACCTAATTTCAGACTAGGATTTGTGTCTATCTCATGTATTTACAACTTTGATTCAATTAATATGTCTTTCTATTCATCTTGTTGGAGCTTGTTATGGATTTGACCATTCTATAATTTTGCTTGGGAGGTAAGAGTAGAACACTGAATAGAAGGAACGAGTGCGTGAACCTTAACTTAAGAGATTTCACTTGTTAGCTAATAAGAATATAGTTAATCTCGTTTAATCAAAGCTAGGTTGGTTCGTATAGACTTAACTCAATAAATTAAGTAGGCATTGAGTATCTTAATTGAAATTCTGAAAGAATTCTTTTAAGTTAGTAAAGTAACCTATAGTTAACATATGCTTTTGATAGAAATGCAAGTGCATGAAAGAGGTATATAATTTCTAGGACGGAAAAGGGGGATTAGTGACTCTAGGTTTTTGAATAGGTTAATTTAATCGAATCTTTGTTTGATGTCGTCTATTTGCATTTCATTTTGCCGCTTTAATTTTCTTTGTCAGTTCTTAATTAGAGTTGTCTTCGATCCAAACGCTTTCTTCTAACTAATACAATCAAATTTCTTAGGTAGTTAGCAAGTTAGTCCTCGAGGGAACGATACTTTTATTCTAATTTCACTATATTACTTGTGCGACTAGTACGCTTGCTAAATTGCTAACAAGTTTTTGACGCCATTGTCAGGGACTAACAGTTTTACTAATATTGAAAGAAATTTGAAGGTGCAAGATTAGACACGATTTTGCTTTAAGTTCGTTGTTTGTTTTAGTTTGTTTCAATTTTTTTTATTTAACTAATCATTTCTTCTCTTAAAGTAGTTTTTCTGATCTTTTTTTTGGGTCAATTATGATTAGTATTTAATTGTGCATGCAAGGTATTCTTGATTCGTCTAAACTCTTATATGAGCCTGAGATCGAAAAGATCGAAAGGAGAACTAGAAAATAAGCAAGAGCAAGAAAAATTCAAGAGAGCCTAGTTTCTCAAGAAGAAGAAATGGCAAACAATAATTAAAATTATGGGGGTATTGAGAATAATGGGGGTAATGGAGCCGGAAATGAGCAACATGATGACAACAGAGCAGTGTGGGATTATACTTTACCCCACAATGCTGGTCACACTTCCAGCATAGTGAAACCTCCACTCCAGACCAATAATTTTGATATCAAGTTGATTTTGATGAATTTAGTTTAATAGAATCAGTTTAGGGGAAGTTCCATGGAAGATCCTAATAACCATATCACTATAATACCCCGGTATTACGAAAAAGTTAAAAACATGTATTTTGTGCGAGTGAAATTTTTTCGCAAGATAAGGAGTTCTGATTAGAGGAATAAGGGATCTTATAATTTGATAAGGACTAAGATTTACCTATGATTAAGGAAAATTACAATGGAAAATAGAAACGTAAGCATTGAGTGTAAGAAGAATGCTTGGGACTAAAGTGAAAAGAAAAGAAAGTATGGAGTACTCCTGAGAAAAGACCGAATATGAACCCACGATGGAGAGTGGATTAAATGAGGATGAAGTTAAGAGGTCGGTGGCTTAAGGATGATGGATTGGAGGCTAGAGTGGGTTTTGAGGCAGCGAGAGGGACTAAAGTGAATAAAAAGTGAGGTTTTGGTATTTTAATGAAAATGAAATATTATGAAGTGTGTTTTAGTGGAAGTATAATTGGGTGCCCTAAATATGATCAAGCTTTTCTAAATTCCTTGCAAGTCTTAATTAAAAAGAATGGTTTCAAGGAAGACCAAAATGAAAAAGAGAATAGTGGGGCCCACACTATACTAACTTAAACACCCTTTACTTATTCTTCACATTTATCCTCTCTTTTCCACTCCCTCTCCCGTGACTTTCCCTCTTCTCTTTCGGCCAACACCCCAACCTATCTCCTTCAACCTTCTTCCACATCTTTTGCTGGAGATAAGAAGCTATGGAAGCCTTAGATGAATAGGTAAGCTAATGTTCTCCTCCATTTTCTTCTTCCTTTTCTTTTAAGAAGGAAAACCTTAGGTTAGCAAATTGGGAAATTTTTTTATAATGTTGCTATGGATTAATTGGTGCGGTACGGTTGTTATAAATTGTTGATAGATGAGAATCATTGTTATATTGTGGTTTAATCTTTGGGAGAAAGCTTGAGTTGTTGAAGAATGAAATTGATGATAAATTTCTTGAATCTTTCCCTCTTGGTTTGTGGCTTCGAATTTCTGAGTTTTGGGGTTGTTTTAAGTGTCTTTAACATGCCTAAAAAATCTTAGAGGAACCCATGGAATATTGAGATCAAATGAGAGAAGTTTGGGCAATGATGGAGCTATTTTCGAGCTCCATCCATGGCTGTCCAGACCCGAGGTGCCCAGTGCCATGGTTTGGCAGCCAAAAGGGCTTAAAGGCACAGAGGTGGTGCCCAAACGCTATCTTGGCATAAGGAAGGTAAGTTCAAATGTAGTTTTTAGATAGTCATAACTCTTTCATCTGGACTCCATTTTTGGTAAATCTTATATTATTGGAAAGATCTTTCAGTCTAATTTCTAATGGTATAAGTTTTATTTGAAAATTATCTACCATTTAATAGTTATGACTATAGGAGTGATCAAAGGTCAGAATTAGTGGTGAGAATTTTCCTATTTTGTGACCTTGACATATTCTTACATGGTTATTTTATAGGGATGAATTCTTTGATGTGTCATCCACATATTTTGGAATGGAATTACTATCTTGAAGTAAAGGTGAGGGACATCTCCTACCTCCCTTTTTATTGTGCAAATTTAATTATGTGTTCATTAAGACTTGGTTTGTCCCTTGAAATACTTTGGTGTGAATACGTATACATGGATAATATAAACATTGGGATGTTCTAAATGATTAATAATATTCTTTTAAGTTGAAGGTAAGGACTAATGGTCTTGTGAGGGAATTATTCTACTCTACTTAACTTGAATTGTTGTGAATGATTTGTACATAAAGAAATTATATCTATTCATTATCATAGGAGAGAAATAATCCAAGGGGTCTAGGAGATGTAACACTCATGTTTTAAATTAATAGTGGTGATAAAACCTATATTGGTAATAATATGGAATGAAATACTCAACTTCATTGTGATGGATACATTAATCTTTTTAATTGTTGTGAATGTAACCACTTTCCCATTCCTTGAGGTGAGAGGACGTTCACTTATCATAATGTATTGGACTTTTACCTTGAGAATTAATCATGTCTTGGATTATCGATATCTAGAGACGGAAAATCTTTAGAGGAAACATTTGGAGTGGTAAGTGGATGTGATGAATTGTGATAAATCACCCTTATCTCTTCATAGTTATATCTACTTATTTTATTCTTGCTTGTAGTAGTGATTCCCTTATGAAATCAAATTATATGTGATTATAAGATGGTAGCCAATAGGTTGACCTATTTCACTCTGTTATGCCAGTGCGATGGATATATATATTTGAACATATATTTTCATTGTTTAAACACATTTTGTGTACACTTGAGAGAAATAGGAGGAATGATCATATAACTTCCCTAGTAAAACCATATGTGACCATAATTGTTAGGAGTGGCACAAAGTGGAAGAGTCCTATAGTAATTATGGGGATTGACGTTGGCTACCATGAGATTTTAATAGAGAATATGCCATTCTATTATGTTGTCATTAAGCATTATGTGATAGGTTGTATAATGTGGGTGAATAGCTCCTTGTTATATTGTATTTAATATTATGACTTCATTGTATAGGATGAAATTTCTTTTACATCAGAAGTTATTACCAATGAGGTAAATTAATCACGAGTGAGTTATATTACTTTCATTCATGTTTTGTACCCATTATTTTTGTATACTTTAAAATATGAATGCACGTGGGCATCACCTACGTATTGGTTGTTCTTGCATTCTAGTAATTAAATCCCCTTGTTACCACTATAATTTGATTCTTATTTATGCAGAGGTAATATTTAACTACAGTGAGTTATATGCAATGGTTATGGTGGATCCATATATATCTCCTTATCTTGAGGCTTTTCCAAGAGGGAAATATATTAATTATTATATGTTTAAATTGTGTTAACTGGAAATCATGTGCCTTAGTGGCTCTTAATTGTGGATTGACCTTGGTGGTCTCTCTCATGTGATTTAACCTCAGTGGCTCTTTATTGTGGTTTGATCTCAGTGGTCTCCCTTATGTGATTTAGTCACAGTGGCTCTTTATTATGGATTGACCTCGGTGGTCTCCCTTATGTGATTTAGCCTCGATGGCTTTTAATTGTGAATTAACCTTAGTGGCTCTTAATTTTGGATTGACCTCAGTGGTCTGCCTCATGTGATTTAGCCTCGGTGGCTCTTTATTGTGGATTGACCTCGGTGGTCACCCTTATGTGATTTAGCCTTGGTAGCTCTTAATTATGGATTGATCTTGGTGGTCTCCCTTATGTGATTTAGCTCCGGTGGCTCTTAATTGTGGATTGATCTCGGTGGACTTCCTCATGTGAACTGGCCTAAGTGGCCTTCTTATTGTGAATTGGCCTCGATGGCCTTCTTATTATGAATTGGCCTCGATGGCCTCCCTATCATGAATAAAATTTGTTGTTGGAATAATTGAAAACCTTATGTTTATATATATTGAGCGTAAATATATAATCATGCCTTATTTGGTGACTGATGATTATACATATTGCCGATACTGTGGTCAAGATACCTTTGTCTAATTGAGTTGGCTGTATAGTGAAGGAACAAGTTGATCTGGTTGTTATGAGTGGGATACAGCCCAAGGTCCCACTCTTATGAGCGGTACACAAGTTACAACTTTGGTTAGTGTTGTTTTTCCCTCACAGAGTATTTTTTGTACTCACCCCTTTGATTATGTACCCTTGCAGGATTCTTGTTCGATTAGCGAGTCTCCATAAAAGGAGTAGGTTGATGGTGAAGTTTTTAGGTATGTACAGGTTGTTGAGTCGCACGGACTCCTAGGATCTTTGTGAATATTGTGATGAAATCACTTTATTTTATTACTACTTTTATGTTGTGTATGACAAGTGCGCGTGAGATCAGGATTATGGTGGTCGCGTGGACCCTACTGCCATGCTGGTCATGTTCGCTAATTTGGGGGCATGACAATCGCAAATTTTTTGGACATTTATGACATGGTTAAGATAAATGGAGTAAGTGACGATGCCATACATTTTCATTTATTTCCATTCTCCTTAAGGGATATGGCAAAGAGTTGGTTAATTGCTCAACTAAGAGGAAGTATCACTACATGAGATGAACTCTAGAAGAAATTCTTGGATAAATTCTTTCCTCCCTCAAATTCAGTGAAGTTAAGGGATGAAATTATTGCCTTCTATCAACATTATGGTGAAAGTTTATTCGAGGCGTGGGAGTGTTTTAAGGACCTACTAAGGAAGTGTCCAAATTATGGCATTCCAGAGTGGCACGACTCACTATCTTTCACAATGGTCTTACTTATGAGACTTGAGATAAATTGGATAACATAGCTGGCAGTGCTTTGATGGAAAGGTCAATCAAACAAGTTAAGGAAATATTTGAGACAATGGGAGCGAGTCAGAATGCTTCCAGTCGAGCTAGAAAGATGTCAAAGAAAGGAGTTTTGGAATTAAATACTCTTAACGCTTTGTTGGCTCAAAATGAAACATTAATGAAAAAAGTTGATATGTTATGTTCAAGGAAACAAGAACCAGCAAGGGTGAATTCAATAGTCACTCTAGAAGCAAAATGTGATTTTTGTAGTGGGGCTCATGTCAATGGATGTTGTGAAGAATTTGCTTCGAGCAGTTGAATTATATGGGTAATATGCAAAGGAATCAAAACAACCCATATCCCAACACTTATCATCTGAGCTCAAGAAACCACTCAAATTTCTCCTGGAGCAAAAATCATTGCTTGAATCCCTCAGCCTCTCTTCTGGTAAGCCATCTCATCCTCCTGGCTTTAACAACTAGAATAACTATCTTCCCCAAAATAGAGCTCCACCAACTTAGGTGGAAAAGAAGTCACCAATGGAAGAAATGTTCATGAAGTTCATGCAAAGGATTGAGGCGATAAGTCAAACTCAGAGTTCTACCATCAAGAATCTAGAAACTCAAATGGGCCAATTGGCAAGTGCTTTGAATAATAGGGTACAAGGTAATCTTCCCAGTGATATGGAAAATAACCCAAGAAGGGATAGGAAGGAATATTGCAAGGCAATTACATTGAGGAGTGGGAAACAACTCCTTGAAGATTCTACTCCAAATGCTCAGAGGAAAGTGGTCAATCTTGATGATGAAAAGAGTATTGAAGACCGCCCATAGAAAAAAGTGGTTCAAAATGAGGAAGTGCAAGATAATTGTGTTAAGAAGGAAAATGATGCTCCATCTCCTCCCAAAATTATTCCTCCCATTCCATTCCCTCAAAGATACAAAAAGCAAAACTTAGACCGGCAATATAAAAAATTCTTGGAGATTTTGAAACAACTTCATATCAACATCCTATTCACGGAGGCATTGGAACAAATGCCTAATTATGCAAAGTTCATGAATGATGTTTTGTCAAGAAAAATGTGTTTGGGAGAGTTTAAAACTATAGCCTTAACTCAAGAATGCAGCGTCATTCTCCAAAAGAAGTTGCCTATCAAAATGCAAGATCCGGGTAGCTTTGTGATCCCATGCAATATTAGAAGAAATTTTACTAGTAAAGCATTGTGTGATCTAAGAGCCAGTGTAAATTTAATGCTGCTTTCAATCTTCAAGAAATTGGGTTTGGAAAATGCTCGGCCCACCACAGTGACTCTTCAACTGGCCGACCATTCATTATGCTATCCAAAAGAAGTTATTGAGGATGTACTTGTCAAGGTTGACAAGTTAATTTTTTTGGCTGACTTTATTGTCATGGATTATAAAGAAGACAAGGAGTTCCTAATCATTTTGGGAAGACCTTTTCTAGCTATGTGAAAGACTCTAATTGGTGTTCATAAAGATAAGAGGGTCAACAATCAAGATGTCACCTTTAACATGACTAAGGCAGTGAAAGCTTCAATGACCCAGAGGAATGCACTTTGTGAAGATGATTGATGAGAAATCTCATGGGTATTTTCTTGATGAGATGAGTAAAGATTGGTTGGAGGATGCTAAAGATATGGGGAAAATAACAAGAGGAGTTCTTGGAGTTTTAGAGGCTTATACAAAGTTTCTAGTGATCCCTATAAATTCAAACGTCCTGACATTGCAAACATGGTTGTTAGTTAGTTGAAAGCATTTAAGAAGTAGCCAACATTGGAAGATCCACCTTGAACAAGTACGAGTGAAGTCTGGCTGAAGACTATAAACTTAGCACTCTTAGGAGGCAACCCAAGTTTTCTTACTTTCTTATTTTTAATTGTTTTGTTTTTGTTTTGATTATTTTATCTATGGTGTTACTCTTTCTTGATTGTTTGTGTTTTTTTTTTGGTTTTTTGCTTCTTTTTCCTCTATTTTACTAATTTGGGACAGTGAGGACATTGTCATATTCAAGTTTGGGGGAGAGAAGTTATGTTTTTACAGCATTTTGTTTTTGTGTGTTTGTTTGTTTGTTTGTTTGGTGTGTTGAGCATAGACATTTGTGTAAAGCACAAATGGTTGTTAGTTTTGTTAGATTTTCAAGGAAAGAGATGCTTTATTGTTTAAAAACTAGAAAAATTTGGTTAAAATTAAGTTCTTGAAAATTGCTTTCAACAAAGAATTAGCCTTACTTTTAATAATATTATTTAATTTATTTCAAAATTCAATTTAAGCTAATTAAAGTTTCGGAATTCTTAAAATAATTACTTTAGCTTGAGTTAAGCTTTCCTAAAATCAAAAGTAAGCTCAATAAGGGGTGTACATTCCAGATTCCAAAAATAAAAAGAAAAAAATGGAGTTTTATTTTTACAAATAAAAATAATTAACTGACCGGAAGGCATGGTTTAAGTTGAGGTGATGTTGTGTGGATTTGGTGAACAGACATTTTTTCATCCAATGAACTATACTTTCAATTGGTTTGAGAGACCGAAGGGGTATATAAGTGTTGTGTGGATTAGGCGCATATGCACTTTTCTCACTCTGTAATTTTCTCCTTAGGTGTGAAAGGGAAGGAAGAGTTGTGTAGATTGGATGCATAGATTCTGCTTCCTACTAGCTATACATCTCTTGTTTAGTTTGTTGAATGAATCAAGTAGAATTTGGAATGAAAACTCTTGAGAGTGTAAAAATATAAAAAGGAGAGATTAATTCAGGTAATTGTATTTTGCTTTAAGAGGTTTTTGAAATATCAAGTTGTTTATTTGATTTTTTTTAAGTTTCCAGGTTATTATTGCAAGTAGGGGTTTTCTCTAGTAAAAGTATTTCTTGAATCTAGTTTTAATAGATGGTTTTGTTTTTACTTGCACAAATCACTCTTTTCCCTTGCTTAGTTCAATTATTTTTAGATCTTGTTTGTGAATCTGCTTATCTGACTTCTGCTTTGCACCATTGTCTATTGTGAGGGTTGATTTGCTTGAGGGCAAGCAAAAGTTCAAGTTTGGGGGAGTGTTGAGTTCTTGACTTAGTACTATTTTGGTGCTAATTACCCTTTCTTTTAATCTCTATCTTATCTAGACTTACATTTTTTAACCCACGTTTTGAGTAATTTAGATGAGTTTAAGTTTTCTTATAGTTTTTAATAACTTGAGTGATTTTTTGATTCAATGATGCTAGTAATGGATGATTTATTATTTTCTGATGTAGTTGAGTTAGTGAGGAGCTTGTGCAAGATGATTGATCCTGTTAGAGTTGTATTTCTAAAGTTGCTGTAGAAAAGGCCCTCTTTGCCTCCTACTGTTATAGCGGTGGACTTGTGCCACTATAGCAGTGGCTACTGGAATTGACTAATTCTGCCTCTCACCGCTGTACCAGTGGACTTGTTGCGTTATAGCAATGGCTCCTGGACCAAATAATGTTGAAGCCCTCCAATTTGCCTCCCACTGCTATAGCGGTAAGTCGTGATTTTTGCCACTTTTTTACTAGTATAAATAGCGAAAGGGAAAGATTATTAGCTCATTTTGAGCTTGGGAAGAAGAACTAGATGAGGCTAAATTGCTGAAGGAAGAAGAGGAATCACATTCCGAAGCTCTTCGGTCCCGATTTCCATCAACCAAACCTCAAATTCATGGAGTTTTCTTTATCTTTCATTGGTTTTTGTCATTTTACTTTCATGAGTAGCTAAATTTCTTGTTCTAGGGTTGCTATGAACCTAATTTCATACTAGAATTTATGTCTCTCTCATGTATTTACAACTTTAATTCAATTAACATATGTCTTTCTATTCATCTTGCTAGAGCTTGTTATGGATTTAATCATTCTATAATTTTGCTTGTTGCCTTTACTGATTTTGGGAAAGGTAGCTGAGTAGAACACTGAATAGAAGGGACGAGTGTGTGAACCTTAACTTAAGAGTTTTAATCTCATTTAATCAAAGTTAGGTTGGTTCTTATAGACTTAACTCACTTAAAAAATTAATTAGACATTGAGTATCTTAATTGAAATTCAAAAGAATTCTTTTAGATTAGTAGAGTAACCTATAGTTAACATATGCTTTTAATAGAATTGTAAATGCATGAGAAAGGTGTGCAATTTCTAGGACGGAAGAGGGGAATTAGTGACTCTAGACTTTTTAATAGGTTAATTTAATCGAATCTTTGTTTGCTGTTGTCTTTTTGTGTTCTATTTTACTACTTTAATTTTCTTTGTTAGTTCTTAATTAGAGCTGTCTTCGATCCAAATGCTTTCGTTTAACTAATACAATCAAATTTTTTGGGTAGTTAGCAAGCTAGTCCTCAAGGGAACAATACTTTTTCTCTCATTTTACTATATTACCTGTGCGACTAGTACGCTGCCAAATCCCTAGCAATAATATAATAAATAAAGTGGATAAGTGATTACATAGGAATATAATAATATTATTAAATGGTTAACTAAATAATAAATGAAATACAAATCCTAGTCCTATTTAAATTAAGCTAGTGGGAAGCTATTACACCTCATCTATAAATATCACCCAAGCCTTCAACACTTAGCAACCCAAGATGCTTTCTACATCTCTCCCAATAGGAAAGCCTAAACGTCTTCTCTCTTTTCTCTTCCATATCTCAAAAACACAAGAACCCTAGATGCCACACCTCTACACATAAAACCTCAAGGAACACATCTCCTGTGGTCTTTCCCGATGGTAAAAAATATCACAGAAACAAAGGCAATTGAGATATGACCATTTTTCAATAAATTAGATATCACTGGAAAGATCTTTGAGTCTAGATTCTAAAACAAAAAATTTCGTTTAAAAATTCCTTATCGTTTGGGAGATATGACCGAAATGATGACCAGAGGTTAGAAGCAAAAACCAATAGTTTTCTGATTTCATGGTTTTTAAATCCTTTTTGTAACAATCTTTGTTGTAATTTCTAGGAATTTTTCTCGGAACCTTGCACACATCTTTTAATATGTGAAACCTAGTAAACATGGTATCAGAATCTAGGTGAGTGAAACAACACCTTTATAATATACTTTAGCATGATTAATCATGTTAGTATATCAGGGTGGAATCCCGAGTAACATAGTTTAAGAATAACAGAATTGAAGGGAATATTATTATTATCTAATTGAATAAATAATACCTCCGTAGTGATAATTAAATCTGGAAAGTTTGTTTGAATAATAAAGTGCATGCTATATATCTGTATCTGTACTTTTTGCTATTTTGTCATGTGAACATGCTTGTAGCCTTCGAGGCTTGATTGTCGTAGTGAATTGGTACCCTTTTGTATGGTGAGTTATGACTGGTCAAAAGATAGACTTTGTAAGTCATTGGGGCGATGCTTTTCTCACAGTGAGAGAAGGGAGGGAGCCTAGGCAGTAGGGCAGGACTCGTGTGACACCTCACTATTGAGACAGATAGGCAGTGCATCACATAGGCATTGAGCAGAGTCGGAGGTTGCGTAAGTGCTTCTGGGATGACCCCGTCTTGTGATGAATATCATATCTCGTGTCATGATTACTGTGTTGTGAATGGATGTACTATTGAATCCGGTATGCTTTCTTGCTATGTATCCTTGGTTGAATTCATGACCTTTAGGTATATTATTATGATTATTTATGTAATTGGATTGTATTATTGAGTTGCCGTTACATTCACTGAGTTCTTATAACTCACTCTTTTTCTTTCTTTCTTTATAGATTCGATTAACGATGAGGAACTCCCGTTTGAGGAGTAGCGAAGTGTAATTAAGATGCTCTGTAGTCGTTAGGACACTTAGGGGGATTTTGGGACGATTAGTTGTGTAATTTTTGCTTCTGCTTTATTTCAAACATTTTTTAAAAAGGGAATTGACATTGAGTTTATTTTCAAAAAATGAATTTTTATTTTGAAACTGTTTCATTTTGAAAGAGACTTTCCATTGATAATTATTTATTTTAAAAGAATATTTATTTTACTTGAAAATTTAAAAGTTTCAAAAGGATGATTTTACATATAAGGTGACGTCAGACACCCTTAATTTTATGTTGTTAACTTGTTAATTTAGATAATACATATTTAATTTATTTTTAAAATTTTACATAATTACGACGAGAACTGTAGGGTATTTCAGGGATAGGTTAGGCTTACAGTAATAGAAAGTGTTGTTACTGTTCTGATCACAAATATGGGTAGCATATCATGACATAATGAAGTGCACTTATTTATATATATATATATATATATATATATATATATAAATTGTGGGCATATTTAATGAGATGAGTGTTTTAATATGAGTGTAAGAGGAAAAAAAAACCATTATTAGATCATAAATTAATGGTTGACATTTCAATCCTCAACCATTAATTTGTGATCCACAAGTGATTATCTTCTCTCATCTCTTGTATAACCATTATTAGATCACAAATTAATTGCTGAGGATTGAAAGCTCAACCATTAATTTATGATCCAAAAGTGATTATCTTCTCTCATCTCTGATATTAGAACACTACACAACACACACAAATTAATTATATATATATATATATATATAAAATTTGGGATGGACACCAATCCCACCCCATGATTTTTTGGGCTCCTTTAAAAGTTTTTTTTATTAAATTAATTTCATTTTTTTTAATTTCGTCAAATTGAACTTATCGTGTTAAATAGGCTTTTCAGCCCATAATTAGTTCTATTCTCACTACTACTATTTTACTATTTATAAATATAATAAATGATTATAATTTTTTTGTATTTTAAAATAAAAATAAATTATCATGCACATCACAGGATGCCAAGCTACTTCGGTGTTAGTGTGTTTGTGTATGGGGAATTTTTGTTTACTTGTACTAACACCATATGTTATATAATAAAATAAAAAATAATAAAATAAAGAAAAATTAAAATGTATGTGGATGTGGAAAATGAAAACTTAAATAACTTCAAATTATTTTCACTATTTAAAATATAATAAAATGCTACAGTTTATTTTTGTATTTAAAACTTTCACATATAAATTAAAAAATTGACGTGCATTTCAGAGTATGTCAACTAACGTGTATAAAATATATATATATATATATATTATATTTTAAATTTTATTATATATTACATATATATATTATTTTATAATTATATAGAGAAACAAGGGTAGAATAGAAATTTTAACAAAATAATAAGGTAAAAGAAGAAGAAAAATATAAAAGCTATAAACTATAAGTTACTTAAAGTAGTGTTTCAAAATAAATTATAAGTTACTTAAATAAGTTTGTTTACCAAACACATCTATTTTGGTCAAACAAACTTATAAGCTAGTTAAATAAGTTATAGGGTGCATTTGGATGAACTTATTTTGAGCTTATCTTATGATATAAGTGTTTATAGACATATTTAGGAGAGGTTATAGAAATAACTTAAGGTATGCTCATAAGTTGATTTTTGGTTATTTTCATAAACTTTCCATCATAACTTATAGAAATATCTTATACAGAGTTTATATGAAGTTTATCTTTATAATCTCTTTAATTATAAAAATAACTTATAAATAAATACTTATTGTATAAACATTTAATTGAATTGTTTATCCAAATACACTCATCAACTAATTTAAAAGTCATGTCAAATACGACATATATATGTCATCTAATGACATTTCCATCACTAATGGGACTAGTGTCTTTTTAGCAATGTTAAACTGCTATAACTGCTTGTTCAAAGTTGATTAGTCTACATATAGTGATGAACTGAATTGGCTGTGTATATATATATATATACATATATATTAAATTTTAAGTGAATCAATCATTGATGCAACTGAGTCACTTGTTTACGGGTGAGAGTGATGAATTGAATTGAGTTTGAAATGATTTCAGGTGAAATACGTGGTGGAAGTTGATCGGGCGTTGGCAAACTCAGGGAGTATACCAAGTGGATGTGTTGACACGACAAATAGCTGCACCAAAAGTGGACTCATCCTACGCAGAGCCCATTGAGATGCTGACATGTCCCCCTGATGGAGCCTACATCATTCGCCTTCCCTCTTAACTCTAACTCTTAACACATCACATTCAAATCTACATTTTAGTTTACACACGTTTCAATAAGCATATATATATATATATATATATATGGCAACACGTACGCACGCAAGTACATACCAAAAGAGTCATTGTGGCCCCCGAATTCATAGACGGAGCTCTAAACCGCATCATGAGCATGGCACGGGCCTTAGGCAAACAACTAGACGGAGGAACACCCGCCTGGCCTTACGTCATCCACGCTCACTATGCCGATGCCGCTAAGGTATGTTTGAAATATAAACAATAAAGTAATTTTGAAGTACAATAGACACTATTTTTTAAAAGTTTACATTTTTATTTTAAAATTTTTTTTGATATTTTTAATCCAAATTTACCACTATAAAACTTTAATAGAATATTTATAAAATATAAATAATTATATTTGTTCAATTTTTAACATATGTTTTTGTTCAATTTCTAATAAATATTTGTATTTAAATTTGAGAAAGATGTTTTTGGAGTAAAGCAATTAAGGGCCTGTTTGATTTAAGTAATTTATATTTTTTTTTTCACTAAAAATAAAAAAATAGATTTAAAAATATGTTTGATTTAATTTAATAAAAATATTTTTTTAAAATAAGTTCAAATTTTAAAAAAGTCAAACACTAAAAATATATTTTCAACATTTCAATAAATATATTTTAAAAAATAAAAAATAAAAATAAAAATAAAAAATATTTTCACGAACCAAATAAACTTTAGTTATTTTGAAAATTACATTTGGGTGCAAGTAGCAGCACAGCTATGTGGTGAGTTGAAGGTGCCGACGGTGGTGATGGGACATTCCTTGGGGTGCAACAAGTTGGAGCAACTTGTGAAGCAGGGGAACCTCGGCAGAGAGGCCATGAACCAAGGAGATGGGCTTGGATGCTGTGGACATGGCTGTGACCAGCATCAGGCAGGAGATCCAGGACTAGTGAAGGCTCTACGATGGCTACGGCCTCAAGCTGGAGAGGAAGCTCAGGGTTCGGACACGCCATGGCGTGAGTTGCCTCGGATGATACATGCCCAAGATGGTGGTATGTGTAAATGATGCACATCACTCATTCAACACACATTCATAACTCACTTTCAAAATAAATACACTAAAATATCTCTAAAATATTATACTTTTTTTAATTTAATTTTAAAAAATTAAATATCTCAATTTTATTTAAAATTTAAATACACTTATGAGATGTGTGGTAATAATATATCGTGATAATATCAACATCAACTACATATCGTAGCTAAGAAATGCATCCATGCTCTGTCATGGTATGGCCAATCTCACTTGTTTACCTAAAGAAGGTTGCAGGAGGCTCTAGAGCTAATGATCCGGCTTTTATTTATTTAATTTTTTTTAACGATTTTATTTATTTTTTGTAAAATAAATTTATAATTATTATTTTATATTTATTTGATACTTGTAAAAAATTATTATTAAATCAATTAATATTTGTAAAAAAAATTATTACTTATAAATTTTAAATCAATTGATACTTGTAAAATAAATTTAAAAATAAAAAAATATTTAAAAGAAGACTGAACAAATGGAAGCTGTTGGATCAAAATGATCCAATGACTCCAAAAAAGCCTCCTATCCCTGTTTGCTAGTGTTTATTTATCAAATAATATTTTTAAATGATTATTTATTTTTTACAACTCAGTATTTATGGTTAATTATTTTAAAAGAAATTTATACATTTTATTTTTAGTGGAAAATTTAATATAAAACATTAAAAATACTATATATAAGTAGCTAACACATTAACAGCTAACTGTCCTGCTGCTGGCATTGTATGAATAGGTGATTCCACCAGGCATGGACTTCAGTTATGTTACAACACATGTCTCAATGGAGGGTGAAGGTGACCTTAAGTCATTGATTGGATCAGATGAAGCTCAATCCAACAAGCACGTTCCTCCAATATAGTCCAAGGTTCCAATTTATGGATGCTACTTCTCTGCTTTGCCTATTAAAAAAAGTAATTTTCTTTTTTTCATGTCGGTCGTCAGATGGAGAAAATGGACAGACGAAATCTCAGCTGTGTGGGTCGTTAGATCCAACGATTCAGATCGCGTCGTTTTTTTTAATGAAACATTGTGTTTCAAATTTTGTTTTTTTGAAAAAGTGACGTCACATGATTCAAGCCAAACTGAGATCTTATCTTTCTATTTCTTCCATTCGACAGTTGTCATAAAAAAAAGCAGAGTGCTTTTCTTAATAGACACATAAGAGAAACGGTATTCCCAATTTCTTCCCTTCCAAAATTATTTTCCCCCTTATGCTTTTTGTCAAAACAAGAAAGAACTTTAACACATGAACCATCACAATGCTTTCCTTAATTTTAAGGAGAAATAACATTGGACAAGACTTATATGGAGTTAGGGTTTAGGGTTTTCAATAAAAATATAACATGTGTAAACAAATTTCTTAAAAAAAATCATTTAATGATGAGTAGTAAAAAAAAAAAAATATATATATATATAGTCATTTTTAAAAAACTATATATTTATCCTGTTTTAATTGGAGAATCATAATATTGTTATATTTTGATTGGAGAATCTAATAACAAAAATATAAAGAACTCCATCTAAGTTTTTTCAATAACATTTTATCTTTTGAGCTAAATTTTGTTCATAAAATTGATACATAAAATTTAGAGTAAATTGCTAATTTAATCCCTGAAAGATTACAATCTTTCCAATTTAGTTCTTGAAAGATTAAGTATCTCAATTTAGTCTCTAAAAGATTGTATTTGTCTCAATTTGATCCTTTTTTGTTGCTAAATCACAAACCATACCATTGCTAAATCTTAGTTTTTGTTATTAAAAGTTATTTTGATAGAAAGATGGTTCAAATTAAATTAAACACAATCTTTTATAAACTAAATTGAGACAACTATAATATTTTAGAAACCAACTTAATCATTTACTTTGAATTTTGAAATGTAACAAATTACTTTCTTAAACATAAGATCTAGATGGAAATATTAAATAACAGTATGTTGATTTTGCATGACTTCTGATTTCTACATTTTCATCTTAATCTAGTGCTAGATCATAAATATTATTGAAATAAGAAAGCAGTCTCTTATGGTTAAGTTTAACATTTTCGTTGTAATATAAATTTTCAGAATTTGTTTTTTGTTACATACCAATTTTGTGACTAGACCCTAGTTCAAAGAGATAAGATGTACTTACCCCTAATTTTAACACCTATCCATGCATGAAGATGATCTTTAAATTATGCAGATAATGCGATTTTTCACAAATCATTACAAACCAACCATTCTTGCCTTGTCCCACCCGGATCCAAAGAAAAATGTCATGACCTTGCTCAAGGCTTTTTGGGAATGCAAGCCCCTCCGGGAATTAGCCAACCTAGTAAGTTTTCTCTTTCTGTTTGTATATATCTCTATATAATTGACTAATACTTTATTTTGGTCTCTCATAAATGTCTTTTTTCTCAATTTAGTCCCTCATAGTTCTAAATGTTCTCATTTTGATCCCTTACAGATTTTCATTATTGATCTAGTCCCTCATATTTCCAAATGTTTTTAATTTGGTTCCTTACAAAATTTTATTGTCAAATTGGTCTGTCCATATGACTCTCATTTTCATTCTCAATTTTATTTCTCAATTTCATTGAATCCCTTGGCATACATTGCACATCATATTAGCACAAAGAAAGGAAAAAAAAAATACTTGGCACCCACATCTGCGAGTAACTACTAAATTAACATTTCCATTAAATTATTTAACAACAGTCACATGAAGTGACCTAATTGAGAACATTTGGATATGAGGGACCAACTTGAGAAACAAATCTATGATGGATCACTCCGAGAATAAGGGACCAAAATGGAATTTTAGTCCTCTATAATTTTATACTATAATAGAGGATCCAAATCCTATAATCTCCATGCATAGAACTTCCTATACCCTTCAGTTTGGATGCTAATTTTATGGCAGGCACTCATACTTGGAAATAGAGATGATATTGAAGAGATGTCTGACAGCAGGTGCTTAAGCTTATTGACAAGTATGATCTGTATGGGCAAGTAGCTTATCCCAAGCATCACAAGCAATCTGAAGTACCAGAGATATATCGTCTTGCTGCAAAAACTACGGTGCATATATAGTGATTTTACTGTTAGCTTTTATGAGATAGATGGAGATGGATTCGACTATTCTGGATATTGGTGACTTCTGCTTGAAAAGTATCTAATACCCAATAGATAAGAAATGTTGGATAGGATATGGATAGTAACAAAATAATTATCCGATGAATATTGGGCGGATTAAGATATTATCATCAAATAACTTGTATCTGTACGAAATGGATGAGCAGATAGGGTATTCAATATCCATTTGATAGTTATTTATTTAATATATAAATATATATTATAAATTATAAAATTCTAATATATAACTTGTATAATACTATTTATATAATATAAATTTGATAAATTTATATTTTTTGTTAAATAGATACCAGATATCGAGTATTTGAATACTCAATAACAATGAGGATATCCAATATCTATTGTACAACACTTTTTTTTTTCTTCTGATATAAGGTATTTTAGATGTAAATTGAGAAAGTAATTTTTTTTTTAATGATTCGGGTAGAGTATGAATATTAGATATTTCATACGAAGATTTAAATGTTGAAAAAATGACCAGTTCCCAGTCCATTGTGATTATTAAAGGAGGAGGAACTGACTTTGGATACGAAGTAATTAAGTACAAAATTTTCCACTGAACCTATACTAGTCATAATAATAGTTCTAGCTTATAAGCTCAATTAGATCATGTTCATGAAGGTATAATAACTTGAATGCGAAAGTATAGAGCATAGTTTTCTATACAATAGGAGTCAAATTGTTACATAACCTAACCCATATATGTCTTAACTATTTGCAACACGATATATGCTTAAAATAATTAATGCTTGCGTATTTGTCTCTTGAATGGAGTTTTTATCAACCCAGCCATTTGGTCTCAGACTCATTGAGGTGACCTCAATGTTTCATCCTAAGAAACATAATTTGCAAATAAAAAACTTATAGGGCTTCCTCTTCCTTCCCACACTACACAAGCTGTAGCTTATGTTTTACCTGTTGTGGCCACGAAAAATGGGGGGCCTGTGGACATTCTTAAGGTATACACACTATCCCCTATTTACAAAATTTAAATTATTTTTATCTTTCAGATTTATAAAATTTATTGTATCTAGAAAATTCCAATCCTTCTATTGCATTCACATGTTCTACAATGCCTAACGTCACTTCCCGAGCAATAACTATCTAATTAAATCAGCTGCAATTTTTCTTTCCTATTTTATTTCTATACTTATTTTTGACTAAAACCCTATTTTGGTCTCTCATAAATATTCCTTTTCTCAATTTAGTTTTTCACAGATTCAAACTTTCTTGATCTGATCCCTTACAAATCCAAAATTCCTCAATTTGGTTCCTCACAAATATTTATTCTCAATTTAGTCACTCACATATACAAACATTCTCAATTTGGTCCCTCAATGTGGCTGATGTTAATTTAATGGTTTTGATTTGGCAGTTAACTTGTTAATGCGAGTATCATGCAAATTTTTTTTTTCCTTTGTGCTAATATGATATGTAGTGTCAATGAAATTGAGAATTGAGACACATGGAAGGATCAAATTGAGAATGTTTGGACCTATGAGGAACCAAATTGAGAATAAAAAATTATGAGAGACCAAATTGAAAATGTTTGGATATGTGAGAAACCAAATTGAGAACATCTGTCACTGTGTGAGGAACCAAATTGAGAAAAAGGGCATTTGTAAAGGATCAAAATAGGATTTTAGTCATTTATGATTTTGTTGGTTTATAATTTTATTCAATACTCATCATACCAGGCATTCAACAGTGGACTCTTGAATGACCTCCATGGCTAGAAAGCCATAGCAGATGCACTGCTAGAGCTTGTTGTTCGCAAAAATGGCCTGAGAAACATCCGTCGCTTCTCATGGCCAGAGCACTACCACAGCTACCTCTCCCACATTGAACATTGTAGGAACCGACACCCTACTTCTCGCTTGGAAGTCATGCCAATTGCTGAAGAAGCACTAAGTGACTCACTAAGAGATGTGGAGGATCATTCTTTGAGATTCTGCATAGAGGGAGACTCAAGTTGAAAAATGGATAGATGGATCCAGCAGCCAAGCAAAAGGAACTTATCGAAGCCATTAGTCGTATGGTCTCATCTACTGGCAATTCCAATGCCAGTTTTTATCTGCAAACTGTTATGATAGTGAGGGAAATAGGACAGAGGCCTTTGAGGCAGTTATCAATAGTGTGGTGAAAGTTGCAGGACCCAGTAGTAGCTCGAGCAGGACAGGAGTTGTATTGTTAATGGGCTTGAGTTTAAAAGACTATCGAAGCATTAAACATAATCGATTTAAACATAGAAGATTTCGATGCTCTGGTATGTAACAGTGGGAGTGAAATGTATTATCCATGGAAGATTTGATGGCTAATGCAGATTATAAAGCCCATCTGGATTACAGTTGGCCTAGTGAAAATATTAGATCAGTGGTACCCAGGCTTACTAGGATTGAAGGTGGAGATGGGGACGGCATTGCAGAGCATGTCAGTGCTTGTAGTTCTATGTGCTACTCCTATAGTGTGAAACCAGGAGCCATGGTAAGATATATGTGTTTAAGAGCCTAATAAGCTGAAACTAAGGAGAAAACTTAGATATAGTTTTCCATTAAAAAATAACAAGTGGATCTTTTATAGTTCATGACTACATAATTGGGTATTTCAAAAAATAATTTCCACGTGTCATGTTTTTACAAAAGAACCTAATAGCGAACACTTAAAAACTTATAGTAAGTATGGTCCTAAAACTAAAATCTCAATGATGCATATAGTTTTTACTCTTCAAATATTTCAATTATGACTCAAATGATTTGATACAAATGACAGACTCGAAAGATAGATGACCTTTGCCAAAAGCTACGAATGAGAGGCTTCTGATGTAACCTAGTATATACACATGCAGGATTCAGGCTAAATGTGATACCATTATTTGCATCAAGAAAGCAAGCTTTGAGGTCAGTAGCTTCATTCCCTCCTCATTCATAGTACCATACTCAGAAACTTTAAATACAAGATAAACAAACCGAATAGAAGGGGAAAAAAAAGGAACGTAGACTGACACAAGCCTTGTCCTATATGCAGGTATTTATCAGTAAAGTAGGGAACTGATCTCTTCAAAGTAGTCATATTGATAGGAGAAAGAGGTGATACAGATTATGAAGAACTCATGGGTGGTATCCAAAAGACTCTTGTTTTAAGATAAACTGTAGAGTACGGCAGTGAAATGCTTCTTCGTAGTGAAGACAGTTTCAAAAAAGATGTATTCACCCTAGATAGCCCCAACATTATTTACACAGAGAAGAGCCATAAGGACTGCAATATATTAGCAATCCTGGAGCATCTTGTAGTATCATGAACTCTATTTGCTCACTTTTGTTAACTACAAGCCCATAGAACATAGAATTATCCATGAACCTTTATATAGATAACTGCCAACCAAAGAATATATACTCTCCAAAAGGAGAATGTAAATCCATAGTTCAATAAAGTACAACAAATACGTCTTACATGGCTTATCTTTAATCTCCAGGAAGATTTAGAATGGCACTGGAAGTTGTATCTGATATATATAGCATGTCAATAGCTGAAATGGTATTGACAATATTTCCATGAGTAGCTAAAGAGCTGAACAAAATCTCAGATGTTAAGTCTGATTGTTAATCACTTAACACACACACACACACAAAATTATAGAGAATCAAGTTATATAAGACTAAGGTCCCATAATGGGTTGAATTACTCAAAGAAATCTTCCAATTAAATTTTCATATAAAAGACCTGTCTTTTGTCTATCACCATTCTAGAAAGCAGTAGGACTGTTTCTTAAACCAAACTAAAAAATAGTATTATCAATATTTACTCAAGGCCGTTGAGAACAATTGAACATCATTTCACATCCTTCCGAAGTTTCATTTCTTTTGCAATTACATAGTTTCTGCCACTGTTTATTCCTGCCCACCAGCACATTTTACTACTTGCTTATAGAGGCTCTGATACCATGTCAAGATTCACTTCAACTAAAAAGTTTAAGCTCTTAAGGCTCTTGAATAGTTTTATTAATTTCTCTAACAATAAAATAAACGAATGTTTTACTGCACGCTGTTAAGACAAAAAGTTTTACTTAGCAAAATCAAGTATATCAAACAACCAGACACTTGAGTATATAATATTTTGCGCTTTAAATGATTCAGATAAGTCGATTACCCCATTATCCATGATGAGGTTGTCATTGGCACTTGCCTTCCTTGCAAGATATGGCTATAGAAAGATAGCTAGGGTATCAAGTTTAGTTTGTATACCTGTAATCACTTTATACTTGTAACCCACAGAAATAATGGTTTCCCTTTCCATTTCTTTTTCCTTCAAAAAAAAGTTACATGAAAGCAACAGACATTCAAGGCAGTGTTTGGCACAGACAAGAAGAAGTCCCAAATTTGGTTTGAGCGAGAAGAAACAAGCAACAGAGACTCGGAACTTAAATACTTAAAAAATATATATAAACAGCGTGACCTTTACCGAAAATGCATAATTAGTAATAGCATGCTAGAAAAATAATCTATAAGGTTATTACAATATCTACAGTACACTTTATATTGCACCACACAGTATATTGCATGATTCTTATCCAACATACCATATAATTTGTTCCTTGATGATAGTTTGTCACAAATTCATCACATTGAAGTGACATTGAAAACAAAAATGGAGGAATCAAAGAAAATCATGAAATAAGATCAAAATAAGTATGCAAAAGGAACTAGTTAAAATAATAATCTTGGTCTTGGCTGCCTACTAAAAAGTTTGAGCATGTACTGACAATGTGACAACCAAGTATTATGTTTACAGATCTTATACTGAGTTTTAAGTTAAATATAACAGAACTTTAAAAGTAAATTGATCATTTGCATTACATTTTAATCCACGGTTGTATTATCGGGTGGAACATATATATGAGTCAGCACATTAGGGTCATAAAATGCAACTATGGAAAACGCACCAAATTTTAGTTAAAGCTCTTCTTCTGTTAATTGAATGAGCAATATAAGCTTGAATATAAAAACATTGGTTTACCAAGAGTTGAAAAAGTAAAACTTTAAAAACATTGTTAAAGCAGGCACGATAAAATGAAAATCTGAAACTTGCACAAAAAGTTTAGGATCTTGCCAGCAGAAATGCCTCTTTGCCCAAAAATTTTATCTTCAACCTGCATAATGTCAAGTTTCTAGTGATTGATAGAAACAGTAAAAATAAAAAAATATTAAATTAAAAAACTTCGCAATATTTCTTCATAATGAACAACCTTAAGCAGCATGCTCAACCATATACCAAGCATTCTTATTTTCATAGAAGCTGAAGGACATATTGGGTTTATATTCTAGATAATGCATTTAAATAAGCAAAGATGTAACAACTCATGCTCCTTTAGTTCTCTGCTGATCTTAGAACTAATCCATTCCTGTCAAAGATTTCAATTCAATCAGTGATTGCAATAACCAAATGAAAACTCACCTGAAGAGGAATCATAAAATAAAACCTGTTGCTGCTGTAATCTAGCACTCATATCCTCTTCAAGCACGCTATAGTAAGCTCTTTAGAGCGATAACCATAACTTGTATAAGATTATTCATGCAACATCTTTAATTACCTTTTCTCTGCAAGTAACCCAATTCTCTCTTGCTGAATAATGTAAAACACCAGTAACACAAAATAAAGTATTAAATTATTTTCTCCTTTCCCTCCCTTTTTCTTTATATTTCTATTTAGACAATAGATCTATCAGCTCATTGTGAAAGACAAAAATGAGATCTGACCATAAGAAATTCTAAAGACCAGAGCACATATATTGAGCTTTGAAAGCCAGATCCAAATACATCAAAACTCTTTCAATTTAGTGATATTTTAACATTTTATCATACTTAAGTTTTGCATGCCATGTTAATTTGTGCAGGCAGTATTGCAATAACCATGACATTGAATATCTAATGTGTGCTACTTGAGAGAGATCATTGAAATAACAGAGAAATGCTACTTGAGATGCATCACTCAATTTGCTTACAGTTGTTTTGTTTCATTTTATTTTAAACCTAATAACAGACAAAAACAATATATAAGCCATTGTCATGTTGCAAATTGATGTAAAATGTTGATGCAGCCATGACTAATGAGAAAATAGCACATCAGCTCAAAACATTATATCCAACATAGAAAATGCTAAACAAAAAAAAAAAACAAAAATTAAGACCTTAATTAAAGATTAATATTTCTTGGAAATAATAGCTGAAGCTAGTTGTTTGCTTTAGCAGGAAACTTCTAACTTTTGTTTCAATGACTCATGAACTAACCCACAGAAGATGGTGCTCTCTGTGATACCCTAGGTATTGCTATACAATTAAAAAGGGCATAATTATGTGGATGGAATTTTTTTTTCACAAATTAAGGAGTTTCAACTAGGGAAACAATGAGCCCTAAGGTTTAATAAGGACTAAGACATGTCATGGGTTAAGTAGACGTGCAACAAAAAAGAAAAACATAGGTAATGGGTACAGCAAGTACATCTAAGGACTAAAGTGAAAATAAAATAAATTATGGAAAAAACTTTTGAGAAATGACCGAACAAGAACCCATGAGGAAGAATGAATCTTATGAGGATAAGTATCGAGTTGTTAGTGTATTTTTGACACCAGGAAGGACCTGAGTGAACTTATACAAGAATTATTTGTTTTAAGTGAAAATGGAACATGATGATATATATATTTTTATGAAGTATAGTTGGGTGTCCCAATTATAATTAGACTCTATTAAATAACTTACATTTTTGTTGATCAAATGTTGTTCTGATAAAAAGATCAAATTGAAATAAAAGAAGTGGGCCCCACACTACACTTTAATATATGCCCATCATCCTTCTTCCTCTCATTTTTCCCTCATCCTCCCATGGCCTCTTCTTTGCCAGCATCCAGCCCCTTCCTTTCTTTCCTTCATCAATCACTCACGACAAGCTTGGAGAAGGAAGGAGATTATGGAAGCTTTAGAGGAATATTGAAGAGTAAGTCTCCTTCTCCTTCTTCTTCTTTTTTTCTTTCAAGAAGAAAACGCTAAGCTAGCAATTGGGAATATTGTGTATGGTGCTACCATTAAGCAATTAGTATGAAATTGTTGTTCTAATATGGTGATAGATGAAAACCCTTGCTAGAAATAGTTGAATCTTTGAAAGTTGTTAGTTGTTGAAAGAATGAATTTGGGAAGAATTTCTTCAATTTTTCCCCATGGAATATGCTTTGAATTTTTGAGATTTTGAGTTGTTTTAAGTGTCTTTAACTTGCCTGAAACATCCTAAAAGAGCCTATGGAAGATTTGGGACCAAAAGAGGGAAGTTTGGCCAAGGATGGAGCCATTTTCGAGCTCCACCCATGGCAACCCAGTGACATGGCGCCTAGGCACCAAGACAGAAGAGAGACTGTTGTATATGTCTTGATTTGACTCAATTTTCAAATGGTTATAACTTTTTCATTTGAACTCTATTTTTAACAAATCTTATATCATTGGAAAGATATTTGAGTTTAGTTTCCAAGCAAATAAAACAGACTTGAGCAAGCCAAGTTTGATTTACTTCTTACATCACATTTAGTTCACCAAATTTCACTAGGAGAAACACGAAATTCCACTGATAGCTTCATTCCCCCACATTTGGTTCACAAGGCTTGATAGAAATAGGATTTCCATTGTTGACATTGTTTTCCATATTTTTCATCCAGCTCATCTCCCTTCCATTTCCGATGAAAAAGGGCATCTCCACTATCGAAAAGGCATGAAATTCCATTGGTGCCCTCATATCTTACGCCTAATACAAATATAATAATTAATTAATTCCATACTTTGCTTTCTCCATGTGCTTGAACAATAGTTTCTTTATTAAGAAATAAGGTTGTCATAGTGGATGTACAATGCAATCAGCATATTAGTTATGACACTAATTTGTGGCTTTTTTACCCGTGGTATTAACATTTGTAAAAAAATTTCTTACCATACTGACATTCTCAAATAATTTTTCAATATACTAACTTTTTGTATAATTCCACTTATTTATGGTCAAATTTTGTGCAAAATTCGACAATGCTTTGGTCCAATTTCACACATCTAGATTTTTTATATTTTTTTTTTGAAATATGCAATACACTATGGGTTGATTGAGTTATGCATGGTTTATTTTATTTTTTTTAATCCATGGATGCATATGATTATGCATCATGCATGGATGTTTATTTTTTAATTTTTTTTAATATCAAACTTGGTATCTAACCAAGCTTTGGTCAAATAACAAGCAACTTTTTAAAGAAAAAAATTAAAAAATGAATTGACTCCAGTATTTAGTCAATTGAATACTCATTCAGTTTAGTATTCAGTGTGAATCCAATAACTTTTTTTTTGTTCAAATCATATATATATATATATATATATATAGATGCAGTTCTCCCTCCCAAAACCTTCTCAATCTCATCCTATCACCTTCTCAATCTCATTTTCTCTCTTCTATTGAGAAAAATAAATTTTGAGCATTTATTAAATTAGCATATAATAGTTGGGTTGTCATAAATCCTAGACCGGTAAACAATTGTTCATTATATCTCAAACAACAACATATCTCAGAAAAAGCATGGAGAGAAGAAGTAGGTCAATATGTCTCCATTGGATTTTTTTTTTGTAAATTAGATCTTTATTGTTCACTCGTGTTGTTTGTTGATTGGTCATGCAGTCAAATCACATTCTAAAAATTCACCAACACACGAGTGGTATTTTGCGATATAAATGGTTTGATTCTAAGAGGAGGTGAATGAGTTATTAAAGATTTTCACAAACACTTGTTGGAAGTTAAACAAATTTCTAAATAAATGTCAAACCTTAAAAACCAATTTAAACAACAAAAATAGCGACACAATCAAGATGCACTTTATATGTTACACCCAAGGACTGAAATGAATATAAAGCTTAGGCATGGTGGGGAATTCAAATATATAGGCCATGCTAAAACCTTAAAACTTTGTGGTGGAGGAAAAAGTAAACAATAAAAATAAAAACAAAATAAATGAAATAAATAATAATAAAAATAATTAGGAAAATTGTTTCTTTTAAAAAAATGACCTAGGTGAAGTTGTTTTGTTAAGGAAGGACTCCAGTGAGATTTTTACTAAGGAAATAGTTAAATATTGCCCTTTCAATAAGCAACACGTGACCACCCACTGTACATGTGTTTTGAAGCTTGACGGCACCTAAGCAAGAGGCTTTTGGATGATTCCCACCGACTCAAGCTCCTTTTCTCTGACTCCAGATCCCGTGCTTATCCTGGTGCTTATCCCTTAGCCACAGTTAAAAACCGTGGCTAAAACCTTTAGTAACGGTTAAAACTGTGGCTAAAAGTGTTGAGGCTTCTGGATGATTCTTATAGACTCAAGCTCATTTTCTCAGACTATGGATCCCATTCTTGTCCCTTTAAAAGTGTTGGAAAAAGTGTTTTCCACAACACTTTTAGCAACATTTTTAACCATTGCTAAAAGTTTTAGCCATGATTAAAACTGTGGCTAAAACGACAAGCATAGGATCCGAACTCCCTCACCTTGTTGCCGTCGAAAGCCAAAATCAAGAAATATATATATATTATGCAATAATCTATTGTCATGACCCCTAAACCAGGCATGTGACTGGAGCAAACATGGCCCTACTCGCACTGCCTTGAGCCTAATATTTATTTAAACTCTTAATCATTTCCTTAGTCTTAACTATCTTTAAGATAACAGACAAGAAACCTATGAAACTTTCCTTCCAATTCAAGGGTTAACTTACATAACATTTACACGTAAACAACTTTACACATAAGCCATCATAAAAAAAATAGAATTTCTTATCCTTTGTACTAGTTCCTACTATCTTTTACAGGAAGAATTCATTGTGGCATGGCCTACCAGATTACAGAGCTCTACAAAGATTTCTTATCCTAACATAATTCTAAAGGTATCTTACCTTACCTCGAAAAATGGGGAGGTATCCACGACATGCACATTCTCGACTATGGAGTCTTCAATACTTGAAACTATGAGGGGGTGAGTCCAACCATTTGTCTCACCCAAAAATAGTCCTAATCTAATAGATTATACATATATATTATATAAGTACATAAATTACTCAAATTAACATAAACTACACTTACGATATTTATGTCATTTGAAGTAGAACTTAGACAACACCAAAGTGCATATTTACTTGGCAACACTGAAGTACGCAATTACTCATGCAACATCAAAGCATGCGATAACTCATGCAACACCGAAGTGTGTGTTTACTCATGCAACACTGAAGTTTGTGATTACTCATGCAACACCGAAGTGTGCGATAACTCATCCAACACCAAATGATGCGATAACTCATAATTACAATCATACATCATCATCTACATACCTTACAATCATGATTTTTACCACTTCACTAATTTAATTCAAGTCAACAAGGCAACAAGTTTTATTTCACAACTTAGAGACCCATTACATAAGCTTCAAAGAAACTATGAACATCATATAATTATATTGAGATAAACCTATAAGATTCATTGTCATAAATTATGAGGTTACTCATATAAAAGGAACTAACCCTTCCATCCTTTATCCACTTGTAATGGAAGGGTTTTTCTTCCCAACATGTAAGCTTGCATGATCGTTCACTCATAGACACTTGTCATTCATCATACATGCTTGTCATTCATCATACATAGGCATTTCCTTTGGAATATATAATACTCATATTACTTACCACGTTCTGTATGTTTATTTGTATAATCTCTTTTACCATATAAAATTTTACCATTCCATGATACTAATTCATTTACTCTACTTAATTACAAGTTCCATATAATATCTTGTTTGAGGGGAAGCTTGTAAAGGAATCCTAACTTGCTACAATCTACCATGATTCTTATGTCATTAAGTTAATCTTACTTCTATGAATAAAATCTTTGAAAAGATAAAGTGTACAAGGTAGGGCTCCCTCACCTTTGCCCAAGCTTCTCCATTAAACTCATCTATTTAAAGGTGGATAAGCAAGCTTAAAGATACCCCAAGGACCATCAAATCATCTCCCAATAGCTGAGGGTCAAGAAAACATGAGAAACATGATCAAAGCTCATTTTAGTTCACATAGACGCCAGCCTTTTAACTTTATCACAAGAACACAGCTTGGCACCTAGGGCACCAAGTCTTAGTGATATTAGGCATTTTTCCATACATTTTGGTCCCTATCTTAGTGCTATTGCATACATTTTCATGAGAACTCTCTGATTCTATTATGTTTTAGAATTAATTGGATGTAATTTAATTTTGGACTAATTGTGCTTTGATTTCGTAATTAGAGAGCAAAAGTGCTGACATGGACGAATTGATGATGTGGACGCCACCTAAGCACTATGTGGATACTGAATATTGCTGACTACATGTTTTCTGCCACCTGGGATGCTAATTGAAATAGTGGGACCTACTGGTTTGGAAACTGTATAATTTATGCAGTCTAAGTTTACCCAAAATATGCAACTTTCCTAAGTCAACTTTGGAACCAGAAAAAGTAACTTTTGCACCTCCATTTCCATGTATTGCTTTTGCCCAAGGTGCTGCACTTGCTGGCCAAAAACAAATGGAAAAGTGATAGTACCAGAAAGGCAATTTCGTCCTCATTCATTGGCAAAAAGATTAAGATATATGATATTTAATTTTTGGACAAAACATCTTCTTCTTCCTCCTCTCTTCTTCTGTAGTTTAGGGTTCTATATAGTTTTTCCTCTGTATTTTTCATTTCAGTCCTTATGGAAACCTAAAACCTTTTTTGTAATTAGTCTTTGGTGGAACTAGGAGATGTAGTTTGAATGCCTTTGAAAATATAAGTGTTTCTAGTCTAATCTATTTTAGTTTAATCCTTATTTTGCCTCTTGTTCCCATTTATATATATATTTTTTCTGACTAGAAAAGATGTATGGGTTTGATTTCTGATTTTATTGCTTTATTAGAGAGAAAACCTTGCTAGATTTGTATGTATTCAATTGCTATTCATGTTTAGTAAGTAGGATTAGATTAGGTTGCCAATATGCGATTGTGTGAAGGCAATATTCCTGTTAGGACTCAATGTGTTCAAGTTCTAGGAGATTTCGTAGAAAACTCAGTTAATGACTGTAATAATAGATGAAGTCAGAACTGATTTTAAGAAAAGGATAATGATGATTACCCTTCTAGGAAAACCAGAGATAGATTACATGTGTTCTGTGATATTTTTCTATTTGCTATCGAACCTGTTCTGCTACTGCGAGATTTAACTTTTGTTTGTATGTTTTTCTACTACTGTCACAAACCCCCCGTGTAGTTAATTATGTAATCAGTGTTAAGAACAATTTAGTTAGTGGTTAGAAGTGAGGCTCCTTGAGTGAATACGACCTGGGGATCACTATATTGCAAGATTGCCATGAATTTAATTATGGGCGATTCGACATCGTAGTGACATGAACCATAATTTTGGTGCTGTTGCTGGGGAGCCAATTCAATTTTGAGTTACCTAATTAGTTGTTCATTTGTGTCTTTATTTGGTTCTAAATTGATTGGCTAAAAGTGGTTTACAAGTTTTGAGCTTTTCTTGGTTACTATTTAATAGGCAAAAAACTGACTTTCTCTGATTGACCTCAAACTTGGTATACCACTATTTTTTGACATTTTAAGCAAGTTTTGACCCATTAATTGATCATCTTGGGTGGCCATTTTGCCAAATTCTATCGTTTAGGTCCTCTTTTATTTTTTAAATTTTTTTATGATTTTTCTATTTAATTGTGATTTTTGGTGTGATTTTTGTAGATCAAATTTTTAAGATTTATTTTTTCCATTTGTTCCTCCAACTTGTGAAGGATTTTTTTGAGATACTTCATTTTTAGGTGTTTTTCATCGGCTGGAGTTGTGTTTTTTTTTTGGTGTTTTTGTTGTTTTTGGAGATTTTAGTGTTTCTTATGTTTTCTTGGAAAATTTTCCCTTCCTAGTGTATGAGAAGGTCTTCACATCGACTTATCCACCTTTGATCCAGAAATTGATAGGACCTTCCATAGGCTAGTGAGAAGCAATAACATTAGGAGTAACATAGTGTCTAAACTTTTGTCTGAGTTTGTTGATCTTACTGTCAGTAGTGTGGAGTTGGAATTAAATTTTGAATCTAATATTGTGTTAGAGTCAACTACTTTTGAGTCAGTTGGGACAACTGGGATGGATAATTAAAATGCACAAGTGCCTCAAAATAGGAATGAACAATCCATCAAAGAGTTGATTGCACGTGATATGCATTTATCAACCATTGTCCATAAATTATCTTGAGGTGGATGCTAATTTTGAATTACAGTCTAGTTTAATCCATTTGTTGCCTAAGTTCCATGGTCTTGCAGTGAGGACCTGCATAAACACTTGAAAGAATTTCATGTTGTTTACTCCACCATGAGACCACATGGGGTGGGAGAAGAATAGATCAAGCTGATAGCATTCCCTTTCTCTTTGGATAGGGCAGCCAAGGATTGACTTTACTACTTGCCAACTACTGTAATAACAAGATGGGATGACTTGCGAAAGATATTCTTAGAGAAATTCTTTCTAGCCTCCAAAACAGCAGCAATTAGGAAAAATATAAGTGGGATTAGACAACTAAGTGGTGAGTCATTGCATGAATACTGGGAGAGATTTAAGAAGCTTTGTTCATACTGTCCAAACCACTAGATATCAAACTAGCTTCTCATTCAATATTTTTATGAGGGATTGATGCCTTTGGATAGGTACATAGTAGATGCAGCTTCTGGTGGGGCATTGGTAGATACGACTGATATCGGGCATTTTTATATGCTATTTAGTCCCTATCTTAGTCCTATTGCTATTTCAATGTTGCCAACTCTCCTATTATATCATATTTTGGATTTATTGGGTCTAAAATAATTATAGAATTAATATGTTTCAATTTTGTAATATTATCCCAATTAATTCTTGTGCTTAATTTTTAGATTTAAAGTAATTAGACAGTAGATGCTGACATGGATGAAATGATGACATGACAGCTGACTGTGCATTGTCTAGGCCTGACTGGACTAACTAGTGGGACCCACTATTTTGATTTCTTTTTCTGCATAGCAGCAGAACAGAACACAACAACCAAAAATAGCAGCAGAAAAGAGCATCAGGAAAAGGGTAAACAACAGAATTACTTTATGTAGAAAAGCAAATAGCAGACAAAATTAGCAAAGCAGCAGAAAAGTTGAAAAGGATAGCACAACGAGTCAAACCAGAAGCTGAAATTTGTCCATCTCCCTTCTAGCAGCATATATGCACCTTCAGACCACCATTTTCAGCTGTTGAAGAGTTGTCTTCTTCCACATTTCTATGTATTTCATTTTTCCTTTCCCCTCCTCTTTGTGTATTTTAGCCTCCATGGTTTTGTAATCAGTCCATGGAAAACTAAAGTTTGTAACTTGAATTTTTAGGACCTTAAATCAGATAAGTTTCTTGTTGCTTCTCTATTCATTTCTATTATGTTTTTCCTCTGGATTTTTGTTACTGCTTGCTGTGACATGAGCTAGTGCAATAAGTAGAATGGAAATGACTTGCTTAGGTGATTATCTAACTTGATTAGGTTAGGCCTAATTAGATTGCTTGTTGGTTAGGTTTAGCTTATATGTAATCTAGTTCTAGGAGGTCTCTTGGAAATTTTAGTTAAAAAACCTAATGATAGAGAACACTAGAATTAATTGGAGAACAAGAATGATGATAGTTGCAACTTTTGGGATTCTATGGCTGATTACATGTCTGCTTTTGTGTAATTTCGTTTTTGTATTTTGTCTCTATTCTGTGGCTGTGTGTTCTGTTATTGTTTTGTTATTGTTCTGTTATGTTATAGCTTAGGATTAATATTCTATTTTAGTCCTAAATTTACAAACCCCCCATGGTAATTAGGCTATAGTTAGTAGATAATTAGAGTATATTAGTGTAGATTAGTGTCTAGAACAATTAATAAGGCAATTTAGAAACTAGGCCCCAAGAGTGAAATGACCTGGGATGACCATCTATACTGCAAGTTGCCACGAATCTAATTCTGGGTGACTCGGCGGTCGTAGTGGCGCGAACTAGAATTTTGGCACCATTGCTAGGGAGCCAATTTGTTTCTTAATCACCTAATTAGTTGTTCATTTATGTCTTTGTTTGGTCCTAATTCGATTGGCTAAAGTGGTTTACAAGTTTTGAGTCATTTTCTTGAAAACTAGTCAAAGCTAGTCATTTTCTAACTAGCGAAAAACCTAACTATCTCCGATTGACCTCAAACTTGGTAGGCCACTAGTTTTCAACGTTTCGAGTTGAGTCGCAACCTCTACTTAGCTTTTCCTAGTACGTGGTGGCAATTTTTCCAAATTCTATCGTTTAGACCCTCTTTTCTATTTTTTTAATGTTTTTTTATTTTTTAATTAATTGTGATTTTTAGTGTGATTTTTGTAGATCAAATTTTTGAGTTCTGTTTTTTGTATTAGTCCCTCCAACTTGAGAAGGATTTTTCCAAGAAAAATCAAATTTTTTGAAATATTTCATTTTTTCGGCGATTTTCATCGGTTGGATCCTAGTGTGCCGATTTTGCCAATTTCAATGTTTTTGTTATTTTCTTGTGAATTTTGTCCTTCCTAGTGTACGAAAAGGCCTCTTAAATGGGCTTACCACCTTTTGATCCTAAAATTGATAGAACCTTCCATAGGCTATTGAGAAGCAATAGCATTAGGAGTAGTTTCCTTTGTGTTTTTCTTGTGTATTTCATCTTTCTAGTCTATATTAAGGTCAGTCAAGCTAAATTAGCAATTTTTGATCCAAAATTGGATAGACCCTTTTTATAGGCTAGTTAGAGTTGTTGTGTTAGGAGTAGTGTAGTTATTGTATTTGTTATAGTTTTCCTTCTTTTCAGTAGCATTGTTGTCTTTAGCATAGAATCAGACTTTAATTCTATTTTTGAGGTTGCTTCTAGTGAGTCAGATTAGGACCTTGACCATGGATATAGAATCCATATTGAGGGACCTAACCCTTAGGCAACAACAAGAGCCACCACCCTTTCCCCATCCACCTTCTCCATTTATGAGTGGCATAGATTCCTTCTCTGCATATAGGACTAACCCATATCTTTAATTCCAAGAAAGTACAGAGTCTTGAATAGGAGTCTTTCATGGCCATAGGGAATTTTAACAAGATCCTCAATAGTATGCACATTACCCCACCACTTACATTTCTGAATTTAAACATGCAAACCTAGGGTATGAGAGCTTATCCTATCCATTATAAGAGCATGAGATTCATACTCCTTGCCTTAGTGAATTACCTCTTCCAACCACCCCTAGAGAGCCAGAATCAAGCTTAGAAGATATGATTGAATAGTTGGCCACAAATAACCTGCTGTTTTAAGAGTAAACTGAGGTGAACTTACAAAGTTTAGAATCTCAATTAGGCTAACTAGCTTGCACTTTTAATGAGATGATCCATCAGGGGTTTGATAGTAGTCCACTTTCTCCACCCATGGCTGACCTAGGAGCCATGATAGTGCCATTTTTCTGATGAAAAGGCACTCAATTATATGGTCTAGCCTTCTAACCTAAATTAGAAGATTTAGATGGGCAAAATAGGGAGTCCTCTTCCTCAAGTAGCACAAGTGAGAAAAATGAGAGTGAGGAAGCTGATAAGGATGAGTTCCCTTTCCTTCATAGACCATTAACTTGTCCAAATAAGGCTACCCAATTTGAGGTTGTTGAACCTAAATTAGAAAAAGAAATAGAACCCTTAGGAGAAGAAGAGGTAGACATAAAAATGCTAGAGTTAGAGTTGCAAAATAAGGAGTTTGTGGGAGATCCAGATTTTAATTGTGATCGTCACACTTGCCATGCATGCACTGAGATAGAAAAAGCTTTGAAACTTGGAAATTCTAATGATTTTGTTGAATATGTATTGGATGCACTTGCCCTTGAATATGTACTTCAATCTGAATTAAATGCATTTGCATCTGAACTTGAATATGAATTGCATGCATCTGCACCTATATCTGAACATGCATTTGAACCTAAATATGCACTTACATCTGAATCTGAATTTGAAATTGTAATTGCACCTGCACCTAAATTTAAGGCTTTTGAATTTGAATGTGTAATTAATTCTGAATCTGAATGTGTAAATGCATCTGAAATTACATTTGAATATGATAGTGCATGTTCAATTGCATCTGAATATGACTCTAATTTCACCTCTGTTTGCATTGTAAATTCTGATTCTGCTCCTTGTGTTTTTAATTCTGTTTTAGATTTTTCTATTTTCGGTGATAGTTTTATTGTAGATGATAATTCTATTTTTGTTGACAGTTTTTTTTAGATAGTAATTCTTGTTTAGATGATAGATTTAATTGTTGTTTTTTAGGAGTAGGAGTAAAAGTAGCAATTTTAATTTTAATTATGTTTTAGAAAGTAGTTCTCTTTTTGTTTTAAATTGTGTTTTAGTTAGTCATTGTCTTTCTTCCTTTCCTTTTTATTCTTCTCTTGGTTTTTCTCACCCCTTTGTGGCAAGTGAAGCTTCTTCTATTTTTCTTTAGGTTGGTGATTTAAATTCAATTCTTTTCATCATCCAACCTACTGCTAAGAAAAACTTCTGGAAGAAGCCAGTGCCATGCAATTGGAAGACGTGAAAAGGCACGACACCACCGATAAGGTTGTTTCTTTTTCCCTTTTCTCTCTTTTATTTTCATGTCCTTTGACTTGTTGTACTTTGATGATCATACATGTTGATTTGCATTGAGGACAATTCAAAATTTAAGTATGGGGGGAGAATGAAATGGTCTTTGCTTTTAAATTTCATGCATTTTTTTAAAATTTTTCTATTCTGTTTTTGTGTTCTTGCTATGTTTCTAGCCTTTTCCTGCACTTTTTGGAGTAACTAGTTTGTGTTTTTAGTGCAGAAAATTTTAGATTGTTTTAGTTTAGTTTTTAGTGCTTTCTTTTTGGTTTTTGGAAGAAGAATTTTGTTGTGGAAGTATGCTTGCTGGAATAGTTTAGTTTTGAATTGGTTTAGCATGAATAAATTTTAATCTTGCTTTTCTAGAGTTCAAGCTTAAATGGCAATAAATTTGGTTTCAATCAATTTTTAGTAAAAGTCTTTAAACCGTGAGGATTTTGAGCCTTGAATGCAAAATGCTTTTCTTTTTTGTTGAGTGTTGCACTTATCATGATTTTCACTCTAGAACTTGTCTTGGATCTTAGTTGAGACTACATTTTACATGTGCATGCTTGGAGATGATTTAGGCATTTTTGTGCCTTGTTCCACTTCCCTTCTTCCATTCTCCACCACTTTTCTTCCCAAACCAGAATTTTTGCTTCCCAATTTGAGATGTAAAGAGCATTTAAATTCTTTTCGAGATTTGATGTGCTGAAATTTTTGTGAATTTTAGGATGTTTTGAAATGAATATTTCTCTCTACTCCCAAGCAAAAAAAAAGGCCATTCAAGAAATAGAAAAAAATATTTTGGCTAAAAGAAAATGTGTCAACATTGAAAAGAAGAAAAAAAAAGAAAAAAAAAGAAGAATAGAAAGAAAGAAATAGATGAGTAGATAGAACTTTTTATACCCAAAATTTATTTCAATCTCTTGTAATGTCATAGCTAATGCTCTTCATGTTCTAAAGTTATTTCCTTCATTTCCCCAAATTGTCTCCACACTTTATCCTTGTTTTTCTTTCACTTTCTTCAGTTGTTTTCCACCTTTGTTCTGTTTTTCTCTCTTCCATTCCATTGTTTTCCACCCAACATTACATTACATCCCTGTAAAGTCTTTTTGATTCAAGCATGCATGTGAATTTGATTAGTGGAGATTTTAGATACTTAACAAGCTTATGGTAGTGAATTTTGTGATAAGTTGAATTTTAAGTGATTTACCCTAGACACTTGAGAGAATAGAGAGTAAACACATCCCTTATGAGGAGGCTAATCACTTGAATTCACTTTTGTCAAATTAAATTGCCATGATGCTTGGAATTTTAGAAATTTAAGATTCATTTTCTTTAAGTGTTAAATCTTTTAAATTTTAATTATTTCATTCTTGCATGCTTTCCACACTTTTCCTTTGGTGTCATTTAGTGTTCTGAATATGATTTTGCCCAAGAGTGCATAAGGCTAAGTGTGGGGGATTTGATATCAGACATTTTTATATGCTATTTAGTCCTTATTTTAGTCTTTTTGCTATTTCAATGTTGCCAACTCTCCTATTATATCATATTTTGGATTTATTGGGTCTGGAATAATTATAGAATTAATATGTTTCAATTTCATAATTTTATCCCAATTAATTCTTGTGCTTAATTTTCAGATTTAAAGTAATTAGAGAGTAGATGCTGACATGGATGAAATGATGACATGGCAGCTGACTGTGCATTATTTAAAGCTAACTGGACTAACTAGTGGGACCTATTATTCTGATTTCTTTTTCTACACAGCAGCAGAACAGAACACAACAACCAAAAATAGCAGCAGAAAGGAGCATCAGGAAAAGGGTAAACAGTAGAATTGCTTTTGCAGAAAAGTAAACAGCAGACAAAATTAGTAAAGTAGCAAAAAAGATGAAAAGGATAGCACAATGAGTCAAACTAGAAGCTGAAATTCGTCCATCTCCCTTCTAGCAGCATATATGCACCTTTAGACCACAATTTTTAGCTGTTGAAGAGTTGTCTTCTTCCACATTTCTCTGTATTTCGTTTTTCCTTCCCCCCCTCTTTGTGTATTTTAGCCTCCATGGAAGGCTAAAGAGTTTTGTAATCAGTCCATGGAGAACTAAAGTTTGTAACTTGAATTTTTGGGAGCTTAAATCAGATAAGTTTCTTGTTGTTTCTCTATTTCATTTCTATTCTGTTTTTTCCTCTGGATTTTTGTTATTGCTTGCTGTGACATGAGCTAGTGTAACAAGTAGAATGGAAATGACTTGCTTAAGTGATTATCTAACTTGATTAGGTTAGGCTTAATCAAATTGCATGTTGGTTAGGTTTAGCTTATGTGTAATCTAGTTCTAGGAGGTCTCTTGAAAATTTTAGTTAGAAAACCTAATGATAGAGAACACTAGAATTAATAGGAGAACAAGAATGATGATAGCTGTAACTTTAAGGATTCTATGGCTGATTACATGTCTGCATTTGTGTAATTTCATTTTAGTATTCTGTCTCCGTTCTGTGGCTGTGTGTTCTGTTATTGTTTTGTTTTGTTATAGCTTAGGATTAATATTCTGTTTTAGTCCGTAATTTACAAACCCCCCGTGGTAATTAGGCTATAGTTAGTAGATAATTAGAGTAGATTAGCATAGATTAGTGTCTAGAACAATTAATTAGGCAATTTAGAAAGTAGGCTCCAAGAGTGAAATGACCTGGGACGACCATCAATACTGTAAGTTGCCATGAATCTAATTCTGGGTGACTCAGTGGTCGTAGTGGCGCGAACCAAAGACCTTAGCTACAACAAATGAATTGTTGGCCAAGATGGCCCAGAAACACAATAATTTGGCACTAGATTGAATGATCCAATAGTTAGTGTAAATGAAGTGAGGACACCTCCCATGGAGCAACAAAGGATAGAAAATAAATTAGAAGAGTTAACTTCAATGGTGAGGCAATTAGCACTGAATCAGAGATCACAACCACCAGCCCTCCCTCCTTCAATTTGTGGCATTTGCACCTTGGCCACTTATAGCACAAACCAGTGCCCTCAATTGTAAGATAACAGTGAGTCTTGTGCTAGAATCTTTCCTGGCCCCTAACAACCACATCGTCCCATTAGTCCAAGTATAACCCCTTTTCTTCCATATACAATCCTGAATATAGAGATCATCTAAATATAAGATATGGGAGTAGTTCAAACCAACCTTTTCAGAATAGGTATAGTGTTCCTAGCCCAAGCAATACCCTTCCTCCTCCACCTCATGCAAAACTAGAACCTAGCTTAGAGAATTTAGTTAAGCAATTGGCCTCCAGCACCATCTAATTCCAGTAAAGAACTGAGTCTAGCATTCAAGATTTAGAGACTCCAGTAGGCCAATTAGCTTGCTCCATTAATGAGCTCAAGAGCCAAGGTTCTGATAGTCTCCATTCTCAACCTGTGGTCAACCTTAGAGCAAATATGAATGCCATTTCTTTAAGAAGTGGCAAAGAGGAAGTAGGTCTAGCCCCTTCCCCTCCCATTGAGGTAGAAAAATTACATAGGCAAAGAGAGAGTCCATCATCCTCAAGTAATTCAAAACAAAAAGATAAGGATGATGAAGAAATCCCTAGTAGACCACTACCCTTCTCTAGGTGGTTGACAGTCTAGAGTCTTAGAGCTTGATGCAGAGAAAGAAATTATAGAGACTTTTAGGAAGGTTGAGATCAATATCCCATTGTTGGAAGCTGCCAAGCAAATCCCTAAGTATGCCAAGTTTTTGAAAGAATTATGTACAAACAAGAGGCATCTTAAGGGAAATGCAAAAGTCAATTTAGGCCAAAGTGTATCGGCTCTCATTCACCCACCATTAGTATCTAAGTGCAAAGATCTGGGCACTTTTACCATTCCTTGTACCATTGGGAATAAGGAGTTCCCCAATGCCTTGCTAGACTTAGGTGCCTCAATCAATGTCATGCCTAAGACAATGTACCAATATTTGCAAATAGGGACCCTTTCTCTTACAGGAGTGGTAGTGTAATTAGCAAATGGAATCACAACTTATCCATCTAGAGTACTAGAGGATGTTTTAGTTAGGGTCAAAGATTTTATCTTCCTTGCAGATTTTTATGTGCTTGAAAATTTTAGTACTTATGGACATGCACCATTAATTCATGGCAGACCATTCTTGAAAACATCAAATGCCATTATCAATGTGCATGATAGTACTCTTTCCATGGAGTTTGCTAGAAATAAAATTCATTTTAATGTTTTAGAGCAATCCATGGTCCTCCTCCTTTTCTTCTACTGTGCATTCTGTGAGCTTTATTGACACATTGGTATATGATGATGATTGTGCTGACTCAAAATGTGATATAGTCTTTGATTTTTCTAATTATGTAGATGAATTTTCATATGATTATGATTCTGATTTGTGCCAAGCATGTTTGGAAATTGAAAATGTTTTGAATCTTGGCAAATTTGAATTTTCAAATTCTGAGTTGCGTAAACTAGATTTGGATTCTGTTTCTATTGTAGAATTTGTTATTCCTAATTTTGGTTGTAATTCAGATTCAGATTCCTTTTCTACGTGTCTTTTTGATTTTATTTTTGATTATGCTCTGACTTTGATTCACTTTCTGTTTCTATTTTTAATTTAGATCTTGGTTTAGATGATAGTTTTATTTTAGAAGGTGTAGGAAGTAGTTCTGATTTGGATAGTAGCTCTAGTTTAATTTTAATTCTATTTTAGAAAGTAGCTCTCTCTTTGTCTTAGATTCTAGTTTAGATAGTAGTTCTTCTTCTTTTCCTTTTCCTTTTTCTTTCCCTTTTTTGCTTTGATCCCTTCGTGGCAAGCAGAGCTTTTTCTTTCTTTGAGTAGGTTGGCTTTGAACAAGTAACTATTTCTACCATGCAGCCACTTGCTCTCAATCAAAGCTTTTGGAAGAAGGCAGTGCCATGCAATTGGAGGAAGCGAAAGTGATGTGCCTCACACAACATTTGGCTATTTCTATTCCTTTCTCTTTTACTTTTGATTGTCCTCTGTTTTTATTGGAAAATATGTGCTGTGCATTGAGGACAATACAAATTTTAAGTGTGGGGGGATAATGAATAGTTCTGGAACGTTCATGGTTTCAAAAACAAAAAAAATTGTGTTCTTTTTTTTTGGTATGGTTTTTGTATGCTTTTGTCATTTTTCTAGCCTTTTTTCTGCATTTTTTTTAAAGCTTTTGGCTTGTGTTTTGGTCCAGAATTTTTAGTATGCATTTAGATTAGTTTTTAGTGCTATCTTTTTGTGTTTCGGGAGAAGTTTTGTTGTGGAAATATACTTGCTGGAATAGTTTAGGTTTGAATTGTTTAAGCATGACAAGAATTTAATCTTTCTTTTCTAAAGTTCAAGTAGAATGGCATTAAATTTGGTTTCAATGAGTTTTAGTAATAGTCTTTTACCCATGAGGATTTTGAGCCTCAATTGCAAAATGCTATTCTTTCTTATTGCATGTGATCACTTATCATGAATTTTCACTCTAGAATATGTCTTGAATCTTGTTGAGACTACATTTTACATGTGCATGCTTGGAGACGATTTAGGCATTCATTTGTGAACCATTTTTAGCCGAATAGCCATCCCATGTGTTGTTTCCATTGCATGCCATTTTGTTCTTTGTTTCAACTTTCCTTGCATTTTCCACCACTTTTCTTCCCAAACCAGAATTTTTGCTTCCCAATTTGAGGTGTGAAAAGATTTAAATTCTTTTAGAGATTTGATGTGCTAAAATAGTTTAAGTTTGAATTGTTTAAGCATGATTAGAATTTAATCTTGCTTTTCTAAAGTTCAAGTTGAATGGCAATAAATTTGGTTTCAATGAGTGTTAGTAATAGTCTTTTAACCGTGAAGATTTTAAGCCTTAATTGAAAAATGCTATTCTTTCTTGTTGTGTGTGATAACTTATCATGAATCTTCACTCTAGAACATGTCTTGAATCTTGTTGAGACTACATTTTATATGTGCACGCTTGGAGATGATTTAGGCATTCTGTTGTGAACCATTTTTAGCTGAATAGACATCCCATGTGTTGTTTCCATTGTATGCCATTTTGTGCCTTGTTTCCACTTTTCTTCTTGCATTTTCCATCACTTTTCTTCCCAAACCATAATTTTTGCTTCCCAATTTGAGATGTGAAGAGATTTGATGTGCTAAAAATTTTTGTGAATTTTGGCATATTTTGAAATGAATATTTTTTTCTACTCCCAAGCAAAAGAAAAGAAAAGAAAAAAAAAGGCCATTTAAATAAAAAAAAATTATGGTGGAAAAAGAAAATGCGTCGAGGTTGAAAGAAAGAAAAAGAAAAAAACAAAAGAGAAAAAAGTAAACAGAAAGAAAAAAAAAGAGAAGAGTAGAAAAAACTTTTTACTCTCAAAATTCGTTTTTATTCAATCTCTTGCATTGTTATGGTTAATGCTCTTTCATGTTCTTAAGTTGTTCCCTTTCATTTTCCCAAATTGTTTCTACATTTATTCTTGTTTTTCTTCCTTTCTCGAGTTGTTTTCCACCTTTATTTTTTTTCCTTCTTTAAGCATGCATGTGAATATGAGTAGTAGAGATTTTTGATACTTGACAAGCTTATAGTAGTAATTTTATGATAGGTTGAATTTTGAGTGAATTACCCTCAAACACTTGAGAGAATAGAGTGTGTACACATCCTTTATGAGGAAGCTAATTACTTTAATACATTCTTATCAAATTAAATTGCCATGATGCTTGAATTTTAGAAATTTAAGATTGAATTTCTCTCAGTGCTAAATCTTTTCAAATATGGATTATTCCTTTCATGCATGTTTTTCACACTTGCTTTTGATGTTATGAATATGTTCTAAATTAGATTTTGCCTAGGAGTGCAAAAGGCTATGTATGGGGAATTTGATATCGGGCATTTTTACGTACATGTTGGTCCCCATCTTAGTCCTATTGCATACATTTTCGTGAGAACTCTCTAATTGTATTATGTTTTAGAATTAAGTGGATGTAATTTAATTTTGGACTAATTGTGCTTTGATTTTGTAATTAGAGAGCAAAAGTGCTGACATGGATGAATTGATGATGTGGACACCACCTAAGCACTATGTGGATGCTGAATATTGCTGACTAGGCATTTTCTGCCACCTAGGATGCTAACTGAAATAGTAGGACCCACTGGTTTGGAAAGTGTAGAACTTATGCAGTCTAGGTTTACCCAAAATATGCAACTTTCCTAAGTCAACTTTGGAACTAGAAAAAGTAACTTCTGCACCACCATTTCCATGGTTTGCTTCTGCCTAAGGTGCTGCACTTGCTGGCAAAAGACAGATGGAAATTGACGAAACTAGAAAGGCAATTTTGTCCTCATTCCTTGACAAAAAGATTAAGATATATGATATTTCATTTTTGGACAGAACAACTTCTTCTTCCTCCTTTCTTCTTCTGTAGTTTAGGGTTCTTTGTAGTTTCTCCTCTATATTTTTTGTTTAAGTCCTTATGGAAGACTAAAACCCTTTTTGTAATTAGTCTTTGGTGGAACTAGGAGATGTAGTCTAAATGCCTTTGAACAGATAAGTGTTTCTGGTATAATCTATTCAGTTTAATCCTTATTTCTATATATTTTTTTCTAATTAGAAAAGATGTATGGGTTTGATTTCTGATTTTATTGCTTTATTAGAGAGAAAACCTTGCTAGACTTATATGTATGCGATTGCTATGCATGTTTAGTAAGTAGAATAGATTGGGTTGCCAATATGAGATTGTGTGAGGGCAAGATTCTGGTTAAGACTCAGTGTGTTCAAGTTCTAGGAGATTTCCTAGAAAACTTAGTTAATGACTGGAATAATAGATGAAGTCAGAACTGATTTTAAGAAAAGGATAATGATGATTACACTTCTAAGAAAACTAGAGATTGATTACATGTGTTTTGTGATATTTTTCTGTTTGTTGTCGAACTTGTTCTGCTGCTGCAAGATTTAACTTTTGTTTGTATGCTTTTCTGATACTGTCACAACCCCCTTGTGTAGTTAATTTGTGTAATCAGTGTTAAGAACAATTAGTTAGTGGTTAGAAGTGAGGCTCCTTGAGTGAATATGACCCGAGGATCACTATATTGCAAGGTTAGCACGAATTTAATTCTGGGCCATTTGGCATCATAGTAGCATGTACCACTCAGAATTATGACTTTTAGCCTGAATTTCATTTGGATTCAAATAAAAAATCATCATTTCTTCCCAAATCCCATCATGGGTTTTTTACTACTAGTGTTCTATGATCAAAATGACACAAAAACCTCAAGCTAAAACCAAGGATTGGAACGTAAATCATCAATTTCAACTTTGGAACCCTAACTTTGTTCTTATCACCTCTACCTCTTGAAATCTCTACTTAGCTAGGCTACACTCATGAATTTGTGGTCCAAAAATAATCAATGATCAACTTAGAGAGCTTCTAAAGTGTTAATCAAGCTTTAATCTTTAGAAATAAAATCAATTCTTACCATAAACACTACAAATTCAAAAATGCCTCCAGAAGAAGTGGGGAAGGGAAGTACGTACCTTGACTCTTCTTTTTCGATGGGTGGATTCTGCCGAAGGTCCGCCCTTTCCCCTGAACCTTATAATCTCACAAAAACCTTTGCTGGAAGAGGAGAAAAGGTTCAGGGGCATTAGGTAGAGAGAGATGTCAGGAGGGAGAAGGAAAAAAAATGAACGGAGAAGAAAAGGGTGTGAGATTATAAAATATAATGTGGGCCCACTTATTCTCTCTTCACTTTAGTCCTTCCTTGAAAATAAAAATAGATAGTATTTTATAAGGTTATAGAATAACTTGGTTATTACTGAGGCACCTAGATACATCCCATGAAATACTCATTATCCCATCCTTGTACAAATAATTTCCATAATATCCTTATTATCTCATTTTGGTCCTTCATGGTGTCCCGAGTTTAACTTTAGCCTTAAACTGGCAACTTCAAGGTATCAAACTTAATATTTCATCTTCATGTCATCCATTCTTCCTTATTATTACTACTTTTTTTTCATAGTCATTACTTATGTCTTCTTCCTCATGTAGTTCCTACTTAATCTTAGACATGTCTTAATCGTTATAAAACTTTAGAATTCCTCATTCATCTGGTCATAGCTCTTTAATTCGTGGAAGAATTTTCATTCTCTTAAAATTACATTCCTTTAACCTTACTGTAATACTAGGGGTATGACATTTATTTGGCTAGGAAAGCTTAGAAATTCTAGGTCTTCTCCATCTAGTACTGGCTGTCACTATTGTAACCACTACCTGTCAGAACCTTATGGAAATAGAATAGCCCAATACTGCCATTAATTTTAATTTCTTCGCTACTAGAAGTATGATGAAACTCGGTATAAATCTCAATAGTGCAATATTTCTTTATTGAATTTTCTATACAAGAACACTAATAACCTTCTCTTACCTCCTTAACCTCATAACAATAAAAGAACACAAAGAACTCAAGTGCTAGCTTTCGAGAGGCTAGCTCTCTCCCCAAAAACAATTCAACAATTACCTAACCTTTGCTTTTGCTTTACTTCTACCTATTTATACTACCTAACTAACTGCCAGCTCATCATCTCTTAGTTAAGCAAGTCAGTTATCATCTTAAGCAAGTCAGTTGTCATCAACTTCTTTGTTATAGCATTTACACCTTTCTTCTCTCTTGAATATACTTTACGAGCATTCTTAGAGTTCTTCCTACTTCTTTCTCTTTATTTTTATTCTCTTCACTCTTATCATTCTTCCTTTTGTAATGCTTCGAGGGCTCATCTCCCCCCAAAAAAGCTTCACCTTATCCTTGTCCTCAAGGTGAAAATGGGGAAATTACAAGACTGAATATTGCTCCCATGTGTTGTCATGCTCTTGCACTTCAATAGTAAGACTTATAACTTGGGTCACCTCTTCATGGGCTGTAATCAACTCCATCTCATCAGTTAACACAGTGGATAATAGTTGTACGTGTTTTGAAGGCTTTCACCTTCCTTGAGTTGACAAATATGAAACTTAGAATAAATCTTAGTAACCTTTGCTATCCTTTCCAAGTCTATAAGGTTTTAACTTCAAATAGACCATATCCCCATTAGAAAAACTAATATCTCTCTTTGACTTATCAGCATATCCAAAGATGCCTGAGCCATCTCCAAGTGTCACTTCAACTCATCTATAAGAGCATCACTTTTTTAACTATTTGATTTACCTCTTTGATAGGGGACTGCGCATCTTCCACCTTGAAGAGAGTTGAAGATTTACTACCATACAATGCCTTGAAAAGAGACATACCAATGGCTTTGTTAAAAGTGGTGTTAAACCAACATTCAGTCTATGAAAGAACTCCACCCATTTCTTTGGTTGATCACTAGTGAAACTCCTCAAGTACATCCCAAGACTTTGATTCACCACCTTTATTTGTCTATTTGCTTTTGGATGATATGATGAACTGTAGCTAAATTTGGTCTCCGATAGCTTGAAAAGCTCTTGCTAAAATGTACTCATGAAAACTTTATCCCTATTGAACATAATGGATTTTGGACATCCATGTAATCTAATCACTTCCTTGGTGAAGATAGCAGCCACATCCTTTACTGTATAAGGATGTGAAAGTGGTATAAAATGTGTATATTTAGTCAAATGGTTCACCACCATAAACATAGTGTCTCACTGATTAGATTTTGGCAATCTGGTGATAAAATCCATGCTAATATCTTCCCAAATTTGCTGTGGAATCGGTAAGGACTATAACAAACCCATAAGACTCATAGCTTCGTATTTATTGTTTTGACAAACTCTACACTTTTCCACAAACTCTTATACATCTCTTGTCATCCCTTCCCAACAAATGAAGATAGATAACCTTTTATAGGTTCTCAAATAGCGAATGGCCTCTACTAGGCATTAAGTGAAACTTTGCCAATAGTAATGGAATTCTAGAGGAAGTCTTAAGCAATATTAATCTCTCTTAGAACAGTAAACGCCCCCTTCTAATTCAATACCCTGCTAGTGCATTATGAGTAGTGATAATTTACTGCTTAATATGGGACATTTTCTTATCTTTATCAATCTCTTCCTCCCATTTTGTAATATCTTCCAATTATATCACAAATATAGTTTTAAACTCCATACATTTTCCTTTCTTGATAGTGCGTCAGCCACCTTGTTCTCTTTCCTAAGTTTATATGTATTTCAAAGTCATACCCTATAAGTTTGGAAACCCACTTCTATTGGTTTGCATCTATTTGCCGCTATTCCAAGGTAATTAAGCCATAAAAGTGACTTCTATTTTTATTAGCCCAATCGTGAGCATTTCGTTTACCAATTTCTCTAATTCCTCCTTTTGCGAATACGGGTATCTATAAGGCATTTGGTGGTTACTGCTCGAGTTTGATCGTGATGGCATGGCCCTTGGTTTAGTTAGGTGGTAAATCAGTGGCAACTTTACAAACCTTAGGAAAGCATTCAACACTTACTGCACCTCATCCACTTTGTCCCTCTTCACTATCCTTAATGTCATCTCTCCAAATTCTATAAAAAAATTGCTCTCCTTTCTTGAAAGTCCTCATCCACTATTTTTAAGAAACCAATGTCTTAGATAATGTTAGATCTCTTTTGATAAACCATTCCTTTTCACTTCCCTTGATCTTCAACATTAGTTGGCCCCAATTCATCTTACTTCTACCAAATTCTTCAGCCACTTTATGCCTAAATCCCAAATCAATTAAGTAGAAGGGCAATGAGATTTTCGTCTCTTGAAGCTCTCATATATGGGTTATATTTTCCCCTTCACCTTATATCTGTCTGCTAGCGATACTTTGAAAGTTGTCAATTTTTTGTGGTTTCTAACTTCAGTTCCTCCACAATTAGAATTATCACTTATTTTCCTTTTAGCTTTTCAACCACCTTCATTGTGCCATTGTCTAAAAGTCCAACAGTCAAAGCCATGGATAATTCCATCGCCATTTTTGGTTCACCATTGTTCTCTTCCCCTACAAATTCTTTGTACTAGCTTGATATTGGGCATTTTTATATACAATTTAGTCCTTATCTTAGTCCTTTTTTCATCTTAAAAATTGTGAACTCTCTAATTTTACTATGTTTTGGATTTATTGGGTGTAAATTAAGTGTTGAATTAATATGCTTCAATTTCATAATTTTATCCCAATTAATTCTTGTGCCTTAATTTTCAGATAAATTATTGGAGAGAAAATTGATAACATGGACATTTTGCTTACATGGATGCCACCTAAGCACTGACTGGGCATTGACTAGTTGACTAGGGCTGACTAGGCTGATTGGACTGATATGTGGGCCCCATATTTTTGCATAAACCAGAAAGCATGCTTTCTACACTGTCCAACAGAACAGCAAGAAGAAAGAGTAGCAGAAAAGGGCAAACAACAGAATTACTTTCTACAGAAGACAAAAGCAGAAAGGGACAGCATAATGGGTTGATCAGAAGGCAAATTTCATCCACCTTTCTCTTAGAAGCTTAAAGACACACCATAACTCCTTTTCACATGTGTAGAAGAACATCTTCTTCCACTCTTCTGTATTTCATTTTTCTTCTTCCCCATTTTTGTGTATTTTGGCTTCCATGCAAGGCTATTCTTGTAATCAGTCCATGGAAGAAAAGAGTTTGTAACATGAATTCTTGGTGCTTAATTAGTAAGTTTCTCTTTTTGTTTCTTCTATTCCATTTATGTTCTTGGTTATTATCTCTGTTTCTGTGCTTCTATTAATCTGGTTAGGTTTATATGTGCAATTTGAGATGGTTCTTGTTATTACTGTTTGGTTTAGCAAGTAGACTAGAATAGCTTGATTAGATGATTATCTAACTTAATTAGGTTGGGCTTAATCAGATTACATGTGGTTAGGTTTAATTTATATGTAATCTAGTTCAAGGAAGTCTTTTGGAAATATTAGTTAGAAACCTAATGATAGAGAACACTAGAATTAATTTGAAGACAAGAATGATTATAGTTGCAACTCTAGGAATTCCATCACTGATTGCATCTTTGTGTTCTATTCAATTTCATTTCTGTCAGTGTTTCTGTTATATTCTGTTCTATTTAGCTGTTGTTAGTTCTATTTTATAATCACCCCCTGTGATAGTTAATCAGTAAATAATTAGGGTAATTAAGTAGGTTAGTGTAGTCTTCCTACTATACTGCAAGTTGCCATGAATTCAATTTTAGGCGACTCGACGATTGTAGTGGCTCCAACTATAGCTCTTATTTTCTTTTCCTGGCAGCATAATCATGACTTGGAGCTACTTATGGTTTGGACTAAATTTCTCATCACATTTGAAATATAGTCCCTTGTCTTTCTTCCTTGCCATTTTTGCATTAGACATCTTCAAAGAGAATCCACTCTTGTTGGAAGTGTTCTCCTTACTTTCAGTTGCAGTGGAGTTATTTCCTGTAGTAGTGTATAGTTTTGGTCTCTATACCTCCCTTGATTTCTGTATTCTTGACTACACTATAGTTGTTAGACTTATTGGAAGTTGTTGCTCTTAATAGCCTAGTCCATTCGGGCTTGGAACCATTCCAACTAGTGACCACCACAGTCTTCAGGTGCTTAACTAAAAAGTCCTCTCTATTCTTCTGGTCTCTACCTTCTTTGCTAAACTCATGAGCTCATCTAAAGAACTAGTGGATAATAATTTGAGCTCAGCCTTTATCTCATCCTTCAATCCATGTATAGAAGCCCCGTCAACATCTTATTAGAGGCCTATGCAATAGTACAGATAGAGCTTGAAATTTTTGTTTGTATTCTTCCACATTCTCTTCTTGCCTTAGAGACATAAGCATTTTGGTGGAACCTCAATATCAAAGCCTTCATAAACTCTAACCAAATATTGACTGGTTTTTTATTTTTCAACCATTAAACCCAATTCAGTGCTTTCCCTTCTAAACAAATAACTATTGCTTCCACTTTTCTTCCTCTTATTCGATTCACAGTGAAATACCTCTCTACTCGAAATGTCCACCCCAATGCATCCTCTCCAATGAACAAAGGCAGCTCTAGTTTGCGCACATGAACATCTTTGCAAACATTGGCATTCACTTGTTGGCCTCCCTAATTGCTGTCGACCATGCTATCGCTATCATTATGCAATGTCAACAAGCTACCCCTTATAGCTTGCACGACTTTCGACCTCTCTATAGCTCTTCGCATGTCCAAGATTACATCTTTCCTGGAGTTGAACTTGCTTGTGAAATTCGCTTTGTCTTTCTCCATAGCAACGAATCTCGATTCAAATGCCTCCATTCATGACTCCATTCTTATGCTTACCATGCCCAGATTTGAACGTTCTAATGCCACTAATGATGGAACCTGATATTAATTTGAATAGTGCAATATTTCTTTATTAATTTCTTTGTAGTGGAGGAGTTGAATGCTCTAAAGAAAAATGGTACTTGGGTTCTTACCTAGAGACCTCCATGAAAGCAACTTGTGGGTTGTAAATAGGTATTCACAGTTAAACATAAAGTTGATGGAAGCATCGATACAAGGCAAGGCTTGTAGCAAAATGCTTTACTCAAAGGGAGATCTTGAAGAAGTTTTTCTGGATATACCTCTTAGTTTGAGAAATTCTAGAAATTCCATCTTGTCTGCAAACTTTAGAAATCCTTATTACTTACCCCGAGATTGGTTTGAAAGGTTCACAAAAGCTATAAAGGAGTTAGGATATGCACAATGCCAAATATGTCATACTTTGTTTATTAAGAAATTTGAAGGTAGAAAGATCATAGCTCTGATTGTTTATGTGGATGATATAATAGTCATAGGGAACTGTTAGACAAAAAGTAACTCATTTAAAGAAATTTCTCTAAGAAAAGAATTTGGGATTAAGGATCTTGTTCCTTTAAAATACTTTCTTGGGATGAAAGTAGCTCGATCTAGTAAGGGTATATTGGTTTCTCAAAGGAAATACACTTTGGATCTCTCAAAGGAGATTGGCATGCTAGGATGTAAACCTGCAGACACTCCAATGGACCCATTCAAAAAAGTAGGGTCCAAAGAGAATTCTCCTATTGTTGATAAAAGAAGGTATCAAAGGCTAGTTGGAAATCTAATATATCTCTTTCATACAAGGCTAGGTATCATTTTTGCAGTTAATGTGGCTAGTCAATTCATGAATAATCCTACTTAGGAACACCTTAAAGCTGTGAACAGAATTCTAAGGTATTTAACGATGACATCAGGGAAAGGTCCATTTTTCAAGAAGGGAACAAGTAGAAGTGTTGAGGTTTTCATTGATGTAAATTTTGCAGGATCCCCAATAGAAGATTGGCCTCAGGATATTGCACCTATGTATGGAGCAATCACTTGGAGAAGTAAAAAGCAATCAATGTTTCAAGAAGTAGTGCTGAAGTAGAATTTTGTAGGAATATGGCTAAAAAGAGTATTGGTAGAGCTTCAACATCCAATCACCACTTCCATGAAACTTCGATGTGACATCCAAGCTGCCATTTAAATTGCAAAGAATTTGATTCACCATTACAGAACCAAACATGTTGAAATTGGTCACCATTTCATTAAAGTGAAGTTGGAACAAGGTGTCCTTGAAATAATATACACTCCCATTTTCCAACAAACAGTCACAAAGGCTATTTTTAGAACTCAGTTTGACAATCTCTTGTCCAAGCTGGGTATGATAGATATTTACTTCCTAACTTAAAGGGGAGTGTGGGATTATGTTATTATTCTATCATTATGATAGATTTTATCATTTTAGCCTCTTTATTATATGTAATATTAGATTTTGATTTGTATCCTAGAATTAAATAGGATTGCTTGATTTGTATTAAGTAGAATTGATTTTGTATACTTAGGATTACATGGGATTCTTTTTCCTTAATTTCTCTAGCAAGGCATATACCTTAGGCTTCCTCTTGTAAATCTCAGAGTTTTGTGAATAATATTATCTGGGTTTAAATTCCACTAAGAATGCAAGTGCTAGCTTTTGAGAGGCTAACTCTCTCCCTCAAAACTATTCAACAATTGCCTAACCTTTACTTCTACTTACTTCTAGCTTATCATCTATTAGTTAAGCAAGTAAGTTGTCATCAACTTCTTCTATTACAGCAGTTGCACCCTTCTTTCTTGAATATACTTTAAGAGCATTCTCAGACTCCTTCCCGGCCACTTTTTCCTTATTTTTATTCTCTTTATTTTTTATCATTCCTCTTTTTGTAATGCTTCAGGGGCTCATCAAAGTACTACACTTTTTTCCTTTGCACTAAATATTCATGATTTTCAAGGTTTTGTTTTATTAAAAAGAAGAGAGAAAATTGTTGGGTAACCTTTTTTTGGCATTTGTTTTTTGGTCTTTTTTCTCCTTTACTTTTTTAATAGGATAGAGTACAAGAGGTAAAAGAGATATGGAATTATGCTACATTTCTAGACTTTTTCTTTTCACTTTTTTACCCCCACTTTTGAGTACATATGTCCCATTTAAATTTCTCAACAAGCATGAAAATGAAACAAATATGAAAACAAAAGAGAAATTTAAGGTGGAACATCAAATGAAACAAGTATTCTATAAATTGAAATATTGATTGAGCAAACATCCGGGTGCTTCGTTGTTCAAGCTAGTCAGTCTCAACTGCAAAGTGTTGTTTCAGAGGAAGCATGCCTCAACCTCCATTTGTGTCTCAAGTTATTGTTCACCGTAGGGTTTGGGTTAGAGATGATGGGTTGGATCTTTATTTTGGGTTAGGTTTGGGTGGAGTTTGAAATATAACTTAATTGCCACCAAGTCATTTTTTTGCTGATGGGGGAAGTAATGTTGCTTAGTCTGCATGAATTGTTAATCAACAAAAATTTAATGAAGGGACCTTTTTTTATGAATTTAGAAGTTCGGCATTTATTTGTTGTATTTTGAAGGTCAGGGATAAAATGCACATGATGCAAAGTTTAGGGGGGTAAAGTGCATTTTCCCTTGATTTTATAATTAACCAGCGTTTTGATACTTGTCCAAGTTGTTTTAAAAGAAGTACACATTGAGGTTCCATTTTTATAACCTCTTGACTGTTCCCAACTCTTGCATGAAATTATAGGTTTTTTCTAAGCTATGGATTTGAATATATTGATCCTAAAGGAATTAGGCAGAAGCTAATATATAAGAAGTCATTAAATATTGATAGTGTTATTGTGGATTGTTATGGGGCATTGTTGAAGTCTGCAGTCCACTGAAATATGTGTGGTCTGGCTATAGGGAACTTTTTAATGTTATTAGAGAAATCAAGTTGAAGTTTCAGGTATATATTTTAATTGCTTTTACACATACATTCTTATCCTCCAAAAGACATGCATTTGTTTTTATATTAATAGTTACTCAAGTTTTTGTGCATGTGTGTGTCTCCGTTGTTGTCTATGGTTATGGTCAAAGGACTAATCCATTTCTTTGGAACAACAAATGTGCATTTTCTAATCTTGACTTCTATTGCAAATCTTGCTTATTAAATGCTTAGAACTATTGTAAAAAATAATGGACATAAACAACAAGGAACAAAAACTTGTTATGAGACGATTTCATTATTTATGATAATTGTTATAATTTATGATGTTTCTATAATTTGGGATTTAGAGTTTGTAACTATAGGGATTATTTGGATTCAGACTTCATTGGTCTTGGATATCTTACCCTTGTAGAATTAGTATTTAGTTTCTTATATGGAATAGGATTTATTAAGTTTAGGTTGCTTGTCCTAGTTGAAGTAAGCTTGTTTGAGTCACCTATATAAGGCATATTATCTATCTTGGATTTTAGTTTTGCTATTCATTTTGAAGAATAAAAACTTACAAAATTTTGGAAATTATGCCTTTGGTTCTAGTTCACAAAGTGGGAACTTGAGAGTGTAAGAAAGTATTGAGAATAATCTTGAGTATTTTATTCAATTATGTGAAGGTATTTAAATACAAAGGAATCCTATACTAGGAAAGAAAATAATTACAAATAGATGTTAATCATGCCCAGCTTGTTACAAAGATAATCAACCCTAATTCCATTCAGAGCCTTTGTGAAAATGTCTCTCAATTGTTCTCCAGTTTTCGCATAGCCCGTACAAATCAAACCTTCCTGAATCTTTTCATGAATAAAGTAACAATCAATCTCAATATGTTTAGTTCATTCACGAAAGATTGGATTAGATGCAATATGAAGTGTAGCTTGGTTGTCACACCATAACTTAGCTGGCACTGAGATCTCAAAACCCACTTCTTTGAGAAGCTGATATATCCACATTATTTCACATACATATTTGGCCATAGCCCTGTATTTAGACTAAGCACTTAATCGAGAAACTACATTATATTTCTTGCTCTTCCACGAGACCAAATTGCTGCCAATAAAAACACAATATCCTAAAGTTGATATTCGATCCTCCTTAGAACCTGCCTAATCAGAATCTGAAAAACATTAAATCCTAGTGTGGCCATGTCACGACCCAATTTTGGGCACATGACAGGAACGTTGACATAAATCTTGTGTCACTATAAGCCTAATTGACATCTCAATTTCTACCCCTTTTTTGTTTATTTATGAATATTTATAACAAAATAAATAAAAATAATTCTTATAATTAACAAGTCTAAATATAACACATTATTCAAATAAAATAATCAATTCACCCAGACCCCTTAGATGTCATAGTTGATCACAGAGCTTCCTAATGCTTAATAAAATAAATACAAACATCTTAGGACTCACGCAACAATGGGATAGTCCAACGGTGACTCTAGCTTTTTGTAGATACTCCTCATCTACTACCTAATCTAAAAAAATTAAATCAACGAGTGTGAGATAAATATCTCAGTAAGCGAGTCAATCCTTGCCCTAATAAAACTCACTATGCAAAAGTAATAAAATAAAAGTATAGGCATAAATCATAAATCACAAGGAAAGATACACATCAAAGAGTTTGCAAATCAATCAAACAATTAAGACCAACGAAACTAGTACTCGTCAATGGCAAAATATCAGGGAGCACGCGTAAGCCCGCTCAACCAATCTCATCAATCTCATCAAAACCCGCCATGACACACAACCTAATCAGCAATGGTCAGGGCGCCTCAAGGATTAAATCCGGGCTCATCTCCTTACCGAAGGAATCGTTGTCTCTACTCTCAGGGGTCAAGTCATCCTATCAATTGGATTTCCCGCTTGACTTTGGAGAGGTGCTATCCCACCCAAACACACGCAACATTCAGACAATTTTAAATAATCATCGAAAAAATCATCAATATATTCAACAACACATTCATCAATAATATCATAAACATAATCATCATTCTAATTCCCATCGGATAACCATAAGTATTCCAAATTACAAATAATTATATTTGTCTCACAAACCATATTTTTTTTCCTAACGTTTGCCATTTGCAATTCCATCAATAACTGAATTTTACAAAATTCTCAATTTCGCTTCTAACCTGAATCCTTTAACTGGATTCCTTCTTTTCTATCATGATAATTACTTTCCTTTATACCCTATCACTTTAACATTTAAGATAATATTACAGAAGGGTTGGTTCACTCACCTGGGTTTCTTGCTAAACCATAGCATAACATTCCAAGGTTCTTCAGTAATATGCCGGATTTTCCTATCGTATGTTTGAAAGAGAAACTCTGGAGTTAAAATAGAAAATTATTTCATTTCAGTTTTCTGACCTCTATGCACTGTTTCAGCCATATCTCCCAAGTAGTGTGGAGTTTTCAAATGATTTTAGCTTTTTGGAAAATAGACAGAAAGAGTTTTCCGTTCATAAGTAATTTGAAAAATTTGGAGTTTCCTAGAGAGAGATATGGTCGTTTTAATTTTCAAAAGAATTGCTCCAGAATTTTTGAAAATAAATGTTCTTACCTTGTTTTAATTCTTGCTATAGATGAAACCTTTGAGTTCTTGTTTGGGTATGTGATGTACAGATTCTCTCTTTGTGTGTGGGCTATAAAACATGATGTGGGTGATTGAAGAGGTGACGGCAAGGTGTATTGGTGTGTAGCCTTGTTTCTTTTGTGTTTCAGTAGCTTAGGTTTAATTAGATTTAGGTGCTTGTTTATTTAATTTACTTTGGGATAATTGATTTGAATTTGAAAGCTCTTAATTAAATATTAGATTTAGTTGTTAGGTGAGGGTTGGTCCTTTTTTTTTTAAAAGATATTTTGTTCAAAGTTGTTTATTAGGATTACTTATCCTTAAATCTATTATCATATTAGATTATATTAGTCTAGATAATTATTAATTATTTTCATTTGCTATTGAATTATCCTTTAGCTTAAACAACTTATCTCCTCATTATTCTAAATGTTCTATTCCCACTTCATAGCCAATCTCACGCCACCTTTGTCCTTTTTCTCTTTTTTTTGTTTAATTAATTATCCTATTAATTGAATTAGTCCAACTTAGAATATAGTTTTCCTTATCTTCCAATTTGTAAGATATAAAACTCTTTCTTTCTCTCTCTTAGTCTCACGCCCACCACCACCAAAAGATTGTTAACTTTGCTCTTATTTAATCACCTTTCACTAGCATTTAATTGTTTTCTTAATCATAAGAATTTATTCTTTTTATTCACAACAACACTTTTTATAACATCTAAAGTTTTACTCGTCATTTTTGCCTTGTTATTTCACATCTATGTTCTCTAGAAGTTTATCTTTCTATTTCTACCCTTTTATAGGCATTTTATCATAGCCAACAAATTCTCAAATCTTTCATTTTAGGCCCTGTGATTTTTACTTTAGTCCCTATACCACCCAGTGCCACACATTGCTAGACTACAGGCCCGAATCACATATAATAGCATCACCACATCATATAATAATATCACACACAGAGATTGCACACAAAACTTGCAAATTCAACACTTGTGAAATCAAATTCATTATTTAAGTGAAAAATAAAATGGCAGGTATTACAATATTACCCCCTTTAAGAAATTCGGTCTTCATAATTTAACTTATCTCTAGGCATAAAAAAAGTGTCTAGATACCTAGAACACATATCAACCTCTGTTTCCCACATGGCTTCCTCGTGAGTCTGATTTCGTCACAAAACCATGATCAATAAAATCTTCTTAGATCGAAGTTTCTTTACCTAGCTATCCAAGATAGTTACAGGAACCTCTTCATATGATAAATTCTCATCCAACTGTATGGCATCCTGACTTAGCACGTGCAAAGGGTCAGGAAAGTATTCACGTGAATCGCAAAAAAATTTCACATGCCCAAACTCATGTTTTCTGTAATACCAGTTAATTTCAGAATATAATTCGCTTAAGAGTATTTTAGAATTCTACAACGTTACTTTAGTTATTTATTTTGGTCATATTTAATTTTTATATTTAATTGTTCTCTTTGAATATTATTTATGAAAATTGAGTTAAATAACTGGACTAAATATTTGCACAATGTGGGATATATTCTAAGAATGGTGAAATTCATGGAAAAGTGGTTTCAGAATGGTCAATTAGTCCATTTATTGTAAATTGACTGGATGGGTTTGGATGTTGGGTTATGGATACCCATGGGTTATTGAATAACCCATTAAAAATATTTAATATAAAGTTTCAATAGTACCCTCTCATTTTCACGCAGAAGGAAAAAAGCTGAGAAGTGAATAGTGACTTTGTTTTCTCTCGTTTCTTCATCCTTTTCTCAAATCCTTTCCTTGATCTTCAGAGTTTTGATTATTTGTTCGGTTCAAAAGCTTTGTAAGGATCAAAGGTAAGCTTTAATCTCATTATTTTCCTTAAATTTCAGTTTATGTAGAAGATCAGAGGAGGTTTTGTTCTTGAAGATTTTGATGATAATTCATGAATCTCATTTGTTTTAGAAGTTATATTTGAGTTATAATCGGTTAAAAGAGTTGAAATTCTGGTTTTGAAACAAGAAAGGAAAGGATGAAATTGTTAGAAATTTCTGCAAAAACTTCTGCAAAAACCGAGTTACTGTAGCGACTAGAAATTTCGGAAAAAAAATCTGGAAAATTTTCTTCGGATACTGTAGCAGTTACTGTAGTGTCGGCAGTCAACGGTACTGTAGCAGTCAACGTTACTGTAGCGAACCGTCACTGTAGCGAACCGTTACTGAAGCAAACCGTTACTGTAGCAAACCGTTACTGTAGCAATCAGAAAATTTTGCGTATTTTCGTGATTTTGTTTCCTTTTTTATATTTCCTTGTAATATATTTTACTAGGAAATTTTCCTACAAAAATTCTAGTGTGGAACAAGGTAAACTTGGACAAACATCAAGGTGAGTGAATAACCTTGCTCAGCTAATTTGATATTACTAGTCAAAGTACAATATAAGTCCCATTTACAATATTATTTGGATAATCAATTTTTCATATGGGAGTATATGATGATCGGTAGAAATAAGAGTATGTAGAAATTATTTTATTTCATGACAATTGTACTATGTGATAAGTTTTCACTATTTATTAATGAGTAAAGATCTACGGGATCTAATACACGAGTTTGAAAGGGTTAAAGTCCCATACTACTCAGTGCATATCTATGAAACCTATACACGAGTTGAAAGGGTTAAAGTCCCATACTACTCGGTGTATATCTAAGAAATCTTATACACGAGTTTGAAAGAGTTAAAGTCCCATACTACTCAGTGCATATCTATGAAACCTATACACGAGTTGAAAGGGTTAAAGTCCCATACTACTCGGTGTATATTTAACAAATCTTATACACGAGTTTGAAAGGGTTAAAGTCCCATACTACTCAGTGCATATCTATGAAACCTATACATGAATTGAAAGGGTTAGAGTCCCATACTACTCGGTGTATACCTTTGAGATCTTATTCACGAGTTTGAAAGGGTTAGAGTCCCATACTACTCGGTGTATATCTAAGAAATCTTATTCATGAGTTTGAAAGGGTTAGAGTCCCATACTACTCGATGTATAAGACAATTAAATATATGAGTAAATGTGGTATTTGTACTTTTGATATTTTATATAGTACAGTTATTTACTTACTGAGTTTTTAAATAAACTCACACTCCCTATGATTATTTTTTTTCAGATACAGAAAACAAAGAAGAAGAGAATCTGTTTGAAGATTAGAAGCCCCTTGGGATTATTCTCTATTTCTGTCTGGTGGGATACCAGTACTTATTAATGTGGATACTAGAAACGCTCTGTACTTTCTATAGGTCTCCTAGGCTTGCGATGAGATAGAAATATCAGAATGTGTATGTCTATATTTGCTCATCAGATGAATATAATTCTGTAGTGTGGAATGAATGATTAAGGTTGAATGTAAAACCTTACAGAATATATGTAAATAACGTATGTTTGGGAATTTTATCAAATGAGTAGTATCTTTTCACATGCTCAATTTTTGGGATGTGACATTTTCCTTCAATGTCATATTACCTAGGGTATTACAATACTCCCCCCTTAAAGAAATTCGGTCCCCGAATTTCATCTATTGCAAATTCCTTCCTCATTGGAGTTACTCAGTTTCACCAAGTCCCTATTTGTTTCCTAGCTTTTAACTATGATATTTCTTGGACATTGGTAACTAAAGTTTATCCTCTTATCCCGTCTATTAAGTTCTAAGCTTTGTATCATCATTCTCTTTATTACCTATGGCTTGTGCTCTTTTACTAACAACAATCCGCCACTAAGGCTATCCCTTTTCCCATTCTTACTTGGAAAACTCTAAATTGTGGTAACTAATGTGTTATGTTTATTAGTGCTCAGAATTATTCTTGTGCATTTTAATGGTTTACACAAGTCCCCTCAGGGACTTCCCCTTTAAAGGTCAACCTTCCCATTTTGCCTCATGTCCTCATCCCGAATTGTACCAATGCCTCGTAGCCATGTAGCCTCACTTTGCCATACAGGCCCATCACACCCATTTATGCTCACACACTGCTTACTATTAATATAATTTACTTCTACGAACCTCACATGGCTATGTTGAGTTTTCATTGTCACTTTAGCATTTCCTTACCATAATGGTATCTTATGATTACTCAAGGTCTCACCTCGTTTCCTCTTGATTATGATTTCTCACTTGTGGTGACACTTTTAAGGCTGTCATAACTTCGTCTCATGCTCAACCCTTGTTTCAATAGGATAGACTGAACATTGATGCCCCTTAGGGCTTTGCAAGCCTTTACCTCACAACTAAGCCTAGTAAGTCATACTCCAAATCAGGTTGTATCCCTTAAAAAAATAGGGTATACCAACCACATGTTCTTCAAGAGGTGTTTAATCACAGAGCAACTTGGCCATTCCCAAATAGTCAACCTACTAGCATAACCAACTCACAATGATCTTGGTGCTATGTTTCAATTCTCAAGATCTTGCTAAAATTTGACTATCCACCTTACAAATGAGACACCTTCATGTCCATACAGCATGTTTGATCTACCTGCAAATAAGCTAAATATGCTTAACATCTTGCACAATTTTAAAAAAAATCCTTATCGAAATCATTATAGGTGGTGCAGAACTCCTTCCCACCGAACATGATAATCTCGAGTACAATAACATTTGGAAGGAGTTAACATAGATCTCTTTCCATTAAGCTTGATGCCACATGCAAACTAATATATTTATTGGAATTCCCTTTTAAATGGACTGAATATCAATTTAGAGTTCCTCTTCCCCATTCCTAGATTTTCGTAGTAATGAAATTTGAAAGGTTCAATCTCAAGCCACCACCTATATAGACATATTCATTATTTCATAATCCCAATCAAGTTTCTGAAAGTTCCATGTTCAAATCCAAGCATCTCCTAATCATCTAGGTATAAATCATCCTAATCAGGGTAGTCTTAATGCAACAAGTGATAAACACAATGCAGATTTTCTAAATAGACAATAATTATCTCTAATTTACTTATCATATATGTGTGGTTTCATGCCTTTGGTTCTCTTGGGTCATACTCTCAACCATGTTGAGTATCCAGTCATGTTGAATTACCCTCAATCTCACCGATTTATTGGATTTCACCTCCAACCAAAATCTATAACACCTGTAACATAATTCAAGTTATCACTAAGGTAGTCTAGGGATATCCCATTACTCAATCCATTATGGCTAACCAAGGCATATCACTCACACTAAGGTAATTCTATTACGATGGTCTCTATTCTTTTTAAGACCAGGCATAAGACCCTACTACAAACTTCATATTGTTTTGAACTGAAATATCACCATATACTATTATCATCCCAAGTATTTAAGATTAAGACAATCATATTATCAAGTAAAATTACTATCACTTTTCACCTGAAGTGTCAGTAAATAGTACGATCCACTGGGTTATCATATTCTGTTCCTATGAACATTCTGAATATGAACCCCCACTATCTTTAAACTCACGACCTTTATTCCAAGTTTCCTGATGTCCAAACTATAAACCTTTTACATTCCAACCATAAACTATCCGTATCCTAAACCCTTTCATATAATAAGTAAGACCTTGTTAACTTATAAAGATAAGCCCAACACCTTTCACATAATGAGGACATATTCAGTGTGTCTAATATAATTTAGTCTTGAAATCTCATCTCTAGACAATACAATCTACTTAACCTACTGAATTGTCACCTAACTTGCATTATGCCCACTCGGGTGTTCTAAGTCTTATTATCTCTCTTACCACATAGAGTTCACTGCTCACATTCAAGCCCTTTACACAATTGCATCCATTTATATTCAATCATTATAAAAAAGGAGCTACTAGGTGGCCTAGATAATAGGTACCTCCCTTTACTCAACTTAAAGGTAGAAATTTACCCCTACTAGGACTTACATTACAAGTACTCTCACAGTGTCAATTGCCAACAAGTGACATAACTACTGCCATTTCCTCAAGTAAAAGTGTGATTACATCTCTACTCACAGATATATGGTTCAAAATGCTTGACAACTGAATGATAATATATATTAGGAAGATATGAACCAAGTTCTTGCACCAGTTAATTAAATTAGTACTCCTCTTTTTTCCATGAATTTAAAGCCTTGACCAATCTTTAACAATATTTAAATTTACGAACTTTTATTAAAAAACTATTCCTTAAATACATGTTTATCCTTAACAATAGATTCAAAAAGTGCTAAGCAAGTTGGGGTACCTTCCCCTTTTCACGCAAGAATAATTCATTATCTTTTTATCATTTCCCTTCCCTTACTTTTAGTCACATGCTATTCTAGGGCATGTCATAATTAAGCAAAGTCTTTCTCTGATCAAGGTCATGTCTATCATGTCCTTTTCACAATCTTTTATTATCTCGATTTCTATATCTTCATACCTCATTCAATTATCCAATAATGGCTTCTAGTAAGCCTATACGTCTTACAATAGTGCTCTATCTGTATAGCAAGTATGATAAGCATTATCTCATATACGTCTTAGGTAAAATGGAGTGTCCAACCTGTTCCTGATCTACTTGTTCGTTGGTGCAATAAAGCCGCATAGACGCATCCTTACGGTCTTATCCCAAAAGATGCCCTTTGTATCCTATTGGAGGAAACAATGCTTTTACTTTACAAGCACTCTGCTTAAGGCAGAGGATATCCTATATAACTACTATTGGGAGAATGACATGAAAGAAATAGGAATACATATAACTCTATAGGGCCTTTCGTAGATCCTTGGCCTATGGACGTGCTGTAGCCACGACAATAGGGGAGGGCCTACTAAAGACTCCTTGCTCTGTAGCCACTAAGAGACCTAAACCAGGCTCTGATACCAACTTTGTCATGACCCAAATTTTGGGCACATGACCGGCACGCTGACATAAATCCTGTGTCACCGTAAGCTTAAATAACATCTCAATTTCTAACCATTTTTTGTTTATTTATGAATATTTATAACAATAAATAAAAATAATTTGTATAATTAACAAGTCTAAATATAACACATTATTCAAATAAAATAATCAATTCACCCAGACCCCTTGATGTCCTAGTTGACCACAAAGCTTCCTAATGCTTAATAAAATAAATACAAACATCTCACAACCTACCCAACAATAGGATAGTCCAACGGCGGCTCTAGCTTTTTGCAGATACTCCTTCTCCACTACCTAATCTGAAAAAATTAAATTAGTGAGTGTGAGATAAATATCTCAGTGAGCGAGTCAATCCCCGCCCTATTAAAACCTGCTGTGCCAAAGTAATAAAACAAAAGTATAGGCATAAATCATAAATCACAAGGAATGATACACATCAAAGAGTTTGCAAATCAATCAAACAATTCATACCAGCGGAACTAGTACTCATCAATGGCAAAATATCCGGGAGCGCCTGTAGGCCCACTCAACCAATCTCATCATACCTGGGAACGCCCGTAGGCTTACTCAACCAATTTTATCAATCTCATCAAAACCCACCATGACACACAACCTCATCAGCAACGGTCAGGGTGCCTCACAGATTAAATCCACGCTCATCTCCCTACCGAAGGAATCATTGTCTCTACTCTCAAGGGTCAAGTCATCCTATCAATTGGATTTCCCGCTTGACGTGAGAGAGGATACTATCCCATCGAAACACATACAACATTCAGACAATTTTAAATAATCATCAATATATTCAACAATACATTCATCAATAATATCATAAACATAATCATCATTCTAATTCCAATCGGATAACCATAAGTATTCCAAATTACAAATAATTATATTTGTCTCACAAACCATGTTTTTTCCCTAACATTTGGTATTAGCAATTCCATCAATAATTGAATTTTACAAAATTCTCAATTTCGCTTCTAACCTGAATCCCTTAACCAGATTCCCTCTTTTCTATCATGATAATTACCTACCTTTATACCTTATCACTTTAACATTTAAGATAATATTAAAGAAGGGTTGGTTCACTCACCTGGGTTTCTTGCTAAACCATAGCATGACATTCCAAGGTTCTTCGGTAACATGCCAAATTTTCCTATTGTATGTTTGAAAGAGAAACTTTGGAGTTAAAATAGAAAATTATTTTATTTCAGTTGTCTGACCTCTGTGCACTGTTTTGGCCATATCTCCCAAGTAGTGTGGAGTTTTCAAATCATTTTAGCTTTTCTAGAAAATAGACGGAAAGAGCTTTCCGTTCATAGGTAATTTGAAAAATTTAGAGTTTTCAAGAGAGAGATATGGTCATTTTAATTTTCAGAAAAATTGCTCAAGAATTTCATACCTTGTTTTAATTCTTGCTATAGATGAAACCCTTTGGGTTCTTGTTTGGGTATGTGATGTGTAGATTCTCTCTTTGTGTGTGGGCTATAAAAGATGATGTAGTGATTGAAGAGGTTATGGCAAGGTGTGTTAGTCTTGTTTCTTTTGTGATTCAATAGCTTAGGTTTAATTAGATTTAGGTGCTTATTTATTTAATTTACTTTAGGATAATTGATTTGAATTTGAAAGCTCTTAATTAAATATTAGATTTAGTTGTTAGGTAAGGGTTGGTCCTTTTTTTTTAAAAAAAGATATTTTTTCAGAGTTGTTTATTAGGATTACTTATCCTTAAATCTATTATCACATTAGATTATATTAGTCTAGATAATTATTAATTATTTTCATTTACTATTGAATTATCTTTTAGCTTAAACAACTTATCTCCTCATTATTCTAAATGTTCTATTCCCACTTCATAGCCAATCTCACGCCACCTTTGTCCTTTTTCTCTTTTTTTTGTTTAACTAATTATCCTATTAAATAAATTTGTCCAACTTAGAATATATTTTTCCTTATCTTCTACTTTGTAAGATATATAACTCTTCCTTTCTCTCTCTTAGTCTCACACCCACCACCACCAAAAGATTGTTAACTTTCCTCTTATTTAATCACCTTTCACTTGCATTTAATTATTTTCTTAATCATAAGAATTTATTCTTTTTATTCACAACAATCATTTTTATAATATCTAAAGTTTTACTCGTCATTTTTGCCTTTTTATTTCACATCTAGGTTCTCTAGAAGTTTCTCTTTCTATTTCTACTCTAGAAGTTTCTCTTTCTATTTCTACCCTTTTATAGGCATTTTACTATACCCCAACAAAATCTCAAATCTTTCATTTTAGTCCCTGTAGTTTTTACTTTTGTCCCTATACTGCCCAGTGCCACACACATTGCTAGACTACAGACTCGAATCATATATAATAATATCACCACATCGTATAATAATGTCACACACAGAGATTGCACACAAAACTTGTAAATTCAACACTTGTGAAATCAAATTCAATATTTAAGTGAAAAATAAAATGGCGGGTATTACAGGCCATGATTGGCATACAAGATTCCACGTCCAGACGCCCCTTTTAAATAGCATAGAATTTGTTCTACTGCCTTCCAGTGATCAATAGTTGGAGATGACATATACTGACTTACCATACTAACTGAATAGGCAATATCTGGATGAGTCATGGTGAGATAGTTCAACTTTCCCACCAACATTCTGTATCTTTCAGGTAATATCACCAACTTTCGTAAGTTGCATACCAAGAGTCATTGGAGCATTGCATGGTCTATCTCCCAACTTCCCTATTTTATATAGTAAGTCAAGCACATATTTCCGTTGAGACAAGATGATTCCCTTCTTACTCCTAATTACTTCAACAACAAGAAATATCGTAGCAATCCCAAGTCTTTGGTATGAAACTGAGTATGGACGATGGATTTGAGAGATGAAATCCCTACAGAGTCACTACCAGTGACAATGTCATCCACATATATAACTAATAGAGTGATGCCATAATCAAAGTATTTGTAGAAAGCTGAGTGATTAGACTTACTTTTATGTATGCCAAAATTCTCAACAGCCTGACTAAACTTACCAAACCATGCACAAGGACTCTGTTTAGGCCATACAAAGACTTACAAGGCAACATACTTTGCCATACTCCACATAAGTAACAAAACCTGCCATATATTCTTCCTCTTGAAGGTCACCATGAAGGAAGGCATTTTTCATGTCCAATTGATGCAGAGGCCAATGTTGAGTGGTTGCTATGGAAATAAATAATCTCATAAAAGTAAGTTTAGCAATAGGAGAAAATGTATCAAAGTAGTTCATATATCTGAGTATATCCTTTGGCAACAAGGTAGGCTTTCAATCTAGCTACAGAGCCATCAGGATTAACTTTAACTACAAACACCCATTTACACCTAATAATCCATTTTCCTGTAATAAATCTTCCAAGGTCCAAGTACCGTTATCATCCAAGGCATTCATCTCCTTAATCATAGCATTACGTCAGCTAGAATGGCTAATGCTTCATGAACAATTTTAGGAACAGAGACTAAATCGAGAGATGCAATAAAAGAATAAGAAGAAGATGACAAATGATTATAGGAAACAAAAAAGGATATAGGATTGGTGCATGTACATTTACCTTTACGAAGAGCAATAGGAAAATCATCACTCAGAGTCGAATCAGATGACAAAGCAATTAGTTCATCAGGACATGAAGTAAGAGGATCCAAAATAGGTGAAATAATAGGTTCTGAAGCAGGATCATAAGGTCATGGCCGGCAAGCATATGTCTGTATTACAAGAAGTCTTACAGGAACCAATGGAGGAGGATTTGAAATAGAGGTAACAATATAGAATAACAAGTTATCATCCTTTCATTGAGAAATAGGACTGGTAGATGATTAAAAAGGGTCATGCTACAAAAGGTAACATCATCTGACACCAGATACTTGTTAAGACTAGGACAATAACACCTATATCCCTTTTCCACATAAGAATATCCCAATAAGACACATTTTAAAGATTTAAGATCAAGTTTTGTAACCGGGGGATGAATATCTCCAATAATGCAAGTACAACCAAATATCTTAGGTTCAATGGGAAACAACACTTTATTAGGTAAGAGAACAGAAAAGGGAGACTCCCCAAAAAGAACTAAGGAAGGCATTCTTTTGATGAAGAAACAAGTTATGGATGCAGCATCAGCCCAGGAATTTTGGGAACCTGCATTTGAAAAAACAATGCTCTAGCAATTTCAAGAAGATGTCTATTCTTTCTTTCAGAAACACCATTTTGAGATGGTGTGTCCACATAAAATGTTTGATGAAGAATACCATTTGAAGCATATACTTTGGAAAATGTCTGATAAATATTTTTAGCATTATCGATTCTCAAAGTTTGTATATGCATACCAAATTGAGTTCGAATTTCAGCACAAAAGATAGAGAAATAAGAGAACAATTTAGAATGATTTTTCATCAAATATAACCATGTCATTCAAGAATAGTCATCAACAAATGTAACAAAATGTCTAATCCCAATTTTGGATACAACTGGACATAGACCCCAAACATCAAAATGTATTAACTCAAAAGGAGCAGTAGCTCGTTTCTTGACTCTTAGACTAGAACTAAGATGATGGTATTTGGTAAACTAACATTACTAACAATAAAAAGATGACACAGTAGAAAACTGAGGACAAAGCTTCTTTAACACTAGAAGAAAGGGATGGCCCAACCGATAGTGTATTTCGAAAGGGGTGACAACTTCAACATAGGCTATGGATTCTGGTATCTGTAGATCAAGGATGTAGATAACACTAGACTCATGTCCCTTACCAATACTCTTATTCATCAAAAGATCCTAAAATAAAAAATAATCAGGAAAAAATGAGACACAACAATTGAGATTACGAGTGATTTTACTGACAGAAATCAAATTAAATGATAATTGAGGCAGATTGAGAATAATGACAAAGAAAGTGATGATGTAGGATTAATTGTTCCAGATCCAATAGGATAAGATGTTAAACCATCAGCTAAAGTAACAAGATTGGTAGATTTTTGTGATTGAAAGGTAGAAAAAAGATTATAGTTACCTGTCATATGATCTATATCACTGAAATGAATAACCTATTTTGACAAGGAGGAAGCAAGACATGTTTGAGTTTACTTAACTCGGCAATGGCAATAACAGAATTAGATTGAGGTGATGAATGCTGAGTCAATTGAGCATACTCCTCTGTAGATAATGTAATAGACTTTTCAGAGGTTTCAATAGTGGTTGTAATATGGGTAGACTAAGCTTTCTAATGTTGCAACTTCCAACAATCTCATTTAATATGACCTAGTTTGTGACAATAGTGACAAACTACTTTCCCTGCCTCTTGTCCACAAGGACCATAGTTGTTGGAACCCATGCTCTTACTAACACCACTGCTTCCACCTTTGTATTGTTGTTTCCTAAACTCAAATGTGTTATTATAACTTATAAGAGCATTATTAGGCTGAGCAAGTTGGATTGGTAGTGAATTCTCTGTACGAAGAACCCTACTGAAAGCATTTTGTAAAGAAGAAATCTCTATCCCAGAGAGAATCTGTGACTTAGCTGTCTCATACATAGATGGAAGACTAGCTAAAAAACTCAGGACAACCATCTTCTCCCACTGAGATTACTGTATAGTGACATCTGTACTTAAGGGAAGTAGCATATGGAGTTGTTCATAGGTCTTTTTCAAATGCATGAAATAACTAGTGAGAGTCCTATCACCCATTGTATGCCCTATAAAAAGCTTTACACACATCATAGATATGTGAGACATTTTGTTTTCCATAATACAAGAAACCTAAATATTCCATCAAATCTTTGACTGTACAACAGTGAGTTACCATACCAACCACCTCACTGTCGATGGAGTTACATATTTGGAGAAACAGATAAGCATCTTCTCTCATCCAAGGCAGTTTAAAATCATCATTAAGAGGATCGTTTGTTAAGTGGCTATCCATGGAAATATTTAGCAGATACAACTCAATTGTTTCACTCGAATCAAGATAATTTGTACCATTAAGTTCATGATATTCTGTAATTTTTGACATTACTGAAACCATATTTGAGACAACAACCTTCTTCTCAGTCATAATTTTCTAACCAATAACCCAAAAAAAAATAAAGATTAAATTTTGGGATCTTAGAAAACAAAAATAGAACCCAAAATTAGACCTTTAACACAAATAGCCCTGCATCACTAAGAATATTGGCCAACCAAGTATGGAAATGGATAGTCCATATAAACTCAAGCACACTGACAGCAACTGGATGATTTTATGATAATAGACATGCCCTCATGCCTCACCACACGTCAATGTGTGGCACTATAGCCAAAAACTTTGAACAGCGTGTGTGACTCACACATGTGTACTCTGGTGACTAGCTTCAAGTATACAGCCGATTGGCAATAGGCACTTCTCCCTAGGATGGCAGTATCGACTGGAGAGCCTTTGATAAAGGTAAACAGATTCCAGTGACTCTCCCTCTCTCACACCAAACACCCAGAAATGCAGAAAAAAAAAGATACCCCAATCGAAATCAATTTGGAAGCTCTGATACCATGTAAGAAAGTATTTGAGAGAATAATCTTGAATATTTCATTCAACTATGTGAAGGTATTAAAATACAAAGGGAATCCTATGCTAGGAAGGAAAATAATTACAAGGAAAATAATTACAATACTAATTGCAATCCTATAATTAAGTAATTACAATCCCTGTAATCTCGTAATAGAGAGAATGGAGTTTGAGGGAGACTTATTGTTGAAATGCCTTATACATATTCTAATAAGTCTAGAGCAACCTCCTCAAGATGTTGGAACTATAGCCCTAAACTGTCTAGAAAGCAGAACGCATGGCACCTAGGTGCCAGATAGTTGACTGCTAACTTAAGTTATACAATATTATTTTGTTTTGTTCTTACTTTTGTTGGACTGAGTGGCCAACTTTTTTGGCAATATATATTTGGTACACCTCTTTTTTGGTTAATATTTGTAGTCAGGAAAATTATCCCTTGGAATTTTATGTCTATCAACTATGGCTAAGAGTAATGTATTAGAAACTGGAACAGTCATTAAACTTGAAGAGTGTGTGGTCCTGATTCATTGGACCAACCATGTTCAAACTGGTGTAGTAAAATATATAATTACTTTAATTACATCTTATATAATTAATATATAAAATGTATATATAAATTAAATAATTAATTTAATAAGAAAATGATCAAATAATACATACTAATATATTTGAAAAGTTATCCCTATAAGATATAAGATAATTTCATAGTTCTATGTTATATGATATTAAATATTAAATAATAATCATTATAATTAAATTTTCTTTGATAGAAATACAGTGAATTACACTTTACTCCTATGAGTAATGTCCAAATCATATGGCCTACCCTTGTGTTTTGAAAATATACACTCCACTCCTAAAATCAAAATATGCCTTATACTTATCTCTTCCCCAATAAAAAAATAGAGTAAATTAAACTCCCTTCCTTTGTAGGTTTTTAAAACTAGATGACCCTACCTTCTATTTTCAAAATACACATTCCCTTTCCTTGTAACTATGTAACTAGAAAATGTGCTACACTTCAGTCTAAATTTATATTTTCCATCTATAAGGCCTGTTATAGTTTGATTTTTTTTTGAATGTTTTGAAACTTAATGCCATATTTAAAAAAAAAGCTCTCCATATAGAAACAAAGACAGAATGTGCCGACAGAGGATTTAGAGTAGAAAGAATTGTAGAAGAAGTTTGTCTATTGAATTCTGACCTAAGGACTTATACATGAGTGCTGTTAATAGCTTCTCGAGAACATAACTACCTAATAACGGATTCCCAACTTATTCAACTAACTTGATACATACTAACATATAATCTAAACAACACAAACATATAAATTACAGCCACAGTAAGAATGGGAATAACCACACTGTTTAACTACCTCTCTCAAATGAGTGGTTATTTTGATCGCCTCGAGTTTGCTACACAATTCACCAAACTTAGTATTAGATAGGGGCTTAGTGAATATGTCAGCTGGCTGCTTAAAGGAAGGTACATATCTGATGACAACTTCTCTATTTGGGACCTTATCTTTGATAAAATGTAGATCCATTTCTACATGCTTTGTTCTGGCATGTTGTATTTAGTTTGTTGCAGTTGCCTTAGCATTGATGTTGTCACACTAAAGAGTAGAAGCTCTAATCATTGGAAACTTAATCTCCCTCAAAAAGGACTTCAACCATGCAATCTCACTGTCTGGTGAAGCCAATGCCCTGTATACTGATTTTTCACTAAACCTGGCCATAACTCCTTGTTTTTTCCTTGACCAAGAGACATGAGGCTCCCCAAGAAAGACACAATATCCACTTACAGATTTTCTGTCCATGACATCATTTGCCCCATTTCCATCTGAAAACCCATTTAAGACTAGATGTACTGCTGGTTTAATGTATAGACCATAATATGATGTTCTTTTCAAGAACTTTAAAACTCTCTTTGCCTTTTGCTAATCAATAGTGGTTGGATAGCTTAAATGCTGACTAAGTTGATTAACAGTAAAACATATGTTTGGTCTTGTATTTGTCAAATACTATAACCCTCAAACTAACCTCCTATACACAGCAGGATTCTAAAGAGGCTCTTCTTTAACACTAGTTCTATTATTCTCAAGATGCATTTCTAGTCATGTGATTTGATGCCCTAGAGTCAACGATCTAGGTGGCAACCTCTTTGGTCTTTAGATAAAGTGCATTAAGGAAAATACCTCTGAGTTGTGTTTCTATAGATGGCTATCCATTGCAACACAATCACACAAAGAAAGTTGAAAAAACTAAATAATGTTGAAAAAAATTGCTTGATTAGATGAAACACGACAAATAGGAGCCTAACTGAGGAAGATAAGGACTAGGCTAGACTTTATAATGGCTGACAACTAGGTATAGGTAGCAGTTACTGAAGATACAATGAAAATGCCTTTATATACCAATGCATGATGAGACGTGATAGATTTTTGATGAGGCGCATAGGGGCAATTGTTGTGGTTGGAGATGCTTCGGTTGACGAAAATGCCAGTGACGATGAACTGAGGTGAACCTTGGGGAGATTGGGTCATAATTAAAGTTGTGTAGAAGTGGAAACCCACTAAAGGTGATTCTAGAGACATATAATTGCGAGAAAGAGTAGCTATTTAGAAGGCATAACATCAAAGAGAGTTTTGAAGAAAAAAAGTCTAAGTCAGAGATGTGGCTCTGATACCATGTGGAATTTGAACCTAGAAAATATTATTCACAAAACTCTGAGATTTACAAGAGGAGGCTTAAGGTATAATTATACATAGCTAGAGAAATTAAAGGAGAATAATCCTCCGTAATCCATGGGATACAGAATCAATTCTACTTAATATAAATGAATTAATCCTACTTAATTCTTGGATAAAAATCAAAGTCCAATATTATATATAATAAAGAGGCTATAATGATGAAATATGTCATAATGATGGAATAAGAACATAATCCCACATTGAGTGACAAGTAGGGAAGTTTTATCTACTCAAGCTACATAGGATGGCTTAGGATGAGGTTTTATATTAAAGCTAAGTTTGGCTGCCTAAGCTAGAGACCACGTTTCTTGTGTTACCCCATCAATAATTAGTTCTTTTTCAGGAGTCCTTAGGTAGTGGGATAGACATAATGCACCTCGTCACATTAACATGCTTGAACTCTTTATTTGAATCCCCTACTTTAATTCCTCATCGATATCAAAAAGGCACTCAAAGGGTTTATGTTGGTTTCCCCTAGCTCATAAAAAACACTACCAGTGTTCTAGAGTTGAATGTGATTTGGACACCTATTAACAATAAAACCCTTACCAATAAGGAATGCATTAGAGCTTATTCATTTGCTTCCCCTTGTGACATTACTCCTAGGGCTTGGGACTTGATTGTCTTAGAATTGTCTCTTGGTTGTGATAATATACTAGAATGATCAATTGATTGTGAGTCTATTGAGACTTTGTGCCTTGGGGTGTAAAACACCTAATATATGGGCACCCTTGAACAAATTGCCAATCTTGGCAGCCTGCAACTTTCATTTTAGCATAATGGATATACTAAATATCACTTGTGTCATACCACTCAATTTAATCCTCAAATACAAGCTAACCATCTAAAAGGGTCTTGGAGTCTCTTGGAGTCTTACTATCATATTCAGGGGCTTCAATTTTAACTTTTCTAGTGATGTCACTTGGATCAAAATTATCTTGCCTAAACCCTTCTTAGAATCCTTGGAGGCTACTTCATGTTGCCTAGTTTGATGTCCTGCAAAATTCTATTTATCCAAAGGTATTTTGCCACTCAAATTGTTAAGGAATAGGTCCTTGACCATTTAGTATTAGGGCATATAGAAGATTGTTGATTTCCATTGAACCTACTATTAGAGTCTTAGGGTGGTTGTCACGCCCCGAACCCAGCCCTGTGACCGATGCAGATAGTGTGTTGCCAGCACTGCTGCAAGCCTAGAATTAGTAACGCAGGATTATAAGTGGTGGCCTATTTGATTACAGAGAACAATAGAGCAATATAAATAAATAAATATAAATTACCTTACTCAAACAATGGGAAGGCATCCTCATCCGCAAGCCCTCACGTTGCCGACTTGCCACACCTGAAATTGTGAGGGGGTGAGTCTAAACCATGGACTCACCGCTACCAGCCCTATCTACACAGATATATAGAATATATATATATATAACCATACAAAATAAATGCATGTAAGCCTCACATAAGGGTCCATGCTCCCATACCACATTTCAAGAATGTAATCAACGTGGGTTTATGCTCCCATGGATTAGATTAGATTATCACTCAAGAAATCCCTCTATGTATCTGGCCTAATGGGGTCATATCCATAACCATAACATGTGTCTAGCCTTTAGGGTTATACCTTCAGCCATAAACATGCATTGGGGTTCTCAGATTAGATCCTCAGCCATAACATATACCCCACCCACAAATAATACAGCCACAACTATATAAAAATATAAATACACAGATGAATGAGATACACCATTCTTTTCCACATCATACAGAAGACCAACCCTCTGCTTTCCACACTTTTCCATTTTCCATAAAATAAATATAAAAATGAATATAATGCAATGTTTCCACATAATTCCCATCCACACATCCCACTTTCCATTTTAACAAGTAAATGTATATAAAACAATATAGATATACATATATATATACATATATGTATATATCCGCACATAAGAAAGCTAGATAGATTCCCTCACCTGGATTCCATGCTCTTGGCGCTCCCGCCTTGCGCCTCCACCATCCCTATTGTTACCATGCAAGAATTAATCATAAAGGTTACAAAATAGAGAGATTCACTACCACTACTCCCAACCTTCACCCACTTCTCTAGTCATAACTCCTAACTATAATGAATCTCTGAACGAAACTTATACCATTGGAAACTAGACTTAAAGAGCTTTCCAATAATATAAAGTTCACCCAAAAAGGGAGTCCGAATGAAGGAGTTATGGCCAATTCAAAATGGGCCAAAGTTCACTAGAAGGGCTGGTGCCCGAAGCGCCCCACGTGGCGCCTGAGGCGCTAGACACCAAAGTTTCTACCTAAATTGAATGGATTGGTGCCTAGGCACCCCACATGGTGCTCGGGGTGCCAGAACCCCTCAATTCCACTCAACGGTGGTGCCTAGGCGCCACACTTCACACCTCATGATCTGGCCATGGTTTTGGGTCAAATCCGGCCGATTCTCCATCGTTTTCCATGGTTTCTTCCATGGGATCTCACCCTTGATGCCTAAAGAGCATTTAGACACCAAAGGCACCAATTTTAATTGAGAAACAAAGCTAGAATCTAGATTTTACCCCAAACACCCTTAAAACTAGAAAATAGGGAAAACCTTGGGAAATAGGAATTCCTACTAGAGGCTCGCCCTGTCGCCTGAGATCTACCTCCAAAGCTTGGTTGTGGAGTTGGAGTGTAGAGAGAGAAAGTAGAGAGAAGGAAGAGAGAAAGAGAGGAGAGAAGGTGAAGAGAGAGAGAGAGGAAAGAAGAAAATGAGGAAAAAAAAGGCTAGGCCACCTATATATACTCGCCTGAGGTGAAATTACCACTTGCCCTCAGTTGACCCTCAGTCAAGACTGGTAAAAGCATATCCGTAAAATCCCACCTTGGGTGTTTCTAAATCCTAGGTGCTCCATAGTTTTCCTTATTTTACTTTAGTCCCTCTTTGCATTCAACTAGTCTCCTAACTCCCTTAATGCCCTCGGTTCCACCAATACACTTCTTGATTCTCAACCACTCAATATTCCACAACTTTGCCACTTCCAAACCTCATATCTTCCTGCACATACCATAAGAAAAATATCTTCAGCCCAAAATACTCCACAAAATTAGCTTCACGTAATACCCGAAAATCACAGATTTTCTGGGGTATTACAGTGGTTCTAGATTGACTTGTTTTCTTTCTTAGGAATTTCCTCTATTCTACCCTAACTATGATTCCCAATCAAACCTTCCACATTTTTATCTTTAGTTTGCCTAGCTAACAAGTTAATAGTGGTCATGATCTACTTAGTGTGATGCTCCATATACTCTCTATCAGCCTTACATTCTTCCTCTAGATTATCTGGCCTATTTTTGTTTTTTATATTTTTAATGTTTTGTTCCATTGCTATTTTTAAGTCAAGTAGTTCCTAGGTAAAAAGGCTATATTATAAGTTATGAATGGTCATGTAAGGTGTGGGGTTCTATTATGTTATTGTGACTATGATTGATTATGATTAATTTGTATTCAATATGATTGATTATATTCTTAGGTTTGTGGAAGATTCTGCTCCAATTTCTCTAACTCTTCTTGTAAACATCATATTTGATTGAATAATATTCAATAATATTCTACATAGAAGGGTTCGCCAGCTTATCCCCTTTGACCGAAGCTTCTTCAATCGTCACATGCTCTACCATAGGTGGCTTCGTTATTCTATAGTGTCTTCTCACGTGTAGGCACATGAAGGCACATGGAGCTGCCATTTTAGCATCCACTTAGACAAGGTTGATTGCCAGCCATTGTAGGACATTACCTAGTTGTGGTTTTATTTGTTTGGCCCCTGATTGTGTTATGCTTCATCAACCCTGGTATTCTCCATCCTTTTTTAGGACTTTTGTTTTCTAACCGTGGTTGCTATTGGTTTAGTGACTTTTATGCCTAAGAACCCTAACTAGGGGGTTCGGAAGGGTCTACTCAGATTATCATAGGTCACAAGTTGAGTGGCCAAAATTAACTACAATGGGCCAAGTTGGTTATGATGTTTATCTATGGAAGAGGAAAAGATGATTATTTGATTGGTGTTGTTGTTGCTCCAAAAAAGAAGGAAGCTAAATACAAGCTATATACTCGAACTCAGTGTGCAACTGCCAAGAACCCCTTTAATTGGCCTATTACTCTCTCCGATAAAAAAGTGCTTGGTGAGTTTTCCTATTTAGGCGTGATTACCATCACCGTGTCACCTACATGACACCCTCAAGAGACTCCCACTCCCACCACCAAGACTTATCCAATGCTTTACCCTCATGCAAAAATGTATGCATGCAACATTCTCATAGGCTACAACCTACTCTGATACCACTTGTCATGAGCTTAAAGATTTGACACTAAGACCATCCCGTGCAGCACCCCCACCTTATTGCCACGTGGCAGGGGTTTAGCCTTCTAGTCCTTCTAAATAGAGGTTCACTGGTTTTGTCTTGCCATGGACTCATCAAGGGAGTGGCTCCAACTCCCAACTAGTGAGGTGCCAGAGGATGAACCCCCAAGGCACACACCTTATGATATCTATTAGAGCTATAACCAAAAGATTGCAAGGGTAAAACTAAGTAAACAATGTGTTATTACCCATGTTGTACTGACCCTTTCTTCAAAATTCCTGAGCTGTGACATTTAGCTTCTAGTCACCACCTCTATGAAACTCCATTGTGACAATGAAGCAACAATTTAGTTTGCAAAGAATTTAGTACATCATGACAGAACCAAGCATTTAGAGATCAGTTGTCATTTTAATAAAGAGAAGTGAGAGCACATACTCTCCAAAAGATAGTTGATATCCTTACCAAGGTTATTCCTAGAACTCAGTTTGATAACCTTTTATCGAAGATAGAAAATGATTGATACTTACTCCCTAACTTGCTAGGGAGTGCTGGATTTTATTATGTTATTATGACTGATTTGTTTCCTTTTCTTGTAAATATTTGGTCTTTGATTTGGTTCCTTTTATGTTATTATGATTGATTATGATTAATTTGTATACAATAGGATTGATTATATTCCTACTTTTGTGGAGGATTCTCCTCCTCTAATTGCTCTAGCTAGGGGTATATAAATCCTAGAGTCTTCCTATAAACATTAGATTTGAGTGAATAATATTCTACATAACTGATGCGGATTTTCTAGCAAGTGTACTGGGTCTCACACAAGTAGTAAAGTAGTGAGGAAAGAGTATTGTATCCACAAGGATTGACTATTAACAATTACCAATTTTGCTAATTTAGATTCTATTTGAACAAAATATAGATTTAATTGAAGGAAAATCTAAATAAGTTTTAGGCAGAAATTTGGAAAACAAAGAGAAAAAGCAAGGTTTGAAATTCAACAATGAATGAAAGAGAGCTAAGGATTGATTTCGCTTGTTTATTAGCCTGGTTAATTCATAGACAAATTAACATTTGAATTACTAAAGGATGATTCTTTTTAATTTCAAATTCTTTTGTTATTGGCTAATTTCTCAAATTTGATTAAACCCAATTCTTTATAATTCAATCTGACCTAATTCAAATAATTGTCCAATTCCTTAGTACAGTTATTTGATTAGGTGATAAAGCTCAAGAAATCCACAAAAACCTCATAAACAATTATCTATCCCTAGATTATCTTGATTTTTGGTAGTAATTACAAGGGCAACGTTATATTGAACTATCCCTAGTATTAATATAAATCCTAAATTTCATAGAATAGTGATCAATCATTCAAAAGGTAATTAAAATAGTAAAAACAACTCCAACAATCAAATTTGCATTAAAAAGAATTCAAACAATCAGTAAAACCTCATTTGAAAAAAGCTACATCAATCCCTAATTCTAAGAGTTTAGTGACTCATGGAAGGAATGAAGAAAATAGCAAAATCATAAATCATAGAGAAAGTTCAAAAGAAAAACTAAGAGAATCAGAGGTCCCGATCATCCCCAATAGAGTTTTTCTTGCTCTTCTGTGTCTCCCAACCATCTTAGCCTCCAGATCTTTGATTTCTCCCAAAAGTTCTTCGGTTAGTAGCAAAATAGGGCTTTTAAAGGCTTCCAAAATGCGCAGCAGCACTAACGTCATCGCTGAGCGATGCGAAACCATCACTCAATGATAACCCACTGGTAGGAACATGAAAACTAAAAGACGTCATTGCTGAGTGACGGTATTCCATTGTTGAGCGATGGAGCCATCGCTGAGCTATGCGTCACTGATGAAAAACTTGCTTCTACCATATAATCGCTAAGCTATGGTTCCAATCGTTGAGCTATGAGTCCCGATCGCTGAGCTATGGTTCCTATCACGTAGCTATGGCTTCAACAAAGCAACTTTAACCTGCAAGAAAAACTAAAGAAAAATCAAAATAAACTAAACAATTAAAAACTACTATGAAAGCTTAAAAGAAGGATAAAACTAACAAACAATCATGCAAAAAGAATAAGAACTAGATAAAATGATTGAATTTAGAGCCATAATAATTATATTTCAAAGAATTATCAATAAGGATAATGCAAAGAAAGTCATCTAATGATAATTCAACTGCATTGCTGAACTGGCTAAAAGTAATAAACTAATTTAATTGACTACTATTGACCATTGCAACAATCAAAGATTGCTGTTGGTTAAAGCTATATTTGTATGAGGTAGGAATGGCAAATAATCAAAGGGTAATTATGAGAGGTAAGGAATTGCAAGTAATCATAGGGCAATCATTGGGCAATTGTACTAAAATTAATAACTAGTCTACTTGTCAGAAAAAGGTTTCAAAGGGAGAGTTAAATACATAACAGTAGCAATTAGAGAGCTGAAATTGGTAAAATTACCCTAAATACTTTTTTGATTGAAGTGGTTACAACCCAAATCGACAAACGAGTGGAAACAAGAATGAAAACGGCTAAAAAAGAACAAGTTTTGCATTCTGGTATGTGTGGGTGTGTGAAACCACATGCTAGGGATGTCGCTTGTGCGTGATTGTCACATGATTAGATCTTTGGTGATGTGCTTCTATGGGCAGCCCAGTTAGGACCCAACGCTGCCAATGGTGGGGGCCCCACACCCACATGAAGGGTGCTGTTAGAATGAGGAATCTTGCTCTGATTCCACTTGATTTGAAACAATGAGGAAGGGAGAAGAGGGAAGGTAGAGAGAAATAGAGAAAAAAGAGGGTCCTAAGAGGAGCGAAGAAAGAAAGGGGGTTTGATAAACTAGGTTAACATATTATTCAGCATTAGTAGTACTGTTGTAAAGGAAATAAAAGAAAATAAATATCTAAAAATTAAATAAATCAAAAAGTAAATTAGTCTAAAATAAATAAAAGCCTTAAATAACGCCTTATTCCCTCAAATTTATTTTCCTATATTGCTCTTAAAGTAAGTCTTCCATGGTTACCCATCAATTTACTTCCTTAAATCATGCATGTGTGCAAAACATTTTATTGTTTTCAAATGTGTAAGAGGTTTATTTAAATGTGTGCTTTTGCCAGATCTTTGCCTTTTTGTACATCCTATCTTATTCTTGTTTCATATTATGGAGGTTGTTATAGCTTTTCATGAATGTGAAGGGAATGATTCTAGTGACCCATTGATTACCCTCCAACAATGGGTTTTGGAGATTGGAAAAGACAACTAGGATATATTTTTCATGGATCGTGAAGGACAGAGAAATACTTAGTGTCTTTCTTGGGGCATTGACAAAGAGCGAATTCTGAAAGGAAGAACTGGAATTGAGGTATGAAATATCTAATACATTTATTTTTTATATCCCATTGTTCTGAAAATCAATATTTTTCTCTGCATTGTTGATTGACTATTAGTTGCATTTACATACCAATTGCTAATGTGGTTGCACATTTTATTTATTTTTATTCTCTTTAGAGTTTACAAGTTTCCTGTTTATCTTTGGCTATTATGAGTGGCACAATTTATACATTATATTCTTGGAAGAGTGTCTTGTTGATAAAAAACATGCATTTTTATTTCATGAGAAGCTTTCAGACACAGTTTTTGTTACTGATTAGTCTTCTATATGTGTACAGGTCTATTTTGATTTCATGAGAAGCTTTCAGATAGAGTCTGATGATTTGTTTGCACAAGGCCTCATTTATGCTATAGAAATTGGACTTGGAGCATCTGGAGAGTTGAAATATCCTTCATTCTCAGAAAGGATGGGTTGGAGGTATCCTGGTATCGGTGAGTTTCAGGTACCTAATTTTGTGCCATTGTTTGATGTTAATTCCATATTATGGACTACATCAGTTGCAGTTCATTTGTGTGCTATTTTATACAATATGTTGATAGTGAAGTCCATATTTTGCCTTTTTCTCAATAAATACTTTATGGGCAGTGCTATGATTTATATTTGCTACAAAGTATGCACAGAACTGCTCATTACGTGGTCGCTCTTTTTGGGCTAGAGGACCTGATAATGCCGATCAATACAATTCTATGCCATATGAAACGAGATTCTTTTGTGAATGAGGTGATTACGACAACTATTATGGGCGCTTCTTCTTGCATTGGTATACCCAGTCATTAATAGACCATGTGGACAATGTTTTGTCCCTTGTATGCCTTGCTTTTGAGGAGACCAAAATGATTGTCAAAGTATGTTTTTACTACATCATTGTCTTGTCTATAGTTTTATGTTTAGGTTGTGTGACTAAATTTGGTTGTTGTTAGTCACTGTTAGTGTTAATTACATTCATAATTCTAGGATGATACATATAAATAAATTATTCTAGATGGTTACCTGAATTTAGAAAAACAAAAAGAATAAACTTGGTTTTTGAGTATATTTCTGGGATGATACATATAATTAAATTATGCTGGATAATATTACTTGAAAAAAAAAAGAATAACTTAGCTGCAAATTTGAGGTGATTACTGTGAGGTACTCTAATAGAATTATGAAATGAGGAGATTTCTTTTTTGAAGCAAGCAATGATATGATGGGGTGGTGGGAAAAAAATGTTTCCAAATAAGATTGCTATGCCATTAGTTGAAGATTTAAAGTAATTTCTGTTAACAACTTTTTTATTTGATCATGGACCAATATGAGACATATTAATAGGATGGCCTCTTACTGGAGTGACTCGTAGTCAAAATTTATTATTACTCTTTTAATATCTAGTTTATTCAATGAATCAATGTCAATGCTTCATTTAGAAGTTGAGCAAGTAAGAGGTCAGGTTTTAATATTCGAAGCAAAAAAAACAAAATATTCATGAGTTCACAGTTAGATGTTATTAATTGCCAAGAGCTTTAAACATTTGAAAGCTCAGTTGTCTCATTCCTTAAACATTTATCGATGCCTTTGGGACTATAAACATTGGAGACTGAAACTTTGTGCTACTATTGAAATCAATGACCAAATGCCTGAAAAGATACTGGTGTGTAGGTTCCTGCAGTATACTGGTGGTACAAGACTGCTAGTCATGCAGCAAATTTGATAGCAAGATATCACAGCCCTACAAACCAGGTTGGTTATTCTTCTGTTTTTGAGGTTCTAAGAAAACATGGTGTGACCATGAAGTTTGTCTGCCTAGGATTTCCTCTTTCTAGTCAGGAAGCTAATGCATCATTGACTGACCTTGAGGGATTTAGTTGGCAAGTAATCACCATGTTTTCTACTTGGATATTGAGAGCTGAATTTAGCTTTTGAAGTGGCCTAAGCATCATTTACAATGTTTTAAAAATCAAACTAGTGGTCAAACAAATGGAGGAATTAGTTTCTGGTTCACTGGTTTTTTTGTGGTCTAATCGGTCATAAATAAATATATATATATATAATCTAATAATCCAATATAGCTAACATTTTGCATGCTTAGGTTTGACAAAGTTACAAGAGTCTGTATATTTTAAGCATTTTTTGTTCACAAATGCAGCACCTAATCTAAATAATTTATGAGTATGGAAAAAGAAATTAAAAATCTTTACAAAATAATATATGAATAGCCCTACACATAAAATAGCAAATTAGCATATGTGAATGTGTTTAAATAAAAAATAAAAAATAAAAAATGTCTGAGAAAATCAGAAAAACAATATATATATATAAAAGAATCGTTGAACTTGTCCAACCCATGATCCGGCCATTTTTACTAGTTTTTGTTCAGACTGGTTCTTTGAAATAAATTGGGCTGGATAGACAAGCTGGTTCTGAGCATTTATACATGTTTTATAATTTGCATAACGGATTTTGGTCATCCTTGAACATGCCCTCTGTACGAATTCATGCAACTGGAGAGACCCATGGTTATATATTCCTCAGGTATTGAACTCAGCGTGGGATTGAGGGTTGATAGTGGCTAGAGAGAAGGCCGTGCTATGTTTCGATAGAGAAGTGTTCAAGAGACTAATTGAGATAGCAAAACAAAGAAATGATCCTGATCGCCGCCACTTTTTATTCTTTGCATATCAACAGCCATCCATATTCAAGGGAATATTTTCTTGTCAGAGTTGGATTCCTTCATCAAATGTATGCATGGAAAGGATTATGAGAATGCATTATGATCTATTCGGAACTGTTCTATAATTATATATCTGAGTTCTTTGTTTCCACTAACGCTAAAAGAATATTGGTTTATATGCTTTAGGGGAATCATGCTCATTTTATGGTTTGAGTTGTTATGACAATATTGCTTGACACGGTTATATAAAATGGACTGATTTCCCTATCACCAATGTACTGTCAAATGTTTTGGTGTAGGAGAATGGCAACCAGAATACAATCGTTTGTTGCTACAAAATAATGTCATTGATCAAGCAAAGTAATTTCAAACCTATATTGTTGCAACGTGATATTTTGGGTAGTTGTTCCATAGTGAAGTGATTTACTTTGTTATGAGGTCTTATAATTGAAGACGGTGTGTGCGGGAGTTTTTAGCTATAAAGTGGATAGACTACACTTCTACCTCAAAGATGATTTCACTTGCCTGTTTTATGCTTTGAAGCAGTATTTTCTTCCACCACATTTAATATGGGAAAGGATTATATATGTCCTCTTTGTGGGTTTCTGCTTAATGGATTTTTAGGGAGGTGTTTCTTTTAAATCTTCATAAGGCTCACTTGAGTTAGAGCTAAGAAATGGGTTTTAAGTTTGATCTTTTGATCGAGAGACTTGTTCTCGTTCTTGGGATGCCCTGATTTTTTTCCCTTTCTTCTTTTTAATAAATTCCTTTTCCATTAAAAAAATGGACGATTGTAGTTTGTTTGTGTATTTTTAATTATAAAATATTTTTTTATTTTTTATTTTGTTTTTAGAAGTTGTTCTCTCTTCCTTTTTAACTACACATCTGAGTTTGTTGCTTTATGTTGAGGTCATGATGATGAATCTTTACCTAAAATACCTACTCGATATACCTGTCTCTCTAAATACTTCCAAAATAATTCCACCAAAACTCTCAATTTTAAATTTTTATGTGAAGTGATTCGTTATAAGGTGTGACAACTAACATGGGAAAGTAAAACAGTAATATATGTGTTCAGAAAGTAAAACATGCCACATCACTGCTATATATGTTTAACGCGACATGTAGGGCATCCCGTGAAAAACTCATTTTATTTTTTTTTATTTTTTTTTGTGAGAAAGTGATTCCAACAAGTCTGGCATTATTGTTCCACAACACAGTTCAATCATTGCTTTACTACTGATTTGTCATTGACAAGGACAAATCCAGTGACTTCAATTAAAAAAAAATAGAATGGGGGGTTTGACAAATTTTTGGCAACGAAGTGTTTAGAGATAATGTTTTCATCAGTGTTGTTAACTGAAAAGGACTTGCGATGATTCTCCTGAATGATAACCTATTTCCCCCTCTTTATAATAATATATTCATTTGATGCTTGTTATTGTTGACTACCCTTTCATGTCTGATGGCGGGTGATCTGCAATGATAGTAAGTTCTACTTTTCAGTTGTTAACTGTTGTAAAGGGTCATACTTCTCGTATAATATGAAATAACTAGTGGCATCATCTGCAATATGTTCCTGTTATATTTATAGGCTTCAAGATATGGCTTGCTACTCCCCCCGCACTACTGTATGTAATGTCCTTATTTTACTATACTAAAATTTGAAAAAAAAAAATTTTAATCAAATTCTAATGCTTGATACTCATACTTTCAAAAAGAACACTCTACAATTGTTCTCAGTACAAATCATAATTTTTCATACATAATAATTCAAATTTTAAACATAAGATAATTTTATATTCATTCGTAATAAATTACAAATTTGCCGTACATAGTAATTTGACTTCTAAACTTTAAAAGATCTATAATTCTAATCCTAAATAACTTGAGTTCTCTTAAAGTGTTCAATCAATCTTTACACCTTTCCCCTTATACTCAGCCCCTGAAATGGTCAGTTGGAAAAACACAAAAGGTGAGATAAGGGTATTTCAGTAGCTAGCATAATTTTATAAACATTTATAGATATACCATTTCAATTATAAAAGCACTTATATCATAAAAATCAATCCATGTAATATAAATTCTCAGTTTAGTGCAATAAGTTGATGAAAAATTAGCAAGCTGATATATAAATAAACCATGGAATCAAGAATAGTTGGTGGCACACTCAACGACATGGAAAAGATAGTCTGCAAAACTACTTTTTCCAAGCTGAACATGAGAGAAAGCCTACTACAGTCCTTTGATTTAAGTGAGAAAGATTCCAAGCTAAAATATGGAAATATAATTTCCAAGCTGACATGGAAATAGAATTCCAAGTTGACATAGAAGCAGAGCTCCCAAGCTGAATATGGAAGTAAACTTCCAAGCTGATATCATGTTAATTTTATCATGAAAAACATATTTCACTTTAAATAAAATTTCATTGACATATATAATATTCAAGTATTAAAACAAGCTTTTATGAATTGCTAAACTACCCGGACTTTGTAGTCTAACTTTCTAGCTCAAATAGCTATTTAATCTATCTTGAAATTCGTTTCACGAATTCTGACCTATTCAAACAGTATATTTGACCTTATTTAAAATCTTAAATAAAAATATTCTAGAATATCATCTTTCCATGATCTTCTTAAATTCTTAATTCTATTCCAAATTTCTATTCATTGGGTTTCATCTTAATCTCATATTAAACCAATGTTTTTCATAATATTTTTGAGATGATAAGTATAAATAAATATCATTAATTTAAATAACACACACACACACACACACACACACACACACATATAAATCTAAAAAATCATATTTATACATAGTTAACTTTCAAAAAATAAAACACATATGTATATATATATATATATATACTTACAGGTATACATAATTATATAAAGCTAATTTTGATTACCCATATATATAAAATATATAACTTAATCAATTAATCAAATACTTATTTATTTGTAAATAATTTATATACATGTAAACTTATAAAGTTAATACATTCTCTTATGTATCTAATTATATGTACTAATAATTAGATATATATATATATATATCTATATATTAGTATATAAATATACTAAAGTAGCATAAGGATATATAAAAATATATGTGTATCATATAGCTAAATTTAATTATCCATATCTAAAATATATGGCTTAATTAATCAAATGTTTATAAATTGATATATATGTATTTTTATAAAATCAATATATAACATAACTTTCGGTGAACATATACTCATATATGAGTATACTTAGATATATATAAAAATAGAGGTGTAATGTAGATGACATTACTTAGCACATATAAAATATACTACATATGTATTTAATTCATGTATATGGTATCGATACAAGTATAAATATAATTTTATAAATTTTTACATAATGATATAAATAGCTAATTTAATTAAAATAACTTAGTTTTTAGTTAACATATTACATAGAATTAGATTCTAGTTAAAACTAGATTTTTCTTAAATTTCTTTGATGAGTATTACAAACTTTTCTGTTCTTCAGCTAGGTCCCTCTTGTAATGTTTTACCTTTTTCCTTTTCATGATCTAAGTTCATAATTAGTTTTTTCTAGGTACCTAGTCCTAGAATATTTTTTTGTAAAATTAAAATAGCATATACAAACTTTTTAATTATTTCAGTTTAGTCCCAATTTCCTTAGGTGTTTTTAGGACCTATGTGACCATTTATACCCATAAACTAATCTAAAGAATCATTTAAACTAAAAACTTAAATTTTCCAAAAGCTTACCGTTGAACAGAAGAATCATTTAAAGAGAGTATTTGCATTGGTTTTGGTTCTGGTTTTTCACCCTATTTACTGCCACTTATCCTTTAACACTTGTGTAGGTTAGTAACAGAAGAATCTCCCCAAAACAGCCCCAAAAAATCAAGTTTAATATTGTTGTTTGCTTTTTTTCGAAAATCTCTATTTTATGGTTGAAAAACAAAGGAAGATATTTCTGCTATTGTCCAAGTTGCTGTACTCTCTTTTTCTCACTCTCTCTCGACTATGAATGGTGCAAGGAAAGGGGAGGAAGGTGCTGCTATTTAAGCTAAAAATGAGGAGGCAAGTGGTAGTGGTACAAGGTGAAAAGGATGAAAGCTTTTGTTGTCATAAGTCTCTATTACTGTATCAAGGATGTAGTGCACCTTCTCTTTATTTGCTATCAAATTTTCTTTCTTTTCTGCTGAGAACATGAGCTGGGTTTGCGTATACAAATTCTCTTTTGCTATTTTTGCTTTTTGACCGAAATCATGGAAGCCCTTGATTCAAACCTATCATATTCCTTCTATCATGGGCTGCCACTTGTATAAGAGTTTGCCGTCATGTATTTGGTCATTTATATGGGGAATATGGGTTAAGTGTTTGAGTTCTATTTTGCGTCCTACTTAGCCTAAAAGTTTGAAGCTTGGGAGGATGTGTTGTCTTCCATTTTGTTGTCATCTAAAAAAAACTATGTGCTGTCAACTTTTTGAGAGCATGGAGGCTTCATTTTTCTGTTCATGTGTTGTTTATGTGTTGCCTTCTCCAAATATATATATATATATATATTCTATTATGTCTCCTTCATGTACCTTAACAGAATGCTACCACCGAGAATGCTACCATCTCTTCATACCTATACATATATCATGATCAATATAGTTAATTTAAATCCTACTAATATATATATATATATATTTATATATGTATCATTATAATATATACATATTATTATTAACACCAAAAATATTTTATGCACAAGACCAATTATATAGATTAGTATAATTTTTATATTTATAGTTATTTTAAATAATTATTTGTGTAAGGACTAAATTGAAAATAAGGTAATATTAATTACTGGATATTTAATACTATTTTATTTTCCTTTTAGTTAAATATTTTTTGTCCTAAAAATTTATTTTGTATAAAAATTCCTTATGAATATTGAATACCTAATATTTAGTAATAATCTTTCATAATTAAAAAATATTAAATATTTAATTAGTAATAAATCAGGATGTTACACTATACCATTATACAATTAGAGATTTTGCATGTTTGGTAAAGATGGTGGAATAAGAGAAAGAAAAGAATAATAAAGAGAGCATCTGAATGCCTAAAACAGTGCTAATTCTAATATAAGGAGAGCATTGTATGCATTTGTCACTGAAATAGGATAAATTCATGAGATATATTCTGTGGCAAAATATTTAAATCAAAAGTTCTGGGCGATAAAAAATTGTGGTATGTTATGCACTATGTTCTCTACCTCTGTCGTAGAAATATGCATTTTCCATTGTTTTCTTTACTTTCATTCCATCAAAGCAAACTATGTTATATCCTAAGCTCATTTTCATACAAATAGTGGTTGGCTTTCCCATCGAAAAATAGCCACATAGTTGAAGGTTTGGTAGTTTCTTGTTGTGTTTTAGGGGCTATCGAGAGAGCATGGGGAGATAGATAGAAAGTAAAGGAGATATATTTTTCTTTAGCCATTTAATTGAGACAATTGCACAATAGGAGTGGTAGACCAACCTTCTTAGGCATTGCAAAGATAAGGAAAAAAAAAAGATTAGCCAACATTAGATCTAATTTGCACTAAATCTAATATGTCAAGATGATCAAAAAGAGTATTTATATATGCTTAAAGGGATATTCCCTCTCACAACCCAATAATTTGTAGGGTGCCCATTGTCTAGCAGAGTGCTAGGAAATTTGGGCTGAGCTCTAAGATTATTGCTCTAGATTTGATTAACACAGAGTCCATTTTCATTTCCTCTCCTACCTTGACTTTCTTTTGAATAAGCTTTTCATACAATCCTTTCCCTGCTATCTGAAATCTTATCTTTCTCACCTTGTGTGCCAAGAGCAACTCCATAGTAGTTTGATTCCCTTTAAGCTTATGATGAATTTTTTCCTACTTGTTTTGTCATTGTAAATCACGAATGGTATCCAATGTTAGCCTACTTTGATATGTGCTGCAAATGTCTCTTTTTCTATCCTCCTATTCTATTCCTGCAGAACGTAAATTGGGTCAATCTCTTTGTTCTTTGTTTCCTCATATGTCCTTATTTGCTTATCTTTATTTTTCTATATTAGGCCCTTTTTTTTGGTTTCTTTTGATATTTTGCATCCAAGCTAGCGAGTCCCAAATAAAAAGCTTAACCTACTGCTGAGAAGATTTTGTTAAAAAAAAATACATAGCTCTTGTTTTATAAACACACCAACAAATTATAAAAATAGTAACTAAATTTTTGGAGTCTTCATATGTTTTTTATTCTTTTCTAAATGCTTTAATCACTATTGCATAGAGAAACTATTAAATCAGTTAGTCTTGATTGAGAGATAAGATCTAAACCAAGTTGCTCTCGATATGAGACTTTAGCATAAGAGGTGCTCATAATCATCTTCCTCCTCACAACCCAAAAGTCATTTTCCATTTGTATTTATTCATTTTCTTTTGAGGGTGCATCATATTTGTAATACCCTAGTAAAACCTTCAACTAAGTGAAATTAATAAAAGAAATGATAAGGAGCTAAGGGATTGGAAAAAGACAATTAAGGGAAAGAATACACAATTATAGCAAAACAGTTAACTGCCATAGGAGCAACAGTCAACTAGTAATGCATAAGAAACCTGAAACATAAAACATGAGTGAAACAATAGATTGCTTAAGGTCGATAGTCACTAGTGATATGAACATTGATGTAATGCAACAAGACCTAAATGATGGAAAAGAATAAACAGCCCAGAATGTCTAAATTCAGATTCAAAAGACCTCGACCCATACTTTACTAGAAGTACGAACCTTGGTATAAGAAACGAAGTTGGATGCCACATTCAAGAAAAGGAAAGAAAGTGAGTGATAAGTCTTAATTGAATGCCACAAGACAAGTCTTGATAAGTTCACAAGACATTTGGGCCATGCATGCTATAGCCCATGGTGAATTAGAGCTAATCAAACATACTAGTGTTATTAACCTAATTTAGCATATTGGGCCATGAAGCATTAAAGGAAGGATGCGCCTAATTGGAGTCAAGTTTTCAAATCAGATTTAAGAAAGTTTAGGAAGGAGCATTTAATTGTTTGATTAAGGAAAGTTTTCAAATCAGATTGGTTTTCTTGTTTAAGGAAACTTTTATTGATTGATTTAGTCATATCTCCTATAATCAGATTGCCTAAATCAATCAAGTTGCTTATTAGGAAAGTTTTTACTTTTGCTTATTTTCTAATCTATATTGATTCCCTATGCACATGGGCAATAGGGTTTTGTTTTTTCCTATAAATACTATGTATAATGCATGGTGAAAGCCATCCATGAATTCTAAACTTATCAAGACTTGTCTTGTGGCGTTCAATTGAGATTTATCACTCACTTCCTTTTTTTTTTAGTATGGCGTCTAACTTTCTTTCTTATACCAAGCTTTGTAGTTCTAGTAAAGGGTCAAGGTCTTTTGAATATGAATTTAGAACTTTCAGGTTGTTTATTCTTTCTGTAATTTGGGTCTTGTTGCATTGCATCAAGGTTCATATCAACCGGTCTGGTAGTAGAACTAAGGCGGTGAAAAGTTGCTCAGTTTTTAAATAAGGAGCTGTTATAGAAATTAATTGGATATCAAGAGCATTAATTGTAAGGTAGGTGCTAGAAGCATATCAGGAAATACCTTTAGGGCTAATCAAAAATAAAATAAACAAACCTATGATGAGAATAATTTATAATTGTCAGACTAGGAAACATAGTAGGTAACTAAATCTGTTATGGAGTTAGGGATCCTAGAATCTAGTTGGAAACACACTTAGGAATTCTTAATAAGGGAGAAATCTCCTTGGCAGTTGATAAAAAGGAAGTCTATAAATAGGAAGGAATGTGAGAAAGAATCATATGAGAAAAACTAAGAAAAATAGAGAGAGAGTCGGACGAAGAGACGAGAGAGTTGGAGATCGGGTTTCTAGGCTGAATTCCATGAAGGAGCCGAGGGAATTATTGTTGGAAGCATTGAGGTATAATGAAGAAATAGAGGAGGAAGAACAAAAAATTTGAGTAGCAGACAAATGTAAGAACTCGATTGAGAGGTAGCTAGCAAATTCATAAAAACATGCCTTTTTAATGATTTACATGATGTTTATGATATGTCTATGATGTTCATAATACTTTTGAAAAGTTGTTCAATATGTTTTCAACTTTGAAATTAGCATATATCAAATTAGCTTCCAATTTACTTCCATGTATCCTCAATCAAGCTTGGAATAAAGGACTTTAGCAACCATGTTCCCATGTATCAAATTAGCTTTGATTAGGAAGACTGCATGATTCCTTTTCCATGAGTTATGTGATCATCAGCTGCCATGATTCTCAATCGAGCTTGCTAATATTTCACATAATACATCAAATTAGCTTTCTGCACAATTATGGACTGATTTATAAAAATATGCTTTTATGAATGAAATGACACTTATCATGCTTTCTCAAAGTATGCTAGCTACTGGGATATATAATATGTCACTTTTTTTTTTCTATATTCAAACACACCATTTCAGGTGAATCCTCCAAGGGAAAGGCTATACAAGAGAATTAATATTAAATAGCATGTTAGATTGACTTTTGGTTAGTTATATGTAAAAGATGTATGAGTAGCTTGTAACAATATTGGTGTGTATTTTGGTAGGCTTTTGAAATGTTTTGTAATGGAGGATGTTTTGGCAAGAATATTTTGTATAGAAAAACTAAACTAATCATGTAATTTGATGCACTTTTTGACTAATGATGATACACATAGAAGAATGAATTATACAGCATGTCCATATGTGTAAACCATAAAGATTTGGCCTACAAATCTTATTAACTTTTGGATAAAAAATGGACTGTTAAACAAAGGTTAGATTGTGGAAGCCAAAGATGAATAGATAGTAGAAGTTTTTTGCGAAAGAACAAGGCTATAAGTGTCAACTGATCGATCAAGTTTCTCAGTACCAATCGATTGGTTTGCTTCTAGACAGCCAAAGAGTCACAAATTGTTGGTGAACAATTGACTGGTACCACCCATTGGTCAAATCGTTACCTCTGTACAACATAAAGAAATTTACAATGCTGCTATCAATTGATCCTTACTTCCCCACTCTAAAAGCAATAATAACTAGTGAATAATTCAGCAAAAGAAATAACGACCTATAAAATACAGTAGAATACAATTAAGTAATCTTAGAAACTTTATTTAATTTTAGTAGGAATTATCTCTCTCTAAGGTTAAATATATAAATAACCATAGAACAAGCAAGGTAATTATAATATTGGCAGGGCCTTGTGCATTAACATGGTGATCTTTTTTGGCATCTTTATATTCCAAATCATCTCCCAGTAGTCATCCTTTAGTTCTCTATGAATGCCCCTATTCATATGATATTTGTTACCTTTGTTTAGCTTTTTAAATTTACCTTTTTAAGATTTTGGTCTTGCTACCTTGTTGGATACCAAAAGCTACTGTCCATTCAAATTCATTCCCCTAAATCAAGTTGCCATTTTAGCAATGGTGTAATCATATGATTTGCTTTAAAATTACCTTTCCACATGACTAGAATTGTTCTTCCACATCTCAAGGGAGGTTGATTAAATCTCTTACCATATTTTGCCAACATGGCTTTGCTCAATATTGAATCATCATCATTATAAATTCTCTAGACTTGTCTATTAATCATTACATTGTTGACTTGGAAGGGTTTCCTCAATCTCCAAATTCGTTGGGTTGATAGACTTTGTACCAAGATGCCATAAGCATCCTTCTCTCACCATAATTTCCCCATAAGAAATTTAGCATAATTTCATCACGTTTTGTTGCCTCTTTTTGTGAGCCTGAACCACTATAAGCCTAAACATTGACCATTCTATCCTATATCACATGCATTTATCCACAAAACACTGTAATCTATATACATATATATGCATAAGATATTTCAAAACTAGGGAGTGTAGCCTTTTCATTTGTCAAAATGTACATTTATAGCATTGTTTGTATGATTCATTCTCAGTGTCAAATTCATGTTAGAATTTTACAAATAGATACTTGCAACGTATACATTAATCCATGTACAAAGCAATTATGTAATAAACAATGTCCTCCCTAGGATCCCACTTACCCGATTACAGAGGTACATCTTAAAGATTTCAAACGTGTGGGTTGTACAAAAGATGATACTATACCCCGAACAATGGGCCAAAAACTTTGGCTATCTACTTGTTGGGGAGATCTTATGCGTCTTCTGCTAAGTCTGAAATAGGAGGAAAAGGGTTGAGTACTATAATACCCCAAGTATAACGATGTTGTAAGAAAGTGAGTTTGGACGTGTGGAAATGTTTTTTTTTTAGGATAAATGGGTACTCGAGGGTAATTCGAGAATTTCAAAGGCTAAATATGTATTCAAAAAAGGATTTACCAAGGACTTTTTAGGGACTTATCTGAAAAGAAATTGTAAATATATCAGAATTCTTGTGAAAATTAGGGGGATTTTGCGATACCTATAGGAATTACATCTTGTTTACATGAATTGTTGTTTGTTATATGCATTGCTTATTTTTATCCTAAAGGTGTGTGAAGTTACTTCTGTGTGTATTTGGTCGTTAATACTCATGTGATGTGTTGGAAAATGAGGAACTAAAACGAAAAGGAAATTATGCTTGGGTTGTCTCATCAAGGACATTTTAGTTATGCTTGATGTTTGAAAATTTCTATTGTATGTATGTCACTTTTTAAGAGAAGGATAAATAAATAAATGAATATAAAATAATAGTATAATTACATAAAATAGCGTGTGAATAATAAGTATTGATAACTAAATAGTTTAAATAAATAAAATAGGGTAAGTTGATCATACGAGTGATGATGTGTGAGATTGTGAGTATGTTGATATTCCAAACGTAAGAGAACCTCCCATGGCGAGGGAGAAAAAGATATCGAGCAAAGAAAATTCCAATCGAGTGAAACAAAGCAAGATGGATGTTAAGCGTGTGAAAACATGTTATAGTAAGTGGTTCGCACCACTACGACTGCCGAGTTGCCTAGAATTAGATTCATGGCCATTTGTAGTATAGTAGTCGTCCCAGGTTGTTTCACTCTTGGACCCTTGCTTGTAAATTGCCTAATTAATTGTTCAAGCATACTATAATATACACTAATCTACCCTAATTTATACTAATCTACCATAATTTACACTAATTATCCTAATGATTACAACTAATTACCATAGGGGGTTTGCAGATTTAAGCACTTAAACAGAAACTAATAGCAGATAAACACTAGCAGAACATAATAGAGAAAAGGCAGAAACGAAATTACACAAAAGCAGAAAATGTAATCAGCCATGGAATCCTATAATTACAACTATCATTATTCTTACCTTCAAATTAATCCAGGTGTTCTCTATCAATAGGTTTTCTAACTAACGTTTCCAAGAGATCTCCTAGAACTAGAATACATATAAGTTAAACCTAACCAACAAGTAATCTGATTAAACCCAACCTAATCAAGTTAGATAATCATCTAATCTAGTCATTTCCATTCTTCTGCAACACCAACCAGTAAAAGCAGTATAACTTCTCATATAATAGATGATAAAACCATAACAGAAATGAAATAGAAGAACTTATTTCATTTAGCTCCAAGAATTTAGGTTACAACTCTAATTATCCATGGACTGATTACAAGGGATTCTAGCCTTCCATGGAGGCCAAAATACAGAAAGAGGGGGGAATGAAGAAGAAAAATGAAAATACAGAGGATGGAAGAAGAAAATATCTTTTCAGCCGGTGTGAAATGGAGTTCTGGTCTGTCTTTAAGCTTCCAGGAGAGAGGTGGATGAAATTTGGCTTCTGGAGTCATGTGCTATGCTGTCATTTTCTCCTTCTGCTGCTGCCTTGCCATTTCTGTCTACTGGTTGCTTTTTGTAGAAAGTTACTCTACTACTTTGTTGTTTCTGGTTGCTATAGAAAAGCAATTCTACTGCTGTTTCTCTTTGTTGGAAAGTGCATAACAGTGGGCCCCACTAATCCAGTTAGCCCTAGTCAATCAGTCAATGCCTAGTCAGCATGTCCAGATGGCCTCAAGTAAGCAAAATGTCAATGTTAGCATTTTTCTCTCCAATAATTAAATCTAAAAATTAAGTACATGAATTAATTGGGATAAAATTATGAAACTGAAGCATATTAATTCTATAATTAATTTACATCCAATAAATCCAAAATATAATAAAATATGAGAGTTAGCAACATTGAAATAGCAATAGGACTAAGATATGGACTAAATAACATATAAAAATGCCCAATATCAAATCCCCCACACTTAGCCTTTTGCACTCTTGGGAAAAATCATATTTAAAACACCAAAAGACACCAAAGGAAAACTATGGAAAGCATGCAAGAATGGAATAATTAAAATTTGAAAAGATTTAGCACTTAAAGAAAATAAATCTTAAATTTCCAAAATTCTAAGCATCTTGGCAATTTAATTTGATAAGAATGAATTCAAGTAATTGGCCTCCTCACATGGAAAGTGTTTACTCTCAATCCTCTCAAGTGTTTGGGGATAATTCACTCAAAATTCAACTTATCATAAAATTCACTACCACAGGCTTGTCAAGTATCTAAAATCTCTACTAATATTCACATGCATTTTTGAATCAAAAGGACTTTACAAGGATGTAATGTAATGTTGGGTGGAAAACAATGGAAAGGAAGAGAGAAAAACAGAATAAAGGGTGGAAACAATTGAAGAAAGAAGGCGAAGGGAACAACTGAGATAATGAAGGGGAACAACTTAAGAAAATGAAGAGCATTAGCATAACAATGTAAGAGATTGAGTAAAAACAAATTTTGGGTCCAAAAAGTTCTATCTACTCCCTTTTCTTCTTTCTTTTCTTGTTTTTTTTTCTTTCTTTTTGACGTCGACGTCATTTTTCCTTTTCAACCATAAAATTCTGTTTTTCTATTTTCTTCTTGAATGACCATTTTTTTTTTGCCTGGGAGTAGAGAGAAATATTCATTTCAAAGCATCCCAAAATTTATAAAAATTTTCAGCACATCAAATCTCTAAAAGAATTTAAATGCTCTTCACTTCTCAAATTGGGAAGCAAAAATTCTGGTTTAGGAAAAAATAGTGGTAGAAAATGCAAGACGGAAAGTGGAAACAAGGCACAATGGAAACAACACATGGGGTGGCTATTTGGCTAAAAATGGCTCACAAAGAAATGCCTAAATCATCTCCAAGCATGCCCATGTAAAATTTAGTCTCAATTAAGATCCAAAACAAGTTCTAGAGTGAAAATCCATGATAAGCAACACACTTCAAGAAAAAAATATATTATTTTGCAATTTGGCTCAAAACCTCATAGTTTAAAGACTATCACTAAAAACTCATTGAACTCAAATTTGTTGCCATTTAAGCTTGAACTGTAGAAAAACAAGGTTAAAATTCTAATCATGCTAAAATAATTCAAACCTAAACTATTCCAGCAAGCATGTTTCCACAACAAAATTATTTTTCCAAAAACCAAAAAATACTAAAAACTAAACTAAAATAATCTAATTCTGCACCCAAAACACAAGCTAAAAGCTCCAAAAAGTGCAGAAAAAGGCTACAAAGATAACAAAAAGCAAATAAAAACATAACAGAAAAATTAAAAAAAAATGCATGAAATTTAAAAGCAAAAACCATTTCATTCTCCTCCCACACTTAAATTTTTGCATTGTCCTCAATGCAAACAATTATCAGCACATATTATTAAAGAGACATAGAGGACATGAAAATAAAAAAGAGAAAAGGGAAAAGAAACAACCTTATCATCATTGGTGTGCCTTTTCCGTGTCTTCCAATTGAGTGGCACTGGCTTCTTCCAGAAGTTTTTTTCAACAGAAGGTTGGATGATGGAAAGAATTGAATTTAAATAACCAACTTGAAGAAAAACAGAAGAAGCTCCACTTGCCACGGAGGGGTGAGAAGAACCAAGAGAAAAACAAAAAGAAAGGGAAGGACTACTAACTAAAACACAATTTAAAACAAAAAGAGAGCTACTTTCTAAAATAGAATCAAAATTAAAACTTCTACTTCTACTCCTACTCCTAACAAAACAACAACTAAATCTATCATCTAAACAAGAATTACTATCTAAAATAAAACTATCACCTAAAACAAAACAATCTAAAATAGAATTAAAAACAATAGGTATAGAATCAAAATGCATAACAAAAACAGAGGTGCAATTTGAGTCATATTCAGATGCACATGCACAATTAGATTCAGATGTAATTGCACATTCAGATTCAAATGCCTTTAATTTAGGTGTAAGTGCAAAATCATATGCGAATGCAGAATCAAATGCAATTTTAGAATCAAATTCAGATGCAAGTTCATATGTAAATGTATTCAATTTAGGTTGAAGTACAGATTTAGGTGCAAATGCATTCAGCTCATGTCCAACAAAATCACCAGAATTGCCAAGTTTCAAAGCTTTTTCTATCTCAATGCATGCATGGCAAGTATGATAGTCACAACTAAAATCTAGATCTCCCACAAACTCATTATTATTTTCCAATTTTAACTCCAGCACTTTTATGTCTACCTCTTTTTCCTAAGGGTTCTATTTCTTTTTCTAATTCAAGCTCAACAATCTCAGGTTGGATGACCCTATTTAGAGAAGGTAATGGTCTATGAAGGAAAGGGAACTCATTCTTATCAGCTTCCTCATTTTCATTTTTCTCACTTGTGCCACTTGAGGAAGAGGACGCCCTATTTTGCCCATCTAGCTCTTCTAATTCCTCTAATTCAGATTGAGGGCTAGACCATCTTCTAATTGAGTGTCATCATTCAGCGAAATGACACTATCATTGGGTCCTAGGTCTGTCATGGGTAGAGAAAATGGACTACTATCAAACCTCTAATGGATCATCTCATTAACAGTGCAAGCTAGTTAGCCTAACTGGGATTTCAAATTCTATAAGTTCACCTCAGTTTGCTCTTAGAAATGCAGGGTATTTGTGGCCAATTGTTGAATCACGTCTTCCAAACTCGATTCTTGCTCTCTAGGGGTGGCTGGAAGCAGCAATTCACTAAGGGAAGGAGCATAAATTTTGTGCTCATATGATGGATAAGATAAGCTCTCATATCCTAGGTTTGGATGTTTAAATTCAGAAATGTAAGTGGTGGGGTAATGTGGATACTGTTGAGGATCTTGTTGAAATTCCCTAAGGCCATGAAAGACTCCTATATAAGACCCTTTACTTTCTTGGAATTGAAGATATGGGTCAGTCCTATATGCAGAGAAGGAATCTATGCCACTTATAAATGGAAAAGGTGGATGGGGAAGGGGTGATAGTGGTGACTCTTGTTGTTCTTGCCTAAGGGTTATGTGCCTCACTGTGGATACTAGTTCATCTAAGCTATGCTCAACTCTATATGGATCCTTGGGCAAGGACCTAATCTAACTCACTAGAAACAACCTCAAACAGAATTAAATTCTAATTCTATGCCAAAAACAACAATACTACACAAAAGAAGGAAAACTACAACAATTACAACAACTACACTACAAACAACAATAATTACAATACTCCTAGCACAACTACTTAACTAGCCTACAAAAAGGGCCTATCCAATGTTTGATCAAAATTAGCCAATTCTTCTTGACAAACCTTATTATAGGCTAGAAAGATGATACACACAAGAAAAACACAAAGGAAACTACTCCTAATGCTATTGCTTCTCACTAGCCTATAGAAGGTCCTATCAATTTCAGGATCAAAAGGTGGTAAGTCCACTTTAAGAGACCTTCTCATACACTAGGAAGGGAAAAATTCACAAGAAAACAATTAAAACACAAGAAACAGCAAAATCACTACAAAAAGCTCCAACCGATGAAAATCACCAAAAATTGAAGTATTTTCAGAGAAATCTAATTTTTCTTGGAAAAATCCTTCACAAGTTGGAGAGACAAACACAAAAAATAGAATTCAAAAATTCGATCTACAAAAATCACACTAAAAATCACAATTAATTAGAAAAAAAAATTTAAAAATAGAAAATGAAGCCTAAACGATGGAATTTGGCAAAATGACCGCCCAAGATGATCCTTTAGATTATCGAGGGGTTGGAACTTGCTTAAAATGTCAAAAACTAGTGGTATACTAAGTCTGAGACCAATCGGAGATAGTTAATTTTTTGCCTATGAATAGTAACCGATAAAAAACTCAAAACTTGTATACCGCTTCAGCCAATCGAATTAGGACCAAACAAAGACACAAATGAACAACTAATTAGGTGATTAAGAAACAAATTGGCTCTTCGGCAACGACACCAAAATTCTGGTCCGCGCTACTACGACTGCCGAATCACCCAGAATTAGATTCGTGGCAACTTGCATATAGTAGTCATCTCAGGTCATTTCACTCTTGGAGCCTTGCTTCTAAATTACCTAATTAATTGTTCAAACACTAATCTATATTAATATGCCCTAGTCTACACTAATTACCCTAATGATTACTTACAGCTAATTACCTCAGGGAGGGGGGAAGGGTTTTGCAGATTTAAGCACTAAAACATAAACTAACAATAGCTAAACACTAACAGAATATAATAGAGAAAAGACAAAAATAAAATTACACAAATGCAGAAAATGTAATCAGCCATGGCATCCTAGAATTGCAACTATCATTATTCTTGTCTTCAAATTAATCCAAGTGTTCTCTCTCATTAGGTTTTCTAACTAAGGTTTCCAAGAGATCTCCTATAACTAGATTACATATAAGTTAAACCTAACCAACATGTAATCTGATTAAACCCAACCTAATCAGGTTAGATAATCATCTAATCTAGTCATTTCCATTCTGCTGCAACACCAACCAGTAAAAGAAGTATAACTTCTCAAATCAGAGATGATAAAACTAGAACAGAAATGAAATAGAAGAACAAGAAGAACTTATCTCATTTAGCTCCAAGAATTCAGGTTACAACTCTTATCATCGATGGACTGATTACAAGGGATTCTAGCCTTCCATGGAGCCCAAAATACACAAAGAGGGGGGAGGGGAAGAAGAAAAACGAAAATACAGAGGATGGAAGAAGAAAATATCTCTTCAACCGATGTGAAATGGAGTTCTAGTCTATCTTTAAGCTTCCAGGAGAGAATTGGACGAAATTTGGCTTCTGGAGTCATGTTCTATGCTGTCATTTTCTCCTTCTGCTGCTGCCTTGCCATTTCTGTCTGCTAGTTACTTTTCTGTAGAAAGTTACTCTACTATTTTGTTGTTTCTGGTTGCTGCAAAAAAGTAATTCTGCTATTATTTCTCTTTGTTGGAAAGTGCATAACAGTGGGCCCCACTAATCCAGTCAGCCCTAGTCAACCAGTCAATGCCCAGTCAACATGTCCAGGTGGCCCCATAAAAGCAAAACGTCTATATCATCATTTGTCTCTCCAATAATTAAATCTGAAAATTAAGCACATGAATTAATTGGGATAAAATTATGAAATTGAAGCATATTAATTCTATAATTAATTTACATCCAATAAATCCAAAATATAATAAAATAGCAATAGGACTAAGATAAGGACTAAATAGCATATAAAAATGCCTGATATCAATAAGCAAAAATATACGTTGGTATGAGTTAGTGAGGAAAAAATTACAATCAAGAGAAATAAAGCAAGATGGATGTGAAGAATGTGAACACATTTTATAGTAAGAAAAAATGTATGTTTATGGGAGATAGTGAGCAAACATTTGCTATCAAGTGAAGCAGAGGAAGATGGATGTCAAGCATGCGAAAACATGGTTAGGCAAGAAAAAAAGTACATTCGAGTGAAATGGGAAAATATGTGTAAATAAGCGATAACATGTGATGTAACATGATGAAATGTGCAAGTTGAACAAAAACAAGCCAGATTGGTTGCAAGAAAGAGAAAACACATAAATGGAGTCTAAATGAACGAATATTTGCTAAAATTTAAAGGGGACCATATTGGTGCAAAGATGAGCGAACAAGCAACAACATGCGAGATAGTGAGCAAAACATGCAATTTTTCCAATACAAGAGAGGTGAGCATTGTGAAAAAGTACAATCAGGTCGAACAGCTCAAAAATGATCGAGCATCAACAAACATGCGAGAGAGTGAGCAAAAAATATTACAAACAAGTAAAGTAGAGCAAGACTGATGGAAAGCAAGCATAACGTGAGATGTAGCATGATGAAGTGTCCCATCGGCAAAAAATGAGTCTGATGGATTGCAGGAAAGCAAACATTTGGGATATGGAGTGTAAATGAGAGATATATTCTAAAATTTAAGTGGGAGCAATGGTCGAAAGTTGATTATATGAGCGACAATGTGCGAGATTGTGAGTAAAAATGAGTTGTTATTCAAAACGTATGAGAACTTACTAGGGCGAGGGAGAAATAGATATTGAGCGAAGACGTGCAGTCAAATATGAAAATATATGAATGAGTAGAAAAATGAGTAAGCAATAAGGAAACATGTGAGAATGTGATAAAAAATTGCAATCGTGTGAAATAGACCAAGATGGATGTCAAGAGTGCGAAAACATGGTATAGTAAGAAAAAATGTACATTGGTGCGATTTAGTGAGCAAAAAACTTACAATCACATGAAATAGAGTGAGATGGACGTGAAGCGTGCAAATACATTTTACAATAGGAAAAAATGTACATTTGTGCGAGGTAGTGAGCAATAATTTGCAATCAAGTGAAATAGAGGAAAATAGATGTCATGCGTGTGAAAACATGATATAGTAAGAAAGAAAGTACATTGGAGTGAAATGGGGTAAAGATGTGTGAATGAGTGATACCGTGTTATGTAACATGATGAAATGTGCAAGTCGAAAAACAAGTCATATCGATTGCATGAAAGCGAAAACCAGCGAAATAGAGTCCAAATGAACGAATATTTGCTAAAATTTAAAGGGAACCATAACGACGCAAAGATGAGCGAATAAGAAACAACATGTGAGATAATGAAAAAAACATGAAGCAAAGACGTGTGGTCATATGTGAAAATGTATGATTGAGTGGAATAATTCAAAAATTAGTGAGCAACAAGGAAATGTGACACAATGTCAGAAAACATTGCAATCGAGTGAAACAAACCAAGATGGATGTCAAGCGTGCGGAAACATGTTATAGTAACCTAAAATGTATGTTGGTGTGATTTAGTGAGCAAAAACTTACCATCGGGTGAAACAGAGTGAGATGGATGAAAAGCGTTCAAACACATTTTTATTGTAAGAAAAACTATATATTTGTGCGAGATAGAGAACAATAATTTGCCATCGAGTGAAACAAAGGAAGAAATATGTGAAGTGTGCGAAAACATGGTATAGTAAGAAAGAATATTTGTTGAAGCAAAATGGGGCAAAGATGAGTGAACAACATGCAAGATAGTGAGCAAAACATGCAATTTTCCAATACAAGAGACAACTTGCAAGAGCCAGCAAAAACAAGATATCGAGTGAAGATGTGTAATTAATTGTGAAAAAGTGCAATCTGCTCGAATAGTTCGAAAATGATCGACTATCAACAAACATGTGAGAGAGTGAACAAAAAATATTGTAAGCAAGTGAAACAGAGCAAGACAGATGGAAAGCTAGAGAAAATTTTGAAAGTAAGCATAACGTGCGATGTAGCATGATGAAATGTCCAAGCAGGGAAAAAAGAGTCCGATGGATTGTAGGGAAGCAAACACTTGGAAAATGGAGTGCAAACAAGAGATATATTGTCAAATTTAAATGGGAGAAAAATGGTGTAAAGTTGATTGTACGAGTGACCACGTACGAGATTGTGAGTAAAAATATGTTGCCATTCAAAATGTAAGAGAACTTACTAAGGTGAGGGAGAAATAGATATCGAGCGAAGACATACGGTCGAATTACAACTGATTGGAACAATTCAAAAATGAATGAGCAACAAGGGACATGCGAAAATGTGAGAAAAAATTGCAATCAAGTGATGATGCAAATCCAAAGTCTAAGGAGCAAAGTAGCAGCCCAAGTCAAGAAGTTCAAGTTCTAAACCCAAAGGATCCATTGTTCATCAAGGGAGGCCCAATCACAAGGACTAGAGCCAAGAGAATGAAGGAGGCACTAAATGAACTTATTCAAGACATTTAGGCCATGCCTACTATGGCCCATAATGAATTAGAGTTAATCAAACCTAATTCAGCATGCTAGGCCAAGAAGCATTAAAGGAAAGAAATGCCTAATTGGAGTCAAGTTTCTAAATCAAATTTCGGAAAGTTTAGGGAGAAGCATTTAATTGTTTGATTTAGGAAAGTTTTCAAATCATATTAATTATCTTTTTTAGGGAACTTTTATTATTTGATTTATTCTTTTTGAATTAGTTTCCTTTTAGCAATTAGTTTCCTTTTTTAGTAGATTGCTTTGTAATGCCTTTAAATATTTTGTAATGCCTTTAAATATGCCTTTTCATTCAATATGAATTCAGAATACTTTTGTGAGGAAAATTTCTCTTTGGTTCATTGAAGAACTTTCAAACTTATCAAATTTTGTCTATGGCATTCATACTCTAACTTATCGATCGAGTTTCTATCCCTTGACTGTGGCATCTTCATCATACCAAGTTTCACATCTCTTTATAGGTGTTAGGTTGCAGTTTCCATCCAAATCTATAGTAGAACGGGCCTAGGGACTAAATTCCATTATGGGTTTTGTCACAAATTGATGAGGTTCGTATCAAGTAAAGCAGACCAAGATGGATGTCAAGCTTGCGAAAACATGTTATAGTAAGAAAAAAAATTTATGTTGGTGCAATTTGGTGAGCAAAAACTTACAAATGGGAGAAATAGAGCGAGATGGATGTAAAGCGTATGAACACATTTTATAGTAAGAAAAAATGTACATTTGTGCGAGATAGTGAGCAATAATTTGTAATCAAGTGAAACATAAGAAGAAATATCTGAAACGTGCAAAAACATGATATAGTAAAAAAAGAATGTACGTATCACGACCCGAAACTGGGGACATGGCCAGTACAGTAGTGGGGGTCCTTTCCACCAATGTAAGGCTGAATTCATGGATACTTAGACCACACGGCTACACACGATATTCAAAAAATCCTCAAACATCCACATACAAAGAATACCTAGGAGTTTTATCTACTATAGAGTGACTCAAGGAACACAGATGTACCCCAACTTAACATCGACCCAAACCTTGAAGAGAGGTTGATGACAAGGAAGCATCGCTACTCCTTATATGGATTCTGACCAACTAACTAGATCCTGCAAGGGCACAAGAAAAGGGTGAGTATGAAAATACTTAGTGAGGACCATAACTATACCAAACAGGTTACCACTACGTGCTGCTTACAAGGACGAGACACGAAATTAATGTCCATCCGACAACACTAGGGCCAAATCAGGTCCCACTCATCCTGGACAATCAGTAGAATAAATCATATCCAATGCACACATTTATCATTAAATCATATCTTACTGGGGGATATACAAAGCCCATTCCTTTACATGACTCAATCACACAAGATTAACGCGTAACAATAGGCATCCTTTAAATAGATAAATTTAAAGCCTCCACAAAAATCACACAGTAGATGAACGACCATCCAGGCCATTGACTACAGTCATTAAAAATATGGAATTGAACATTCACACTAGCATACACAGCAATAATTTCAGTAAAGAAAACTTTACGAACTTTACTCGTCTCCATGTAGTTTCCTCACCATGTAGAAATAATAATATTATGATAAACTTAATGAATGTAAGGAGCCAATCTTCTAAGTTATAACTCTCTAAATTATATATGAGGGGTCAACCCTCTAAATTACATATAAGGGGCTAACCCTTTTGGCAAGCTTTATGAATATAATTCCCTCACCCTTCCGACACAAAGGCGGTATCTCGAGTGTGGCATTCTTGAGGAATTAGTCACTTAGCCACATTACGACTTGTTGTGGGGCTCTTCCCTCAATGCACTTACTACAGCAATTGGGTCACCCGTATTTATAATAAGACAATATCATAGGGCACTTCCCACAATGCCAATTGGGATCACCCGTATTTATAATAACATAATAAGTCTATCACACAAGCATAGTACAATACTTCCTAATCAATTACACATCAATCAACCATTTAGACATGGTTACTTACTCATGTCACCCTTACCAACCGAAATAGAAGAATAATTTTATATAATTATCTGAATGAGCAGGGCCATTTATTCATCTTAACTGTTGTATACAACCCAATGTAGTTAAATGTTACCTCAGCATCAATAAAGTTTCTACGTGACAAGTAATCATACACATAGTTCATAGAATTTCTATATGTTCACGTAAGCCACTATTCACAATGTACAGGATTTCCCCAATCCTGGGAATCATACCCACATATATATATACATATTTATGTTCATGTAGTTACCACAAGGCAATTACCATCCTTACAATTTATGTTTCGCCTAATGTAGTTATTCAGGGCATGCTATGTTAATCGTGACATCATTAGTGAAATTTCCTACTAAATTCATAATAATAAAGGGTGTATCCATTACTGCTTCAATATACGTATATATAAATATATATATTTGAATACATGTACATATAGCAAACATATGTACTTTACCTTAGGTGATATATATATATAGCACACATCATTATTTTATGGCTGAAGCCTATTCGTATCTATTAGATCAACGTACACCTGACCACATTCATTGAACAATTATGTTCTTTTCAGACAACGGTATACTTACGTTTTATAAATACTCTCAACAGTTTTCAAACCTTATACTTAAATTAATAAAGTTGTAACTGCACCTTTTTTTTATGGTCAAGGTAAAATAGAGGTCCCCTTACTCGGACTTGAAGACTTCTGACCTCCAAAGAATATTCCTGACAAACCTCAAACCATGCTTAAGTCTACGAAACATCAAGGAGCAATTCAAAACTCAGAACTAAAGAGTCCTTACATGGCTAGGCCATGGAGCCCTGGGTGCCAGCCTTGGCACCGAGGCGCTATGGTCTCTTTAAGGTCATAAACGCTACCCAGAAGATGGTGCCTCAGGTGCCACGCAAGGTGCCATGGGGTGTCAACCCCTAAACTCTCTGCCAGCATCAGATTTATGGCGCCTCAAGCGCCAGGCCTGGCACCCCAGGTGCCATGACATGTAACCACGACAGATAGCTCGGGTTTGAGGCCAAAAACCTCAAATGTCCATCAATTTCCTTGATTTTTTCAATAGGGTTTCATCCCTAATGACCAAGAGTCAGATTGGTACCAAATTCCCTAACTAAAACTATGTATACAAGCTTGAATCAACAAAATTTCACTATAAGCCCTAACTTTCAACAGTTCCCCTTCAATGACTTAAATCCATTCTTAAATGTGATAAACCACAAATTTGTAGTTATATTCTCATCACTAGTCATCCAAGAGTATTTTAAAATGTCACCCAAAACTCATAAATTGAAAAAGATCTATTCCTCTCCCAAAAACCCCAAAATCCAAAAATGGAGTGCAAAGGGAAAGAGAGAGGTGCTCACATTGTCTTTCTCACTCTTCTGGCATAGTGGTTTACCGGAGCTTGGCCTTTTTTTGAAGAGTAGCCACTGGATGCCTGGATGAAGGCTTGGGAGGGAATAGAGGGAAGAAGGTCCATGGGTGCCAAGATGAAGAGAGAAGATGGGAGAGGGAATAGGAAAAAAGGATGAAGAAAAGGGAATGAGAGTATTTAGATTAGTTGTGTGTGGGGTCTACCTATCCATCTTCCAATTTGGTCCCTCTTAACTGCACTTCTAACCAATATCTCGCAAGGTAAAGGGATAATTCCGTCTTTATAAAAACACTTAGTCATATTCCCATAAGTGTACATCATCATGCCTTCATTCCATTAAAATGCTGACATTTCACATTTATTCATTCCAATCCTTCTCAGTGTTTAAGCATCCATTTAACCTCGATTCAATAGTTTGAAGGGGCCGGGTTCATAATTTATCTTCATAAGTTCACTCCCTCACGTGGTCTACCCATTCAATCATTTTTCCAGAGTGTTCCATATTTTGTTACTCTCAGAATACTCTTTAACAAAATTCTAATAAACTAATGTCTAAAAATGGCAGATATTACAGTATCTCCCCCTCAAAGAAATTTGGTCCCCAAATTTCCATAGTACACAATAGTGATGATCAACAGTGCATTTTTCCATGATTCTCTTTCTTTAAATTAAGATTATTTCTCTTGTCCAATCAAGACACATCTCTTTGTGTATGAATCAGTTAAAGTTGGGTGATGCGGCAAAAAATGAGAGAGCATCCTTCCTGCATGACTCAAGGGATATCAAATGCTTGCCTATGAAGTCCACCAATAAACCCACGTAATAGGCCACTAAATTGTTCCTTTTGTTAGCTCTTTATATCCCAACGTGTATGTAATAGATCTAGCCTTCCGCTGTCTCCATGTTCTATTCCTTTTTCAAGGTGGCATCCTTTTTAAGATGTCGTATCCCCTACCTTTCTTCGAGGCCAATAGTATATCATGCACTACTTGAGTCCACTATTGGGTACAAGATATTCGACGACTAAAGAATAGTTTACTCTTCCCTTGCCTTTCTACACAAGTTAGGGAATTAGAGGGTTCTCTATGACACCCAAATGTACATGCCATCGATGTCTAATTACTCATACTCATCTGTCAAACCATTTACCCTTTGTCAAGCTATATGTGCTCTATTGGCCATACAAGCCATTACCAAAGTACATATGTCTACAACATACAACTGTAGCTCAAGGCCTAGGATATGCCACTCTAAGACATTCAAAGGTGCTTCTTCATCTCATTTGCAGTCAATCCTTAACCAATTAGACTATACCATTCCAAGTTTTCTATCAACATCTGATAATTCATGCACCTCCCATGCCAAGGTGTCTATGCATAGGTCATACAAACCACCCATCATCTATTAAACATATGTTAACAAGCACACCATCACTTAACATCATCATTCCCCTAATGTTCAATTAGCTTGTTCATGATACACTCCAAATACCATATACCTAGCTCTACCAAGAAAACTCACAATTATCATAATTTGAACGAAATCTCAGCAACTAAGTGATATGGTAAAATAATACTCATCCATGTGGATATCTTTCACTCCTTATATATACCACAAGTCCATAATCCCATTTCTTCTTCCCAATTAACACCATCACCTATAAATTCACATATCATACCATCTCTTCTTTTACAGCTAGAGCCTTCTTAAGAACTATGAATTTCTTACTCATGTGATCTCCACTAATTAGTTCCCCTCTACTCAAATATTACATGGTTCACAAACCTAAATTTAACAACAGAGAAATTTACCCCACATGCTTTCTCTCATCCATCACACACTTATCAATGTGATAGGGTTATGGTGCAAAAATACACATACTAGATAAAAAAGAATGCACCCAACACACAAAGATGCACATACAAGTGGTAAAATAAAAGGGTCGGCCAAAGTTAAAGTCCCACATATATAGATCATACACGAACCATATTTTCCTTCTCTAGGATTCCATGTTCCTTTTTTTTGTAAAGGTTAAATTCCAACTAACCAGGGGTTCACCTAGTGTGTTCCATCCACCTGAAACATACTCCAACTCTTACGAAATTATGTGAATGTAACACATACCTTGTTATGCAAATAGAAACATGACTAATGCACTTTATATGACAAAAATACAATTAGCACATAATAATGAATCAATATATTTCGCATGACAAAGCGCATTTTGTGCATCCGATGCAATTTAACTATATAGTTAGGTTACAATTCCTTCGTATTGTGGTTTATCCCCGGATTACCCCCTCAAGGCACAAATTATTAATAAGAGAAGATAACTATTGCCATTTGTCAAGAAAGAATGAATTTATGTGCTCATATGTACTTGTGGTCTAGATACAAAATAAGTCACTATAAGACTACAAGTTTAATTCAAGAGTGGTATGTATCAGGTCCCTTTACTAAATCTTTCGAATAGGCACTGTCCCATTACCAAGCTCGATTTACTAAACTTTTATGAGATTACTTAGCCCACCATGCCTTACCTCATCACAAAACAGTACAAGGGATCATAATTCTTTGTGGCAAAATTCACAAAATAAAAGATATATAAACACTAATCATTATCAACAATTTATCAATTATCATCTAACCTGAGATTATTAATATGCCGAATTGAATACTTCCACAAAAGGCACAAAACTCAAAGATACTAACATATACACATCCCAGATATATACTTATACATGCTTGCAAATTCTCATGTTGCGGTCATCTCGAGTCAAGGCCCTAAATTATAATAGTCCTATTGGCTCATCCCCTTCAATCAAAAGCACACTTTGTTAAACCAGTCATGTTTAATTTACAACTAGCCATGACATAAATGATACTATTTACTAACACATGATTAGTCACACAAGAAAACAAAGTTCACATTAGCGTAAAAGAATATCAACAACACTCACCATAAAACGCTTTCATGGGCATACAACAATAGAGCTATCAAATTAGCCATCAAGTTAAACTTGACCATGGAAAGGGTTGGGTGTCCTACACAATCCATGGTGTCTGTGTACCATTGTGATGGAAGGACTTCCTCAGACCCTATACATCTGCCCACATGCAACCGCCTCCCAGACCCCCTTGGAGGTGATGACATCCTTTACCATGAACACATAGCGCATAACACAAGTAGGGTCTATATGACCACTACTGAGGAGTATAACACCAAGAAAGACTAACCCGGACCACCCCAAGCCCTTTTTTGAACCTCATCCTATAGTTGTGCCACAGATCACAACAATAGGGGAGGGCGTGCCAAGGTTATCTTGCTTTGTAGTAAATAAAAGATCTACGGCTAGCTTTGATACCAACATTGTAATGACCCAAAAAATGGGGACATGACTGGTACGGTAGTGGGATCTTTACCACCACCGTAAGCCTGAATTTACAGATACTTGGACCACACGACCATACATAATATTCAGAAAATCCTTAGACATCCACATATAAAGAATACCTGGGAGTTCTATCAACTTTAGAGTGACTTAAGGAACATCAGACATACCCAACTTAGCATTGACCCAAACATCGGAAGAGAGGTTGATGACAAGGAAGCACCATTATTCCTCCTATAGAGTCTAACCAACTAACTCGATCCTGCAAGGGCACGAGAAAAGGGTGAGTATGAAAATACTTAGTAAGGAACATAACTATACTAAACAGGTTACCACCACGTTCCGTTCACAAGGATGGGACACGAAATTAATGTCTATCTAATAACACTAGGCCTAAATCACATCCCACTCATCCTGCACAGTCAAGAGAATAAATCCTATCTAATGCATACATTTATCATTAAACCATATCTTACCAGGGGAGGTACAATGCCCATTCCATTACATGACTCAATCACACAAGATTAATGTGTAACAATAAGCATCCTTGAAATAGATAAATTTAACGCCTAAACAGAAATCACACAGTAGATGAATGGCCATCTAACTTAACATAAACCTAATCTATGCATAAGTCCAACATTCCAGGCCATTTACTACAGTCATTAAAAGTATGGAATTGAACATACACACCAGGAAACATAGCTATAACCTCAGTAAAGAAAACTTTACGAACTTTAGTCATCTTTGTGTAGTTTCATCACTATGTAAAAATAATAATATTATGACAAACTTAATGAATGTGAAGAGCCAATCCTCTAAGTTATATATGAGGGGCCAACCCTCTAAATTATATATGAGGAGTCAACCCTCAAAATAATATATGAGGGTTCAACCCTTTTGGTAAGCCTCATGAATATAATTCCTTATTAGCAATCCTTATAAATATGATTCCCTCTTGGCAATCCTCATGAATATGATTCCCTCTTTGCAAGCCTCCTAAATATAATTCCCTTGCCCTCTTGACACAAAAGCACTATCTCGAGTGTGGCATTCTCAAGGAATTAGTCACTTAGCCACATCATGACTTGTTGTGGGGCTCTTCCCTCAATGCACTTACTATAGCAATTGGGGTCACCCGTATTTATAATAAGACAATATCATAGGGCTCTTCCCTCAATGCCAATTGGGGTCACTCATATTTATAATAAAATAATATCATGGGCCTCTTCCCTCAATGCCAATTGGGGCCACCCATATTCATAATAACATAATAAGTCTATCACACAAGCATAGTACAATACTTCCTAATTAATTACACATCAATCAACCATTTAGACATGGTTACTTCCTCACATCACCTTTACCAACTAAAATAGAAAAACAATTTTATATAATTATCTGAATAAGCAGGGCCACTTATTCATCTTAACCATTGTATACAACCTAACACAGTTAAATGTTACCTCAGAATCAATAAAGTTTCTATGTGACAAGTAATCATACACACAGTTCATAGAATTTCTATATATTCACGTAAGCCACTATTCACAATGTACAGGATTTCCCCAACCCTGGGAATCATATCCATATATATATACATTTATGTTCATGTAGTTACCACAAGGCAATTACCATCCTTACAATTTACATTTCACCTAATGCAGTTATTCAAGGCATGGTATGTTAATCGTGACATCATTAGTGCAATTTCCTACTAAATTCATAATAATAAAGGGTGCATGCATCACTGCTTCAGTATAAATATATATATATATATAGCACACATAATTATTTTATGGTCGTGGCTAATTCGCATCTATTAGATCAACGTACACCAGACCATATTCATTGAACAATTATGTTCTTTTCAGAAAATGGTATACTTTCGTTTTATAAACACTCTCAAGGGTTTCAAACCTTAAATTAATAAAGTTGTAAATGCACCCTTTTTTTTTAATGATCAAGGTAAGATAGAGGTCCCCTCACCTAGACTTGAAGTACTTCCTACCTCCAAAGAATATTCTAGGCAAACCTCGAACCATGCTCAAGCCTACGAAACATCAAGGAGTGATTCAAAACTCAGAACTAAAGAGTCCTCACATGGCCATGGCGCCCTTGGTGCCAACCTTGGTGCTTAGCCACCATGGCCTCTCTATGGGCATAAATATAACATCCTGATTTATTACTAATTAAATATTTAATTTTTTAAAAAATTAGGAGAGATTATTACTAAATATTAGGTATTCAATATTTAGAAGGAATTTGTATACAAAAGAAATTTTTAGGACAAAAATATTTAACTAAAAGGAAAATAAAATATTATTAAATATCTAGTGGTTAACATTTCCTTATTTTCAATTTAGTCCTTACTCAAATAACTATTTAAAATAACTCTAATATGAAAATTATACTAATCTATATAATTGGTCTTATGCATAAAATAGTTTTAGTGCTAATAATAATATGTATATATTATAATGATACATATATATATATATATATATATATATATATTAGTAGGATTTAAATTATCTATATTGATCATGATATATATATATATATGTATATTAAGAGGCAGCACGAAAATTCTGATAGGCACATGAAGAAAATATAATAGAATATACATATATATATAACTGGAGAAGGCATCACGTAAACAACACATGAACAGCAAAGTGAAGCCTCCATATTCTTGGCCAAAGAAGAGAAAAGATGACAGCACACAAACTTCAAGTTTTGGTCCACCCTAGGAAGCAAAATAAAACTAAAACATGTAACCCATATTCCTTCAATTAGATGACTAAATACATGGCAGCAAACTCTTAGCTCAAGTGGATCCATGATAGCAAAATAGTTGCTTCGAACTTTTCGGCCAAGGCAGCAAAAGAGAATTTGGATACGCTTCTCTCAACTAGGCCTCCATTCCAGCCTTTATCTCAACCATTTAGGAGTACAACTGTATTATTTTCATAGCCAAGATAGTCGAGAAACATGATAGTTAAATCCTCCAATTTGCAGCTGAAATCCTTGACTCTCATACATCTCCACTTGCCTCCCATTTTAAGCTATAAATAGCAGTACCTTCCTCCCCTTTCATTGCACCATTCACAGCTGAGAGAGAGTGAGAAAAAGAGAGTATAGTAGCTTGAACAGTAGCAAAAAAATATTCCTCTGTTTTTCAATCATAAAATAGAGATTTTCAGAAGAAGCAAACAACACCATTAAACTCGGTTTTTCTACGCTGCTTTGGGGAGATTCTTCTGTTACTAACCTACACAAGTGTTAAAGGAGAAGTGGCAGTAAATAGGGAGCAAAAACCAGAACCAAAAGCAGTGCAAATACCCCACGTTCAACGGTAACGTTTTAGAAAATTTGAGTTTTGGATGTAAAAATGGTCATATAATGGTCATATAATTCTTTAGCTTAGTTTATGATAAAAATGGTCATATATGTCCTAAAGACACCTAAGAAAGAAATCTGGGCAGGTTTTAGCTTCTGACTCTCAAGAAAAAATGTGAAACATAAATAGGGACTAAACTGAAAGAAATAAAAAGTTTATATAAGCTGTTTTAATTTTAGAAAAAAACATATTCTAGGATCAGGGATCTAGATGAAACTAATTATGAACTTAGATCTTGCAAAGGAAAAAGGAAAAATATTGTAAGAGGGACCTAGCTGAATAGCAGAAAAGTTTGTAATTACTCATTAAATTAGTTATTTATATCATTATGAATAAATTTGTAAAAAATTATATTTATTCTTGTATCTATATATTATACATGAATAAATACATATATAGTATATTTTATATTTGCTAAGTAATGTTATTTTTATTACACCTCTCTATATATATATATCTAAGTATAGCCATATATAAGTATATGTTCACCAAAATTTACATACATAATTTATATATATATATATTGATTCTTTTTAAGATTTCATATATATATATATATATATATATATATATATATATATCTATTATTTACAAATTTATAAGCATTTGATTAACTAAGCCATATATTTTTAGATATGGACAATTAAATTTAGCTACATGATACACATGTTTTTTTATATATCCTTATGCTACTTTAGTATATTTATGTACTAATATATATATATATATAATTAGATACATAAGTTTATGTATTAACTTTATAAGTTTACATGTATACAAATTATTTACAAATAAATAAGTATTTGATTAATTGATTAAGTTGTATATTTTATATATGGATAATCAAATTTATATAAACATGTAAATATATATATATATACATATATGTTTATTTTTAGAAAGTTAACTATGTATAAATATGATCTTTTAGAGATATATATATATATGTTATTTAAATTAATGATATTTATTTATACATATCATCTAAAAACATATTATGAAAAATATTGGTTTAATATGAGATTACGATGAAACCCAATGAATAGAAAGTTGGAATAGAATTAGGAATTTAAGAAGATCAAGGAAAGATGATATTCTAGAATCTTTTTATTTAAGATTTTAAATAAGGTTCTATATACTGTTTGAATAGGTCAGAAATTGTGAAATGAATTTCAAGACGGATTGAATAGCTATTTAAGCTAAAAAGTCAGACTATATAGTCCAGGTAGTTTAACAATTCATAAAAGCTTGTTTTACTACTTGAATATTATATATGTCCATGAAGTTTTATTTAAAGTGAAATATGTATTTTTTTATATGATGAAATTAGCATGGTATCAGCTTGGAAGTTTACTTTCATGTTTAGCTTGGGAGCTACGCTTCCATGCCAGCTTGGAAATTCTATTTCCATGTCAACTTGGAAATTATATTTCCATGTTTTAGCTTGGAATCTTTTTGGCTTGAGTTAAAGGACTACAGTAACATTTCTCTCATGTTCAGCTTGAAAAAAGTAGTTCTGCAGACTATCCTTTCCATGTCATTGAGTGTACCACCAACCATTCTTGATTCCATGGTTTATTTATCTATCAGCTTGCTAATTTTTCATCAACTTATTGCACTAAACTGAGAATTTATATTATATGGACTGATTTTTATGATATAAGTGCTTTTATGATTGAAATGGTATATTTATAAATTTTTATGAAATTATGCTAGCTACTGAGATACCCTTATCTCACCTTTTGTGTTTTTTCCAACTGACCATTTCAGGGGCTAAGTATAAGGGGAAAGGTGTAAGGATTGATTGAACACTTTAAGAGCACACAAGTTTATTAAGTATTAGAATTATAGATATTTTAAAGTTTAGATGTCAAATTACTACGTATGGCGGATTTGTAATTTATTTCGAACGAATGTAAAATTATCTTATGTTTAGAATTTGAATTATTATGTATGACAAATTATGATTTGTACTAAGAACAATTGTAGCATTTTCTTTTTGAAAGTACAAGTATTAAGCATCAAAATTTGATGAAATTTTTTTTCAAATTTTAGTATAGTAAAATAAGGATGTTACAATAAACACGGCCCAGAAAATGGCGCCTCAAGCACCACGCACGGTGCCAGCCCCTGAACTCTCTGCCAGCATCAGATCTATGGAACCTCAGGCACCAGGTATGGCGCCCCAGGTGCCATGACCTGCAACCACATTAGATAGCTCGAGTTTGAGGCCAAAAACCTCAAATCTCCATCAATTTCCTTGATTCTTTGAATAGGGTTTCATCCCTAATGACCAAGAGTTAGATTGGCACAAAATTACCCAATTAAAACTATGCATACAAGCTTGAATCAACAAAATTTTACTATAAGCCCTAACATTCACAATTTCCCGTTCAATGACTTAAATCCATTCTAAATGTGACTAACCACAAATTTGTAGTTCTAATCTCATCACTAATCATCCAAGAGTATTTTAAAATGTCACCCAAACCTCATAACTTGAAAAAGATCATTCCCCTCCCAAAAACCCCAAACTTCGAAAATAGAGTACAAAGGGAAAGATGAAGGTGCTCACCTTATCTTTCTCACTTTTTCAGTGTAGTGGTTTATAGAGCTCGGCCTCCAATAAAAATTGGAGAGCAGCCACCAGATGCCTGGATGAAGGCTTGGGAGGGGATGGAGCGAAGAAGGCGCATGGATACCAAGATGAAGAGATAAGTCATGAAAGGGGAGAGGAAAAATAGATGAGGAAAAGGGAATGAGAGTATTTAGATTAGTTGTGTGTGGGGTCCACCTACCTTTCTTCCAATTTGGTCCCTCTTAATTACACATCTAACCTGTATCTCACAAGGTAAAGGGATAATTCAATCATTATAAAAACACTCAATCACATTCCCACAAGTACACATCATCACGCCTCCATTCCAATAAAATGCTGAGATTTCACATTCATTCGTTCTAGTCCTTCTCGATGTCTAAGCACCCATTTAACCTCAATCCAACAGTTTCAAGGGGCCGAGTTCATAATTTATCTTTAGAAGTTTGCTCCCCATGTGGTCTACCCATTCAATCATTTCTCTAGAGTGTTCCATATTTTCTTGCTCTCAGAAAACTCTTTAAGAAAATTCCAATAAACTAATGTCTGAAAATGACGGATATTACAATATGTTAGAGCGAAATGGGACAAAGATGTGTGAATGAGTGAAAAGGTACTATGTAACATGCTGAAATGTGTAAGTTGAACAAAAACAAGTCAAATCGATTGCAAGAAACCAAAAACCCGTGAATGGAGTCTAAATGAGCGAATATTTGCTAAAATTTAAAGGGAACCATATGGGCACAAAGATGAGTGAACAAGTAACAACATGCAAGATAGTGAGCAAAACATGTAATCTTTTTAAAACAAGAGACAACTTGCAAGAGCAAGCAAAAACATGATATCAAGTGAGGATGTGTAATTGATTGTGAAAACATACAATTGGGTTGAACAGTTAAAAAATGATTAAGTATCAATAAACATGCGAGAGAGTGAAAAAAAAAATATTGCAAGCTAGTGAAACAGAGCAAGACTGATGGAAAGCTAGCGAAAATTTTTTAAAGTAAGCATAATGTGAGATGTAGCATGATGAAATGTCCAATCGGGAAAAAATGAGTCCGATGGATTGCAGGAAAGCAAACACTGGGGATATGGAGTGCAAATGAGAGATATATTCTAAAATTTAAATTGGAGCAGAATGGTGTAAAGTTGATCATATGAGCGACCACGTGCAAGATTTGAGTAAAAATATGTTGTCATTCAAAACATACGAGAACTTACTAGGACAAGGCAGAAATAGATATCGAGCAAAGACGTGTAGTCGAATGTGAAAAATTATGATTGAGTAAAACAATTCCAAAATGAGTAGACAACAAGGAAATGTGAAAAAGTACAATCTAGTCGAACAGTTCGAAAATGATCAAGCATCGTCAAACATGTGAGAGAGTGAGCAAAAAATATTGCAAGCGAGTCAAACAGAGCAAGACTGGTGGAAAGCTAGCTAAATTTTTTGAAAGTAAGAGTAATGTGCGATGTAACATGATGAAATGTCCAATCGGGAAAAAATGAGTCCGATGGATTGCAGGAAAGCAAACACTGGGGATATGGAGTGCAAATGAGAGATATATTCTAAAATTTAAATAGGAGCAGAATGGTGTAAAGTTGATCATATGAGCGACCATATGCAAGATTTGAGTAAAAATATGTTGTCATTCAAAACATACGAGAACTTACTAGGACAAGGCAGAAATAGATATCGAGCAAAGACGTGTAGTCGAATGTGAAAAATTATGATTGAGTAAAACAATTCCAAAATGAGTAGGCAACAAGGAAATGTGCAAGAATGTAACAAAAAATTGCAATCAAGTGAAGCCGACCAAGATGGATGTCAAGCATACAGAAACTTGTTATATAGTAAGCAAAAATGTATGTTGGTGTGATTTAGGAAGCAAGAACTTACAATTAGGAGAAACAGAGTGAGATGGACGTGAAGCGTATGAACACATTTTACAGTAAGAAAAAATGTACGTTTGTGCGAGATAGTGAGCAATAATTTGCAATCGAGTGAAACAAAGGAAGAAATATGTGAATCATACAAAAACATGGTAGAGTAAGAAAGAATATACATTGGAGCGAAATGGGGCTAAGATGTGTGAATAACTGATAACGTACCATGAAACTTGATGAAATGTGCAAGTTGAACAAAAACAAGTATGATCAATTGAACAAAAGTGAAAACCAGCAAAATGGAGTCCAAATGAGCGAATATTTGTGAAAATTTAAAAGGGACCATAACAGCACAAAGATGAGCGGATAAGCAATAACATGTGAGATAGTGAGCATAACATGGAATCTCTCCAATGCACAAGAGAACTTGCAAGAGCAATCAAAAACAAGATATTGAGTGAAGATGTTTAATTGATTGTGAATAAAGCACAATCGGGTCAAATAGTTTGAAAATAATCAAGTGTCAACAAACATGTGATAAAGTGAGCAAAAGATTTCAAGCAAGTGAAACATAGATATATGGATGGAAAGAATGCGAGAAAATTATTTTAAAGTAAGCAAAAATTTACGGGTATAGGAAATGATGTCAATATGTGTAAGTGAGTGATAACTTGTGATGTGGCATGATGAAATGTCTAATCGAGCAAAAACGAGTTTGATAGATTGCAAGAAAGCAAACACTTGGGATATCGAGTGCAAATGATAGATATGTTTAAAGGGGGGAAGAATGGTACAAGTTTGATCGTACAACCGATGATGTGTGAGATTGTGAGTAATAATATGTTGACATTCCAAATGGATGAGAACTTCCCACAACGAGGGAGAAAAAGATATTGAGTGAAGAAAATTGCAATCGAATGAAACATAGCAATATGAGTAAGCAAAAATGTATATTGTGCGATTTAGTGAGCAAAAACTTACAATTGGGTGAAACAAAGCAAGAAGGATGTGAAGTATGGAAGCACATTTTGTAGTAAGAAAAAATATAAGTTTGTACGAGAAAGTGAACTGTAATTTGCAATCGAGTGAAATAGAGGCAGGTAGACGTCAAGCTTGTGAAAACATGATATAGAAAGAAAGATTGTTCGTTGGAGTAAAATGGAGCAAAGATATTTGAAAGAGCAATAACGTGCGATGGAACACGATGAAATGTGCAAGTTGAACAAAAATAAGTCAGATTGGTTGTAAGAAAGCAAAAACCCATGAATGGAGTCTAAATGAGAGAATATTTGCTAAAATTTAAAGTGGACCAAATTGGTGCAAAGATGAGCGAACAAGCAACAACATGCGAGATAGTGAGCAAAATATGTGAGCTTTCCAATACACGAGACAACTTACAAGAGGAAGCGAAAAACAAGATATCAAGTGAGGATGTGTAGTTGATTGTGAAAAAGTACAATCTAGTCGAACAGTTCGAAAATGATCAAGCATCGTCAAACATGTGAGAGAGTGAGCAAAAAATATTGCAAGCGAGTCAAACAGTGCAAGACTGGTGGAAAGCTAGCTAAATTTTTTGAAAGTAAGAGTAATGTGCGATGTAACATGATGAAATGTCCAATCGGGAAAAAAAAAGAGTCTAATGGATTGCAGAAAGCAAATACTTGGGTTATAGAGTGCAAACGAGAGATATATTCTATCTTTCTTTTTAACGAATAGAACTGAGGCTCCTCATGGTGAGACACTAGGTCTAATGAAACGTTTTTCTAAAATTTCTTCTATTTGTTTCTTAAGTTTGGCCAACTCAGTCTAGGCCATCCTATAGGAGTAATTGATATTGGACCCGAACCAGGTACCAAATCAATAGCAAATTCTACTTCTCTTTTAGCAGGTAAACCACTTACATCTTCAGGGAGTACTTATGGAAATTCATCTACTATGGAAATTTTTTCTATTCCATCTTTTATTTTAACTTCTATAGAAATAAGAATTAAGTACCCTCGACAACCTTTTCTTAGGTATTTTACAGCTTTGGTAGTAGATAGATAAGTCAACTTAGTCCTTAATTTTGGGGTTGCTATATGGACAGATAAGGATACTATTTTACGAGAATAATCATGTATTGCATTATTTTCAGATAACCAGTCCATATCAATGATGACATCAAAGTCATGCATTGTAATGCAAATCAAGTCTAAGGTAGTCATTACGTTTTCAAGTTAGATAGGCAAACTCGAGAAGTATGAGCTTGGCTACCAGTGGGTCTTGAAACAAATAGATCATATGGCAAAGTATTCATTTTCAATCTCAAATTATTAACACATGCATATGATATGAAAGAATGTGTTGCTCCAGAGTCAAATAGTGCATTTATAGTATTACAATTAGAAATGTTACCTTGAATCAAATCAGGTGATTTCTTGACTTCCTACTAAGTCAAAGCAAATACTTGTCCTTCAGTTTATGGCTTGGATTGAGGGACTATTTCCTTTAAGGCTTGGCAGTTATGAGATATATGTCCTAGGTTGTTGCACTTGTAGCACACACCTAAACCAACAAGGCATTGAGTGTTGCCATGGTTCTTTCAGTATTTTATGCAAGGAGTCTTTGGCGAGTTAGGGTTATTTGTTGGTTTACTCCTATTCTGATCATGGGTAAACTTTTTTCTTTCTCTTCCATGAATTTCCACCCTCATTATTTGATCTGGGCTCCTGCTTTAGCTCATACATCCTTTCCTTCTCTATATTGGTCTCATGAATACTCTTTTCAACTAACTTATATTTGTTTGCCAATTGGGCAAAATTCTTTATTTCATGAGTGGTTACTCGATCTCTTATGTTTGCTTTAAGCCTTCTTTCAAAGTGACTAGCCTTCTAAGCTTCATCATGGGTATTCATAAGTAGGAGGAGAATTTGGCTAGTTCCTCAAACTTTGCCTCATATTCAGCCACAGATTCCCCCCTTGTCTAATATGGATAAAGTTGTTTCTTTTTCTATCTTTACACAATTTAGAAAGTATTTATTAGAGAAAGTATTTTGAAATACCTTCCATCAAATTTCTATTTCTCTAGATTCCAACAGCTTCTTGGCTCCTTGCCACCAGTGCTTAGCCTCGCCTTCTAATTTAAACACAACTAAGGTTACTTTTTGCTGAGAGCTACACTCTATTACTCCAAAAATTTTCTCGACTTGATCCGTCCAATCTTGGGCTACCTCTGGGTCATGAGATCCCTTAAATAAAGGAGGGTTATTCTTTCAGAATTCCCCTATAATCTGGTTAATTGAGTTGCTAGTTTCACCTTCCTTTCTTTTTTCCTTTACCTTTTAACTCATCAGTCAAGAGTGTTAGAGCATCAGTGGTGGTAGCCTGATTGTCTTCTTGTCGATCTACTCTAGCCACCAAGTGTTCTATGTTCTAAGTAAGGGTTTCCAAGATCTTTGCTTGGGTTCTCTTAGATAAGGCCAATTTCTACAAAATATTGGAAAGGTTGTATAAATCATAGAAACAAGCTAATCAAACATAAAGCAAACATCAGCAAAATATCCTAATTCTACCTATAAGGTGCCCAAATCAAGCTCTGATACCAAATATTGTAACATCCTTAATTTTACTATACTAAAATTTAAGATAAAATTTTTTTAAACTCATATGCGAATGCTTAATACTCGTTTTTACATTCCTTAAATAGTAAAGAAATCATAATTTTGTCATGCATAGTAATTCAACTTTTGTTAAAACTTGCAATGTTTAATAAACTCAAATGCTTTTATAGTTTTCCAGCTTGATACTCTTAGGGTTCAATCACTTCTCATACCATTCCCTTTATACTCAGCCCCTGAAATGGTTAGTTGAAAACACAAAAGTGAGATAAATATATCTCAGTAGCTAGCATGTTTTTCTTAAATAATTAAAGTATAACATTTCAGTCATAAAAGCATAATGAGTTCATAAATATCATTCATGATTATATATAGGCAAACATAAATCATCATCGCATATCAAGTAGTTCACTTGAATTCTCTACTGTGGAATTTGAAGCTATGACCTCTCTGTGGGTCTCAAGTACTCACGCTTTGTTCTCTTTGTGGAACATGTGTGATTTTGGTTCTCTACTATGGAACTAGTTTAATCTCTATATTCTCTTTATGGAATTAGAGTTAAACTATTGTATACCTTCAAACAAGCTCATGGTAGTTCAAAAAAAAGATTCATAGAAAAATCGTTCAATAAAGGAAAAAAAGTTGTCTTTGTGAGTGCTAGAACTACACTCATAATAAAATACCATTCAAGCTTTCACAAATAAAATTTGGAAAAAAGTGCTTTTATGAGTGCTAGAACTGCTACCATAAAAATATCATTCAAACTTTACAAATAAATTTTGGTAAAAATGGTGCTTTTATGAAGGCTAGAAATACATGAACTTTACAATCTGACTTTTAGCTCAAATGGCTATTGAATCCTTCTTGAAATTTCTTTCACGAATTATGATCTATTCAAATAATATATATAACCTTATTTAAAATCTGAAATTAAAAAATTCCAAAATATCATTTTTCCCCGATCTTCTTAAATTCCTAATTCTATCCCAAATTTATGCTCATAGAGTTTAGTATAATCTCATCTCAAAACAATATTTTTTTATAATTTTTTTTAGATGATGTGTATAAATATATTAATTTAAATACGCACATAATTAGCTAAAAGATCATATTTATACATAGTTAACTTTCTAAAAATACACACATATGTGTATACATAATTATACATAGCTAACTTTGATTATCCATATTTATAAAAATATATATCTTAATCAATTAAACAAATACTTATTTATTTGTAAATAATATATATATATATATAAATATGTAAACTTATAAAGTTAATAAATACACTTATGTACCTAATTTGGTGTATATGTATATATATATGTTAGTATATAAATATACTAAAGTAGTATAAGCATATAAAAATATGTGTACCATAGATGACATAATTTACGAATATACATGAAATACAAAAAAAATATATCACATATATAAATATAGTTACATATATAAGTATAAATTTATAAATATCCTCATAATAATGTAAATAGCTAATTTAATCAAAATAAATTAGATTTTATTCAATGAAGTTAAATTTCAGTTAAAAACGAGTTTTTTCTTAACTTTCATTTTTCTCTTAAAAATTTCCTTTTATTCAATTAGGTCCCTTAGGTAATATTTTTCCATTGTCTTTTTCATGATCTAAGATGATATATAGCTCCATATGGGTCACTAACTCTAGAATATAATTTTTTCTTAAATTAAAACAGCCTATACAAACTTTTTATTTCTTTCAGTTTAGTCCCTTTTTTGTGTTTCACATTCTTGCTTGGAGTTAGAAGCTAAAACCTGCCCAAACTTCTTTATTAGGTGTTTTTAGGTCATGTGTGACCATTTCTACCCATAAACTAAGCTAAAAAAGCAATTTACAACAAAACTCGAATTTTCCAAAAAGTTACCTATGATATCACATGAAAGTAAGGTGTTTTGCTTTGGATTTTCCTTATGGTTTTTACTCTATATTGCTGAAACTCCTTCCTCTAATCTTGGGTAAGCTAGTTGCTTAACAATCTCTCCAAAACACTCAAAGAAACGAGGTCTAAAAGTCGCTACAATGTCTCAGTTTTCTGCTCTGCTTTTATGCAGAAATACAGAGTTTTGTTTTCCCTTGATTTTAACTCTGTTCCTTTATCACTCTCGGTTTGGTGTATGGAAAAGGGATGGGAGACTAGCTATTTATAGAAGAGGATGAGAGGCAAATGGTGATGTATGAGAGTCAAAGTTTTCAGCTGTAAATTGGAGGATTTAACTGTCTAGTTTCTCGGCTGTCTTGGTTATGAAAAGAATGCAGCTGTACTCCTAAATGGTTGTGTTACAGACTGAAGTTGAGGCCTACTTCAGAAAGGCATATGAAAATTAGAGTTGAGTAGAGATTGTGGTGAATATGTGAAGTCAGGGGTTAGTATAAGGTTTAACTTACCTTTTTTATAATAAGGGGAGGTTTAAGATTCAAAGGTGCTTACATACCGGTGGATACGTAGTACGCTTAAGCAAGTACATACGCCCATGCGAGGTTGAGAAGAAAAGTTAGTTATGTGGGCAATAGCAGGTTGTTTGTGAAGTTGGTATAGGGTGAGTTTAGGTTAAACCTAAGCACATTGGTGTTGGAATGTTCGTGGGCATTAGGTGCATCCCTTTAGAAGAAAATGTGTGTAGAAGTGTGATTTTCACATATAAGCATATGAGGAGTATGCGTATATGTGTAATTACATAAGATCTCAAGTGAAAGTTTATGAGGTTAGGATGATCTTTTTGGGACGTATAATCCTAGAAGTCAAAATCAAGGGTTAGTAGTGTGCAGTTAAGATCTTAGAATTAGTCTTTTCCATGATGTCCTTTCGAGTACACCTTTTCTTGTGGAAAGAGTTTATGAATACCATGGAGATTAATACCTACCAAATGGCTAGTGAGGACTGGCCACTAGGTAAGGTTATGTAGGAAGGCATAGCCATTACATAAGAGCAGGCTTACTGATGGAAAGACAAGAGGTGAATTCTAGTAGATTTGATAGTAATTGCGTGGTCTGGGATTAAGGTATAGGTCTGCGGTATGACCCTGGCAACCTATATATATAATTGACGCTATTACGATAATTAAATGCTACTGTGGAAATAACGTTATTTTTAATGCATTATTTAATTGTGTTATTTTATTCTATTATTTCCAATCATTTAATTTCCATGAATTAGAGGAATACTTCGGGTAATTAATTTATGGATTTGATATTATATGGTTGGATTGGGTATTTTACTGTGTGGTGATATTTTTTGCGATGTGTGGAAACTTGTGAATGAGGGGTTAAGTGGAATTAATGTGATTAATTAGGATTTTATTTGAAGTGGGTTGGGCATGGGTCTATGGATCAACCCATGACCCACCACCCTTAAAAGGGTTTCCACCACACTTTTCATTCATTTCCAACACTTACGAAATTTTTAGGCAAAGTGGAGAAACCATTTTCTCTCTTCTCTCTCTTTATCCAACTTTGATTTCTACCAATTAAACTTCAGTTTTTGGTTGCTTTCCGCATCTTTGGGCATTTTAAGGACTAAAGGCAAGATTACATCTCATTAATATCCTTTATTTTGGACATTAATCCGTGCCCTAGGTGATGATGGACTTATGGGGGTTTTTCATGAAAACTTTATCTCTTTGGCTCCTTTCTCTGGTTTGTTCGGTTGGCTTTGTTATAATCTTGTTCATGGTGACAAAACAAATAAGTTTCATGGATTAGAATCCAAGAACATGTTCTTAAGAGATTTTTAAGGAATTTAGGGAAATTCATGAAATTCATTTGTTTTGAGTTTTAATTACTCTAAATTGCTTCATGAACATTTTTTAACTTGGAAAACCAAAGAAAGAAGACAAAGGGTGCAAAGGATGGATTTTTAGAGGATTTTCCCCCAAAATCCATGAAGAACAGCTCTAGAACAGAGGAAACCCAGAATTTGATACCCAAGTGCCACTATTGGCACCTAGGCACCGGGTTTGTGTGTAAGAACAAGAGTTATAGAGCCCTGGTGCTAGGATATGTGTGGAATAGGTGTAATTTTGGCACCAGCCATACCGGGGATCCTTGGTCCATTTTCAAATGGCTATAACTCTTTCATCTAGATTCCATTTTTGACAAACTTTATATCATTGGAAAGCTATTTGAGTCTAGTTTCAAATGGTATAACTTTCATTTGGAAATTACTTATTGGTTGAGAGTTATGACCAAATCAGTGACCAAAGGTCGGAGATTGTGGTAAACACTTTCTTCGTTTTATTTATTGCCAGATTTGGTTTCAGGTAGTTTTGTAGGATTTATTGGTGGTGCTTCTCATATTTCCTTCATGATAAATCATTAACAACATCGAGGTGAGTAGATGACCTTGCCTTTTTAATTTCTTATTTAAATTGGCCAAGTTCAATTTAAATCTCATTCACACCATAGTTGGTAATTAATCAATGAAATTCTCTAGTTAGTGGAAAATAACTAGATCGAAGGATTTCATTGAATGAGTGTCAGAGTTATCTTGTGGGGTATATGTTGTGGGATAAAGGGATTTTATGTTTAGTTGTACTTAAAGTGGAATAGTGTGAGGAATACTGATTGTTATTGTGACGTGGTGTGTTATGTATTGGAATTATTGCATTGATTCACGACACTTAACATACAAAGGAAATGTGTGGGAAAGCAGAAGCTTGATCTTCTACATGATGTGGAATATCCATAGGCGGTTGACCTATAGAATACACTCATTAAGGGTTCGTCTTCAAAGAGTAGAGTGGGAAATGCAGCAAGTGTGGAAGATGCATCATACATAACGCATCATACATAATGCATCACATAATGCATTTTGGAGTAGATGTGTATTTATGCTTTTTGTGCATTTGAGAATTGTTATATGAATTGTCTTGTGAGAATGTAGACTCACATAAGGGTTGCAGAATGTGGTTACAGGGTATGGTATGTTATTTATATTCTTTGTACTGGTAAGTGCTTATTGAGTGTACAGTAATTATGGCAGTGAGGCTGGTATTTGCAATTGTGCTATGTTTTATTACACAGTCATTTACTCACTGAGTTTTTGATAAACTCACACTCTCTATTATTGCTTTCAGATATAGTAGCTGAGGAGGTTGGGAGACCACTGGAGTTTAGCGACTTGGAGATATACTCCAATTGGTCGGAGAGCCCTTGATGAACCAAGTTTTAGGTTTTATGCTGATAGAAAGCTCTATATACTTATAGGCCACCTAGGTCCTGCTAGATTAAAGGGTTTATTTTTTGTAAATGTATTTTTACTTTGGAAATTTACACTTTGCATAGTTGTGGATTATTAGGATTTTAGAAAATTAAGGGCTATCACTAATGTATCCCTAAATTGTATGTTAAGTAATGTGCCCATTTTTTGGGGCATTACATGATCATAACTTGGAATCTCTCCAATATAAGAGATAACTTGCAAGACCAATAAAAAACAAGATAACGAGTGAAGATGTGAAGTTAATTGTGAAAAAGTATAATCGGGTTGGATAGTTCAAAAATGATCAAGCATCGATAAACATGCGAGAGAGTGAGCAAAAAATATTGCAAGCTAGTGAAATAGAGCAAGACTAATGGAAAGCTAGCGAATTTTTTTGAAAGTAAGTGTAACATGCAATGTAGCATGATGAAATATCCAATTGGGCAAAAATGAGTCCAATGGAATGCAGGAAAGCGAACACTTGGGATATGGAGTGCAAACGAGATATATTCTAAAATTTAAATAGGAGTAGAATGGTATAAAGTAGATCGTACAAGGGACAACTGTAATATCCCAAATTTTAAAATGGTGTAGTGGACTTTAAAAAAAAATTGGGATGTTTGATTGTGGTAGTGGAAGAATTGGCAGAGTTATAATAGAAAGATGAAGTAGCTAAGCCAAAAAGTTCTATTTTAATTTGGTAGCTAAAACTAATAAACTATGCAAGGTTATGAATCATGGAATTAAAATTGTTTAATGTGATTTTTGCCTTTTTGTTGCTACTAGAGTCTCGGTCTGGTTGAGATGTTGGATGAGCTCCTATACACTTGAGAATTGGTATGCCCCACATGTTGAATGTCATAGTAGGTTTCCACCAAGACTTATTAGAACCTAATCTCATTTGGCATCCTAAACTTCTCCTTAATTAACGTAGTTAGCCAAAATAGACAGCTTCACTATTGGTATGCTTTCTGAGATAAAAACATATCTAAATCAAATCCTTTTGTCTTGAAATTTTATTAAGTATCCCCTGGCATGTGTAGAATTGATCTGGACAGCTTCATAGTATTTGGGGAAGTATTTCTAAGCCTATCTTATTCCTGGATTGGAGATAAGAAGACTATAAATCTAAATGTTTATACGTATATATATATATATATATATATATATATATATATATATATATTTGTGTGTGCATATATGTGTTCTTGTTGATTCACCATGAAACTTAGAACTTGTGGATGTATATATACATTCTATCATTCCTTGGAAATGTATAAATGGATATATATATATGTTTATATATATACATACATATGTGTACATAGGAAAGATGAAGTATCAAGTCTGAAACTTAAAGGATATATGTATATATACATACAAATACTTATGTTGTTTAGTTATGAGGTATATGTACGTATACATATGCTATACATATTTTGCAAGGGGTTGCTTAAAAGGTTTAATTTTGGCATTCAAAAAATATATATATATATATATATAGGTATTCTAACTTTGTGGTTAACATAGCGAGAAAGCTATGATTCCTCTGTATATTAAATTGTCACGATGTGATAAAGATTTTATATAGAATTATTATAAACTCTCGATTATGTGATGTATTTTTTGTGTGTTGGGATTATGTTATGGATTGTGAATAATGTGGAAAATGAATTGAGTCTTGGGATACTTGAATTATTCAATTTATTTATTTATGGATGGTTAAGGTATGTTATAATCAAGTGTTTTAATTGTGATTTGAAATCTTGCTTTGTGAGTGTGGTTGTGTTTGATGAAAGAAAGGCATGGTGGTGTACCCCATGGGAATATTTACATGGAGCCATAAGGGTGGAGATTATACTTGGAGCGATAAGAGTGGATGCAGCGGGGGCCGCGGGCAACAATTTAGTAGTACTCTAGATGACCCGGTTAGTATCGAAAATTTGCATGATTTGAATATTTGTTTGATTGGTTGTGTACTTTTGATTTTGAATGCGACAACAATCCAATTTGACCTCCATGATTTGTGTAAGATTGGTTCGAATTATGATGCCTCTAAGGTTGAAATTGCCTTGATTATGGTGGGATATGATTACATGTATATATGTTCGTGCATACATCTTGTATGTCTATTTTTATTATTTACTCAGTAAAAATGTATATGATAATATAGGTGCATATTGAAGCATAATGAAAGAAATAGGGGAATGTCCATGTATGTTATGTACTTAACTGAAATTTGTTATTATTATTATTACTTGTTAATTACCTGCGTATGATAAAAAAGGATTGATAAGAAACTTATTTAGAGATTAGAGTCTTGCTCATTGAGTCTATGGCTTATTTATACTATTTACTATTTTAGAGCAGGTGACTAGTGTAGAATACTAGAGTGAGGGATAGCGTCATCCTATGGAAAGACCTTTTTTTTTGTTTTCCATGGGTAAGTGTTTGTAAATTTTTCATAAGTTAAATTTTCATTCTAGAGTTGCTCTGTAGTCACGTAGATCACCTAGGTAATGTTGTATGTGAATGTAAGGAATAAGATGATGTTTTCTCATATCTATTGCATGAAAGATTGTTGAATGCTTCTAAGAAGTTATTACCATGCCTGGAAAATGTTCATTGAATAAAGAGTTTTTTTTTCCTTTATTGATATGTGTTGGCTTGGATATTATGTGTTTTAGTGTTGATTGAGTTTAAAATAGGCTTACAGAGATTCGAGTGGTTTCCCATTTACCGTACCAATCACGTGCCCAGATTGGAACGTGATAAAGTGATATCAGAGCATGAGTTTTAGGTCTCCTATGGACTACAGAGCAAATTGTCTTTTGTGGGCCCTCTCTTATTGTCATGAACTACGGCACAACCATAAGACGAGGTTGCAATAAAGGCCTTATAGGATTGTTAGTATCATTTCTTTCATGAGGTAATCTTTTGTAATGTTGTTGTAAGGTATTTCCAAACCTCCTTGTTATGCTAAAAGATGCAATGATATTGAGTGTGTTGTTAAGAATGAAGTTTTCAAAAAGGGGCCCATAGATTTATAACGGATTACATGTTCCTTAAGCAAATATACCAGTTGATAGGAAATAAGCCATGGATTTTGTGACTAAAGATGCCCCCATCTATTTGATTCTTATTAATAGGTGAGTAATAAAATTCGGGGACTGAATTTTATAAGGAGGGGAGATTGTAATATCCCGAATTTTAAAATGGTGCAGTGGACTTAAATAAAATTTGGTATGTTTGATAGTGATAGTAAAAGAATTGGCAGAGTTATAACAAAAAGATGAAGTAGCTAAGCTAAAAAGTTCTATTTTAATTTGGTAGCTAAAACTAAGAAAATATGCAAGGTTATGAATCATGGAATTAAAATTGTTTAATGTGATTTGTGCCTTTTTGTTGCTACTAGATCTCGGTCTGGTTGAGAAGTTGGATGAGCTCCTATACACTTGAGAATTGGTAAGCCCCACGTGTTGATGTCATAGAATGTTTCCACCAAGACTTATTAGAACCTAATCCTATTTGGTATCCTAAACATCCCCTTAATTAACATAGTTAGCTAAAATAGACAGTTTGACTATTGGTATGCATTATGAGATAAAAACATATCTAAATCAAATCCTTTTGGCTTGAAATTTTTATGATACCTTGGCATGGGTAGAATTGGTGCAATTTAGTAGGCAAAAACTTACAATTGGGTGAAATAGAGCAAGTTGGATGTGAAGCGTGTGCACACATTTTGCAGTAGGAAAAAAAGTATATTTGTACGAAATAGTGAGCAATAATTTGTAATCAAGTGAAACAAATGAAGACATATGTGAAGTGTTCGCAAACATGGTATAGTAAGAAAGAATGTATGTTGGAGAGAAATAGGGCAAAGATGTGTGAATGAGTGATAATGTGCAATGTAACATGATGAAATGTGCAATTCAAGCAAACACAAGTCACATCGGTTACAAGAAAGTGAAAATCCAAGAATGGAGTCTAAATGAGCAAATAACATGCAAGATAGTAGGCAAAACATGCTGTCTTTCCAATACAAGAGACAACTTGCAAGAGGAAGCTAAAACAAGATATCGAGTGATGATGTGTAGTTGATTGTAAAGAAGTACAATCTAGTTGAACAGTTCGAAAATGATCGAGCATTGATAAACATACAAGAGAGTGAGCAAAAAAATTTGTAACTGAGAGAAACAGAGCAAGAATGATGGAAAGCTAGCAAAAAAAATTTGAAAATAAGCGTAACGTGCGATGTAGCATGATGAAATATCCAATCGGGCAAAAAATGAGTCCAATGGATCACAAGAAAGCAAACACTTAGGATATCGAGTGTAAATGGGAGATATATTCTAAATTTTAAATGAAAGCAGAATGGTGTAAAGTTGATCGTACGAGGGACAAGGTGAGAGATTGTGTTTAGCAATATGTTGTCATTCAAAACGTACAAGAAGTCACAAGGGTGAGGGAGAAATAGATATCGATTGTAGATGTGCGGTCGAATGTGAAAATGTACACTAAGTGGAACAATAAAAAAATGTGTGAGCAAACATGGAAATGTGAAAGAATGTAAAAAAAAATTGAAATCCAGTGAAACAGACCAAGATGGAAGCCAAGTGTGTGAAAACATGTTATGGTAAGCAAAAATGTACGTTGGTATGATTTAGTAGGCAAAAACTTACAATCTAGTGAAACCAAGCGAGATGGAAGTCAAGCGTGCGAACACATTTTACAGTAAGAAAAAATGCAAGTTTGCACAAGATAGGGAGCAATAATTTGCAATCGAGGGAAACAGAGGAAGAAATATGTGAAGCATGTGAAATCATGGTATAGTAAGAAAGAATGTATGTTGGAGCGAAATGGGGCAAAGATGTGTGAATGATTGATAATGTACAATGTTACATGATGAAATGTGCAAGTCAAACAAAAATAAGTTAGATTGATTACACAAAAGCAAAAAACCAGCGAAATGGAGTCCAAATGAGCAAATATTTTGCTAAAATTTAATGGAGACCATAATGGCGCAAAGATTAGAGAACAAGTGATAACATGCTATATAGTGAGCATGACATGTAATCTCTCCAATACACGAGAGAATTTACAAGAGCGAAGGAAAACAAGATATCGAGTGAAGATGTGTAGTCGATTGTGAATAAAGTACGATCGAGCCAAATAGTTCGAAAATGGTCGAGCATAGACAAAGATGCAATAGAGTGAGCAAAAGATTGCAAGCAAGTGAAACAGATAAATATGGATGGGAATGCATGTGAGAAAAATATTTTAAATTAAACAAAATTTCAGGGTGTGGAAAATGGAGCAAATATGTGTAAATGAGTGATAACTTGTGATGTGGCATGATAAAATGTCCAATCGAGAAAAAACAACTCTGATAGATTGCAAGAAAGCAAACGCGTGGGATATGGAGTGCAAACGATAGATATGTTTAAAGGAGGAAGAATGGTACAAATTTGATCGTACATGGGACAATGTATGAAATTTTGAGTAATATTATGTTGACATTCCAAACGTATGAGAACTTCCCACAGCTAGGGAGAAAAAGATATTGAGTGAAGAAAATTGCAATCAAATGAAACATAGCAAGATGGATAGGCAAAAATGTACGCTAGTGCGATTTTGTGAGCAGAAACTTACAATTTGGTGAAACAGAGCGAGATGGATGTGAAGCATACAAACATATTTTGTAGCAAGAAAAAATGTATGTTTATGTGAGATAGTGAGCTATAATTTGCAATTGAGTGAAACAATTTGCAATCGAATGAAACAGAGGAAGATAGATGTTAAGTGTTTGAAAACATGGTATAGTAAGAAAGAATGTAAGCTGGAGCGAAATGGGGCAAAGATGTGTGAATGAGCGATAACGTGTATGTAACACGATGAAATGTGCAAGTCGAGCAAAATCAAGTCAATTTGGTTGCAAGAAAGCGAAAACCCACGAATGGAGTCTAAATGAGCAAATTTTTGCTAAAATTTAAAGTGGAGCATATTGGCACAAAGATGAGTGAACAAGAAAAACATTCTAGATAATGTCAAAACATGCAATGTTTCCAATACAAGAGACAACTTGCAAGAGGAAGAAAAAGCAAGAGAGTGAGCATTGACAAACATGCAGGTTAATTATTTCAAAAATTATAAGCTTTGACAAACGTGAGAAAGTGAGAAAAAAAATATTGTAAGTGAGTGAAATAGAGCAAGACTGATGGAAAGCTAGCAAAAATTTTTGAAAGTAAGCATAACATGCGATGTAGCATGATGAAATGTCAAATCTGGCAAAATGAGTCTGATGGATTGCAGGACAGCAAACACTCAGGATATGGAATGCAAACGAGAAATATATTCTAAAATTTAAATGGGGACAGAATGGTGTAAAGTTGATCATACGAGGGATAATGTTCGAGATTGTGTGTAAAAATATGTTATCATTCAAAACGTATGAAAAGTTACAAGGGTGATGGTGAAATAGATATCGAGTGAAGATGTGCGATCGAATGTGAAAATGTATGACTAAGTGGAATAATTCAAAAATGTATGAGCAACATGGAAACGTGCAAGAATATGAGAAACAATTGCAATAGAATGAAACAAACCAAGATAGATGCCAAGTGTACGAAAACAAGTTTTAATAAGCAAAAAAGTACATTGGTGCGATTTAGTAGGCAAAATCTTACAATCGGTTGAAATAGAGTGAGATGGATGTGAAGCATTCAAAGACATTTTACAGTAAGAAAAATTGTACGTTTGTGCGAGATAGTGAGCAGTAATTTGCAATCGAGTAAAACAGTGGAAGAAATATGTGAGGCATGCGAAATCATTGTATAGTAAGAAAGAATGTACGTTAGAGCGAATGGGGCAAAGATATGTGAATGATTGATAATGTACTATGTAACATGATGAAATATGCAAGTCAAACAAAAACAAGTTAGACATATTACATGAAAGCAAAAACCCGCAAAATGGACTCTAAATAAGCAAATATTTGTAAAATTTAAAGGGGACCATAATGGCGCAAAGATGAGAAAACGAGTGATAACATGCTAGATATTGAGCATAACATGGAATCTCTCCAATACAAGAGAGAACTTGCAAGAGTGGGGGAAAACAAGATATCGAGTGAAGCTGTGTAGTCGATTGTGAATAAAGTACAATCGGGCCGAATAGTTCGAAATTGGTCGAGTATCGACAAAGATACAATAGAGTGAGCAAAAGATTGCACGCAACTGAAATAGACAAATATGGATGGAAAGCATGCGAGAAATTATTTTGAAGTAAGCAAAATTTTATTGGTATGGGAAATGGAGCAAATATGTGTAAATGAGTTATAACTTGTGATGTGACATGATGAAATGTCCAATCGAGCAAAAAAGAGTTTAATGGATTACAATAAAGTGAACACTTAGGGTATGGAGTGCAAATGATAGATATGTTTAAAGAAGGAAGAATGGTACAAAGTTGATCGTACATGGGATGATGTATGAAATTGTGAGTAATAATATGTTGACATTCCAAACATATGAGAACTTCCCATAGTGAGTGGGAAAAAGATATCGAGTGAAGAAAAATGCAATCGAATGGAACATAGCAAGATGGACAAGCAAAAATGTATGTTGGTGCGATTTTGTGAGCATAAACTTACAATCTGGTGAAAGAAAGCGAGATGGATGTGAAGTGTACCGACACATTTTTCAACAAGAAAAATTGTATGTTTGTGCAAGATAGTAACTTTAATTTGCAATCTAGTGAAATAGAGGAAGATAGATGACGAGTGTTTGAAAACATGGTATATTAAGAAATAATGTAAATTGAAGCGAAATGGGGCAAAGATGTGTGAATGAGCGATAACGTGCGATTTAACACGATGAAATGTGCAAGTCGAGCAAAAACAAGTCAGTTTGGTTGCAAGAAAGCGAAAACCCACAAATGGAGCCTAAATGAGAAAATTTTTGCTAAAATTTAAAGGGGTACATATTGGCGCAAAGATGAGTGAACAAGCAACGACATGCGAGATGGTGAGCAAAGCATGCATTGTTTCCAATACAAGAGACAACTTGGAAGAGGAAGCAAAAACAACATATCGAGTAAAGATGTGTAGTTGATTGTGAAAAAGTATAATCATGTTGAACAGTTTGAAAATGATCAAGTATTGACAAACATGCAAGAAAATGAGCAAAAAAATACTGCAACCGAGTGAAACAGAGCAAAACTGATGGAAAGCTAGTGAAATTTTTTGAAAGTGAGCATAACGTGTGATGTAGCATGATGAAATGTCCAATCAGGTAAAAATGAGTCCAATGGATTATAGGAACGAAAACACTTGGGATAAGGAGTGCAAATGAGAGATATATTCTAAAATTTAAATAGGAACAGAACGCTGAAAAGTTTTTCGTATGAGGGACAACATGCGATTTTGTGTGTAAAGATGTATTGTCATTCAGAAGGTACAAGAACTTACTAGGGCAAGGGAAAATAGATATCGAGCAAAGATGTGCAGTCGAATGTGAAAATGTACACCTGAGTGGAATAATTCAAAAAATGGGTGAGCAACATGGAGAATGTGAGAACAAATTGCAATCGAGTGAAATAGTCAAGATGGATGCCAAGTGTATGAAAACATGTTATAGTAAGCAAAAAAGGTACGTTGGTGTAATTTAGTAGGCAAAAACTTACATTCGGGTGAAACAGAGCGAGATGGATGTGAAGCATGCACATATATTTTATAGTAAGAAAAAATGTACGTTTGAGCGAGATAGTGAGCAATAATTTGCAATTGAATGAAATAGAGGAAGAAATATATGAAGCATGCAAAAACATGGTAGTAAGAAAGAATTTACATTGGGGCGAAATAGGGTAAAGATGTGTGAATGAGTGATAATGTACTATGTAAGATGATGAAATGTGCAAGTCAAACAAAAACAAGTTGGATCGATTGCACGAAAATGAAAACCAGTGAAATAGAGTCCAAATGAGAAAATATTTGCTAAATCTTAAAAGGGACCATAATGGTGTAAAGATGAGCGAACAAGTGATAACATGCTAGATAGTGATCATAACATGGGATCTCTCCAATACAATAGAGAACTTGCAAGAGCAATCAAAAACAACATATTGAGTGAAGATGTGTAGTCGACTGTAAATATAGTAAAATTGAGTCGAATATTTTGAAAATGATCGAGCATTGACAAACATGCGATAGAGTGAGCAAAATATTGCAAATGGGTGAAATAGACAAATATGGATGGATAGCATCTGAGAAAACTATTTTAAAGTAAGCAAAAATTTATGCGTGTAGGAAATGGAGCAAATATGTGTAAATGAGTGATAACTTGTGATGTAGCATAATGAAATGTCTGGTCAAGCAAAAACGAGTATGATCGATTGCAAGAAAGCAAACACTTAAGATATAGTGTAAAGATAGATATCTTTAAAGAATGGGAAAAATAGTACAAACTTCATTGTACAGGCAACAATGTGCAAGATTGTGAGTAACAATATGTTGACATTCCAAACGTATGAGAACTTTCCACAATGAGGGGGGAAAAGATATCGAGTGAAGAAAATTGCAATCGAATGAAACATAGCAAAATGGATAAGCTAAAATGTATGTTGGTGCGATTTTGTGAGAAAAAACTTAGAATTGGGTGAAACAGAGCGAGATGGATGTGAAGCATGCAAACACATTTTGCGGTAAGAAAAAATGTACATTTTTGCAAGATAATGAGCTATAATTTGTAAAGAAGTGAAACTAAGGAAGATAGATGTCAATCGTTCGAAAACATGGTATAGTAAGAAAGAATATATGTTGGAGCGAAATAGGGTGAAGATGTGTGAATGAGTGATAATGTGTAACACAATGAAATATGCAAGTCGAGTAAAAACAAGTTAGATTGGTTGCAAGAAAAGCAAAAACCCATGAATGGAATCTAGATGAGCAAATATTTGCTAAATTTTAAAAGGGATCGTATTGGCGCAAGGATGAGAAAACAAGCAACAACATGCAAGATAGTGAGAAAAATATGCAATGTTTCCAATGCAAGAGATAACTTTGAAGAGGAAGCAAAAACAAGATATCGAGTGAAGATGTGTAGTTGATTGTCAAAAGGTACAATCAGGTTGAACAGTTTGAAAATGATCAAGCATCAAGAAACATGCGAGAGAGTGAGAAAAAATATATTACAAGCGAGTGAAATAGTGCAAGACCGATGGAAATATAGCAAACATTTTTGAAAGTAAGCGTAACGTGCAGTGTAGCATGATGAAATGTCCAATCAGGCAAAAATGAGTCTAATGGAACGTAGGAAAGCAAACACTTGGGATATGAAGTCCAAACAAGAGATATATTCTAAAATTTAAATGGGAACATAATGGTGTAAAGTTGATCGTACAAGGGACAACATGAGAGACTGTGAGTAAAAATATGTTGACATCCAAAACTTACAAGAACTTCTTACAGTAAGGGAGAAAAAATATCGAGCGAAGAAAATTACAATTGACTGAAACATAGCAAGACGAAAAAGCGAAAATATACGTTGGAGCAATTTATTAAGGAAAAAACTTACAATCAGGTGATATAGAGCGAGATGGATATGTGAAGCATGCAAACACATTTTATAGTAAGAAAAAATGTACGTCTGTACGAGATAGTGAGCTGTAATTTGCAGTTGAGTGAAACAAAGCAATATAGATGTCAAGCATGCAAAAACATGATAGTAAGAATGAATGTAAGTTAGAGCGAAATGGGGCAAAGATGTGTGAATGAGTGATAACTTGCGATGTAACATGATGAAATGTGCAAGTCAAACAAAAACAAGTCAGATTAGTTGCAAGAATAGGAAAACCCATGAATAATGTCTAAATGAGTGAATATTTGCTAAAATTTAAAGGGGACTATATTGGTGCAGAGATGATTGAACAAGCAATAACATGCGAGATAGTAAGCAAAAATGAAATCTTTCCAATGCAAGAGACAACTTGCAAGAGCAAGTGAAAACAAAATATCTAGTGAGGATGTGTAGTTGATTGTGAAAAAGTACAATTGGGTCAAATAGTTGTAACTGATCAAGCATCGACAAACTTGTGAGTGAGCGAGCAAAAAAAAATTGCAAGTGAGTGAAACAGGGCAAGACTGATGGAAAGCTAGCAAAAATTTTTTAAAGTAAGCATAACATCCGATGTAGCATGATGAAATGTCCAATAGGGTAAAAATGAGTTTGATGGATTACAGGAAAGCAAACACTTGGGAAATAGAGTGCAAACGAGAGAGGTATATTCTAAAATGTAAGTGGGAGCACAATGGTGTAAAGTTGATCCTACTAGCGACAACGTGTGAGACTGTGAGTAAAAATATGTTGTCATTCAAAGCATATGAGAACTTACTAGGGCGAGGGAGAAATAGATATTTTGCGAAGACGTGCGGTCATATGTGAAAATGTACAACTAAGTGGAACAATTCAAAACATAAGTGAGCAACAAGGAAATGTCTGAGAATTTGTGAAAAAATTACAATCAAGTGAAACAGACCAAGATAGATGTCAAGCGTGTGAAAAGTAAGCAAAAGTGTATGTTGGTGCGATTTAGTGAGCAAAAACTTACAGTCGGGTGAAACAGAGCAAGATCGATGTGAAGCGTGTGAACACATTTGACAGTAAGAAAAAATGTACGTTTGTGCGAGATAGTGAGCAGTAATTTGCAATCGAGTGAAACAGAGGAAGAAATATGTGAAGCATGTGAAAACATGGTATAGTAAGAAAGAATGTATGTTGGAGTATAATGGAGCAATTATGTGCAAATGAGTGATAACGTACTATGTAACATGATGAAATTTGAAAGTCGAACAAAAACAAGTTAGATTGATTGCATGAAAGCTAAAATTTAAAGGGGACCATAATGATGGAAAGATGAGCGAATGAGTGACAACATGCGAGATAGTGAGCAAAACATGTAATCTCTCAAAAACAAGAGAGAACTTGGAAGAGCAAGCATAAATAAGATATCGAGTGAAGATGCGTAGTGGATTGTGAAAAAAGTACAATCAGTTCAAATAGTTTGAAAATGATTGAGCATCGACAAACATATGATAGAGTGAGCAAAAGATTGCAAGTGAGTGAAACAGACAAATATGGATGGAAAGCATGTGAGAAAAATATTTTGAAGTAAGCAAAAATTTACAAGCGTAGGAAATAGTGCAAATATGTATAAGTGAGTGAAGCTTGTGATGTGGCACGACGAAATGTCCAATCAAGCAAAAATGAGTCTAATCATTTACAAGAAAGCAAATACTTGAGATATGGAGTGCCTATGAGAGTCTAACTGAAGTAAACTTCATAAGCAAAGTTATGTGAAACCCAACGACAAGATGTTGACTTCTTAGATCAAAAGACAAATTATACTAGGTTCTTAACAACGAAACAACAAGGAAAACAATGATAGGAATATTGACCTCGTTGCTTTTAAGAGTCAGAAACCAATATTATCAACGGATAAAAGATTATTGACCTCGAGGTTATTAATAACCTGAAACCAACAATATAATCAATTAACAAATCTCAAGTTATCTACTTGAGATTTTCGGCATGAAATCTATAGAACAACACAAAGGAGAACAAATCTCAATTATATTTATCAAACTCAAGTTGTGTACAAAGCATATGGCATGAGGCCTATTTATAGGCTAGAAATGGAAGACTAAAAGTCACAAGGGAAACATAAAGGTTGTTCTTAGCCAACAAGCTAGAAATGGAAGACTAAAAGTCATAATGGAAACCTAAAGGTTATTCTTAGTTAACAAGTCAGATTAAGACCTATATCAGACTGGGCCAAGAACTAAAAACTCTAAACACACTCAATAGAAAGTTTAAGGCTTATTTGGGTCTTTTACAAAAGACTTAAAACAAACTTAACAAAAGAAGCTAAAATAGTCTAAAAAGCTTAAACAAGGCATTTTAAGTCTTTTATATCAGTTTTGAGCTTAAGTAAACAAAAGAGCTCAAAAATGCTTAAAATGGCTAAATAAGCTGCTTTAAGCCCAAATAACACATTCTGGACACTTGAAGTTTCTTCATCCTTCAATGTTTGGTTCTTCTTAGATTTGAAAGTGTGAAATGTTGTAGGAATGCTCCAGCTCTTCCTCTTGGTGATTTCCACGTTGCAATTGCATCAGGATGCCATTCACAGCTTGTGGATCTATTTAGATTTGGCTCTTTTAATTGGCCCTTTTGGCACATCATTTTTAGCCTTGGATGGTGTAATTAGCTCCTTTTCTTCTAGCTCTAAGCTTGGTGGCTAGATCTCATCATTCCCTCCCTCCTCAAAGGGATTCATCCTCGAATATGTACCTGCATGACAAGGAAAAAGGTCTGAAACAATAAATGTAGGACAAACTTGATACTCACTTGGAAGATCAACTACATAGGCATTGTCATTGATTTTCTGAAGTATTTTGAAGGGCCTATCACCACTTGGATGCAATTTGGAATAGCACTAGGATGCAATTTGGAATAGCACTAGGATGCAATTTGGAATTGCGAAAATGAACCCATACTAAGTCTCTAGGTTGCAATAGCACTTGCTTTTTTCCTTTGTTAGCACGAAAGGCATTTTGAGCATTATTTTGCTGAATATGGCGTTGTGCTTCCTCATGGATTTTTTCCACCAAATCTGCCTTTTTCTTTCCATCAACATTATCAAGGTTGTCAATTGGCAACATTAAGAAGCTTGTTAATTGGCAACATTGACAAGCTTCTTAATTGGTAAAGGTAACAAGTCCAAAGGAGTTAGTGGGTTAAATGTCACGTCCCACCTAGGACATGCGAATGGCACGAGAGAGAGCTTATTCTCTCCTCGAAACCTAGCTCATTTTAATGATTTTGTATGCCTAAAATTTCAAAATAGATCAATAAAAGTAAATTTCATCTAAAAAAACTTCCTTTTTGATCATCTATGAATAATTAAATATAATTAATCAGTTTACATAAATATATTTTATATATCTCATCACAACAAGTCAATTTAACAAAATATCTCGAACCAAATCTTTAATACAATTAATTTAATTACATTCATTATTTCGTCAGCTTACAATAATATAATTCCATTTCCAAGGTTACCTACAAGACCATGGAGTGACTCTAAAGTAACAACATAAACATTACAAGAATGATCAATAAGCCATCCCCAGATTCAAGGGGGCCTTGGATAAAAGATCCATAACTTGTAACATCCCGATCTTAGCACCTATTAAAATATTTAATATTTCTTTTGGTAATTAAGAAACACTTTTAATAAATATTGAGCATTCTATATTTAGGAAAAATCCTTATACAAAAGAAATTTTTAGGATAAAATATTTAACTAAAAGGAAAATAAAATATTATTAAATATCTAGTAATTAATATTACCTTGTTTTCAATTTAGTCCATACTAAAATAATCATTTAATAACTATAATACAAAAATTATACTAATCTATATAATTGGTCTTGTGCATAAAATTGTTTTGGAACTAATAATAATATTTATATATTATAATGATACATACATAAATATATATTAGTTAAATTAACTATATTATATATATATATATATGTAAATATGGTACAGCCCATCATTGTCGGTGGAAGAAGAAGAAAATATATTAAGAGCATGAATATAATACACTACAAGAAAATTGACTTTCACTGGCGACTTTTTGGTGGCGACTTTAAAAGTCGCCACCAAAAGTCGACTTTTGGTGGCGACTAAATAAGTCGCCACTAAAAGTTTTTTTTAAAAAAAATAAAAAAAAAGTCAGATTTTTTAAAATAAAATAAACAATTAGACTTTTGGTGGCGACTATAGTCGCTACCAAAAGTTTTTTAAAAAAAAATAAAAAAACTCAGATTTTTTAAAATAAAATAAAAAATTAGACTTTTGGTGGCGACTATAGTCGCCACCAAAAGTCTTTTTTTAAAAAAAATAAAAAAAGTCAGATTTTTTAAAATAAAATAAAAAATTAGACTTTTGGTGGCGACTATAGTTGCCACCAAAAGTATTTTTTAAAAAAAATGAAAAAAAATCAGATTTTTTAAAATAAAATAAAAAATTAGACCTTTGGTGGCGACTATAGTCGCCACCAAAAGTCTTTTTTAAAAAAAAATAAAAAAAAGTCAGATTTTTTAAAATAAAATAAAAAATTAGACTTTTGGTGGCGACTATAGTCGCCACCAAAAGTCTTTTTTAAAAAAAATAAAAAAAAAGTCAGATTTTTTAAAATAAAATAAAAAATTATACTTTTGGTGGCGACTATAGTCGCAGTCGCCACCATAAGTCTTTTTTAAAAAAAATAAAAAAACGTCAGATTTTTTAAAATAAAATAAAAAATTAGATTTTTGGTCGCCACCAAAAGTCTTATTTTTAAAAAAAAATTAAAAAAGTCATTTTTTTACTTAAAAAATTCAATTTTTTTTATTTTTCTTAATTTTATTTAAAAGAAATTTAATTTCTTAAATTTTTTAATTTTTTTAATTTTTTTAAAAAATTAGATTATCAGTGACGACTGAAGTCTATTTTTTTAAGTGAAATCGTTTTTTTTTTTATGAAATTAGTTGAAGTTGGACTTTTGCGGTGACTCCAATAGTAATAATATATTTGCTTTTTGTTAAGTTTAATATTATTTTATTTTTGTTTTATAATATTTTTGACCTAAAATATTTTTAACAGATTATATATATAGATATATATAATATTTTGCACTTACATAACACAAATGAAGCAGTGGCAGAATGGCAAGACACACATGGCTGCAAGCAAGTGACCCAGGTTCGAATCTCAGGTATGCACATATTTGGTTTAATTTCAAATAAACTTGAATATTGCACACAAAAAAATCGAGTCATCTCGGGATAGCGAGTTATTGGATCGGCCAAGACCCGCACGAGTCGAATGGATCTCGAGTCGACCTTCCGGGCCAATCCGGATCTAAAAAGATGACGAGTGACTTTTGGTGGCGACTTAAAGGTAGTTTTTGCTGACACCAAAAATCATTTTTTTCACGAATTTTTTTTTTTTTGCAATAAAAATGACTTTTGGTGGCGACTAAAGTCGCCACTAAAGGTAACTTTTGGTGGCGACTTTCAAAGTCGCCACCAAAAGAATCAGCGACGGACTTACGCCAACAACTTTAGTCGCCACTAAAAGTCGCCACCAAAGACTTTTAGTGGCGACTTTTAGACTTTGTCGCCACCAAAAGTCTTTTTTTTGTAGTGATATATATATATAAATATATATGGGATTCAAAATAACGATATATATATATATATAGAGTAGTTAGTGGCAGCACATAAAAAGGTAGATAAAAGGAATATGGTAACATATGCCAGCACATGACAATAAACATAGAAGCCTCCATGATCTCCATCACTCTCGGCCAATTGACTGCACACAACATCAAAGAAAAAGGGTAACATGACAGCACATGATTTCATTAAGGGCATATGACAGTAAGATTCAGAAACTGTGTAACCCATGTGCTGAAATATTTCCATTATCTGAAACCACAGCCACATGACAGTAATAACATGTTAGGATGCCTCTTGGCCATGAAAGATAGCATTTTAAAACTAGCAGAAGATGGGCTATGTTAGAAATTGAAAGCAGCCACAGAAGCTATGTGAAATCATATGATTTTCCATCCATTTTCTGCATTCTTTCTTTTTCTCTTTACAGTAGGATGCCTTCCAGCTTAGGAATCTTTAACCATGAAGGAAACTACATAAATAAGGAGGCTCGGTTCCTTCATTTCCTACACAAAACTGAGAGTGATAAAGGAAGAGAGTTAAACCATGTTAAGAGTTTCTTTTGCTGCAATACTGTCTTTTGTAGTTAGGAAATCGAGAGAAGAAAGTGAACTATTTTTGTATCTTCCTCTATCCAAATCAAATTGAGAAGATCCACCTAGGAGTGAGCCAAGTTTCTGCAAGGTTGAATTGTGTGTTCCTTGAGAAACCAGTGCAAAATCAATAGCTAAAACCAGTCCAAAATTCACGTGAAGTTATTGGGTAAATTTTGGAAATTTTGAGTTTTAGTTTAAATATCTCTTTAGTTTAGTTTATGGGTATAGATGGCCACATAGGTCCTAAAAACACCTAAGAAAGAAATCTGGTCAGGTTTTAGCTTCTGATTCACAAACAAAAATGTGAAAAACATAATAGGGACTACACTGAAAAAATGAAAAGTTTGTATAGGTTGTTTTAATTTTATAAAAAATATATTCTGGGACTAGGGACCTAGGTGAATCTATTATGAACTTAGATCTTGCAAACAAAAAAGATAAAACATTGCAAGAGGGACCAAGGTGAATAATAGAAAAGTTTATAATTACTCATTAAAGAAATTTAAGAAAAATCCGGTTTTAACTATAGTTTAATTCTATGTAATATGTTGACTAAGAACTATGTTACTTTGATTAAATTAGCTATTTGTATCATTAAGTGAAAATTTATGCAATTATAGTTGTACTTGTATCTATATGTTATACATGAATAAATACATTTATGGTATTTTTATATTTTATAAGTATGTCATCTATTTTACACCTATAATTTTATGTCTATCTAACTATATTCATATATGAGTATACATACACCAAAATTTATATCCATAAGTCTATATGTTGATTTTATAAGATTACATGTAAATTTATTATTTACAAATTTATAAGCATCTGATTAATTAAGCAATATATTTTAAATATCGACAATTAATTAGCTATATGGGTATATATAAATATATAAATATATATATATGTGTTTTATTTTAAGAAATGTAATTATATATATATGTATACATACATGCCCTTTAGACTAAGTTTTATAAGTAAGTGTATTTGGGAATTAATGGTATTATGTAAAAACTTAGCTTGAGACGAGATTTAAGCTAAACCCAATTTGGGATAAAATTAGGAATTTAGTAAATAGGGGAAAATGGTATTTTCGGCATTTTATTCAAGATTTTAAATAAGGTTGTATGTATATTGTTTGAATAGGCCATAATCTGTGAAACGAATTCCCATAAGGATAGAGTAGCTACTGGAGCTAAAAGTCAGACTACTAAGTCTAGGTAGCTTAGCAATTCATAAAAGCTTGTTTTTACTACTTGTAGTTTAACAATTTATAAAAGCATTTCTTTTCCAAATTTTTTTTGTGAAAGCTTGAACTACCATGAGCATGTATGAGGCATACAACAATTAAACTCTATTTCCACAGAGAGAATGTAGAGTTAAACTAGTTCCACAGTAGAGAACCAAATTCACACGTGTTCCACGTAGAGAACAAAGTGCAAGTACTTGAGATGCACAGAGAGGTCATACCTTCAAATTCCACAGAGAGAATTGAAGTGAATTACTTGGTATGTGATAATGATTTACGTTGCCTACATTATATATATTTATGGATGGTACTTACGAACTTATTGTGCTTTTATGACTAAAGTGGCATTTTAAATGTTTAAGAAAAACATGCTACCAATTGAGATATCTTTATCTCACTTTTTGAGTTTTCAACTAACCATTTCAGGGGCTGAGTGATGTGATTTCCGGAGGGAAAACACTTGATCGATTTTCTGGATAGGTTGAAAGAAACAAACAAATGAAACCAAATCACTCAATTGATAAGCCAAAGGGCGCCACAACTAAGAGAAATAGGTTGATCTCACCACACTCAAGAAAGAAGAACGTGAGTGATAAGAAATCTAGTTGCTCTCGCCACTAACATAAGTTAGATAAGAGAAAGAACTCAAGAATCCTCTTGAAAGCAAAATGCCAATATCTCATATATGATTCAAAGATGGTTTACAACAAATGGCAAGGACCCTTTTTATATAGGGTCTCCAAAACAAAAAGACAAAAGACTCCAACTAATGCATTAAATGCATCAACTAAAAGTCAAGTAGTGTAGGCTAAATGTCAAAGACAATAAATGCATAGGTAATAGATTACAACTATATTCAACAAATGCAACTATCCCACATGCAATCTTTTTCACACTTCTTCCACTTTCAACAAAGTGGTTAAGCCCAATCCAAGCCCTTTAGCCCTTAAACGAGTTAGAGGCCCAATTGAAGTGTTTTCCTTTTCTTGGGTTGCAATGGGGTTATCCTTGATTACATCACTGAGTATAAGGGAAAAGGCAAAAAGATTGATTGAACTATAGATGTATCAAGTTGGAATACACAAGTTTATTAAAGTTGGAATAATAGACTTTTATGTCTGGAAGTTGAATCTTTATGTATGACAAATTTATGAATTGTATTACGAACAATTATGGAATTTCCATTATTATTTAAGTAAAGCTTGTTTTCTTTTTTTATATGGGCACTAAGCATTATATGATTTAAAGATAAAAAATCTTTTTAGTGTCTTGTAGAATGGCCTCATATAAGAGAACCCAAGTCGAGATCTTGGACACCCTTACTCAGAACACATAACACTTGGTGGCTAGAGCAAACTGACAAGATGACTACCAAGCTACCACCGCTAAAGTTTTGAAACTTTTGACTAATGAGTTGAAAGGTAAAGGAAAAAGAAAGGAAGGTGAAACTAGCAACCCAATTAACCTAATTTTAGGGGAATTATGAAAGAATAACCCTCCTTCATTTAAGGGATCTCATGACCCAGATGTAGCCCAAGAGTGGATGGATCAAATAGAGAAGATTTTTGGAGTAATGGAGTGTAGTTCACATCAAAAGTAACCTTAGTAGTGTTCAAATTGGAAGGCGAGGTTGAACACTAGTGGCGAGGAGCTAAGAAGCTGTTGGAATCAAAGGAAATAGAAATCACATGGGAGGTATTTCAAAATTCTGTCTTTGACAAATATTTTCCAGATTATGTGAAAATAGAAAAGGAAACAGTTTTTATCCATATTAAACAAGGAAAGAAATCTGTCGTTGAATACAAGGCAAAGTTTGAAGAAATAGCCAAATTTTTCTCCTATTTAAAGAATACACATGATGAAGCCTAGAAAGCTAGTCACTTCGAAAGAGGGCTCAGAGCAAGTATAAGAGATTGAGTAATCACTTATGAAATAAAGAATTTTTCCCAACTAAAACAAATATAAATCAGCTAAAAAGAGTATTCGTGAGACCAATATGGGGAAGGAAAGAATTTATCAGGGGAAGCGAGATTCTAGATCAAATAATAAAGGTGGAAATTTTTGGAAGAAAAAGCCAAAGTTTAACCATGGGCATAATGGGAATAAGCTAACAAACAACCCCAACCTACCTAAGACTCATTGCACAAAATGTGGGAAAAACCATGCCAACACTCAATGCCTTGCTGGTACAGGTGTGTGCTATAAATGTGGCAATCCAGGACATATATCTCGAAATTGCCAAGTCTTGAAGAAGACGGTCCCTCAATCTAGACCGCAGACTCAAGGACGAGTATTTGCTTTGACTCAACAAGAAGTCAAGAATCATCCAATTTGATTCAAGGTAACATTTTATCTGTAATACTCTTGTAAATGCACTATTTGACTATGGAGCAACACATTCTTTCATATCATATGCATGTGTCAAGAATCTGGGATTGAAAATCAATACTTTGCCGTATGATCTATTTGTTTCTACACCCACCAATAGCCAAGTTCATACTTCTCAAGGTTGCCTAAATTGCATTATTTAGATCGAAAATCAAATGACTACCTTAGATTTGATTTTCATTCCAATGCATGATTTTGATGTCATTATCGGTATGGACTGGTTATCTGTAAATAATGCAATACTTGATTGTCCCTATAAAGTAGTATCCTTACCTGTCCATACAACAACCTCAGAATCTAGGATTGAGTCGACTTATTTATCTACTGCCAAAGCTATAAGATACCTAAAAGAAGGTTGCCAAGGGCACTTAATTATTTTCTCTACGGAAGTTAAAGTAAAAGAAGAAATTGAGAAAATTCCCATAATGAATGAATTTCTAGAAGTATTCCCAGAAGATGTAAGTAGTTTACCCCCAAAAAGAGAAGTAGAATTTGCTATTGATTTGGTACCTAGTTCTGGTCCAATATCGATTACTCCCTACAGGATGGCTCCGACTGAGTTGGCCAAACTCAAGAAACAAATAGGAGAGCTTTTGGAAAAGGGCTTCATTAGACCTAGTTTTTAACCATAGGGAGCCCCAGTTTTGTTCATTAAAAAGAAAGATGGAACCTTTAGGCTATGTATCGACTATAGGCAACTAAATAAAATCACCATTAAGAACAAATATCCCTTGCCCATAATAGATGATTTACTAGATCAACTTACAGGAGCTTCGACATTTTTGAAAATAGATCTAAGATCAGGATACCCTTAATTAAGAGTTAAGGAAGAAGATATTCCTAAAATTGCATTTAGATCTAGATATGGGCATTATGAATTCCTAGTCATGCCATTTGGTTTAACGAATGCACTAGCTATTTTCATGGATTACATGAATAGGATTTCCAGGCCTTACTTAGATCAATTTGTGGTTGTTTTCATTGATGACATTAATCTACTCGAAAAATGTAGAAGAACATGAACAACATCTAAGAATTATGCTTCAAAGATTAAAAGAAAACAAATTGTATGCCAAACTTAGCAAATGTGAGTTTTGGTTGAATGAAGTAAAATTCTTAGGATATGTCGTTTCTAGAGAAGGTGTATATGTTGATCCTAGTAAAATAGAAGCTGTGTTACATTAGGAAAGACCAAAAACTGCATCAGAGATTAGGAGTTTCCTAGGATTAGCTGGTTATTATAGAAAGTTCATCAAGGGTTTCTCACAAATAGCCCTATCGTTAACCAAGCTAACTAGAAAGAATTTGCCTTTCGTTTGGAATAGTAAGTGTGAAGAAATTTTTTAGGAATTAAAGGTTAGGTTAACATTAACTCCAGTGTTAATCATACGTAATCCTCAAGAACCTTTTGTGACGTATACAGATGCATCCCTTAAGGGTTTAGGTTGTGTGCTAATGCAACTAGGAAGAGTAGTGGCCTATGCATCCAGACAGTTAAGACCTCATGAACAAAATTACCCTACTCATGATCTAGAATTGGCAGCTATAGTCTTTGCCCTTAAGATTTGGAGACATTATCTGTATGGTGCAAGTTTTGAAATCTTTTCTGACGCCAAGAGCCTTTAATACCTTTTTGACCAAAAAGAGCATAACATGAGGCAGAGAAGATGGATTGAATTCCTAAAGGACTGCAATTTTACTCTTAGGTACCACCTAGGAAAAGCCAACGTAGTAGCTGATGCTTTAAGTAGGAAATCTATTCACTTGGCTATTATGATGCTTAGGGAGGAACAACTCTTAGAGGAATTAAAAGATATGAGCCTTAAAGTGTCAGTTAACCCTAAAAGTTTGAAGATAAGTGCCTTGGTGATTAGGAATGATTTGGAAGATTTAATATTGGAAGCTTTACCTAGAGACCATTACATCAAAGAAGTAGAAGAACTGATGGCATTAGATAAAGTAGAATATCTTAAATTCAATGACAAAGGATTACTAAAATTTAGAGATAGAGTGTATGTTCCCAATCAAGAAAATTTTAGGGAAAACATTATGAGGGAAGCACATCAGAGTAGGTATACCATCCATCCAGGAATAACAAAGATGTGCCATGATCTAAAAATAAATTTTTGATGGCCTGTAATAAAGAAAGAGGTGACATAATTTGTTAACAAATGCCTAACATGTCATAAAGTAAAAGTTGAACATAGAAAACTAGGTGGTTTGTTACAACCTCTAGAAATCCCAAAAGGAAAATGGGACAACATCTTAATGGACTTCATTGTAGGACTACCTAGAACTTCTTCAGGTTATGACTCCATATGGGTAATAATAGATAGATTGACAAAATCCGCACGTTTCATCTGACATCATATCCGATAGAGACCCAAGGTTCACCTCTAGATTTTGGAAATCTTTACATGAAGCCATTGGTACAAAACTAAAGTTTAGCACTGCTTATCATCCTCAAATAGATGGTCAAACCAAAAGGACAAATCAGACCTTGGAGAATATGTTGAGGGCATGTGTGATTGAGTTCAAGGGGAATTAGGATAGATTCCTGCCATTTGTAGAGTTTGCCTATAATAGCAGTTTCCAATCTAGCATCGAGATGGCCCCATATAAATTTATGTATGGAAGAAAGTGTAGGTCACCTATTTGTTGGGTTGAACTAGGAGAAAGAGCATTGATAGGCCTAGAAATAGTAGACCAAACTTCAAGGCAAATTGAAATTATAAGGGATAAACTACTTATAGCTCAGAGTAGAAAAAAGAACTATGCAGATAAAAGAAGAATGCCCTTGAACTTTGAGGAAAGTGATAATGTTTTTCTTAAAATATCACTAATTACAGCAGTTGGCAGATCTATGAAGTCAAAGAAGCTTAGTCCGAGATACGTAGGCCCATTTCAAATCCTTGAAAATTTTGGCAACACCGCTTACAAATTAGCCTTACCCCAAATTTGACAAATATTATGTTTTTCATGTGTTGCAACTCAAAAAGTACATCCCAGATCCTTCACATGTCATTGAACATGAGAATGTACATTTACAAGATAACATGACAGTAGAGATGAGACCAAATAGTATCACTGATACATGACTCAAATCATTACGAAATAAGCAAATCCCTCTGGTTAAAGTCATTTGGAGAGGATTATCCTAAGAGGAAGCAACATGGGAAACTAAAGAACACATGAGAAGACATTATCCAGAGTTATTTGACTAAGGTAATTAAAAAAATCCTAATGTACGCTTATCTTTTAATTGTATATGTTTATTGAATTTTGGGGACAAAATTCAATTTTAGGGGGAGTGAGTTGTAATATCCTGATCTTAGCACCTATTAAAATATTTAATATTTCTTTTGGTAATTAAGAAACACTTTGAATAAATATTGAGTATTCTATATTTAGAAGAAATCCTTATATAAAAGAAATTTTTAGGACAAAATATTTAACTAAAAGAAAAATAAAATATTATTAAAGATCCAGTAATTAATATTACCTTATTTTCAATTTAGTCCTTACTTAAATAATTATTTAATAACTATAATACAAAAATTATACTAATCTATATAATTGGTCTTGTGCATAAAATTGTTTTGGAACTAATAATAACATTTATATATTATAATGAGATATACATAAATATATATTAGTAAAATTAACTATATTATATATATTTATATGTAAATATGGTACAGCCCATTATTCTCGGTGGAAGAAGAAGAAAATATATTAAGAGCATGAATATAATATATATATATATATATATATATATATATATGGGATTCAAAATAATGATATATCTATAGAGAGAGAGTAGTTAGTGGCAGCACATAAAAGGTAGATAAAAGGAATATGATAACATATACTAGCACATGACAGTAAACATAGAAGCCTCCATGGTCTCCATCACCCTCGGCCAATTGACAGCACAAAACATCAAAGAAAAAGGGGTAACATGACAGCACATGATTTCCTTAAGGGCATATGACAGCAAGATTCAGAAACCGTGTAACCCATGTGTTGAAATATTTCCATTATTTGAAACCACGGCGACATGACAGTAATAACACGTTAGCATGCCTCTTGGCCATGAAAGATAGCATTTTAAAACTAGCAAAAGAAGGGCTATGTCAGAAATTGAAAGCAGCCACATAAGCCATGTGAAATCATATGATTTTCCATCCATTTTCTGTATGCTTTCTTTTTTATCTTTACAGTAGGATGCTTTGCAGCTTAGGAATCTTTAACCATGAAGGAAACTACATAAATAAGGAGGCTCGGCTCCTTCATTTCCTACACAAAACCAAGAGTGATAAAGGAAGAGAGTTAAATCAAGTTAAGAGTTTCTTTTGCTGCAAAACCATATTTTGCTGTCAGAAAACTGAGAGAAGAAAGTGAACTATTTTTGTGTTTTCCTTTGTCCAAATCAAACCGAAAGATCTTCCTAGGAGTGAGCCACATTTCTGCAAGGTTGAACCATGAGTTCTTTGAGAAACCAATGCAGAATCAAGAGCTAAAACCAGTCCAAAATTCACGTGAAGTCATTGGGTAAGTTTTGGAAAATTTGAGTTTTAGTTTAAATATCTCTTTAGTTTTTTTTAATGGGTATACATGGTCATATGGGTCCTAAAAACACCTAAGAAAGAAATCTGGGCAGGTTTTAGCTTCTAATTCACAAACAAAAAAATGAAACACATAATAGGGAGTAAACTAAAAGAAATGAAAAGTTTGTATAGGCTGTTTGAATTTTATAAAAAATATATTCAAGGACTAGGAACCTAGATGAAACTAATTATGAACTTAGATCTTGCAATCAAAAAAGGGAAAATATTGCAAGAGGGACCTAGGTGAATAATAGAAAAGCTTATAATTACTCATTAAAGAAATTTAAGAAAACTCTGGTTTTAACTATAGTTTAATTCTATGTAATATGTTGACTGAGAACTACATTACTTTGATTAAATTAGCTATTTGTATCATTAAGTGAAAATTTATGAAATTATTTTTATACTTGTATCTATATATTATACATGAATAAATACATGTATGGTATATTTTATATTTCATAAGTATGTCATCTATTTTACACCCATAATTTTATGTCTATCTAACTATATTCATATATGAGTATATGTACACCAAAATTTATATCCATAAGTCTACATGTTGATTTTATAAGATTACATGTAAATTTATTATTTACAAATTTATAAGCATCTGATTAATTAAGCCATATATTTTAAATATCGACAATTAATTAAGCTATATGGGTACATATAAATATATATATATATATATATGATTTATTTTAAGAAAGGTGATTGTATATATATATACATACATGTCCTTTAGACTAAATTTTATATATGTGTATTTGGGAATTAATGATATTATGTAAAGACTTAGCTTGAGATGAGATTTACGCTAAACCTAATTTGGGATAAAATTAGGAATTTAGTAAATAGGGGAAAAAAGGTATTTTAGGGCCTTTTACTCAAGATTTTAAATAAGGTTGTATGTATATTGTTTGAATAGGCAAGAATCTGTGAAACGAATTCCCAGAATGATAGAGTAGCTACTTGAGCTAAAAGTCAGACTATCAAGTCCAGGTAGCTTAGCAATTCATAAAAGCTTGTTTTTACTACTTGTAGTTTAACAATTTATAAAAGCATTTCTTTTCCAAATTTTATTTGTGAAAGCTTGAACTACCATGAGCATGTATGAGGCATACAACAATTAAACTCTATTTCCACAGAAAGAATGTAGAGTTAAATTGGTTCCACAGTCGAGAACCAAATTCACACGTGTTCCACAGAGAGAACAAAGCGCAAGTACTTGATACCCATAGAGAGGTCATAGCTTCAAATTCAACACTGATAATTTAAGTGAACTGCTTGATATGTGATAATGATTTACGTTGCTTACATATATATATTTATGGACGATATTTACGAACTTATTATGCTTTTCTAACTGAAATGGTATTTTAAATGTTTAAGAAAAACATGCTTCCTATTGAGATATCTTTATCTAACTTTTTGTATTTTCAAGTAACCATTTCAGGGGCTGAGTATAATGGAAAGGGCATAAAGATTGATTGAACTATAGATGTATCAAGTTGGAATACACAAGTTTATTAAAGTTGTAATAATAGACTTTTATGTCTGGAAGTTGAATATTTATGTATAACAAATTTATGAATTGTAATACGAACAATTGTAGAATTTCCATTATTATTTAAGTAATGTATGTTTTCTTTTATACGGGTACTAAGCATTATAATTTGATATGAAAAAAAAATTTAGAAAAATAAGGACATTACATAACTCATTGCTCAAATTTTTACCTTCAACTGCTAACTCTGAAAAATGTTAATAGGAGTGGTATGAGCAAACCACTTGCCCAGTGAGGGGGACAACACTTCGCTATGACAAAAATAGTTATAATACATCATAATAATAGCATGTCTCAAATTTTCATAAACTAATAATAATAACATGTATCAAATATTCATGAACTAATCATGTGACAACACGAAACAATTCATAAAATTGATAAGTCAATAATTACATAAATTCCCGTACCAACCATGTCATCTAGAGTACTATTGGATCATTGCTCACGGCCCCTGCCGCATCCACCCTTATCGTTCCATTAATAAATCTCCACCCTTATGGCTCCGTGTACATTTTCCCATGGGGTGTACCACCATGACTTTCCTTTCTTTCTCAAACACAAGCACAATCACAATGATAATTTCAATCCATAAACAATTATTCAACCACAACATACCTCAGCTATCCATAAATGATAATTTCAACATTCAAAACTTGTCACATTTCAGCATAATCTTGATATCACAAGTCAAACACTCATTTATGACAGCTCAACCAACCATAAGTGAATAAATTCAGTAATTAAATATACCACATCTTAACTTAATTCACAAATAAATCACGATCCTTGTCACAATCTCATCATCCATATTGCATCACAAAACCCATGAATATTCTTCATTCAATTGCGTTAAGTTAATTCATGAAGGAACTACAACTTTACTATTCAAATTACAATTTTAGAATAACTATGTTTGTATACACACATATATATTTACTAAACTAAGCCTTATATGTAATTCATCACTCTCTTTAATTAATTTAGACACTTTACATGTTTTCACTATGATGCAAAAGATCATGAAGAAAGAATCACTTAGTCATAGGAAGTATAAATCCCACTAACCTTAACTCAGAATTAAGTTTTTATACTTCAAACTGGACATAATACCCGCCAATTTTGGAATCATGTAATTGGTGGTATTACTGTTGTGGTAAAGAAAAATTCCATTTATTTTAATGGAATTATTTGATTAATTATAATTTTTCATTTTTAATTTATTCTTTTTAAATATTATTTATGGAAATGGAGATAAATAATTGCACTGGGTATTTTATGGCAGATGATATTTTTAAGATTTGAGGAAATATAATAAGAAGAGAAAATTTCATGGAGATAGAGATGAGAGATAAGGAGCAAAAGGAAAGTAGTCATGAGGTCTAAAGAGGGACTAAAGTGAAATAAGGAACTAGGTGGCCCTTAGAATATAGGAAATACCTAAATTGGAGAAATTACAGGTTTGTACCACTAAGGTTAATCAAGAGTTACCTATGGGCAAACTAGTCATTTCACCATGGGCAGGTTTATAAAGGCGGGTCGACGCCTTTTTCTCATTTTTCTTACTTTCTCTCTCCCCTCACTCTATCTTTCTCTCTTTTCCCTCCCTTCTCTCTACCCCCTCTAATAAGCTTCGAAAAACCTTTCTCTAGTGGTGGGGCAAGTCATCGATGGCTAAGTAATGTAGGGAAAGCAAGGAATCGAGGTAAAAATTATGATTTCCTGAACATTTTCCCTATTTTATAGTTTTAAGGGTATTTAGGGTAAAACTGAGATTCTAACTTCTTTTTTTGATTAAAATTGGGGATTTTGGTGCCTAAATGCTCCTTAGACATCAAGGATGAGATCCCATGGAAGAAATCATGGAAAACAATGAAGATTTGGCTAGATCTGGCCAAATTCGAGGAGAAATCATGAAAAACGTGATCTTGGAGCCCAAGTGCCAAGTTTTAGGCATTTTGGGTAGTTGACTTAGTGCCCAGGTGTGATGTGTGGCACCTGGGTGCCAGACATGCATGTGGCACCTGGTGTGTGCCCAGGCACTAGCCACACAAAGTGTCCTTTATCTATTTTTCAAATGGCATAATTCCTTTATTTGTACTCCGTTTTTAGCAAACTTTATATCATTGGAAAGCTGTTTGAGTCTATTTTCCAATGGTATAAGTTTCATAAGAAGATTACTTATTGGATAAGATTTATGACCAAAAGAATGACCAAAGGTCAGGGTTAATGGTGAAGATTTTCCTTGTTTTATTTATTGATTGATTTGGGTTGATTTCAGGTGACTTTGGAGCTTTATTAGCTTTGTCTCCTAGGATTATTTATACGGTAAACCTTATTGGCATCGAGGTGAGTGGATGACCATGCCAGTTAAATTTTATTAAATTATTTGGCCAAGTCAATATAAATCCTATTCACACCATAGTTAGAAATTCATCAATGAAATTCCCTAGTTAGTGGTAATAACTAGACCAAGGAATATCATTAAATGATTATGGGAATTATTTTGTGGGATTGGGGATTGTATGTTTAATTACATTTAAAGTGGAATAGTGCGAGGAATACTGATTGTTGTGTGGTGATGGTTGTGGTATTATGATGGTATGGATGCATTGCATATCACCATTTTCATATCAATATATATTGGAATTCATGGGAACAGAGTGGGAAGCTACCATTTATGTAATACCACTGAGTGGTGTCAATGGGTATACATACATATTGAGGCTCAATCTTCAATGTGGTGTGGAAAAGAGTGGGATAAACATTTCATAATACATTTGTCCACATCTCGAGAGGGAACAAAGGGATGGACCTCTGAATAAACCCATTGAGAGTTAGTCTTCAATGTGGTAAGTGAAAAGGATGTGGAAAATGCATCATACATCATGCATTGCATAATGCAATTTTTTGAGTGGCTGTTTATTTATGCTTTTATTTGGTTGGGGATTGTTTTATGGATTATTTTTCATGGTAAGCTAACTTATATTTATTTTATTTCATATCGATATGTGCTAGTGGTATTTATTTTGATTATGGTAGTGAGGCTGATATTTGCACTTGTGATATATTTTGTTGCACAGTCACTTACTCACTAAGTTTTTTATAAACTCATGCTCTCTATTGCTATTTCAGATCTAGCAGCTGACAAGGATGGGAAAATCGCTGGAGGTTAGTGGCTTGAAGATATACTCCATTTTAGTATGGAAGGTTCTAAATGAACCAATAGAAATGCTCTGTAATCCTATATAGGCCACCTAGGTCCTGCGATGTTTTAGGAATTTTATTTATTTGGTTGTAACTTGCTTTGTAAATTATAAAATTTACGATCTACATAGTTGTGGATATTAGGGCTGTTCAAGCAAATTATGGGCTACTACTAAGGTACACCCTATAATATATGTATATTCATATGCCCATTTTTTGGGGCATTACATCGAAGAAGAATGCCAAAAATCTTATTAAAGGTCTAGAATTGCTACCAACTCCTGTCCAACCATCTCCATCTCTTACATAATTTCATAAAAATCCTAATAATAAAGGATTCTAAAATACTAACCCTTTATATTGGCCCAATGTGTTTAACTTATTTAAATCATTTGTTTCAATTGGGTTCTTTCTTTAATTAATTTAATAGAATTATTCTCCTCTAATTCTCATCATTTTAAATCTTCTATTTTAAATTCTAAGCCTATAGAATTCAAGAGTAATTTACGGACAACACTTACTTTATAAATTTTTTGTCTATTCATTTTAGTCCCTAATTTATAAACCTTTTAACTTAATGATAATTTTCAAGGTAGTAGTCTTTACTAACAACCTCTCCCTTATATTATTCTTATTCTATATTTCATAGAAAATAAATAGATTAATATAATTAACTAGTTAAATTTCCTTCATAGAAGATACTATTCTAAAAATTGAGGAAGAAGTTAACTGCCATAGACCCCCATTTTTTCCCATTTAAGCTTTTTTCATGTTTCCTCTCAGTATAACCTTCTTTTTCAGTCCCAAACTTCAATTGAAACCAAATAATTATGTATTGTAATTAGCTTTATCTGAAAACAAGATAAAAGGGATAAATTAAAAACTCTAGTTCCACAAATTTTAAGCTTCCTATGGTTTACTATGTTTTTCACTTTAATATAAGTTCTTCTCGGTTTAGCTCTTTAATTCAACCCAAAAATCTTAAATTAACATCAATTATATCATTTCAATTACTACTCTCCAAATATAATACAAAAGAGACCTCTTTAAGGGAATAACATAATCAAAATTTGAATTTACATCATCCTTTACTTTGTTTATGTATTTCTCTCTATGTCCTCGGTTTCAACTCAACCTTTGACCAAATTTCTAAGTTATGGTTCAAGACTTTGGTAGGTAGAATTGCTACTCAAAGCCTAAAACATTTTAGTCTTCCATGGCTGGATTCCCTTCTCACTTATTTCTACTTTATCCTTCTCTAAGCATCTCTATTTTTGTTCCTAAAAATAGAGCAAGGTTACATAAATTCTCTCTTTTTCTCTCGGGTTGCTCATGGGAAAGGAAAAGCAGAAGGATGAAAGGTAAGAATTATGGTCTCTCTCTCTCTCTCTCTCTCTCTCTCTCTATGTGTGTACCTCTGTCTCTATCCAGTTCTCATACCGAATGAAGAAGGAAGAGGAAGCTACTTAAAGAAAAAAAAAATTAGGATGGCAAGTTTCTTTTTGTTCCTCATAATTCATTCATCGCTAATGATGGAGTGGAGATGGTGGATTACACGTGTAATTCCACCAAGTTGCCACTAAGACCCTCTTTTGGTTTAAATATCAATAGACTTCTTCCAATTTCTTTACCTTTCAATTAGGTCCCTAACCAATTAAATATAATTCTATTTATACCGTTCAAAATTAATTTATAACTCTTTTCTTCCTTGTTCATTATTTTGTTTCTTTTATTTATTTAATGTTAATAACAACAACAACAACAACAACAATAATAATATTATTATTAATGATATATTACATCTTACTCTCCTTCTTGCTAAAATTATGCAAAACAACATTTTCCAAAATAAAATTTCAATTGGGTCCTTAAAATTCTAATAACAAAATTCAAACTTTTACTGAAGTCTCAGAAGTCCCAGAATTATCTTACTATCCCATTCTACAATTTAATGCTCAATATAAATCCAAATTTAAAATGTTCGCTACTAAAAAATTTTCTTTTAATCCTGAACGTTTACCATACTATTTTAAAATATGGGATATTACATTAAATCAATAAACAACTTTAAATGGTGATATGTAAATTCTATATGAGGGATGAATGGTTCCCAAGATTTTAAATTATTTTTCAAAGTAACCCTCAATAAAGTACCTAAAGTCCTATTGACTACCTTAGTTTAGCCATCAGTTTGTGGATAGCATGTAGCGGAAAAGAGCAAGGTTGTTCCTAATTTTCCCCACAATACTCTCCAAAAATGACTCAAAAACTTGACATCTCAGTCACTAACAATTGTTTTAGGAAGGCCATGTAACCTTGCCACTTCTTTGAACAACAAGTCTGCAATGTTAGCGGCATCATCAGTTTTATGATATGGAATAAAGTGAGCCATTTTTGAGAATCTATTTACAACCACAAAGATAGAATCTTTTCCAATTTGGGTCCTTGGCAACCTTAATACAAAATCCATTTAAATATCAACCCAAGGGTGTGTAGAAGTAGGCAAAGGCTGTAAAGACCGTAGGGTTTGATTTGTGATTTAGCCCTTAAACAAGTTATTCACCTAGAGCATGCTTTTTTTTTTAACATCTATTTTCATGTGGGGTGAAAAGAAGTGTTCTTTCAGAATTTCAAGTGTTTTGGCTTCCCTAAAGTGTCCCATTAATCCTCCCCCATGAGATTCTTTAATCAACAAAATTCTCAAAGAACAGTTGGGAATGTAGAGCTTATTTTCCCTCAACAGAAACCCATCTTGCCTAAAGAACCTCTCCAGAAGCTTTAAAAATAGCACAAAAATCATTGCATGCTTGCAGCTTAGCTTGTGTTGTCCCTTTAAGTGTTTTAGAGACTCATGATCATATAGATGACGAATTCTTTGGACCATAGATAATGCTGCCAAGTCTTTAATGCTCTAACTAAAGTATAGAGCTCCTTGTCATAGGTAGAGTAGTTCAAAGTAGCTCCATTTAGTTTTTCACTAAAATAAGCTATTGGCCTCTTTTCATACATAAGAACATCACCAATTCCAATCCCAAAAGCATCACATTTGATTTCAAAGGTTTTGGAAAAATTAGGTAAAACAAGTAGGGGTGTAGTACTTAGCTTTTCCTTGAGATTGCGGAATGCATCCTCTTGAGCTTTTTCTACTTGAATCCAACATTTTTTCTTGATTGCCTCAGTGAGAGGTGCAGTAATGGTACTAAAGTTTTGTAAAAACCTCCTATAGAATCTAGCTAGGCCATGAAAATTTCTTACCTCAGTAGCTATAGTGGGAGTAGGCCATTCTTTGATTGCCTTTATCTTATCTTCATCCACCTTAACTCCCCTGGTACTTACAACAAAACCAAGTAAAACAACTCTATCTATGCAAAAAGTACACTTTTTTAAGATTAGCTTACAATTTTTCTTTTCTTAAGACCTTAACTACACTTCTTAAATGATTCATGTGTTTAGATTTAGTTTTACTATATACTAAGATATTATCAAAGTACACAACATCAAATTTTCCAAGAAAGTTTCTTAAAACATGATTCATTAAGCGCATAAATGTACTTGGTACATTAGTTAAGCCAAAAGGCATTACTAACCACTTATACAAACATTGCTTTGTTTTAAAAGGAGTTTTCCACTCATCCATTTCTTTCATCTTAATTTGATGGTACCCCTTTTTAAACCAATTTTTGAGAAAATAGTTGAGCCATGCAATTCATCTAGAATATCATTAAGCCTAGGGATGGGAAATCTATATTTTACTGTGATTTTGTTGATAGCTCGACAATCCACATACATTCGTCAAGAGCCATCCTTCTTTAGAACCAAAAGAACTGGTAAAACACATGGACTCATGCTTTCTCTAACAAAGCCCTTTTCCATGAGTTCTTCCACTTACCTTTGCAATTCTTTAGCGTCTTTAGGACTGCTACATTAGGCTGGTTTGGGATTTGTGAGCCAGGCACAAAGTCTATTTGGTGCTCAATCCCACAGCTTTATGGTAACCCAACAAGTAGCTCTTATGGAAAAATATCTTGGAATTCTTGCAAAAGGGTTGGGGCAGTATTAGGCAGATAAGAATTTAATTTAGTGTTAGAAAGGTAAGACTCTTTGTGAACAAGTATAATTAAAGCTCTTTCAGATTTTAAAGATGTTCTAATTTCCTTTTATTTTCCAAAGAAATTTAACTTGCATTTCTCGCCTTTATTTTTGTAATCTACTTCTCCTTTTGATGAGTTACCCTTTTTTTTTCTTGCTCATTTTGTTTTTCCTTATGAGTAGATTCAAAAAAGGGTCTCTTACCACTAGCAGCAATGGACATTTTCATTCTAGCTTGTTTAGCGAAGGGATGTGATGTGAACCCAACAATTACATTGGATGATCAAGAAGTAGATCCATTGTATATTACAAGTGGGCCAATTACACGAGCTCGGGCTAAAACAATAAAAGAGACATTAAATGGGCTCGTTCAAGAATGGATGAAGCAAATTCCATTTGAATGTATGTTAAATAATGATCAAAATGTGCTCAACATCATTTGGGCTGAAAATGGAGTTACTAAAGGGATTTTGGGCCAGAACACTACAAATTAAAGAGATTGGTCCAAGAGCTAAACATGGACCAATAGAATTTGGGCTCAATTATATCCATTTGAGTTGAAATTCATGTTTTGTAATTTTCTTTTATTTTTGTACGAATTTTAACTTCTAGATGGTCTTTAGTCAATTATGAATCATGTGCATTAAATGCACAATGTTTCAAAGTCAAGATAGGTGGATATTTATTTTCAAAATGCATTAAAAGCATTGTATCCAAAGTCAAGATAGGTGGGCATTTATTTTCATGTGCATTAAATGTATGTATCTTCAAGTCAAGATAGGTGGGCACCTTTGTCTCTCCATCCTATCTATAAATACCCCCCCAAGCTTATTGTAATAATCAGATTTGAGTTTATGAAAAATTGCATTCAAGTGTTTTCTCTCATTGTGTGAGAATTTATCTTTCTTTCTTTGCTCTTGTGAAACCTTGCTTTGTCAATCTTCTTTATAAGATTGGTGATTCAAATTCACAAAAGCCCCCAATTTGTGCTTCAACCCAAGTGCGTTGTTGTGTGGATTGGTTCAATTCGTGTTCGTGGTTGAACAAGGGTTCTAAATAGTAGGTCACGTTCTATATAACGTTGGTTGACTATTTGTACTTGTTAGGTCATTGAACCACTCCAATTCCTTCTTCAATTCCAGAGTGTGTTGTTCTTATTTTTCTTTTGATAAGTCTTGAATTCATTTATCGCCTACGCCGTGAAGATCAGGCAACCCTAAGGATTTTCCTATCAAGATGATACAAAGTTCATTATACAAGCGACAATGTGTGAGAATGTGAGTAATAATATGTTGTATTCCAAACATACATGAACTTTCCACAACGAGGGAGAAAAAATATAGAGAAAAGAAAATTGCTATCGAGTAAAACAAAGCAAGATGGAAAAGTAAAAATATACGTTGGTAAGATTTAGTAAGCAAAAACTTACAATCAGGTGAAACAGAGTGAGATGGATATGTGAAGCATGCAAACACATTTTACAGTAAGAAAAAATGTATGTTTGTGCGAGATAGTGAGCTATAATTTGCAATCTAGTGAAACAAAGGAATATAGATGCCAATCATGAAAAAACATGGTATAGTAAGAAATAATGTATGTTGGAGTGAAATAGGGCAAATATGTGTGAATGAATGATAATGTGCGATGTAAGACGACGAAAAGTGTAAGTCGAACAAAAACAAGTCAGATTGGTTGCAAGAATGCAGAAACCCATGAATGGAATCTAAATGAGCGAATATTTGCTAAAATTTAAAGGAGACCATATTGGCGTAAAGATAAGTGAACAAGAAAAACATGCGAGATAGTGACCAAAAGATGGAATCTTTCCAATACACGAGACAATTTGCAAGAGCAAGCAGAAACAAGATATTGAGTGAGGATGTGCAGTTGATTATGAAAAAGAACAATCAGGTTGAACAATTTAAAGTGATTGAGCATCTACAAACTTATAAGTAAGTGAGCAAAAAATATTGCAAGCGAGTGAAATAGAGTAAGACTGATGGAAAGCTAGCGAAAATTTTTTAAAGTAAGCATAACAAGCAATGTAGCATTAAGAAATGTCCAATCGAGGAAAAATGAGCCTGATGGATTGCAAGAAAGCAGACATTTGGGATATGAAGTGCAAGCAAGAAATATATTCAAAAATTTAAATAGGAGCAAGAAAATATGTTGTCGTTCAAAGCATACAATAACTTACTAGGGCAAGGTAGAAAGTCGAATCTGAAAATGTACAAATGAGTGGAACAATTCAAAAAATGAACGAGCAACAAGGAAACGTGCAAGAATGTGAGAAAAATTTACAATCGAGTGAAGTAGACCAAGATGGATGCCAAGCGTGTGAAAACATGGTATAGTAAGAAAGAATGAACATTGGAGCCAAATAGGGAAAAAATGTGTGAATGTTGATAATGTACTATGAAACATGATGAAATGTGCAAGTCGAACAAAAACATGTTAGATCGATTGAACGAAAGAGAAAACCAGTGAAATGGAGTCTAATTAAGCAAATATTTGCTAAAATTTAAAGGGCACCATAACACGCAAAGATGAGCGATTGAGAGACAACATGTGAGATAGTGAGCATAACTTGAAATCTCTCCAATATAAGATAGAACTTGCGAAAGCAAGTGAAAACAATATGTCAAGTGAAGATGTGCAGTCGATTGTGAAAAAAGTACAATCGGGTCGAACAGTTCAAAATTATCGAGCATCAACAAACATGCGATAGAGTGAGTAAAAGAATGCAAGCGAGTAAAATAGATGGAAAACATGAGAGAAAAATATTTTAAATTAAGCAAAAATTTACAGGTGTGGGAAATAGTGCAAATATGGTGTAAATGAGTGGTAACTTAGAATATGACATGATGAAATTTCCAATCAAGCAAAAACGAGTATGATAGATTGCAAGGAAGCAATCACTTTGGATATGGAGTGTAAACAATAGATATGTTTAAAAGGGGGAAGAATGGTACAAACTTCATTGTACAATCAACGATATGCAAGATTGTGAGTAACATGTTGACATTCCAAACGTACAAGAACTTCCCACAGCTAGGGAGAAAAAAATATCAACTGAAGAAAATTGCAATCAAGTGAAACATAGCAAGATGGAAAGTAAAAATGTACATTGGTGCTATTTAGTGAGCAAAACTTACAATCGGGTGAAACAGAGTGAAATGGATATGTGAAGCGTGTGAACACATTTTACAGTAAGAAAAAATGTATGTTTATGGGAGATAGTGAGCTGTATTATGCAATCAAGTGAAACAGAGGAATATAGATGTCAAGCATGCAAAAACTTGGTATAGTAAGAAAGAATGTACATTGGAGCAAAATGGGGCAAAGATGTGTGAATGAGTGATAACGTGCTTCATAACACGACGAAATGTTCAAGTCAACAAAAACAAGTCAGATAGGTTGCAAGAATAGGAAAACCCATAAATGGAGTCTAAATGAGTGAATATTTGCTAAAATTTAAAGGGGACCATATTGTTGCAAAAGTGAGCGAACAAGCAACAACATATGCGATAGTGAGGAAAACATGCAATATTTCCAATACCAGAGACAATTTGCAAGACCAAGCGAAAACAAGATATCAAGTAAGGATGTGTAGTTGATTGTGAAAAAGTACAATCGGGTCGAACCATTTAAAATGATTGAGCATTGACAAACTTGCGAGTGAGTGAGCAAAAAATATTGCAAGCGAGTGAAATAGAGCTAGACTGATGGAAAGCTAGCGAACATTTTTTAAAGTAAGCATAATGTGTGTTGTAGCATGATGAAATGCCTAATCAGGCAAAAATGAGTTCGATGGATTACAAGCAAGCAAACACTTGGAATATGGAGTACAAACAAGAGATATGTTCTTAAATTTATATGGGAGCAAAATTATGTAAAGTTGATCCTACGAGCGATAACGTGCGAGATTGTGAGTAAAAAATGTCGTCATTCAAAACGAACGAGAATTTACTAGGGCGAGGGAGAAATAGATATTGATCAAAGATGTGCAGCCGCATGTGAAAATGCACGACTGAGTGGAACAATTAAAAAATGAGAGAGCCACAAGGAAACATGCAAGAATGTGAGAAAAAATTACAATTAAATAAAACAGACCAAGATGGAAGTCAAGTGTGTGAAAACATGTTATAGTAAGCAAAAGTGTATGTTGGTGCGATTTAGTGAGCAAAAACTTTCGGTCGGGTGAAACAGAGTGAGATTGATATGAAGCATACAAACACATATTACAGTAAGAAAAAATGAACGTTTGTACAAGATAGAGAGCATCAAGTGAAACAGCGAAAGAAGTATGTGAAGTGTGCAAAAACATTGTATAGTAAGAAAGAATGTACGTTGGAGTTAAATCGTGTAAAGCTGTGTGAATGAGTGATAATGTACTATGCAACATATTGAAATGTGCATGTCGAACAAAAACAAGTTAGATCGATTGCATGAAAGCGAAAACTAGCGAAATAGAGTCCAAATGAGTTAATATTTGCTAAAATTTAATGGGGAACCATAATGGCGTAAAGATGAACAAACGAGTGACAACATGCGAGATAGTGAGCATAATATGGAATCCCCTCAATACAAGAGAGAACTTGCAAGAGCAAGTGAAAACAAGATATCGAGTGAAAATATGTAGTCAATTGTGAAAAAAGTACTATTGGGTCGAATAGTTTGAAGATGATGGAGCATCGACAAACATGTGATAGAGTCAACAAAAGATTGCAAGTGAGTGAAACAGACAAATATGGATGGAAAGCATGCGAGAAAATATTTTAAAGTAAGCAAATATTTGGGGAAATAGTGCAAATATATGTAAATGAGTGATAACTTGAAATGTAGCATGATGAAATGTCCAATCGAGCAAAAACGAGTCTAATAGATTGCAAGAAAGCAAACACTTGGGATATGGAGTGCAAATGATAGATATGTTTAAAGGGGGGAAGAATGGTACAATGATCATCGTACAAGCATCGATGTCCGAGATTGTGAGTAATAATATGTTGACATTCCAAACATACAAGAATCTTCCATAGCAAGGGAGAAAAAGATATCAAACAAAGAAAATTGCAATCAAGTGAAACATAGCAAGACTAAAAAGAAAAAATGTACGTTGATGTAATTTAGTGAGCAAAAATTTACAACTAGGTGAAATAGAGTGAGATGGATATGTAAAGCGTGCAAATACATTTTATAGTAAGCAAAAATGTACGTTTGTGTGAGATAGTGAGCTGTAATTTGCAATCAATTGAAAGTGAGGATTGTAGATGTCAAGCGTGAAAAAACATGGTGTAGTAAGAAAGAAAGTACGTTGGAGAAAAATAGGGCAAAGACATGTGAATGAGAGATAATGTGCAACGAAACACAATAAAATGAGCAAGTCAAATAAAAACAAGTCAGATTGGTTGCAAGAATGGGAAAAACCTATGAATGGAGTGTAAATGATCAAATATTTACTAAAATTAAAAGGGGACCATATTAGTGCAAAGATGAGCGAACGAGCGACATGCGAGATCGTGAGCAAAATTGGCAATCTTTCCAATATAAGAAAGAACTTGCAAGAGCGAGCGAAAACAAGATATCGTGTGAAGATGTGCAGTCAATTATGAAAAGAAAGTACAATCAAGTCAAATTGTGATGTGAAACAAACAAATATGGATGGCAAGCAAGCGAGAAAAATATTTTAAAGTAAGCAAAATTTTACAGGCATGGGAAATAGTGCAAATATATGTAAACGAGTGATAACTTGTGATGTGGCATGATGAAATGTCCAATCGAGCAAAAACAGACTCTGATAGATTGCAAGAAAGCAAACTCTTGAGATATGGAGTGCAAACAATAGATATGTTTATAAGGGGAAGAATGGTACAAACTTCATAATACAAACGGGTGAAACATAGCGAGATGGATGTGAAGTGTGTAGCCACATTTTATAGTTAGAAAAAAAAAGTGCGTTTGTGTAAGACAATGAGCTGTAATTTGTTTGCGAGTGAAACAGAGGACAATAGATGTCGAGCATGCAAAAACATGGTATAGTAAAAAAGAATGTACGTTGAAGCAAGATAGGGCAAAGACGTGTGAATGAGTGATAACGTACTATGTAACATGATGAAATGTGCAAGTTGAACAAAAACAAGTCAGATCAATTGCACAAAAGCAAAAACCATCGAAATGAAATCCAAATGTGTGAATATTTGCTAAAATTTTAAAAGGAGCCATAAAGGTGCAACGATGAAGAAGCGAACTTCAACATGCGAGATAGTGAGCAAAACATGGAATATTTCCCATAGAAGAGAAAAGTTGTAAGAGCGCGCAAAAACAAGATATCGAGTGAAGATGTGTAGTTGATTGTGAAGTACAATCGGGTTGAATGGTTTGAAAATGATCAAGTATCAGCAAACAGATGATCGAGTGAGCAAAGGATTGCAAGCAAGTGAAATGGACAAATATGGATGGAAAGCATGTGAGAAATATATGTGTAAATGAGTGATAACTTGTGATGTGACATGGTGAAATGTCCAATCGAGCAAAAACGAGTTTGATAGTTTGCAAGAAAGCAAAAACTTAGGATATGGCGTGCAAATAATAGATATGTTTAAAGAGGGAAGAATGATACAAAGTAGATCATACAAGCAATGATATGCTAGATATTGAGTAATAATATGTTGACATTCCGAAGGCATGAGAACTTTCCATAACAATGGAGAAAAAAGATATCGAGCAAAGAAAATTGCAATAGAGTGAAACATAGCAAGAAGGATAAGCAAAAATATACATTGATGTGATTTAGTAGGCAAAAACTTACAATCAGGTGAAACAGAGCAAGATAGATGTGAAGCATATGAACACATTTTATAGTAAGAAAAAATCTACATTTCTACAAGACCGTGAGCTATAATTTGTAAGTGAGTGAAACATAGATAGATGTCAAGCATGCGAAAACATGGTATAGTAAGAAAGAATGTACATTAGAGCAAAATGGGGCAAAGATGTATGAATGAGTGATAACAACAAAAACAAGTTTGATCGATTGCACGAAAGTGAAAACTAACAAAGTGAATTCTAAATGAGCGAATATTTGCTAAAATTTAAAAGGGGGCCACAACGACACAACAATGAGCAAACGAACTTCAACATGCGAGATAGTGAGCAAAACATGGAATCTCTCCAATAGAAGAAATAACTTGCAACAGTGAGTGAAATTAAGATATCAAGTGGATATGTGTAGTCGATTATGAAAAAAGTACAATCAGGTCGAATAGTTTGAAAATGATCGAGCATCGACAAGTATACGATAAAGTGATCAAAACAGACAAATATAGATTAAATGCATGCAAGAAAATTATTTGAAAGTAAGAAAAAATTTACGGGTGTGGGAAATGGTAAAAATATGTATAAATGAAGGATAACGTGTGATATGGCAGGATGAAATGTCTGATCGAGCAAAAGCCATTCTAATAGATTGTAATAAAGTAAACACTTGGGATATGGAATGCAAACGATAGATATGTTTTAAGGGGGGAAGAATGGTACAAAGTCCACTGTACAAGCAACGATGTGGAGATTGTGAGTAATAATATGATGACATTCAAAACGTACGAGAACGTTCCACTGCAAGGCAGAAAAAGATATCGCGAAAAGAAAATTGCAATCGAGTGAATCATAGCAAGATAGCAAAGCAAGAATGTATATTGGTGCGATTTAGTGAGCAAAAACTTACAATCGTGTGAAATAGAGCGAGATGGATGTGAAGTGTGCAAACACATATTACAATAAGAAAAAAAGTACGTTTGTATGAGAAAGTGAGCTGTAATTTGCAATTAAGTTAAATAGAGGAAGAAGGATGTCAAGCATGCGAAAACATGGTATAGTAAGAAAGAATGTAAGCTGGAGCGAAATGGGGCAAAGATGTGTGAATGAGTAATAATGTACTATGTAACATGATGAAATGTGCAAGTCTAACAAAAACATGTAGATTGATTGCACAAAAGCAAAAACCAATGAAATGGAGTCCAAATGAGTGAATATTAGCTAAAATCTAAAAGGGACCATAACGGCACAGCGATAATCAAATGATCAACAACAAACGAGATAGTAATCTGATGTAATCAAGGATAACCCCATTGCAGCCCAAGAAAGGGAGAACACTTCAATTGGGCCTCTAACTCGTTCAAGGGTTAAAGAGCTTGGACTAATTGCAGCCCAAGAAAGGGAGAACACTTCAATTGGGCCTCTAACTCGTTCAAGGGCTAAAGGGCTTGGATTGGGCTTAACCACATTGTTGAAAGTGGAAGAAGTGTGAAAAAGATTACATGTGGGATAGTTGCATTTGTTGAATATAGTTGTAGTCTATTACCTATGCATTTATTGTCTTTGACATTTAGCTACCTATACATTTATTGTCTTTGACATTTAGCTACCTATGCATTTATTGTCTTTGACATTTAGCCTACACTACTTGACTTTTAGTTGATGCATTTAATGCATTAGTTGGAGTCTTTTGTCTTTTTGTTTTGGAAACCCTCTATAAAAAGAGTCCTTGCCATATGTTGTAAACCATCCTTGAATCATACATGAGATATTGGCATTTTTCTTTCAAGAGGATTCTTGAGTTCTTTCTCTCTTATCTAACTTGGGTTAGTGGCGAGAGCAGCTAGATTTCTTATCACTCACGTTCTTCTTTCTTGAGTGTGGCGAGATCAACCCATTTCTCTTAGTTGTGGCGCCTTTTGGCTTATCAATTGAGTGATTTGGTTTTCTTTGTTTGTTTCTTTCAACCTATCCAGAAAATCGATTAAGTGTTTTCCCTCCGGAAATCACATCATATTGGTATCAAAGCCGCTTCAATTCAGGTTCTATTATTTGTTTTGTGTTTTGCCCCTTCGTGGAAAGCTTATTTTGATTGCATTTTATTCTGTGTTTTGCCACCTACATGGAAGGCTTAGTTTTCCTTATTTTGTATTTTGCCACCTATATGGAAGGTTTAGTTTTCCTTATTTTGTAATCTGCCACCTACATGGAAGGCTAATTTTCTGGTCTGTTCATCTTTATCTTTATTTCTATTCTTGTGTTGTTCTATTTTTATTCCAGCTTTTTTATAAAAAAAAATTCATCTTTACTGTTCATTGTTAATCCGAGTGTAAACACTTAGAGAGTGAACTTACCCTTCACCAAACTCAAACCAACAAATTACAAATCACTATGACAGGAGAAAATAGTTCTGAAGTTCCTTTTGGGCTTAGCCTACAACAAGCTCAAATTGTTGGCCTACAAAGAGGTCAAGAAGAAATGATGGAACAAATAGCTCAACTAACCACTCAAATGGCTAGATTTATGGAGCTACAGCAACAACAACCAAGAAGAGGAGCTTATGTTGAACGCCATGAAGAAGAATCTGAAGCTGAAGAAGGTGATCAACTTAGGCAAAGAAGGCAGCAGAGGGAATGTGATGCCAACATCAAAATGAAGATTCCTCCATTTAAGGGAACAAGTTCTCCTGAAGAATACTTGGAGTGGGTGCAACAAGTAGAGAAGATTTTTGAATATCAAGAATATTCAGAAGCTACCAAATGCTGAATTTGAAGAACCAACGAAGAAGAGATAGAGAGGAAGAAGTTCGAAATTATAGATTAATGAAAAGACTCATGCAGAGGCGTTTTGTACCTGATTACTACAAGCAAGGCTTTATTTTAAGCTTCAAAGCTTGAGGCAAGGAGGTATGTGTGTTGAAGATTATGTTAAAGAATTTGAAACTTTGATGATTTGGTGCGAGCTGACTGAACCCCAAGAGCAAACCATAGCTCGATTTCTTGGTGGTTTGAACAAAGAAGTTGCTGACTTAGTAGAGTTGCAGAATTATGTCTTCTTAGAAGATGTAATTAAATTGGCAATTAAGGTGGAGAGACAGAAAAAGAGAGTTTATGGAAGAAACAATGGAGTGTCTAAACCATTGGGGAGTAAACCTTTCCAAACACTTTCCCAAATCTCAAACACTACCAAAGGGAGTAATAAGGAGATATAGAAGAAAGAGCCGAACAAATCTGAAAGTTCTAAGGGGAAGGATAAGAGAGAAGACAACCAACCCTCTAAAAGAAGCCGAGACATTAAGTGCTTCAAGTGCTTAGGTCATGGCCATATAGCATCCGAATGTCCTAATAGAAGAGTGATGATCTTGAAGGAGAAACAAGGGGAAATAGAGAGTGAAGATGAAGATATTGTGAAGGAATGTGAAGAGGAAGAATATCCTGACGAAGAAGAAGTCGTTGAGTATGCTGATGAAGGTGCTGCCTTGGTTATTAGATGTGCCTTGAATATCCAAGCCAAGGTAGAAGAAGAATAGAGGGAGAATATTTTTCAAACAAGGTGCACTATTGGAGGCAAAGTTTGTAACGTGATAATTGATAGTGGGAGCTGCACTAACATTGCTTCAACCACCTTGGTTGGCAAATTGAAGCTACCTATCATCAATCATCCCCGTCCATACAAGCTGCAATGGCTAAATAATCATGGAGAGATGAAGGTCACCAAACAAGTAAAGGTACCTTTCTCTATAGGGAAGAATTACAAAGATGAGGTGTTGTGTGACATAGTCCCTATGGATGCTAGTCATCTTCTACTTGGGAGGCCGTGGCAACTAGATAGAAGAACACTACATGATGGCTTCAAAAACACCTACGCTTTTGAGAAGAATGGAAAAAAGATTATGTTGGCACCCTTAAAGCCAATACAAGTACAGTCAAAAGAGGATGTAATTGAGGAGAAGAAGCCTAGTTGTTTTGCTTCTAAGAATGAGTTAAAGAAGGCAATAAAAAGGGATGACTTTGTATTATTGCTAATTCTCAAGGAGCTGAATCTAGAACTTGCAGAAAAGCTTCATAAGCTTGTGAGGGAGTTGATAGAAGAATTTGCGGATGTCTTTCTGAATGAGCTAGCTAAGGGATTGCCACCCTTAAGAGGAATTGAGCATCAAATTGATTTGGTGCCCGGTGCTGCCTTACCAAATAAGCCAACATATAGAATGAATCCAAATGAGGCTAAGGAGCTAAAAAGGCAAGTTGATGAGTTGATTGAAAATGGTTATGTAAGGGAATCCATGAGCCCTTGTTTTGTGCCTACATTATTAGTCCCTAAAAAGGATGGATCTATGAGAATGTGTGTAGACAGTCATGCTATAAATAAGATTACCATCAAATAACGCTATCCAATTCCAAGATTAGATGACATGTTGGATGAGCTAAATGGTTCCAAGGTGTTTTCAAAAATTGACTTGAAGAGCGGCTTCACCAAATCCGAATGAAAGAGGGAGACGAGTGGAAGACAGCCTTCAAGACAAAGCATGGACTTTACGAATGGATGGTAATGCCATTTGGGCTATCTAATGCCCCTAGCACATTTATGCGATTGATGAATCATGTGCTTAGATCTTTCATTGGAAAATTTGTTGTGGTATATTTCGATGATATTTTGATCTACAGTCAAAGTTATGAGAAGCATGTGCAACATTTGAAGGAAGTCTTGGAAGTGTTGCGAAAGGAGAAACTCTATGCTAATCTGAAAAAATGCTACTTTTGTCAAGACCATGTGATTTTTCTTGGCTTTGTAGTATCTCAGCAAGGAGTGGGAGTTGATGAAGAAAAGGTGAAAGCTATCAAAGAATGGCCCGTTCCAAGAACCATATCTGAAGTAAGAAGTTTTCACAGGCTTGCCTCTTTCTATAGAAGATTTGTAAGGGATTTCAGCACCATTTTAGCACCCATAACTGAATGTATTAAGGGAGGAAATGAGTGCAAATGGAGTGATGCAGCCCAACGAAGTTTTGAGCTTGTCAAAGAAAAATTGTGCAATGCACCCATATTGGCTTTGCCTAATTTTTCTAAGACTTTTGAGATTGAATGTGATGCTAGTGGAGTGGGAATTGGAGCTGTACTTCTTCAAGAAAGGCGTCCTATAGCTTATTTTAGTGAGAAGTTGAGTAGAGCCAGTCTTAACTACTCTACCGATGATAAGGAGTTCTACTCTTTAATTAGAGCTCTTGAGACATGGCAGGACTACTTGTTACCAAAAGAATTTGTAATTCACACAGACCATGAATAACTCAAACACTTGAAAGGTCAGAGCAAGATGAATAGAAGACATGCAAAGTGGGTGAAATTTCTTGAAGCTTTTCCCTATGTGTTGAAGTATAAGAAGGGAGAAACCAACATTGTTGCAGATGCCTTATCAAAGAGATATGCCTTAATTTCCATGATGAATGCTAAATTGTTAGGATTTGAATCTATTAAAGACCATTACATGGAAGATTCGACACTTGCTGAAATTTATCTCGCTTGTGAGAAAATGGCATATAAGGGATTTTATAGATTTGAAGGTTTTTTATTTCGCTTGGGGAGGCTCGTAATTCCAAATTGTTCTATAAGGGAATTATTTACATGAGAAGCTCACGGAGGAGGATTGGCTGGGCATTTCGGTGAAACCAAGACATTGGAGATGCTGAAAGATCATTTTTATTGGCCTAACATGATTAGAGATGTGCATCATGTGATTGAAAGGTGTATTATTTGCAAAAAAGCCAAGAGGAAGGAAGCAGCCCATGGACTTTATACACCTCTACCTGTTCCAGATCAACCTTGGACTGATGTTAGCATGGATTTCGTGCTAGGCTTACCAAGGACACAAAGAGGTAAAGATTCGGTCATGGTTGTTGTTGATCGTTTTTCAAAAATGTCTCATTTTATTCTATGCCATAAGACCGATGATGCTGTGCACATTGCCAATTTATTTTTCAAAGAAATTGTGAGACTTCATGGCATTCCAAAGAGTATCGTGTCGGATCGTGATGCCAAATTTCTTAGCTACTTTTTGAAGACTTTATGGAGGAAGTTGGGAACAAAGTTGCTCTTTAGTACTGCCTGTCACCCACAAACTGATGGGCAAACTGAAGTGGTGAACTGAATGCTTTCTACTTTGCTAAGAACTATCATTGGCAAAAACTTGAAAAGTTGGGATGAATGCTTGGCCTATGCTGAATTTGCTTACAATATAAGTGTACATAGTACTACTAAACACTCTCCTTTTGAAGTAGTTTATGGATTTAATCCATTGAGCCCACTTGATTTAGTACCATTACCACTTGAAGCTCGAGAATGCATAGATGGAAAAATGAAGGCTGACATGATAAAGAAGTTACATGAAAACATTAAACAGCAAATTGAGAAGAAGAACTCCATCTATGAGAAGATTGCCAACAAGAGAAAAAAATTTGTTCAATTCAGTCCTGGAGATTTAGTGTGGGTTCATCTTCGAAAAGAAAGATTTCCAAACCAAAGAAAGTCCAAATTAATGCCAAGGGCAGATGGTCCTTTCCGTATCATAGACAAGGTAAATGATAATGCATACAAAATTGATTTGCTTAAAGACTATGCTGTTTCTACTACTTTCAATGTGAGGGATCTTTCCCCGTACTTAGAAGATAAAGAGGACTTGGATTTTAGGACAAATCCATTTCAACCAGGGGAGGATGATGTAATCAAGGATAACCCCATTGCAGCCCAAGAAAGGGAGAACACTTCAATTGGGCCTCTAACTCGTTCAAGGGTTAAAGAGCTTGGACTAATTGCAGCCCAAGAAAAGGAGAACACTTCAATTGAGCCTCTAACTCGTTCAAGGGCTAAAGGGCTTGGATTGGGCTTAACCACATTGTTGAAAGTGGAAGAAGTGTGAAAAAAATTGCATGTGGGATAGTTGCATTTGTTGAATATAGTTGTAGTCTATTACCTATGCATTTATTGTCTTTGACATTTAGCTACCTATACATTTATTGTCTTTGACATTTAGCTACCTATGCATTTATTGTCTTTGACATTTAGCCTACACTACTTGACTTTTAGTTGATGCATTTATGCATTAGTTGGAGTCATTTGTCTTTTTGTTTTGGAGACCCTCTATAAAAAGGATCCTTGCCATATGTTGTAAACCATCCTTGAATCATATATGAGATATTGGCATTTTGCTTTCAAGAGGATTCTTGAGTTCTTTCTCTTATCTAACTTGGGTTAGTGACGAGAGCAGCTAGATTTCTTATCACTCACTTTCTTCTTTCTTGAATGTCGCGAGATCAACCCATTTCTCTTAGTTGTGGTGCCCTTTGGCTTTTCAATTGAGTGATTTGGTTTTCTTTGTTTGTTTCTTTCAACCTATCCAGAAAATCGATTAAGTGTTTTCCCTCCGGAAATCACATCATAATCAAAACATGAAATATCTCCAATAGAAGAAAGATGTTGCAAGAGAGAGTGAAAACAAGATATCAAGTGAAGATATGTAGTCGATTGTGAAAAAAGTAAAATTAGGTCAAATTGTTTGAAAATGATCGAGCATCGACAAACATGTAAAAGAGTGAGGAAAAGATTGTAAACGAATGAAATAGACAAATATGAATGGAAAGAATGCGGGAAAAATATTTTAAAGTAAGCAAAAAATTTCGGGTGTGGGAAATGGTGTAAATATATATAAATGAGTGATAATTTGTGATGTGGCATGATGAAATGTCTAATTGAGCAAAAACGAGTCTGATAGACTACAAGAATACAAACACTTGGGATTTGGGGTGTAAATGATAGATATGTTTCAAGGGGCAAGAATGGTACAAAGTTGATCGTTCAAGTGACGATGTGCGAGATTGTGTATAAGTTAATGTTGACATTTCAAATGCACGAGGACTTCCTACAGCGAGGCAGAAAAAGATATCGAGTGAAGAAATTGCAATCGAGTGAAACATAGCAAGATGGATAAGCAAAAATGCATGTTGGTGAGATTTAGTGAGCAAAAACTTACAATCGAGTGAAATAGAACAAGATGGATGTGAAGCGTGCAAACACATTTTACTGTAAGAAAAATTGTACGTTTGTGCAAGATAGTGAACTGTAATTTGCAATCTAGTGAAACAGAGGAAGATATATGTCAAAAAACATGGCATAGTAAGAAAGAATGTAAGTTGGAGTGAAATGTGTCAAAGATGGAAACTCTTGTCATCACTAATATTTTTGGGGGTTGGCCACTCTTGAATTACTTTTATTTTCTCTTCATCAACATGCACACCTTTAGCATTTATAACAAATCCCAAGAAAATTACATGATCGGTGCAAAAGGTACATTTTCCCACATTTGCATACAAACTTTCTTTCCTAAGCACATGCAAAATGGTACTCAAATGCTCTTGATGCTCATATAAACTCTTGCTATATATTAAGATATCATTAAAATACACAATAACAAACTTGCCTAAAAACGCTCTCAAGACTTGGTTCATAAGCCTCATGAAAGTGCTAGGTGCATTTGTTAACTTGAATGGCATTACCAACCATTTATACAACCCATATTTAGTTTTAAAGGCAGTTTTCATTCATCTCCTTCCCTTATTCTAATCTAATGATATCCACTTTTCAAATCAATTTTTGAAAACAAACATGCACCATATAATTCATCAAGTAAATCATCAAGTCTAGGGATAGGGTGTTTGTACTTGATAGTGATGTTATTGATGGCCCTGCAATCTGTGCACATCCTCTATCTTTCATCCTTCTTGGACACAAATATAACTGATACAGCATAAGGACTAAAGCTCTCCCTCTCTCAGCCTTTGTGCATCAACTCCTCCACTTATCTTTGTATTTCTTTGGTCTGTTGAGGATTACTTTGGCATGCTGGCCTATTGGGAAAAGATGCTCCAGCAATGAAATCAATGAGATGTTCAATTCCCTTTAAAGGTGGTAGGCCGTCTAGCATCTTCTTTGGAAATACATCTTAAAATTCCCGCAAAAGAATTTCAACACCACTAGGCAAAGAAATTGCAGTAGGATTGTTAGTAGTCAAATTATCTCCTTTGCAATAAAGCAAGCATTGTGGCTGTTCCAAAAATAACGCCCTCTTCACTTCTCTTTCTTTTGCAAGAAAATTTTCTTTTGTCTCTATCTTTTCACTATTTTTGTCTTGTTTTTCTTTTGCTCTTTTTGTTAAGACCATCACTCTTTTTCTCATTCTCTTTTTCTTTCAATTATTCTTGTTCTGTCTTTTCTCTCATTTTAATTTGATCCTCTCTCACCTTTCTAGGTGACACAGGTACAAGGTGATCTTGTGCTCATTATGCAAGAAAGAGAACTTGTTGATATATCCATCATGGTTGGCCTTTTTATCAAACTGCCAAGGTCGTCCAAGCAACAAATGACTTGCTTCCATAGGTACCACATCACACAAAAGGAAATCATGAAACTTTCTAATGGAAAAATAAACCTCAACTTGCTTGTTCACAATCATCTCTACTGCCTCACTAAGCCATTAAAGCTTATAAAGTTGTGGGTGAGGTTAATTTTCTAGGTTCAGTTTAGAAACCATCTGAGTACTAGCCACATTAGCATAACTCCCTTCATCAATGATTAAAGAAAATATCTTCCCTTGGATAAGATACCTTGAATGGAATATGTTCTCTCTTTGACTTGCATCATCTTCCTTCACTTGACTCCCTAGGAATCTTCTAACCACGAGTAAATCTCCTTCTGTTGGCATTTTTTCTCCACTTTCAATCCCATCTTCACTAGTTGTGGTAGAATTGGATAAAGAATCAGTGGCGATTTATCCATTGTCTTTCAACATCATCACCTTCTTGTTTGGGCATTGAGATGCAATGTGGCCCCTGCCCAAACATTTAAAACACTTGATGTCTCGATTTTTTGGGTTAAGAGAGGCTTCATGAATATTTCCTTCAGAGCTAGCCGTGGCCTCTTTAAAAGATAAGGTACCCTCTTTTGATTTGTCCTTCCAGCTTGTTACATTGAAATTTAGAGAACTATTCTTTTTGTACTCTTTTTCTCTTAAGTTGTTGTTCTACCTTCTTAGCTTGATGTACCAATTCTTCTAATTCAAATAGTGTTGCAACTCCACCACATCACTAATGTCACGGTTTAGGCCATGTAGGAACCGTGCCATGGTTGCTTCTCTTTCTTCCACCACATTGGCTCTCATCAAACACACTTCCATTTCATTAAAATACTCACCAACACTCTTAGATCCTTGGGTAAGTCTTTAAAGATTGTTGTGCAATTCCTTATGGCAATAGGAAGGCACAAAATGTCTCCTTATCTATCTCTTTTTCTCCTCCCAAGTATCAATAGGTGGTTCTTCAAATCTCCTTCTTTCCTTGAGTGTTTGATCCAACCAAATAAAGACATAAACAGAAAATTCAAGTGCTACGTCCTTCACCTTTTTTTCATCCGTATAATCATGACATGCAAAGATTTGTTCATTTTTTATTTCCCACTCCAAATACAACTTTGGATCAATTTCCCTTGAAAATATGGCACCTTAATTTTTACACCACCCAGGTTATTCCTTCTTTTTTTAACCTCATTTACTCCCTTTCTTCTCTCATGTCACTCCCAATGCCTCTGCCTTCTATGATGTAATCAAGGATAACCCAATTACAGCCCAATAAAGGGAGAACACTTCAATTGGGTCTCTAACTCGTTCAAGGGCTAAAGGGCTTGGATTGGGCTTAACCACATTGTTGAAAGTGGAAAAAGTGTAAACAAGATTGCTTGTGGGAAGGTTACATTTGTTGAATATAGTTGTAGTCTATTACCTATACATTTATTGTCTTTGACATTTAGCTACCTATGCATTTATTGTCTTTGACATTTAGCCTACACTACTTGACTTTTAGTTAATGCATTTAATGCATTAGTTGGAGTCTTTTGTCTTTTGTTTTGGAGACCCACTATAAAAAGGGTCCTTGTCATATGTTGTAAACCTTCTTTGAATCATATGAGATATTGGCATTTTGCTTTCAAGAGGATTCTTGAGTTATTTCTTGTATCTAACCTAGGTTAATGGCGAGAGCAACTAGATTTCTTATCACTCACCTTCTTCTTTCTTGAGTGTGGTGAGATCATCCCATTTCTCTTAGTTGTGGCGCCCTTTGCCTTATCAATTGAGTGACTTGGATTTTCTTTGTTTGTTTCTTTCAGCCTATCCAGAAAATCAACTAAGTGTTTTCCTTCCGGAAATCACATCATATTGGTATCAGAGCCACTTCAAATCAGGGGAAAATAGTTCTGAAGTTCCTATTGGGCTTAGCCTACAACAAGCTCAAATTGTTGGCCTAGAAAGAAATCAAAAAGAAATGATGGAACAAATAACTAAACTCACCACTCAAATGGCTAGATTTATGGAGCTACAACAATGACAACCAAGAAGAGGAGCTTATGTTGAACACCGTGGAGAAGAATCTGAAGCTAAAAAAGGTGAACAACCTAGGCAACGAAGGCAGCAGAGGGAACATGATGCCAACATCAAAATGAAGATTCCTCCATTTAAGGGAACAAGTTCTCCTGAAGAATATTTAGAGTGGGTGCAATGAGTAGAAAAGATTTTTGAATACCAAGAATATTCAGAAGCTACCAAATGCCATCTTGCAGCCCTTGAATTCACTGATTATGCAAATCTATGGTGGGAAAATTTGAAGAATCAACAAAGAAGAAATGGAGAGGAGGATGTTCGAAATTGGACATTGATGAAAAGGCTCATGCAGAAGTGTTTTGTACCTGATTACTACAAGCAAGAGCTTTATTTTAAGCTTCAAGGCTTGAGGCAATAAGATATATGTGTTGAAGATTATGTTAAAGAATTTAAAACTTTGATGATTTGGTGTGAGCTGAATGAACCCCAAGAGCAAACCATAGCTCGATTTCTTGGTAGTCTAAACAAAGAAGTTGCTGACTTGGTAGAATTACAAAATTATGTTTTCTTAGAAGATGTAATTAAATTAGCAATTAGGGTGGAGAGACAAAAAAAAAAGAGTTTATGGAAAAAACAATGGAGTGTCTGAAACATTGGGGAGTAAACCTTTCCAAACACATTTTCAAACCTCAAACACTACCAAATGGAGTAACAAGGAGATATGGAAGAAGGAGCCAAACAAAATTGAAAGTTCTAAAGGGAAGGAGAAGAGAGAAGACAACTAACCCTCTAGAAGAAGCCGGGACATTAAGTGCTTCAAGTGCTTAGGTCATGGCCATATAGCATCCGAATGTCCTAATAGAAGAGTGATAATCTTGAATGAGAAACAAGGGGAAATAGATAGTGAAGATGAGGATATTGTAGAGGAATATGAAGAGGAAGAATATTTTAAAGAAGAAGTTGTTGAGTAAACTGATGAAGGTGTTGCCTTGGTTATTAGACGTGCCTTGAATATCCAAGCCAAGGTAGAAGAAGAATAGAGGGAGAATATTTTTCAAACAAGGTGCACTATCGGAGGCAAAGTTTGTAACGTGATAATTGATAGAGGGAGCTGCACTAATGTTGCTTTAACCACCTTGGTTGGCAAATTGAAGCTACCTATCATCAATCATCCTCGTCCATACAAGCTGCAAAGGCTGAATGATCATGGTGAGATGAAGGTCACCAAACAAGTGAAGGTTGTAACGTAACGTCCTTATTTTACTATACTAAAATCTGAATTTTTTTTTTCAAATTCTAATGCTTAATACTCGTACCTTCAAAAAGAACATTCTAAAATTGTTCTCAGTACAAATCATAGTTGGTTATACATAATAATTCAAATTCTAAACATAAGATAATTTTACATTCATTCGAAATAAATTACAAATCTGCCGTACATAGTAATTTGATATCTAAACTTTAAAAAAAATCTATAATTCTAATACTTAATAAACTTGAGTGCTCTAAAAGTATTCAATCAATCTTTACACCTTTCCCCTTATACTCAGCCCCTGAAATGGTCAGTTGGAAAAGCACAAAAAGGTGAGATAAGGGTATCTCAGTAACTAGCATAATTTTATAAATATTTATAAATATACCATTTCAGTCATAAAAGCACTTATATCATAAAAATCAGTCCATGTAATATAAATTCTCAGTTTAGTGCAATAAGTTGATGAAAAATTAGCAAGATGATATATGAATAAATCATGGAATCAATAATAGTTGTTGGCACACTCAACGACATAGAAAAGATAGTCTGCAGAACTACTTTTTCCAAGCTGAACATGAGAGAAAGGCTAATGCAGTCCTTTAACTCAAGCTGGAAAGATTCCAAGCTAAAACATGGAAATATAATTTCCAAGTTGACATGGAAATAGCATTTCCAAGATGACATGGAAGCAGAGCTCCCAAGCTGAACATGGAAGTAAACTTTTAAGCTGATATCATGCTAATTTCATCATGAAAAACATATTTCGCTTTAAATATAACTTCATGGACATAAAATATTCAAGTAGTAAAACAAGCTTTTATGAATTGCTAAGCTACCTATACTTTGTAGTCTGACTTTTTAGCTCAAATAGCTATTCAATCTGTCTTGAAATTCGTTTCACGATTTCTGACCTATTCAAACAATATATATAACCTTATTTAAAATCTTAAATAAAAAGATTCTATAATATCATCTTTCCTAATCTTTTTAAATTCCTAATTCTATCCCAATTTCTATTCATTGGGTTTCATCGTAATCTCATATTAGACAAATATTTTTCATAATATTTTTCAGATGATATGTATAAATAAATATCATTAATTTAAATAACATATACGTATAAATCTAAAAGATCATATTTATACATAGTTAACTTTTTAAAAATAAAAATATATGTATATATATACATATATATATATATATATATATATATATATACATTTACATGTTTATATAAAACTAATTTTGATTATCCATATAAAATATACAACTTAATCAATTAATCAAATACTTATTTATTTGTAAATAATTTGTATATATGTACACTTATAAAGTTAATACATACACTTATGTATCTAATTATATAGATATATTAGTATATAAATATACTAAAGTAGCATAAGGATATATAAAAATATATGTATCTTGTAGCTAAATTTAATTGTCCATATCTAAAAATATATGGCTTAGTTAATCAAATGCTTATAAATTTGTAAATAATAGAAATATATATATATATATATATATATATATATATAATTATGTATGTAATTTTCGGTGAACAAATACTTGTATATGGCTATGCTTAGATATATATATATATATATATATATATATATAAATAGAGGTGTAATAACGTTACTTAGCAAATATAAAATATACTATATATGTATAGATAAAAGAATAAATATAATTTTTTTTATAAATTTTTACATAATGATATAAATAACTAATTTAATTAAAATAACTTAGTTTTTAGTTAACATACTACATAAAATTATATTCTAGTTAAAACTAGATTTTTCTTAAATTTCTTTAATGAGTAATTACAAACTTTTCTGTTATTCGGGTAGGTCCCTCTTGCAATATTTTTTCTTTTTCATTTGCAAGATCTAAGTTCATAATTAGTTTCTTCTAGGTCCCTAATCCCATAATATATTTTTTTCTAAATTTAAAACAGCTTCTATAAACTTTTCATTTCTTTCAGTTTAGTCCCTATTTTGTGTTTCACGTTTTTGCTTGAGAGTCAAAAGCTAAAACCTGCCCAGATTTCTTTCTTAGGTGTTTTTAGGACCTATTGACCATTTTCACCCAAAAACTAAGCTAAAGAAGTAATTACATCAAAAACTAAAATTTTCTAAAAAGTTACCGTTGAACGTGGGGTATTTTGCACTGGTTTTGGTTCTGATTTTTGCTTCCTAATCACTTCCACTTCTCCTTTAACACTTGTGTGAGTTAGTAATAGAAGAATCTCCCCAAAGTAAGCCATAAAAATTGAGTTTAATGTTGCTATTTGCTTCTTCCAAAAATCTCTATTTTATGGTTGAAAAACAGAGAATATTTTTCTGCTATTGTCCAAGCTGTTGTACTCTCTTTTTCTCACTCTCTCTCGACTGTGAATGGTACAAGGAAAGGGGAGGAAGGTGCTGCTATTTATGGCTGAAAATAGGAGGCAAGTGGTGATTAACCAAGAGTCAAAAATTTCTACTGTTAAGTTGGAAAGTCTAGTTGTCATGGATACACTTGGTTTGTCTTGCATGGGTTGCGTTTTTTAGTTCAAATTTGCTGCTTGTGCTTAGCCGAAAAGTTTGAAGCTGGAGGTTTGTGGATTTGCTGTTAAACTTTTCTTTTTGAGAGCATGGAGGCTTCTACATTTTGGTTGTGCATGTGCTGTCTTTTTTTTTTTCTTTTCATGTTTTCCTTCCACTTGCTGTCAAGTGCTCCTAAAAACCATGAGCTGTCATGTGCTTTGTTCATGTGTCTTTTACGTGTTGCCTTCTCCAAGTACATATATTTGTATATTCTATTATATTTGCTTCATGTGCCTATCAAAATTTCCGTGTTGCCACTTATTATATATATATATATATATATATTATGCTATCTTCTTCTTTTCTCCTTTCCACCGAGAATGCATGTTACCATCCCTTCATACATGTATATATGTATATATATCATGATCAATGTAGATAATTTAAATCCTACTAATATATATATATATATTATATACATATTATTATTACACCAAAAATATTTTATGCAGAAGACCAATTATCTAGATTAGTATAATTCTTTTCTTTCTTTTTTTTTTATATTATAGTTATTTTAAATAATTATTTGAGTAAGGACTAAATTGAAAATAAGGTAATATTAATTACTGGATATTTAATAATATTTCATTTTTCTTTTAGTTAAATATTCTTGTCCTAAAAATTTCTTTTGTATAAAAATTCCTTTTGAATATTCAATACCTAATATTTAGTAGTAATCTCTCATAGTTATTAAAAAAAATATTAAATATTTAATCAATAATAAATTGGGATGTTACAAAGGTACCTTTCTCTATAGGGAAGAATTACAAAGATGAGGTGTTGTGTGACATAGTCCCTATGGATGCTAGTCATCTTCTACTTGGGAGGCCGTGGCAATTTGATAGACGAGCAATACATGATGGCTTTAAAAACACCTACGCTTTTGAGAATGATGGAAAGAAGATTATGTTGGCACCCTTGAAGCCAATACAAGAATAGTTGAAGGAGGAAGAAATCGAGGAGACGAAGCCTAGTTGTTTTGCTTCTAAGAATGAGTTAAAGAAGGCAATAAAAAGGGATGACTTTGTATTATTGTTAATTCTTAAGGAGCTGAATCCAGAACTTGCAGAAAAGCTTCCTAAGCTTGTGAGGGAGTTGATAGAAGAATTTGTAAATGTCTTTCTGAATGAGCTACCTAAGGGATTGCCACCCTCAAGAGGAATTGAGCATCAAATTGATTTGGTGCCAGGTGCTTCCTTACCAAATAAGCCAGCGTATAGAATGAATCCAGAAGAGGCTAACGAGCTAAAAAGGCAAGTTGATGAATTGATTGAAAATAGTTATGTAAAGGAATCCATGAGCCCTTGTTATGTGCCTACATTATTAGTCCCAAAAATGATGGCTCTATGAGAATGTGTGTAGATAGCCGTGCTATAAATAAGATTACTATCAAATCCCGCTACCCAATTTCAAGATTAGATGACATGTTGGATGAGCTGAATGGTTCCAAGTTATTTTCAAAGATTGACTTGAAGAGTAACTATCACCAAATTCGAATGAAAGAAGGAGACGAGCGGAAGACAGCCTTCAAGACAAAGCATGGGCTTTACGAATATATGGTAATGCCATTTGGGCTATCTAATGCTCCTAGCATATTTATTCTACTGATGAATCATGTATTTAGATCTTTCATTGGAAAATTCGTTGTGGTATATTTCGATGATATTTTGATCTATAGTCAAAGTTATAAGGAGCATGTGCAACATTTGAAGGAAGTCTTGGAAGTGTCGCGAAAGGAGAAACTCTATGCTAATCTAAAAAAATGCTACTTTTGTCAAAACCATGTGATTTTTCTTGGCTTTGTAGTATTTCAGCAAGGAGTGGGAGTTGAAGAAAAGGTGAAAGCTATCAAAGAATGGTCCATTCCAAGAACCATATAGGAAGTAAGAAGTTTTCATGGGCTTGCCTCCTTCTATGGAAGATTTGTACAGGATTTCAGCACCATCTTAGCACCCATAACTGAATGTATTAAGGGAGGAAAGGAGTTCAAATGGAGTGATGCAGCCCAAAGAAGCTTTGAGCTTGTCAAAGAAAAATTATGCAATGCACCCATATTGGCTTTGCCTAATTTTTCTAAGACTTTTGAGATTGAATGTGATGCTAGTGGAGTAGGAATTGGAGCTGTACTTCTTTAAGAAAGGCGTCCCATAGCTTATTTTAGTGAGAAGTTAAGTGGAGCCAGTCTTAACTACTCTACCTATGATAAGGGGCTATACTCTTTAATTAGAGCTATTGAGACATGGCAGCACTATTTGTTATCAAAAGAATTTGTAATTCACACATACCACGAATCACTCAAACACTTGAAAGGTCAGAGTAAGCTGAATAGAAGACATGCAAAGTGGGTGAAATTTCTTGAAGCTTTTCCCTATGTGTTGAAGTATAAGAAGGGAGAAACCAACATTGTTGCAGATGCCTTATCAAAGAGATATGCCTTAATTTCCATGATGAATGCTAAATTGTTAGGATTTGAATCTATTAAAGACCATTACATGGAAGATTCGACACTTGCTGAAATTTATCTCGCTTGTGAGAAAATGGCATATAAGGGATTTTATAGATTTGAAGGTTTTTTATTTCGCTTGGGGAGGCTCGTAATTCCAAATTGTTCTATAAGGGAATTACTTACACGAGAAGCTCACGGAGGAGGATTGGCTGGGCATTTCGGTGAAACCAAGACATTGGAGATGCTGAAAGATCATTTTTATTGGCCTAACATGATTAGAGATGTGCATCATGTGATTGAAAGGTGTATTATTTGCAAAAAAGCCAAGAGGAAGGAAGCAGCCCATGGACTTTATACACCTCTACCTGTTCCAGATCAACCTTGGACTGATATTAGCATGGATTTCATGCTAGGCCTATCAAGGACACAAAGAGGTAAAGATTCGGTCATGGTTGTTGTTGATCGTTTTTCAAAAAATGTCTCATTTTTATTCCATGCCATAAGACCGACGATGCTGTGCACATCGCCAATTTTCAAAAAAATTGTGAGACTTCATGGCATTCCAAAGAGTATCGTGTCAGATCGTGATGCTAAATTTCTTAGCAACTTTTGGAAGACTTTATGGAGGAAATTGGGAACAAAGTTACTTTCTAGTACTGCTTGTCACCCACAAACTGATGGGCAAACTGAAGTGGTGAACCGAACACTTTCTACTTTGCTAAGAACTATCATTGGCAAAAACTTGAAAAGTTGGGATGACTGCTTGGCCTACGCTGAATTTGCTTACAATAGAAGTGTATATGGTACTACTAAACACTCTCCTTTTGAAGTAGTTTATCGGTTTAATCCATTGAGCCTACTTGATTTAGTACCATTACCACTTGAGGCTCGAGAATACATAGATGGAAAAAGGAAGGCTGACATGATAAAGAAGTTACATGAAAACATTAAACAACAGATTGAGAAGAAGAACTCCATCTATGAGAAGACTGCCAACAAGAGAAGAAAAATTTTGTTCAATTCAGTCCTAGAGATTTAGTGTGGGTTCATCTTCGAAAAGAAAGATTTCCAAACCAAAAGAAGTCCAAATTAATGCCAAGGGTAGATGTCCTTTCCATATCATAGACAAGGTAAATGATAATGCATACAAAATTGATTTGCCTGAAGACTATGCTATTTCTGCTACTTTCAATGTGAGGGATTTTTCTCTGAACTTAGAAGATAAAGAGGACTTGGATTTGAGGCCAAATCCATTTCAACCAGGGGAACATGATGTAATCAATGATAACCCAATTACAGCCCAAGAAAAGGGAGAACACATTGTTGAAAGTGCTTAACCACATTGTTGAAAGTGGAAAAAGTGTGAACAAGATTGCATATGGGAATGTTGCATTTGTTGAATATAGTTGTAGTCTATTACCTATGCATTTATTGTCTTTGATAATTAGCCACCTATGCATTTATTGTCTTTGACATTTAGCTACCTGTGCATTTATTGTCTTTGACTTTTAGTTGATGCATTTAATGCATTAGTTAGAGTCTTTTGTCTTTTGTTTTGGAGACCCTCTGTAAAAAGGGTCCTTGCCATATGTTGTAAACTATCCTTGAATTATATGAGATATTGGCATTTTGCTTTCAAGATGATTCTTGAGTTATTTCTTTTATCTAACCTGGGTCAGTGGCGAGAGTAACTAGATTTCTTATCACTCACGTTCTTCTTTCTTGAGTGTGGCGAGATCATCCCATTTCTCTTTGTTGTGGCGCCCTTTGGCTTATCAATTAAGTGACTTGGTTTTTCTTTGTTTGTTTCTTTCAACCTATCTAGAAAATCAACTAAGTATTTTCCCTTCAGAAATCATATCATTCTACCTCCTAAAGATACACTTTAAGCATTAGAAAAATTCGAAGGTGTTGTTCTGTTTTGCTCCATTTGATCAAGCCTTTCATGGAATTCATTAGCTTGTGTATGCATCATTCTTTCTATATGTTGGCTTAAGGCTTCTATTTGTAACCTTATAGCTGCTGTCCTTGGAAATGGAGTAGTCCTACCACCTGTTCCTGCCATCACTTATAATTAAAATTGACCAAAACAAGAAAATTTGTAGTTTGTTAGAAAAAGACCTATCCACTCTCTTACGTGTTTCACTCAAGATTGTGGTTCACTCGTGTTTACACTCAGTTTGGCTCTTATGTGATATGCACTCGTGCCTTTTTCTACTCAACTTCCACTTATAGGTTATTAAGAAAGAACCTTATCAATGATTTTTCTCAAGATAACAAGAAGCAACCAGTATAGTAATAATGAGCAAGAATGACATAAAACAAAAGAGGAACAAGGACCAAAATGAGATACAAATGGACTAAAAACAAAGATTTCAACCAAGGATTGTCACTGAAACTATATTTCACGAGAGGGAATATTGAGTCCTTTCAAATCACAATTAAAATTTTTTTTTGTGAATTTTTTTCTACAAATTTTGTTTTATACTGTTTTTTTAGAAACTCAATGATAATACTACTTTTGGTAACACCTTTTTTTTTTAAATAAGACTAGGACACAACAAAAAGAAATTTGATGCAATTGTAATAAGAAGGATGGGAAGACAATAATGACACCACAAGGAAACAACTCACAAAGATCCAACAGAATTTGAAATAAAGGATTAACCCAACAAACTAGTAATCGTAACAAAGAAATGGACAAAAGACAAAACAATAATATTCAAGTAGAAAGGAGCTTAATGGAATTGAGAATATATATATATATATATATATATATTCATGGATTCAAATAAAGAAAAGCTATACCTGGAATTCAAGAAGGATAGGCTCTCATACCAAACGATAGATTCAAGGAAGGATCGCCTTGAAATTTAGATAAAAGGAAAGATATTGATGCCATTCTGAAGGAAAAGATGAGAGGGTGAGTGATAAGTCATGATTTTTTTATTACCACAAGTTGCCTTGATAAGCTCATATTTGGTTCTTTACCCAAGAACTTAAGGGAAGCTCTCACAATGGAGAAAACTTAATTTTCATTCATTTCAACTTATGTCTTTCTGCATCCATTGAGTTCCTATTTACAGGCTAAGTGGGCTACTGAACAATTAATTCCCACTATATTAAAACTAGAAATAAACTCCCATTAACTATCATAGTGACTTAGGGACTTGTTAAAACACATAAAACTGATATAGGAAGACTAAAAGATATCTGAAATTTCCAGCCCAAAATAGTGTACAAAAATTAATAAAATAAATAAGGAATTCAGCTCATTTTTAACTAATCGATCCTAACTAATTAACCCAATAGCAAAGCAAACTCTAGCCTATGTGTTGCATCTCAATTATGTGAGTTAAGCTCCAGTTAAGGCCTTCAAAATATTGTCTTCAAGTTGGATAAAGTAGTTGACCAATTTGGAGTTCAATCCTTCTCGGCTTGGATATGCCTCAATCATATTTGCCACCATTTGGTTCAAGACTTCCTTAGCTTTCTTGGTACGTGCCCTTGTCATTGGCCTGCCAAGATCTTGTAGTGCTTCATTGTCCATGCTCCTTGGTTGATCCTCATCACTATACCATGTTTTTGCATGCTTAACAATTATATTCATCTGTTTCACTCGATTGCAAATTATAGCTCACTACCTCGTACAAACATATATTTTTTCTTATTGTAAAATGTGTTTGCATGCTTCGCATATCCATCTCGCTCTGTTTCACCCGATTGTAAGATTTTACTCCCTAAATTGCACTAACGTACATTTTTGCTTTTCTATCTTGCTATGTTTCACTCAATTGCAATTTTCTTCACTCGATATTTTTTTCTCCCTCACTGTGGGAAGTTCTCATACATTTAGAATGTTAACATATTATTACTCACAAACTCACACATTATTGCTTCTAAAATGAACTTTGTTCCATTCTTCACCCTTTAAACATATCTATCGTTTACCTTCCATATCCCATGTGAATTGGACATTTCATCATGCCACATCACATGTTATCACTCATTTACACATATTTGCACTATTTCCCACACTGAAAATTTTTGCTTACTTTAAAATATTTTTGTTCCATGCTTTCCATCCATATTTATCAGTTTCACTCACTTGCAATCTTTTGCTCACTCTATCACATGTTTGTTGTTGCTCGATCAATTTTGAACTACTCGATCCAATTTTACTTTTTTCACAATCGACTACACATCTTCACTCAATATCTTGTTTTTGCTAGCTCTTGCAAGTTCTCCCGTATTGGAGAGATTCCATGTTATGCTCAGTATCTCGCATGATGTCGCTTGTTCGCTCATCTTTGCACCATTATGGTTCCCATTAAATTTTAACAAATATTCATTCATTTGGACTCCATTTCACTGGTTTTTGCTTTCGTGTAATTGATCAAACTTTTTTTTTGTTCGACTTAGACATTTCATCATGTTACGTAGTATGTTATCACTCATTCACACATCTTTGCTCATTTCACTTCAACGTGCATTCTTTCTTATTATGCCATGTTTTTCCATCCTTGACATCTATAATTCTTTGTTTCCTTCGATCGCAAATTACAACTCACTGTCTCGCATAAACGTACAATTTTTCTTACTGCATAAGCTTCATATATCCTTCTTGCTCTGTTTCACCTGATTGTAAGTTTTTGCTTACTAAATTGCACCAATGTACATTTTTTATTTTCTGTCTTGCTATATTTCACTCGATTGCAAATTTCTTTTCTTGATATTTTTTTCTCCCTTGCTGTGGGAATTTCTCGTACATTTGGAATGTCAACATATTTTTACTCACAATCTTGTACATCGTTGCTTGTATGATGAACTTTGTACCATTGTTCCCCCTTTAAACATATCTATCATTGGCACTCTATATCCCAAATGTTTCCTTTCTTGCAATCTATCATACTTGTTTTTGCTTGATTAGACATTTCATCATGCCACATCACAAGTTATCACTCATTTACACATATTTGCACTATTTCCCACACTCGTAAAATTTTGCTTACTTTAAAATATTTTTCTTGTAATCACAAGTTATCACTCATTTACACATAATTGTCTGTTTCACTCCCTTGTAATCATTTGCTCACTCTATCACATGTTTGTCTCATTTTCAAACTATTCGACCTAATTGTACTTTTTTCATAATCGATTACACATCTTCACTCAATATCTTGTTTTTGCTTGCTCTAGAGAGTTCTCTCTTGTATTGGAGAGATTCCATGTTATGCTCACTATCTCGCATATTGTCGCTCATTTGCTCATGGTCCCCTTTAAATTTTAGCAAATATTTGCACATTTGGACTCCATTTCGCTAGTTTTTGCTTTTGTGCAATCAATCTAACTTGTTTTTGTTCGTCTTGCACATTCACTCATTCATACATATTTGCCTCATTTCACTCCAATGTACATTCTTTCTTACTATACTTTGTTTTCGCATGCTTCACATATTTCTTCCTCCGTTTCACTCGATTGCAAATTATTGCACAAACATATATTTTTTCTTATTGTAAAATGTGTTTACACGCTTGGTTCATGCCACTATGACCACCGAGTCACCCAGAATTGAATTTATGGCAACTTGCAGTATAGTAGTCATCCCAGGTCATTCTTACTCTTTGGCCCTTGTTTCTAAATTGCCTAATTAATTGTTCTAACACTAATCTATGCTATTCTACCCTAATTACCCTAATGATTATTGCAAATTTCCATGAAGGAGGGGTTTTGCAGATTTAAGCACTAAAACAAAAAACTAATAGCAGCTAAACACTAACAGAACAGAACAAAGGAAAGACAAAAATACAAAATGAACTAAAACAGAGCACAAATGCAATCAGCTACCTTTCCCTAGGGTTGTATCAATCATAACCCTCAATCTGCCACTTGGTTTTAATTCTTAAAGTTTCTAGAAAATCTTTTAGAACTAGATTCCACTAGCTTTGACCCAAACCTAATGAAATCTAATTAAAGTACTAACAAAATCTTGTTCTACACATATAACAATAACATTCATACATGCATAACTAGATTATTCCTCATATTTTTATCTCAACATAGTAATCATAACCAAATACCATTCCAATCAGAAATGAACTTGGGTATAAAAACAAAGAGGCAAGTACAGTAATAGAAAATGGACAATAACAGTAATAACTTATCTGATTAATGCCCAAAATGGGTTCAAGCTTAACTCCATATTATGTATAACTGATTACATGATGTTTTAGCCTTCCATGGAGGCCAAAATACACAAAGAGGGGGGAAGAAGAAAAAAGAAATACATAAATTGGAAGAAGAAAATATATCTTCAACATGGTGAAATGGTGGTCTGAAGGCCTTTTGTAGCTGCAGCAAGAGAGGAGGATCAAATTGCCATTTCAGAAAGTATTCATGTGGTGTCCCTTTCTGCCTACTGCTGCTTTTCTGCTCTTCTTGATGCTGTGCATATGCTGGTTACTTTTCTATTTTTTGGTTCTTGCAGAAAGGCTTTCTGGTTGCTTTTTGGTTGTTATCTGGCTACTGTAAAGTGCAAAAATAGTAGGCCCAGTCCAGTCAGCTGTAGTCAACATTATTTGCCATGCCCAGTCAGCTGCCACATCATCAATTTCGTCCATGTTAGCATCAACTCTCTAATTAATTAATTCTGAAAAATTAAGTACAAGGATTAATGGGTCTCTAATCAATTAAACTTATAAAAATATGGAATTAAAATATATTGGTTCTATAATCATTTTAGATCCAATAATTACCAAAATATAATATAATAGGAGAGTTGGCAATATTAAAATAGCAAAAAAGACTAAGATAGGGACTAAATTGAATATAAAAATGCCCGATATCAACGGTTCACATCCATCTTGCACTGTTTCACCCTATTGTCAGTTTTACTCACTAAATCGCACCAACATACATTTTTGCTTACTGTGACATGTTTTTCACACGCTTGACATCCATCTTCATCTATTTCACTCGATTGCAATTTTTTCTCACATTCTTGCACGTTTCCTTATTGCTCATTCATTTTTGAATTATTGCGCTCAATCGTACATTTTCACATTTGACTGTATGTCTTCGCTCAATATCTATTTCTCCCTCGCTATAGTAAGTTCTTGTATGTTTTGAATGACAACATATTTTTGCTCACAATCTTGTACGTTGTTGCTCGTAGGATCAACTTTACATCATTGTGCTCCCATTTAAATTTTAAAATATACCTCTCTGTTGCACTCTATATCCCAAATATTTGCTTTCTTGCAATCCATCGAAGTCATTTTTTCCTGATTAGACATTTCATCATGCTACATTGCACGTTATGCTTACTTGAAATAATTTTCGCTAGCTTTCCATCAGCCTTGCTATGTTTCACTCGCTTGCAATAGTTTGTGCTCACACACTCACAAGTTTGTCGATGCTCGATCATTTTACAACTGTTTGACCTGATTGTACTTTTTCATAGTCAACTACAGATCCTCACTCGATATCATGTTTTCGCTTACTCTTGCAAGTTGTCTCTTCTATTAGAATGATTGCATGTTTCGTTCACTATCTCACATGTTGTTGCCACCAAAAGTCTTTTTTTTGCCAAAAAAATGGGTTTTGGTTACCTTTAGTGGCGACTTTTTGGTTACCTTTAGTGGCGACTTTGATAGTCGCCACTAAAAGACCTTAAGTCGCCACCAAAAGTAATCTTTAGTGGTGACTTTCAAACTTGCCACCAAAAGACCAAACGTTGCCACAAAAATACATTTGGTGGTGACTTTCGACTAAAAGTCACCACCAAAAGGCAACAATGATTTTTTTAGACTCAGATTAGTTTGACGGGTCGACCTAAGACCCATTTGACCTGTGCAGGTCTTAGCCGGTCCACTAACTCACTGCCCCGGGGTGACTTATTTTTTTTGTGCAATATTAAAGTTTACTTGAAATTAAACCAAATATATGCATACCTGATATTCGAACCTGGGTCCCTTGCTTGCAACCATGTGTGTCTTGCCATTACGCCACCGCTTTATTTATGTGATGGAAGGAAAAAATATTATATATATAATCTGTTAAAATTATTTTAAGCCAAAAACATCATAACACTAAAATGAAACAACATCTAACTTAACAAAAAGGAAATATATTATTATTTTTAAATAAAAATAAAAAAAATTTAGACTTTTGGTGGTGACTCTTAAAGTTAACACCACCAGTCACCTTTAGTGGCGACTATAGTGGCCATCAAAAGTCATTTTTTTGACAAAAAAAGCGAAAAAATGACTTTTGGTCATCTGTGGTGGTGACTAAACCCTAAACCCTAAAAATCGCCACCAATGGTCTTTTGATAGTAACTTTGAAAGTCAGCTTTAATGATAACTATAGTTGCCACAACAAGTCATTTTTTTCCCAAAAAAAAGTACCAAAAAACTATCTTTAGTGGGGACTTTCAAAGTCGTCATCAGAGATGTTTTATTGAAAACTTTCAAAGTCATGTTTTGCTACCACCAATAGTGTTGTGGTGGCGACTTTTAAGTTAATTTATTTTTAAATGAAAATAAAAAGAAGTTTTTTTGGTCAGTCGCCACCAAAAGTCTAATTTTTTAATTTTATTTAAAAATAAATTGACTTTTGGTGGTAACTTTTGAGAGTCGCCACTAAAAGTTTGACTTTTGGTGGCTACTTTAAAAGTCACCACCAAAGCTTTAATATTTTTAATTTTATTTAAAATTAAATTGACTTTTGGTTGCAACTTTGAAAAGTGCTACCAAAAGTAGAAGTCACCACCAAAAAGTCGTCACTGAAAGTCAATTTTTTTGTAGTGTTTCTTACTATACCATGTTTTTGCATGCTTGGCATCCATCTTCTTTTGTTTCACTCGATTGCAACTTATAGCTCACTATCTAGCACATTTTTTATTACTGTAAAATGTGTTTTCAGGCTTCACATATTCACCTTGCTCTCCCATTATAAGTTTCTGCTCACTAAATCACACCAAAAAACATTTTTGCTTGTCCATATTGTTATGTTTCACTCGATTGCAATTTTCTTCGCTCGATATTTTTTTCTCCCTCGCTGTGGGAAGTTCTCGTACATTTGGAATGACAACATGCTATTACTCTCAGCCTTGTACATTGTCGCTTGTATGATGAACTTTGTACAATTCTTCCCCCTATAAACATATTTATCGTTTGCACTCCATATCCTAAGTGTTTGCTTTCTTGCAATCAATCATACTCGTTTTTTCTCTATTAGACATTTTATCATGCTACATCACAAGTTATCACTCATTTACACATATTTGCACTATTTCCCACACCTGTAAATTTTTGCTAACTTTAAAATATTTTTCTCGCATGCTTTCCATCCATATTTGTCTATTGCATCGCTTGCAATCTTTTGCTCAATCTATTGCATGTTTGTCGATGCTCGATCATTTTTGAACTATTCGACCTAATTATACTTATTTCATAATTAACTACACCTCTTGATTCGATATCTTGTTTTTGCTCGCTCTAAGAGTTCTCTCTTGTGTTAGAGAGATTCCATGTTATGCTCACTATCTTGTATGTTGTTGCTTGTTTGCTCATCTTTGCGCCGTTATGGTCCTCTTTAAATTTTAGCAAATATTCGCTCACTTGGACTCCATTTCGCTAGTTTTCGCTTTCTTGCAATTGATCTAACTTGTTTTTATTCGACTTGTACATTTCATCATGTTACATAGTACGTTATCACTCATTCACACATATCTTTGCCCTATTTTACTCCAACATACATTCTTTCTTACTATACCATGTTTTCATACTCTTCACATATTTCTTCCTCTGCTTCACTCTATTACAAATTGCTGCTCACTATCTCACACAAATGCATTCGCACGCTTCACATCCATATCACTTTGTTTCACCCAATTGTAAGTTTTTGCTCACTAAATTGCACTAACGTACATTTTTGCTTACTTTAACATGTTTTCACATGCTGGACATCTATCTTGGTCTATTTCACTCGATTGCTTGTTGCTCACTCATTTTGAATTGTTCCAGTCAGTCGTACATTTTCACATTCGATCACACGTCTTCGTTGATTATCTATTTCTCCCTCACCCTAGTGTGTTCTAGTACATTTTGAATAACAACATATTTTTACTCATAATCTCGCATGTTGCCGCTCATAGGATCAACTTTACACCATTATGCTCCCATTTAAATTTTAGAATATATATCTTGTTTACACTCCATATCCCAAGTGTTTGCTTTCCTAAAAACCATTAGATTAATTTTTTGCCTGATTGGACATTTTATCATGCTTCATGACACATTATGCTTACATTTTGAATGACAACATATTTTTACTCACAATCTCGCACGTTGCAGCTCGTAGGATCAACTTTACACCATTCTGCTCTCATTTAAATTTTAGAATATATCTCTTGTTTACACTCCATATCCCAAGTGTTTGCTTTCCTGCAAACCATTAGATTTATTTTTGCCCGATTGGATATTTCATCATGCTACATCACACATTATGCTTACTTTAAAAAGTTTTTTACTAGCTGTCCATCAGTCTTGCTCTGTTTCACTCGCTTGTGATATTTTTTGCTCACTCATTCACAAGTTTGTTGATGCTTGATCATCTTCCAATTGTTCAATTCGGTTATACTTTTTTCACAATGAACTACACATCCTTGCTTGATATGTTATTTTTGCTTGCTCTTGCAAGTTGTCTCTTATATTGGAAAGATTGCATGTTTTGCTCACTATTTGATTGTTCACTCATCGTTGCCCCAATATGGTCCCCTTTAAATTTTAGCAATTATTCGCTCACTTATACTCCATTCATGGGTTTCAAATTTGTGCGACCCATCTGACTTGTTTTTACTCGACTTGCACATTTCGTTACATCACACGTTATCGCTCATTCACACATCTTTGCCCCATTTTGCTCCAATGTACATTCTTTCTTACTATACCATGTTTTTGCACATTGACATCCATCTTCCTTTGTTTCACTCGATTGCAAATTACAGCTCACTATCTCGCACATTTTTTCTTACTGTAAAATGAGTTTGCACACTTTACATCTCTATCTCGATCTGTTTCACTCGATTTTATGTTTTTGCACACTAAATCGCACTAACATACATTTCTACTTTTCCATCTTGATGTAAACCTTGCCAACTTGTGACAAAACTCATAACGAAAATTAGTTCCTAGGATCGTTCTGTTACAGATTTAGATGGAAACCGCAACCCAGCACCTACAAAGAGATGTAAACCTTGGTATGATGAACACCCCACAATCAAGGGATGGAAACTTGATTGATAAGTTAGAGTATGAACTTCATAAACAAAATCTGATAAGTTCGAAAGTTCTTCAAAGAACCAATTAGAAATTTATCCTCTTACATGTTCACCACTCTTGCCTCTTTTCTTTTTCACTTGTAATTTTTCGAAAGTTCTTATCAAACTAATCAAACAAGTATCAGACTTTTTTTTGGCACAATCCACATCCAAACATCACCAACCAAATTTAGATTCTAAAAGCAAGAATATAAGATAAAAAAATGGCTAGGTTTCCAATAATACAAAATGCAAAAATTTCACAATTTGGAGTAAGATCAAATTCTGACTCCCTAAAACATGAATAACATAAAAAATTTTAAGATGTGTTTCCAGTCTTTTTTTTTTTCCGAATCCCTTTCTTTTTTTTTTTGCTCATATCCCCTTCTTTTTTTTTGGATCATTTTTTTTCAACTCTTTTTTTATCAACTATATAATTTTTTTACCTAAAATTTTACGTGAACAGTAATGTGGATGAATAGTAACACAAGTGAATATTTTTTTGAAAAAGAACTGGAAAAGAAGAAGAAAGTTAGGGTTGACATAAACACGAAGAAAGGAAATGCAATAAATGATAGGCAAACCTAAGACTAGAACCCTGCTTTGATACCAAATGATACAAACCTCGCCAACCTGTGACGAAACCCTAACGAAAATTAGTCCCTAAGAACCCAACACCAATAAAAAAGATGTAAATCTTGGTATGATGAAGATGCCACAATCAAGGGATGGAAACTTGATTGATAAGTCAGAGTATTAACACTATAGACAAAATCTAATAAGTTCGAAAGTTTTTCAAAGAACCAAAGAAAAATTGTTCTCACAAGAATATTCTAATTTTTATTGAATGAAAAGGCCTATTTAAAGGCATTACAAAGGAAACTACAAAAAACAGAAAAAGGAAACTAATAGCTAAAAATGAAATTAGTTTCTAAAAGGAGACTAATAGCTAAAAGGAATCTAATTCAAATGATCAACTCTAAACGGGCCATAAATATAACAAAAAGTCGAAACACATTAAATTAAAAAGAAAGCATTTAATCTAATTTTCCTTCGTCCAATTATATCTTTCATTAGTGCTATCCGGGTCATAAGGAAAATTTAGTCTCAAAATCAATGATATGAAATTGAGAATATCTTCTTTCGACATGATAGTTGGCTTCATATCATGTTAATGTGTCCAAAGGGGGGAAGAATGGTACAAAGTTTATCATCCAAGCGACGATGTGCGAGATTATGAGTAATAATATGTTGACATTCTAAACATATGAGAACTTCCCACAATAAGGAAGAAAAAATATCGAGCGAAGAAAAATGCAATCGACTGAAATGGAGCAATACAAAAAAGCAAAAATGTATGCTGGTGTGATTTAATGAGCAAAAACTTACAATCAGGTGAAACAAAGCGACATGGATATGCGAAGCATGCGAACACATTTTACAACAAGAAAAAATGTATGTTTATGCGAAATAGTGAGTTGTAATTTGAAATCGAGTGAAACAGAGAAATATAGATGTCAAGCATGCAAAACATGGTATAGTAAGAAAGAATGTACGTTGGAGTAAAATGGGGCAAAGATGTGTGAATGAGCGATAACGTGTGATGTAACACGATGAAATGTGCAAGTCAAACAAAACAAGTTAAATTAGTTGCAGGAATCGGGAAAACCCATGAATGGAGTCTAAATGAGCAAGTATTAGATAAAATTTAAAGGTGACCATATTGGCAAAAAGATGAGAGGACAAGCAACAACACGCGAGATAGTGAGTAAAACATGCAATCTTTCCAATACAAGAGACAACTTGCAAGAGCAAGCGAAAACAAGATATCGAGAAAGGATGCGTAGTTGACTATGAAAAAGTACAATCAGGTTGAACAGTTGTAAAATGATTGAGCATCGACAAAGTTGTGAGTGTGTGAGCAAAAACTATTGCGAGCGAGTGAAATAGAGCAAGACTGGTGGAAAGCTAGTGAAAATTTTTTAAAGTAAGCATAACGTACGATGTAGCATGATGAAATGTCCAATCCGGCAAAAAATGATTTTGATGGATTACAAGAAAGAAAATACTTGGGATATAGGGTGCAAAAGAGAGATATAATCTAAAATTTAAATCGGAGCATAATAGTGTAAAGTTGATCCTACGAGCGACCATATAAAATATTCTGAGTAAAAATATGTTGTCATTCAAAACGTACAAGAACTTACTATAGCAAGGGAGAAATAGAGCAAGACTGATGGAAACCTAGCAAAAAATTTTTATGGTAAGCATAATGTATGATACAACATGATGAAAAGTCCAATCGGGCAAAAATGAGTCTGATGGATTATAGGAAAGCGAATACTTGGGATATGGAGTACAAATAAGAGATATATTCTAAAAATTTAAATGGGAGCAGAATGGTGTAAAGTTGATCCTATAAGTGACAACATGTGAGTTTATGAGTAAAAATACGTTGTCGTTCAAAACATATGAGAACTTATTAGGGCAAGAGAGAACTAGAGATTGAACGAAGATATGTGGTTGAATGTGAAAATGTACAACTTAGTGGAACAATTAAAAAATGAGTGAGCATCAAGGAAATGTGCAAAAATATGATAAAAAAAAATTGCCATCAAGTGAAGTAGGCCAAGGTGGATGTCAAGCATGTGAAACATGTTATAGTAAGCAAAAGTTTACGTTGATGCAATTTTGTGAGCAAAAACTTACAATTGGGTGATATAGAGTGAGAAGGACGTGAACTGTGCGAACACATTTTACAGTAAGAAAAAAAGTACATTTGTGTGAGATAATGAGCAGTAATTTACAATCGAGTGAAACAGAGAAGAGATATGTGAAGTGTTTGAAATCATGGTATAGTAAGAAAGAATGTACGTTGGAGTGAAATGGGGCAAAGATGTGTGAATGAGTGATAAAGTACTATGTGACATGATGAAATGTGCAAGTCGAACAAAACAAGTTAGCAAGGTTGCATAAAAGTAAAAACCAGTGAAATGGAGCCCGAATGAGTGAATATTTGATAAAATTTGAAGCAGAACATAACGATGCAAAGATGAGTGAACGAGCAAAAACATGTGATATACTAAGCATAACATGGAATATCTCCAATACAAGAGAGAACTTGCAAGAGCGAGCAAAAACAAGAAATCAAGTAAAGATTGTAGTCAATTATGAAAAGAGTACAATTGGGTCAAATTGTTCGAAAATGATCAGGCATTGACAAACATGCGATAGAGTGAGCAAAATATTACAAGCGAGTGAGACAAACAAATATAGATGGAAAGCATGCTAGAAAAATATTTTAATGTAAGCAAAAATTTACAGGTGTGGGAAATGTGGTTCATACCACTACAATGTTGAATCGCCTAGAACTGAATTCATGGCAATTTGTAGTATAATAGTCACCATGTCATATTCACTCAAGGAGCCTCACTTCTAATCACTAATTAGTTGTTCTAGACACCCAAACACTAATTAAAAGCACATAAACGGGGGGTTTTGTTGGCAGTAACAGCAGAAACAAAAATAAAACAGCAGGAAACTGGCAACTAATCAGTAGTAGGCAAAAAATGACAAAGTGTTGACAGTAAGGAGACTATGTAACCGGTAACTAGGATTCATGGAAGTGTAACTATCATTACCTAACTCATTGATTCAGTTTTGTTCTCATTTCACCATTTGGTTCTTTATGAAAATGAATCTAGAGTAACCTCCATAATTTAATGCTACTAACTATAGTCAAGAATATCTTCACTCACTATAACTAGATGCATTTCAAAAGAAGATCTCAACCAAATCTAGTTAAACATCATCTAACTAACCATTTCGTTTCACTGACTTTTCTAATCAGTCAAGTAAGGATATATCTCATATATAAGTTAGTTTATGTTCCTTCAAGTTCAAATTAGAATTTGACAGCAACATAAACATAAAAGCAAATAACAGAAACGAAATGAGATGAAATGGAGAATAAAACACTTATCTTGCACTTTCAGTTCAAGCTACAACATCCCAGGGTCCTAGTGACTGATTACAATGGAGATTTAGCCCTCCATGAGAGCAAAACAGCACAACAGACAAAGGAAAATAGAGAGGAATTATAGTCTGTGAAAATGCTAAGTTACAGAAAATGGAAAGTGTCTTATGTGTTACAACATTGATGCCCTAAAATGCCTTGGAATATTCTACCATAAATGCTCAGTTGACTTTCAAGAGGAGGGCTAAGATGTGGCTGATTTCTTTATGTAGAAAGGGAAAAACAAGCAGTAGTAGGAAATCATCAAAATGGTGTAGTAGAAGGCCTCTTTTGCTTTGCAGAAAGTTGATATGCCATTTTCAGCAAAGTTTGGGGAAGAGGTAAGCAAAGGCTGGCTGTATGCAAAAGGTGATCTGGATTGAGGGCCTCACATGTCTCCAAATCAGCAAAAATACAACATGTCCCAGTCAGCATCCTACTCATCAGAAAAATGCCACATAAGCGCTATGTCAGCAAGACTATCCACCTCAGTGCCACATCAGCAGAAAGTCTCCAACTTTAAATTCTGCAAAGCACACAAATGGATTAGATTGAGTCTTTAATAATTCAAGTCCTAAAACATGAAAATAATTCATTTTCCATCCGAGTAATTTAGACCCAATAAATCACAAAGTGTAATAAAATTGGAGAATTCCTATAGATAAAAATGCAAATAGACCAATTTAGGGGTTAAAATGAATATAAAAAAGCTAGATATCAAAATGGTGCAAATATGTGTAATTGAGTGATAACTTGTGATGTGGCATGATTAAATGTCCAATCGAGAAAAATAACTTTGATAGATTGGAAGAACGCAAACACTTAGGATATGGAGTGTAAACGATAGATATGTTTAAGGGGGGAAGAATGGTACAAAGTTTATTGTACAAGTGACGATGTGCAAGATTGTGAGTAATGATATATTGACATTCCAAACGCACAAGAAGTTTCCATAACAATGGAGAAAAAAATATCAAGCAAATAAAATTGCGATTGAGTGAAACATAGCAATACAAAAAGCCAAAATGTATGTTGGTGCGATTTTGGTGAGAAAAAACTTATAATAAGGTGAAACAGAGTGAGATGGATATGTGAAGCGTGCAAACATATTGTACAGTAAAAAAATATACGTTTGTGCAAAATAGTGAGTTGTAATTTGCAATCGAGTAAGACAGAGGAATATAGATGTCAAGCATGCAAAAACATGGTATAGTATGAAAGACTGTACATTGGAGCGAAATGGGGCAAAGTTGTGTGAATGAGGAATATCATGCGATGTAACTTGACGAAATGTGCAAGTCAAATAAAAACAAGTTAGATTAGGTGCAAGAACGGGAAAACCCATGAATGGAGTCTAAATGAGTGAATATTAGCTAAAATTTAAAGAAGGCCACATTGGCGCAAAGATAAGCGAACAAGCAACAACATGCGAGGTAGTGAGCAAAACATGCAATCTTTCCAATACAAGAGACAACTTGCAAGAGCAAGCGAAAACAAGATATCGAGTGTGGATGTGTAGTTGACTATGAAAAAGTACAATCAGGTCGAACAGTTGTAAAATGATCGAGCATCGACAAAGTTACGAGTGTATGAGCAAAAACTATTGCAAGCAAGTGAAACAGAGCAAGCCTGATGGAAAGCTAACAAAAATTTTTTAAAGTATGGATAATGTTCGATGTAGCATGATGAATGTCTAATCAGGCGAAAATGGCTCTGATGGATTGCAAGAAAGCAAATACTTAGGATATAGAGTGCAAAAGAGAGATATATTCTAAAATTTCAATCGGAGCATAATGGTGTAAAGTTCATCGTACGAGTGACAACGTACAAGATTGTGAGTAAAAATATGTTGTCATCCAAAATGTACGAGAACTTACCATAGCCAGGGAGAAATAGAGCAAGACTAATGGAAACCTAGCGAAAACTTTTTTATGGTAAGCATAATGTATGATACAACATGATGAAAAGTTCAATCGGGCAAAAATGAGTCTGATGGACTGCAGGAAAGTGAACACTTAGGATATGGAGTACAAATAAAAGATTTATTCTAAGATTTAAATGGAAGCAGAATTGTGTAAAGTTGATCCTATAAGCGACAACGTGTGAGATTGTGAGTAAAAATATGTTGTCATTCAAAACATATCAGAACTTACTAGGGTAAGAGAGAACTAGATATTGAGTGAAGATGTGCGGTCAAATGTAAAATTGTACGACTTAGTGGAACAATTTAAAAATGAGTGTGCAGCAAGGATGTAATACCCCATAAAATCTGTGATTTTTGGGTATTACGTGAAGCAAATTTTGTGAAGTATTTTGGGCTGAAGATATTTTTCTTGTGGTGTATATAGGAAGATATGAGGTTTTGGAAGTAGCAAGGTTATGGAATAATGGGTAGTTTAGAGTCTAGAAGTGTATTAGTAGTATCGAGGGCATTAAGTGAGTTGGGAGATTGGGTGAATGCAAAGAGGGACTAAAGTGAAATAAGAAAAACTGTGGGGCACCTAGGATTTAGAAACACCCGAGGTGGGATTTTATGGATTTGCTTTTACCAATCTTGACTGAGGGTCAACTGGAGGGCAAGTAGTAATTTCACCTCAGGCGAGTATATATAGGTGGCCTCGCCTCTTTTTCCTCATTTCCTCCTTTCCTATCTCTCTCTTCACCTTCTCTCCTCTTTTTTTTTCTTCCTTCTCTTTACTTTTTCTCTCTACACTCCAACTCCACAACCGAGCTTTGGAGGACGGATCTTAGGTGACAAGGCGAGCCTCTAAGAGCCAAGCAATGTAGGGAAAGCGAGGAATCGAGGTAGGAATTCCTATTTCTCAAGTTTTTCCCTATTTTATAGTTTTAAGGGTGTTTGGGTAAAATCTAGATTCCAGCTTCGTTTCTCAATTAAAATTGGTGCTTTTGGGGTCTAAATTCTCCGTAGACATCAAGGGTGAGATCCCATGGAAGAAACCATAGAAAACGGTGGAGAATCGGCCGGATCTGACCTAAAACTGAGGCCAGATCGTGAGGTACGAAGTCATGGCACCTAGGTGCCACCGTTGAGTGGAATTGAGGGGTTTTGACACCCTGGGCACCACGTGGGGTGCCTAGGCACCAACCCCTTCAATTTTGGCAGAAACTTTGGTGTCTGGTGCCTTAGGAACCACGTGGGGCGCTTCGGGCGCCAGCCATTTCGGTAAACCTTGGTCCATCTTCAATTGGTCATAACTCCTTAATCCGAACTCTGTTTTTGGGTGAACTTTATATCTTTGGAAAGCTCTTTGAGTCTAGTTTCCAATGGTATAAGTTTCAATTAAAGATTCATTACCAGTTAGGAGTTATGACTTGCGAAGTGGGTAAAAGTTATGATTAGTGTAGGTTGCATGGTTACAATGGGGATGGTCGAGGTACAAGGCGAAAGTGCCAAGAGTATGGAATCTAGGTGAGGGAATCTATCTAGCTATCTTATATGCGGATATGCATTTATGTATGTATATGTGTGTTTATATTTTAGGAGTTATTCTCCTAAATTGTTTTATATACATTTACTCGTTAAATGTATTATGTATGGAATTGTGTGGAATTGTGTGGATGCATTGCATCATATTCATTTTCATATTTATTTTATGAAAAGATGTGGGAATAGAGAGGGAAGCTACCCATGTGTGATTCCACTAAGAGGTGTCATGGGTATGCTTGCACATTGAGGGTTGGTCTTCAATGTGGTGTAGGAAAGAGTGGGATAAACATTGCATGTCATCCATCTATATAATTTATATTGCTTGTGTGGTTTGTATATGTGTTTGGAGGAAATACCATATGCGTGCTTTCGAGTAGCTTGGTGTTATCGGGGTATATTCCCGATTGGGTTATATATATATTCTGTATATCTGTGTAGATAGGGCTGGTAGCAATGAGTCCATGGTTTAGACTCACCCTCTCACAATTTTAGGTGTGGCAGGACGGCAACGTGAGGGCTCGCGGATTGAGGATACCTCCCTATTGTTCGGGGCAAGGTAATTATATTTATATTTATTTGTATTTCTCTAGTGTTCTCTATAATCAAATAGGCCACCACTTATGATCATGTGTTACTAATTATAGGCTTGCGGCAGTGCTGGCAACACACTATCTGAGCTAGTAACGGGCCCGGGTTCGGGGCATGACGAAGGAAATGTGCAAGAATGTGATAAACAACTTGCCATCGAGTGAAATAGACCAAGGTGGATGTCAAGTATGTGAAAACAGGTTATTGTAAGCAAAAGTTTACATTGATGCGATTTTGTGAGCAAAAACTTACAATTGGGTGAAACAGAGCGAAAAGGAAAAGAACTGTGCCAACACATTTTACAGTAAGAAAAAAAAAGTACATTTGTACGAGATAGTGAGCAGTAATTTACAATCGAGTGAAACAGAGGAATAGATATGTGAAGCATTTGAAAACATGGTATAGTAAGAAAGAATGTATGTTGGAGCGAAATAGGGCAAAAATGTGTGAATGAGTGATAAAGTACTATGTAACATGAAGAGACGTGCAAGTCGAACAAAAACAAGTTAGTTAGGTTGCATAAAAGTAAAAACCAGTGAAATGGAGCCCATATGAGCAAATATTTGATAAAATTTAAAGCAGACGATAACGACGCAAAGATGAGTTAACGAGAAAAACATGTGCAATATACTAAGCATCACATGGAATATCTCCAATAAAAGAGAGAACTTGTAAGAGCGAGTGAAAACAAGATATCAAGTAAAGATTGTAGTCAATTGTGGAAAGAGTGCAATCAGGTTGAATTGTTCGAAAATAATCAGGCATTGACAAACACAAGATAGAGTGAGCAAAATATTGCAAGCGAGTGAGACAAACAAATATAGATGGAAAGCATGCGAGAAAATATTTTAAAGTAAGCAAAAATTTACGGGTATGGGAAATGGTGCAAATATGTGTAATTGAGTGATAACTTGTGATATGGCATGATGAAATATCCAATCGAGAAAAAATGAGTCTGATAGATTGGAAGAAAGCAAACACTTAGGATATGGACTGTAAACGATAGATATGTTTAAAGGGGGAAGAATGGTACAAAGTTTATCATACAAGTGACGATGTGCAAGATTGTGAGCAATAATATGTTGACATTCCAAACACATAAGAAGTTCCCACAACAAGGGAGAAAAAATATCAAGCGAAGAAAATTGCAATCGAGTAAAACATAGCAGCAAAAATTTACGTTGGTGCGATTTAGTGAGAAAAACTTATAATCAGGTGAAATAGAGAAAGATGGATATGTGAAGCGTGCAAACATATTGTACAGTAAAAAATGTATGTTTGTGCAAAATAGTGAGTTGTAATTTGCAATTGAGTGAGACAGATGAATATAGATGTCAAGCATGCAAAAACATGGTATGGTATGAAAGACTGCACATTGTAGTGAAATGGGGCAAAGTTGTGTGAATGAGCAATAACATGTGATGTAACTTGACGAAATGTGCAAGTCAAACAAAAACAAGTCAGATCATGTGCAAGAATGGGAAAACCCAATAATAAAGTCTAAATGATCGAATATTTGCTAAAATTTAAAAGAGACCATATTGGCACAAAGATGAGCGAATAAACAACAAGATATGAGATAGTGAGCAAACCATGAAATCTTTCCAATACAAGAGACAACTTGCAAGTGCAAGCGAAAACAAGATATCGAGTGAAGATGTGTAGTTGATTGTGTAAAAGTACAATTGGGTTGAATTGTTGTAAAATGTTCGAGCATCGACAAACTTGAGATTGAGTGGGAAAAAAATTTTGCAAGCAAGTGAAATAGAGCAAGACTGATGGAAACCTAGTGAAAAAAGATTTTCAAGGTAAGCATAATGTATGATGTAACATGATGAAAAGTTCAATCAGGCAAAAATGAGTCTGTTGGATTACAGGAAAATGAACACTTGGGATATGAGTGCAAACGATAGATATATTCTAAAATTTAAATAAGAATAGAATGGTGTAAAGTTGATATTGATAGCAACAATGTGTGAGATTGCGAGTAAAAATATGTTGTCGTTCAAAACATACAAAAACTTACTTGGGCAAGGGAGAAATAGATATTTAGCAAAGACATGCAGTCGAATGTAAAATTGTACAACTAAGTAGAACAATTCAAAAAATGAATGAGCAACAAGGAAACGTGCAATAATGTGGGAAAAAATTGCCATCAAGTGAAATAGACCAAGGTGGATGTTGTTATTCTAAGAAAAAGTCATGTTGATGTGAATTAGTGAGCAAAAATTCACAATCGGGTGAAAAAAAGTGAGATGGATGTGAAGCATGCGAAAACATTTTATAGTAAGTAAAAATGTATGTTTGTGCGAGATAGTGAGTAGTAATTTGTAATCAAGTGAAACAGAGGAAGAGATATGTGAAGCATTTGAAAACATGGTATAGTAAGAAAGAATGTTAGATGGATCGAAATAGGGCAAAGATGTATGAATGAACGATAAAGTTCTATGTAACATAATGAAATGTGCAAGTCGAACAAAAACAAGTTAGATCAATTGCACGAAACCAAAAACTAGCGAAATGGAGTCTAAATGAACGAATACTTACTAAAATTTGAAAGGGACCATAACTGCGCAAAGATGAGTGAACGAGTGACAACATGCGAGATACTGAGCATAACATGGAATTTCTCCAATACAAGAGAGAACTTGCAAGAGTGAGCGAAAACAAATATCAAGTGAAGATGTGTAGTCGATTATGAAAAAAAAAGTACAATCAGGTCGAATTGTTCAAAAATGATTGAGTGTAACGTCCCGATTTATTTCTAATTAAATGTTTAATATTTTTGAGAATTATGAAAGATTATTACTAAATATTATGTATTTAATATTTAGGAGGAATTTTTATAGAACAAAAATTTTTTAAGACAAAAATATTTGACTAAAAAGGAAAATAAAATATTATTAAATGCTGAGTATTTAATTTAGTCCCGATGCACAGAATTATTTGTGAAAATTTAAATAATAATAATAATAATAATAATAATAATAATAATAATAATAATAATAAAATTAATTTATGTAAATATATAAGTGGCTTTGTGCATGGTGCTACTAGTACTAATATATATATATATAAATGGAGAGTGGCAGCACGTAAGTTTAGAAGCAAATGAAAGAGATATAATAGTGTATCATTTCAGCACATGACAGCAAACATAGAAGCCTCTTCATCATTCTCGGCCAATTGACAACACGCAACTTCAAAGCAGCAAAAGAGAATTTGGATATGCCTCTCAAGTAAGCTTCCATTTTTCAGTGTTTCAAGCTTGTATCACGATTCTTAGGAGGTATAGCTACAATTTTTCAAGAGACAGCCGGAAACATGACAGCAAAATCTTCATAATTTTAGTCAACCTTTTCACCTTGTACCACTACCATTTGCCTTCCATTTTTAGTTATAAATAGTAGTACCTTCCTCCCTTTTCCTGATACCATTTACAGCCGAGAGAGAGTGAGAAAAAGAGGGTACAGTAGCTTGGACAGTAGCAGAAAAAATCTTCCCCATTTTTCAAACATAAAAATACAAAGTTTTTCCCAAGGAAAAGAGTAGCAGATTTAGCCTCAGTTTTTCTAAGTATTTTAGGGAGCTTGTTGAATGACTAGCTTACCCAATAATACAGGAAGGAGTGGCAGTGATCTAGAGCAAAAATCAGAAGCTAAAAACCAGTCCAAACACCCTTTCTTTCACACGAAGTCACAGTATGTTTTGGAAACATTTGAGTTTTTGTTGTAATTGCCTTTTTAGCTTAGTTTATGGGTAGAAAAAATTACTTAGGTCCTAAACAGCCTAAGAAAGAAATATGGGCAAGTTTTAGCTTCTAACTCACAAGCAAATCCATGAAACGCAAAGAAGGGACTAAACTGAAAGAATCAAAAAGTTTGTATAGGCTGTTTTAGTTTTTAGAAAAATTTATATTCTAGGACTTGGGACCTAGAAGAAACTAATTATAAACTTAGATCTTGCAAAGGAAAAAGGGAGAATATTGCAAGAGGGACTTAGGTGTAATGTCCTTAGCCTGAGATGTGTTGCTAGTTAGTGTGTGAAAATATATTTAATTAATTTTGTTAATTTATTTTTGATGGTTGAAATGGTGATGCAAATATTTTGGGTGAGATTAAAAAAAATTTAATTATTGTGAATTGTGTTGTATAAATATATAAAAGAATTAGGATTCAATCAAATTTAATTGGAGGTTTTTTTTATTTTAGTTTCAAATGCTATTTTATTTTTGATATGTGTTTCTATATTTCCATGGTGAATTAATCTCTTAAAATTATATTATGTGATTGAATTAGAGATCATATTTTGTACAAGGGTAAATTTTGTGTGTATCAAGATGAAAATCTTAATTACAAAAACAAAAGGGATGGGGGAAATTGACTTAGGATGAGTCATAGGACACATATAGGAATTTCATTTTTCTTTAGCACTAAGAACAGCCACTTTTTTGGAAGTCACTTTTACATATATCACTCAATATACTCATCTTCTCCATTTTCGGTCTCTACCCCTCTATTCACGTCAGAATCCTCTTTTCTTTGGCTAGCTGAAGATTTTGCCTGGGTTCCTTCCAATTTCAGTAGAAAAACAAGGCAAGTGAGCTTTAGGTTCCTTGTATTTAATTTTCCCTCTTTCTCCATTCCTTTTTCTTCTTAGCCGTGAATCCTAGAATGAAAAGGGGTGTAAGAAAATTCTGATTTAATAAGAAATAAAGTGATTGTAATGTCATAAACTCTTGATTAGTGAACATTTAGAAACCTTTATCCATAGAAATGATGAAAAAAGGAGGTTGGCATTGGAGGGCTATAAGAACAAAAAGAGTGATGGAAAGGGAGGGTTTTATTTGTTTTTGAATTGATTAAAGGATGCTTTGGACTGAATTTTCTGCTCTTTATAACTATATTTTTGGGCATTATACTGGCTGAATGTTCCTGTGAGGTGACTGACAGTTTTGGATAGCAAAACAGAGCAAATTCTACAGAATTTTGCTGCTGTTTTAGTGGCTAGATAGCATAAGAAATTATGCAGAATTATGCAGTAAAACTCCTCTATTATAACAGCAAAAATCTTGCTATGGTAGGAGCATATTTTTGCTACCAAAAGGAACCAAAATTTTGCTGTTATGACAGTAGGATTTAGTGTCATGACAGTAGAAAATTTTATCTTTTTATGCCCTGTTTTACTTACAAGAAGGTCTGGTTTTAATGTGTTCTTTTATCTCCATTTTATTTTCATTTTTGGAAATTCTTGGGAATCATTTCCTAGCACTCTCCATATTTTTAGCTTGCAAAAACAAAGGTAGTTAGTGCCATATTTGAGGTGAGTGTGATGGCATTGTCTTACTCTTTTTGAAACTTTAAACACCTTGCATCATGGAGATAAGGTGAAATTGATATGTTCTTGAAATTAATTTAAGTATTCATATTCTTGGTGCTTAAATGATCTTGTTTGTGGAATATTTTCTATCTAGACTATTTTGTTTTTATTTATTAATGTTTAAAACCACCCTTGGAAAATTTATGTGTTGGTAATGTTAGCTAGAAATTATATGGTTGCAGTTGTGTTAATTATGTTGTGTTGGAAACTTGAATATATATATTATGAATGTAATTGCAAATTGATGATAATTATTGTTTGTGTTTGGTTCATGGTGGTGCACCCCATGGGAGGAATTAAAAGAGTTATAATGGCAGAGATACCTCTTTCTTGGAGAGATAAGGGTGGATGCGGCTGGGAGGCCACGGGCAATGATCTACTAGTATCGTGGACGGCTTGGTTGGTACGGGACTTGTGTTATGTATTGTATGATTTATACTTCTTTTATTATTTGTAACTGATGTGAGCTTTTGAATTATTGATATCTCTATGATGCTAGATGTAAAATTTAATTTCTCTAGATGATGTTATCCATTCACTGAGTATTCCATTACTCATCCTGTTATTTTACAACATTTCAGAGTTCGTAGCTAACATAGGGGATTGTCTAGGAGAGTAGTGAGCTTACATATACAAAGGAGAGAAAAAAGGTATGTTGGTGCGATTTATTGAGGAAAATACCTACAATTGGGTGAAACAGAGCGAGATGTATATGTGAAGCATGCAAACACATTTTACAGTAAGAAAAAATGTATGTTTACGTGAGATAGTTAGCTATAATTTGCAATCGAGTGAAATAGAGGAATATAGATGTCAAGCATACAAAAGCATGGTATAGTAAGAAAGAATGTAAGTTGAAGCGAAATGGGGCAAAGATGTGTGAATGAGCGATAACGTGTAATGTAACACGACGAAATGTGCAAGTCAAATAAAAACAAGTCTGGTCGGTTGCATGAATAGGAAAACCCATGAATGGAGTCCAAATGAGCGAATATTCACTACAATTTAGAGGGGATCATATTGGCACAAAGATGAGTGAACAAGAAACAACATGCGAGATAGTAAGAAAAACATGCAATCTTTCCAATTGAAGAGACAACTTGCAAGAGCAAACGAAAAAAAGATATCGAGTGAGGATGCGTAGTTGATTGTGAAGAAAGTACAACCGGGTCGAATAGTTATAAAATGATCGAGCATCGACAAAGTTATGAGTGAGTGAGCAAAAAATATTGCAAGTGAGTGAAATAGAGCAAGGTTGATGGAAAGCTTTGCAAAATTTTTTTAAAGTAAGCATAACGTCCGATGTAGTAGGATGAAATGTCCAATCGGGCACAAATGAGCCCCAATGGATTACAGGAAAGCAAACACTTGAGATATGGAGTGCAAATGAGAGGCATATTCTAAAATTGAAATAGGAGCACAATGGTGTAAAGTTTATCATACAACTGCGAGATTGTGATTAAAAATATGTTGTTATTAAAAGCGTATGAGAACTTACTAGGGTGAGGGAGAAATAGATATTTTTCAAAATGTGGTCGAATGTGAAAATGTACAACTGAGTGGAACAATTCAAAAATGAGTAAGCAATAAGGAAATATGCGAGAATTTGTGAAAAAATTGCAATCGAGTGAAACAAACCAAGATGGATATCAAGTGTGTGAAAGTAAGCAAAAGTGTATATTAGTGCGATTTAGTGAGCAAAAACTCATAGTCGGGTGAAACAGAGCGAGATGGATGTGAAGAGTGCGAGCACTTTTTACGGTAAGAAAAAATGTACATTTGTGTGAGATAGTGAGCAATAATTTGCAATCGAGTGAAACAGAGGAAGACATATGTGAAGTGTGCGAAAACATGGTATAGTAAGAAAGAATGTATGTTGGAGCGAAATGGAGCAAAGATGTGCAAATGAATGATAACGTACTATGTAACATGATGAAATGTGCAAGTCAAACAAAAACAAGTTAGATTGATTACACGAAAGCAAAAACCAGCGAAATGGAGTCCAAATGAGCGTATATTTGCTAAAATATAAAGGGGACCATAACGGAAGAAAGATGAGCGAATGAGCGACAACATGTGAGATAGTGAGCTTAACATGGAATCTCTCCAATACAAGAGAGAACTTGGAAGAGCAAGTGAAAACAAGATATCCAGTGGATTGTGAAAAAAGTACAATCAGGTCAAATAGTTAGAAAATGATCAGGCATCGACAAACATGCAATAGAGTGAGCAAAAGATTGCAATCGAGTGAAATAGAAAAATATGGATGGAAAGCATGCGAGAAAAATATTTTAAAGTAATTAAAAATTTACAAGTGTGAGAAATAGTGCAAATATGTGTAAATGAGTGACACTTGTGATGTGGCATGATGAAATGTCCAATCGACCAAAAATGAGTCTGATAGATTGCAAGAAAGCAAACACTTGACATATGGAGTGCAAATGATAGATATGTTTAAAGTAGGGTTGATATGATGCCACGAGAGTCCAACTAACGTAACTTCATAAGCAAAGTTATGTGAAACACAACGACAAGATGTTGAACTTCTTAGATCGAAGGCCAAATCATACCAAGTTCTTAACAATGAAACAATAAGGAAAACAAGGATAGGAATATTGACCACGTTGCTCTGAAGAGCTAGAAACCGATATTATCAATGGATAAAAGATTGTTGACCCTGAGGTTATTAACAACCTGAAACCAATAATATAATCAATCGACAAATCTCAAGTTCTCTGCTTGAGATTTTCGATATGAAAGCTGTAGAATAGTACAAATGATAACAAATCTCACTTATATTTATCAAACTCAAGTTGTGTACAAAGCATATGGCATGTGGCCTATTTATAGGCTAGAAATGGAAGATGAAAGTCATAAGGGAAACCTAAAGGTTGTTCTTAGCCAAGAAGCTAGAAATGGAAGACTGAAAATCATAAGGGAAACCTAAAGGTTATACTTAGCCAACAAGTCATATTAAGACCCAAATCAAATTGGGTCAAGAACTAAACACTTTAAACACACTAAATAGAAAGTTTAAAGCTTATTTGGGTCTTTTACAAAAGACTAAAAACAAACTTAACAAAAGAAGCCCAAATAGTCTAAATAAGCTTAAACAAGGCTTTTTAAGCCTTTTACATCAGTTTTGGGCTTAAGTATACAAAAGAGATACAAAATGCTTAAAATGACTAAATAAGTTGTTTTAAGCCCCAATAACACATCTTGGATGCTTGAATTTTCATCCTTCAACGCTTTCTTAGATCTGAAAGTGTGAAACGTTGTAAGAATGCTCCAGCTCTTCCTCTAGGTGATTTCCACATTGCAATTGCACCAGAATGCCATTCACACGATGGATCTACTTGGCTTTGGCACTTTTAATTGGCCCTTTTGTCACATTAATTTTAACCATAGATAGTGTAATTAGCTCCTCTTCTTCTAGCTCTAAGCTTGTGGCTGGATCTCATCATTCCCTCCTTCCTCAAAAGGATTCGTCTTCTAATATGTATCTGCATGATAAGGAGAAAGGTCAGAAACAATAAATGTAGGACTAACTTGATACTCACCTGGAAGATCAACTACATAGGCATTGTCATTGATTTTCAAAAATATTTTGAAGGGCTTATGTCCTCTTAGATGCAATTTGGATTTCCTTTGATTTGGAAATCTTTCTTTGCGAAAATGAACCCATACTAAGTCTCTAGGTTGGAATAGCACTTGCTTTTTGCCTTTGTTAGCACGAAAGGCGTCTTGAGCATTCTTTTGCTGAATATGGCGTTGTGCTTCCTCATGGATTTGTTTCACCAGATCTGTCTTTTTCTTTCCATCAACATTAACAAGCTTGTTAATTGGTAAAGGCAACTAGTCTAAAGGAGTTAGTGGGTTAAATGTCAGATCCCACCTAGGACATGTGACTAGCATGATTGATGGCTTACCCTCTCCTCGGAACCTAGCTCATTTTAATGGTTCTGTACGCCTAAAATTTCAAAATGGACCAATAAAAGTAAATTTCATCTAAGAAAAACATCTTTTTTGATCATCTATGAATAATTAAATATAATTAATTAGTTTACATAAATATATTTTATATATCTCATCACAACAAGTCAATTCAACAAAATATCTGGAACCAAATATTTAATACAAATAATTCACTTATACTTATTATTTCCTCAGCTTACAATAATATAATTCCATTTCCTAGGCTACCAATGAGACCATGGAGCAACTCTAAAGTAACGACATAAAAATTACAAGAATGATCAATAAGCTATCCCCCAATTCAAGTGGGGTCTTAGATAAAAGATCCATAACTCCTTGCTCAAATTTTTACCTTCGACTGCTAACTCTGAAAAATGTCAATAGGAGTGGTATGAGCAAACCACTTGCCCAGTGAAGGGGACAACACTACGCTATGACAAAAGTAGTTATAATGCATCATAATAATAACATGTATCAAATATTTATAAACTAATCATGTCACAACACGAAACAATTTAGAATAATTCATAACAGCAGACAAGTCAATCAATTACATAAATTCTCGTACCAACCATGTCATCTAGAGTACCACTAGATCGTTGCCCGCGGCCCCCACCGCATCCTCCCTTATCGCTCCATTAATAAATCTCCACCTTTATGGCTCCGTGTAGATTTTCCCATGGGGTGCACCACCATGACTTTCCTTTCTTTTTCAAACACAAGCACAATCACAATCATGATTCCAATCCATAAACAATTATTCAACCATAACATACCTCAACTATCCAAAAATGGTAATTTCAATATTCAAAACTAGTCACATTTCAATATAATCCTCATATCACAAGTCCAACACTCATTTATGGCATTTCTCTACCAACCATAAGTGAATAAATTCAGTAGTTAAATATACCACATCTCAAGTTAATTCACAAATAAATCATGATCCTTGTCACAATCTCATCATCCATATTGCATAACAAAACCCATGGATATTATTCATACAATTGTGTTAAGTTAATTCATGAAGGAACTACAACTTTACTATTTAAATTACAATTTTAGAATAACTATGTTTGTATACACACATATATATTTACTAAACTAAGCCTTATATGTAATTCTTCACTCTCTTTAATTAATTTAGACATTTTACATGTTTTTACTATGATGCAAAAGATCATAAAGAAAGAATCACTTAGCCATAGAAAGTATAAATCCCACTAACCTTAACTCTGAACTAAGTTTTTATACTTCAAACTAGATGTAATACCCGCCAATTTTGGAATCATGTAATTAGCGGTATTACGGTTGTGGTAATGAAAATTTCCATTTATTTTAATGGAATTATTTGGTTAATTCTAATTTTCCATATTTAATTTATACTTGTTTGAATATTATTTATAGAAATGGAGATAAATAATTGGACCGAATATTTTATGGTAGATGATATTATTAAGATTTGAGGAAAGATAAGAAGAGGAAATTTCATGGAGATATAGTTGAGAGATAAGGAACAAAAGGAGAGTAGTCATGAGGTCCAAAAAGGGACTAAAGTGAAATAAGGAACTAGATGGCCCTTAGAATATAGGAAATACCCAAATTGGACAAATTACGAGTTTGTCACCACTAAGGTTAACCAAGAGTTACCTAGGGGCAAAGTAGTAATTTTACCATGGACGGGTACATATAGGTGGCCTCACACATTTTTCCTCATTTTTTCTCACTTTTCTCTCTCTCCTCACTATCTCTTTCTCTTTTCTCTCCCTTCTCTCTACCTTATCTCTTTCCTCTCCATCGAGCTTCAGAAAGCCTTTCTTCAGTTATGGGGTGAGTCATCAGTGGCTAAGCAACATAGGAAAAGCAAGAAATCGAGGTAAGAATTTTGATTTCTTGAACATTTTCTCTATTTTCTAGTTTTAAGGGTATTTAGGATAAAACTGAGATTCCAACTTTATTTCTTGGTTAAAATTGGAACTTTTCGTGTCTAAATGCTCTTTAGACATCAAGGATGAGATCCCATGGAATAAATCATGGAAAACGGTGAAGATTTAGCCAGACCTAGGCCAAATTCAAGGAGAAATCATGAAGAACATGATCTTGGCACCCAGCCACCAGGTTTTAGGCATTTTAGGGAGTTGACTTGGAGCCCAGGTGCCATACATGCATATGGCGCCTTGTGTGGAGCTTAGGCACCAGCCACACCTAAGGTCCTTAATCTATTTTTCAAATAGCTATAACTCTTTCGTCCTGACTCCATTTTTAACAAAATTATATCGTTGGAAAGTTCTTTGAGTCTAGTTTACAATGGTATAAGTTTCATATGAAGATTACTTAGCAAATAAGAGTTATAACCAAAATAATTACCAAAGGTCAGGGTTAGTAGTGAGGATTTTCCTTGTTTTATTTAGTTATTGATTTGGGTTGATTCTAGGTAACTTGGGAGCTTCATTGGCTTTGTTTCTTGGGACTACTTATATGGTAAACCTTATCAGCATCGAGTTAAATGGATAACCTTGCCATTTAAGTTTTATTAAATTATTTGGCTAAGTCAATGTAAATCCCATTCACACTATAGTTAGAAATTCATTAATGAAATTCCTTAGTTAATGGTATTAACAGGACCAAGCAATTTCATTGAATGATTATGGGAATTATTTTGTGGCATTGGGGTTGTATGATTACATTTAAAGGGCAATAGTGTGAGGAATACTGATTGTTGTGTGGTGATGGTTGTGGTATTGTGATGGTGTGGATGCATTGCATATCATCATTTTCATATCCATATATTGGAATTCATGGGAATAGAGTGGGAAACTACCCATTGTGTAATATCGCTGAGTGGTATCATTGGGTATGCATACACATTGAGGCTTAGTCTTCAATGTGGTGGGGAAAAGTATGGGATAAATATTGCATAATGTACTTGTCCACATCACGAGAGGGAACAGAGGAATGAACCTCTGAATAAACCCATTAAGGGTTGGTCTTCAATGTGGTAAGTGTGGAAAAGATGTAGAAAATGCATTATACATCATGCATTACATAATGTATTTTTTAGAATGTTTGTTTATTTATCCTTTTATTTGGTTGAGGACTGTTTTATGGATTGATTTGTGAGATTGTAGACTTGCATTGAATCGTGAGTCTTGGTTGCGTGGTAAGGTACATTATATATATTTTGTTTCATACCGATATATACTAGTGGTATTTATTCTGAATATGGTAGTGAGGCTGATATTTGCACTTGTGCTATGTTTTACTGCATAGTCACCTTCTCACTGAATTTTGGTTAAACTCAAGATCTTTATTGCTGTTTTCTAATTTAACAGCTGAGGAGGATGGGAAAACCACTGGAGGTTAATGACTTGGAGATATACTCCATTTTAGTCTGGTTGGTTCTAAATGAACTAATAGAATTGCTATGTAATCCTATAGGCCACCTAGGTCCTATGGTGTTTTAGCAATTGTATTTATTTGGTTGTAATTTGCTTTCTAAATTATAAAATTTACAATCTACATAGTTGTGGATATTAGGGCTGTTCAGTGAAATTATGGGCTACCACTGAGGTATACCCTGTAATATATGTACATTCATATGCCCATTTTGAGGTGTTACAAATGGTATTAGAGGTTTAGGTCTCTTACAGATTACAGAGCAAAGTGTTCTTTGTGGGCCCTTCCCCATTGCCGTGAACTACACAGCATGACCATAGGTTTAGGTTCCATAAAAGGTACTATAGGATGTTAAGTTTTTCTTTAGTGGCTTATTCCTCGATGGAATGAGTTGACTAATTTTATTAACATAAGAAGTGTTTTGTTCTTATGTGCAAATTTTTGGCTTTGAATAGAAGAAGAGAATTCGGAGCATAGAGAACTCATAAGCTCAGTTCAAATGTAGCTTTGCTACATTACCACAGAGGTGGTTGTAAATATTTTTTATTAGTATGTGGGTATGAGTGTGGTTATGTAAATATTTTTTCATCACCGTTTGATGTGTGGTTATCTATTATAATTTATCTATGGTTTGGTATGTTATGGTAAGTAAACTTAATGGCTTATTGGAAAGGTATGTATATGTTTATATATATGTATCTATATTATTAATTGGGAATGTGGTTATAAGTGGTAAGTGGGAACCGAGATATCAATCACTAATTTGATAGGGTATGAAAAGGCTTGTCTTATCAATGCATGGTGGTTTTATGAATACATTTACATATTTGCAAGTTGAGGAAAATTTTGATGGGATTTCTTATGGTGAGTTCCTGTGTAGATATTATGCACAAATTTTCATTAATATATTTAATGAATTGTGGAAACTGGGTTATTAGGAGGAAAAGTGCAAAGAATAGATTTTTGGGAAATTTCTCCCCAAAATCTATAAGGAACACGAGAAGGGTAGAAAATTTGGGTACTGGCACCCTAGGTGACACAGTTGGCACCCAAGGCACCAGACCATGTCCTAAAGGCTTAAGCCTAGTGCCCTAAGCACCAGGCATTGGGCCTCAGGCGCCAAAAGGGAGATTGTGGCAGAGAGTTTGGGCTCTGGTGCCCCAAGTACCGTTTAGACTAGAAGGGAGACTAAAGTCTATGTTTTAGGGAGGAAATTGAGGGATCTTTGATGTGTAGATGTTGGGATTCCTTTTAGATACTTTTGTATGATTGGTTGGGATCTTGCAAAACAACATCTATGTAGATAGGTGTATAATCCATCCATCTAAGTGTTGATGGCATTCTAGATGGGTTATGTGTAGGTAGGTACCTTAACCTAGTTATTTTGAGTTAAAGTTGGATAGTAGAGGTTGAAGAGTATAGGAGTCGTTAGGAAGAAAGAGAGTACAAAAGGGAAGAATGCTCATGTGAAATGGGCTAAGGGCTAGGATGTAAGTCATATTGCAGAGTTTAAACATTGAGGTAGTTATCTTAGTTAGGGTGAAGATGCATGCATGAGCGTGTGCCTTGAAGGAAACTAGCAAAGTTAGATTTAGTTGGGGAAGAATGACTTAGATTGGGTAGTTCTCCTGAAGGAAACACTCTAGTGAGGAGAATGCGACATAAGGGATGGTGGAGTGAATTGTAAGTCTTTAGGGGTAACTTGATTAAGTTGCACCTATATGGTTAGAGGTTTGTAGGTGGTGATGCTATGCGGTGAGTATGTACAGGTAGGTGGGATTAGTCTGAGAGAGAAGCAAAGACTCATGGACAAGTTCTTGGTAGTCATTGAGTGGGGATACAATAGAAGATAATGGCATTGAAGAGAATGCCAAACTATCTCAAGAAGAAGAAAAGCCTCAAGAAGAAAAATTACCTCATGAGAAGGAGCCATCAAGCAACAATGATGATTTTTCAAAGGATTTGAGGTATGCCAAAAGTCATCCTAAGGAACTCATCATTGAAGATGCATCTCAATGGGTATTCACTCGAAATCTTCCTCTGCCTATGGATTCTACTTTATAATAGCTATATCTTTTTTGCTAATCCATAATTGCTTCCCCTATGCTATTATATACTCCAATTTTAAAATGGTATATCTTATATGAGTATATAATTTGTATTTGCTGTGATATATATCCTGTTATAATATCTTCTGTTATTATCATTAAAAGGATATATATGTTGCTTCTATTGTGTTGCATCTCTTTCTACATTTTATGCTTTTTGAAGCAAAATTTTTTTTAAAAATAAAAGGATTCGGAAATTCTTTTTGCCAAAGTTTTTCTAATAATCTTTTCATAAAATCATTCTTTCAAAAGAGTTTGTTTCAAAAATTGCTTTATCATATTTCGTTTTGAAAAGAAAAGCATTTAGAAATCTTCATTTCAAAAGATTTTCATCTTATATGCTTCTTATGGTATTAATCATTAAAGAAGAATGATTTATCTACAAAGTTTTGGATTCCATGGAGGCATAACATTCTTATTGACATAATAAACGTCTTTATTGTTTAAGAATTATGAACTAACCTGTCAAGGACCCAAATTATTTGTGTACCTAAGAATAAGAGTTTCATTGTTTTGTGAGGAAAAGTATTCTCAAGCTCGAGCTTGCAATGACAACCAACCAATCTTGAGGATGAAGGACTCAATAATGAAGATGGTGATTCTAATCAAGCATGCACATTCAAAACATTGGATATTTCTCTTAGCCGATGGAGAAGCCTAAAGGTACAAATGACTCTTCCTAAAGAACAATCAAATTATACAAGGTTGAAATCTTCATCAAGGATCAAATAGTCAAGAGTTGCAAAATAAATTATCTATAAGCCACGAAAATTCTTGGATAAACAAGTTCCTGCATAAGAAAGGTAAGAACGATCAGTCGATTGGATAAAAGAGTTTTGAGAGGTATGATTACTCATCTCAAAATGGATATTATATTGAATTTGCTTGACTGATCTTCTTTAAATATATGTCCTTTGCACTTTGGCCTTAGTGATTTATATTGCTTCTGTTGTGATGATATATATTATATATATCCTACTTATAATGTTTTACATCTTGAATGGGTATATAAATTGCTTCCGTTGTGCTGAAATCTATCTTATCCTTTATGAAGCAAATTTATTTTGAAAAGGACTTTAAAAATGTTTCCGCTATGTTAATATGTTTTATCATATGAAGCAACATTCTTTCTGAAAAAGAAAAGGTTTTAAAGATCTCTTTTGTTGTTGATGACAAAGGGGATAAAAAATATTAATGTTTGATGTATGAATTATGAACTATATCCTTGATTATATATTGTTATACTAATCCATATATATTGCTTCTTAGATGAAATGTTTCTAAATTCTCTTTGAAGAAAATTGTTTTAGAAAAAGATCATGAAACTTTTAAATTTCTTCCATTGTGCTAAAATTACTTTGCCATATTGAAGCAACATCTACTTTGAAAAGAAATGGATTTGAATATCCTCATTTTAAATTACTTCTGCTATATGTTAAAATACTTTTATGCATATAAGCAGAAATTGTTTTCAAATATCTTGAAAAATAGTAGTATTTGATTTATGGATTATGATTAATATTCTTGTTTATATCATGCTTTGCTAATCCATATATCATACTTCTGCTGTGTGCTGCAAATATTTCTATCATATGACAGCAAATGATGTTTATTTATTTTTTGTTACATATTTCAAAGATTTTAATGTTTCTGCTATTTACTAAAATGCCTTTTCATAAACAAGCAGAAATCATCTTCAACAGAAATATTGCAGAAATTTCTTCAAAAGTCTTACTTCAAAATTCTGCAAATCAAAAACTGAATTTCCTTTATACTGATTTGAACAATCTTTCTCAAAGGAAAAAGGTTATGAAATTCAGGGGGAGCTTTGTCTCACTTGATTGTATATTTTTTGACAAAGAATATATCTTGAAAAATTGGATATTCATTATTCATTACTCTTTTTGAAATTATGCAAGGTTTAAGGGGGAGCCTAAAACTCTTTCAAGTTTTATCTTTTGGCTCATTTCATTTGACATGTGAAATTTTTCTGAAAATTATTTTTACATGTCAATGAAATCAATGATAAGTTTTGATGTACCCTCACCCCATGCTATATTGACATGTTTTGACATCCTGGCTTAAAGAAGGTATGTGCTTTAACTTCTATATATTGTGTTCCCTACACCTTTTTGTTGATGTCAAATAGGGGGAGAAGAAACAATAGAAAAATATGTGTATGTGCTTATAACATTGCATTCATTATCTTATAATACATATTTTTCTGTAGTGATTTGTCATCATCAAAAAGGGGGAGATTGTTAACCCTAAGGCTTTATGCCATAAGTTTTGATGATGACAAATGTATTTGAATTGTAGCATTGATATATATACAAAGATTAATTATCTTATATATGCTACAAGTACTTAAGCATGATTATGTTATTTAATATGTATGTTGCATATATTGAATCATGCTATTGAACTAACCATTGGGTTTGCAAGTAAGATATATTTTATAGGTTGGTTCAAAACAAGAATAAGCATTGTATTAAAGAACAAGAAAAAGTAATATCATGCTTCACTCAAGGAAGACAACATGCAAGGATAAAGTTCCAAGAAATGAATAATTAGAAGATTTGAAGTCTTGGAAGCTTGGATGCATCAAGATAGCCTATGTGTTTACATTAGGTATATTTTATATAGGCTAGTATACTTGTGCAATTCAATGATTTAGATTTGCATACATTGGCTCAAGCATTTTGAACAAAAAGATAGTGAGATATGAAGTTTTACAAAAGTTAGTTTTTGACCTTTGGTCACTCCTTATATCATATCTCATAAATGAAAAATCGATTTTTCAAGTATCTTAATATCATTTGATAGTAGACTCAAATATCTTTCCAACGGTATATTATTTATTCAAAACAGAGTCAAACTGAGAAATATATGACTATTTAAAATATAGTTTGAAAAACTGAAAGTTGATTTTACTGTACTAAAAAATTATTCTGTTCTGACCTATAGTCAGTGTTTTGATTATACCTTTTAAACGAAAATAATTTTTGAGTAAAATTTGCTCATTTGAAACTAGACTCCAAGATTTTTTCAATGGTATATTATTTGTTTAAAACGGAGTTCAAATGAGGGAGTTATGAATTTTTAAAGAAAGCTCAAAATCTGTATTTTGCTACTGCCAGCCGGTGGTCGACCAGGCAGCTTCCGACTGGTCGACTAGTTGTCCTGAAAATGCTATATTTTGCTATTGTCAGTGGGTGGTCGACCAATCGACATCTGGACTGCATAATAAGTGCTGTAACGGCTATATAACAGCTAGTTTTTTAAAATCTTATATATATGACCTTAGATACACGATTTTGAGCAATAACCAAGTACTACAATGACATATTAACATGTTCTATCATCTTTGAGAGAAATCCAAATATTCTTGAGCCAAATCTTGCATATTCTCTATCATTAGAGTTATTATAGCTTCATTTGTATTCATCTACTCTTTAGAGAGAGTTTCTTTGTATTGTTGATTTTGATCAACACATATATTCTGAGTTGAGGTTCGCAAGTACCGGTGTTGGAAGAACTTGCTTTAGGTTGAGGAGGAGCCCGGATTCATAAATTCTCCATTGTGGTTTCGTAAATACCCGGATCGAATTTGCCTGGTTGTAGTGGTTTGCAAGTACCCGGATTAAACTTGCAATTATAGTGGTAATACTCAAGTGGTCTCTTGAGTACTGGATGTAGGTTTGGATTAGCCAAACCAGTATAAATCTCCGAGTTTGCTTTCTCTATCCCTTACTCTTTAATTTATGCATATTGATATCTACTCTTTAATTCCTTTATCTTTATAATTATTTATCTTGACAGCACATTGATTTTCTGTATTGTATTTATTATCTTAAGTATTACACTTCTACAGAAAATAATTTCAACTTCCAATTAATTCTTGTGAAAATTTTATAAAACCCAATTCACCCCCCTCTTGGGTTCCAACCATTACTTTCAAATATAATTTCCAAGCTGACATGGAAATAGAATTTCCGATCTAACATGGAAATAGAATTTCCAAGCTGACATGAAAGCGCAGATCCCAAGCTAAACATGGAAGTAAACTTCCAAGATGATACCATGCTAATTTCATCATAAAGACATATTTTACTTTAAATAAAACCTCATGGACATAAAAAATTCAAGTAGTAAAACAAGCTTTTATGAATTGCTAAGCTACCTGTACTTTGTAGTCTGACTTTTTAGCTCAAATAGCTATTCAATCTGTCTTGAAATTTGTTTCACGATTTCTGACCTATTCAAACAGTATATATAACCTTATTTAAAATCTTAAATAAAAAGATTCTACAATATAATCTTTCCATATCTTCTCAAATTCCTAATTCTATCCCAATTTCTATTCATTGGGTTTCATCGTAATCTCATATCAGACCAATATTTTTCATACTATTTTTCAGGTGATATGTATAAATAAATATCATTAATTTAAATAACATATGCGTATAAATCTAAAAGATCATATTTATACATAGTTAACTTTCTAAAAGTAAACATATATGTATATATATACATATATATATACATTTACAAGTTTATATAAAACTAATTTTGATTATCCATATAAAATATACAACTTAATCAATTAATCAAATACTTATTTATTTGTAAATAATTTGTATATATGTAAACTTATAAAGTTAATACATACACTTATGTATCTAATTATATAGATATATTAGTATATAAATATACTAAAGTAGCATAAGGATATATAAAAATATATATGTATCATGTAGCTAAATTTAATTGTCCATATCTAAAAATATATGGCTTAGTTAATCAAATGCTTATAAATTTGTAAATAATATAAATATATATATATATATATATATATAATTATGTATGTAATTTTGGGTGAACAAATACTTATATATGGCTATGCTTAGATATATATATATATAGAGGTGTAATAACATTACTTAGCAAATATAAAATATACTATATATGTATAGATAAAAGAATAAATATAATTTTTTATAAATTTTTACATAATGTAACATCCCAATTTTAAATTTATTACTAGATAAATTAGTGTTTGAAGGACTATTATGAAAAGAATATTTTTTTAGAAGGACAAAATTTGTAAGTGGAAATAAAGTGACTTCTCCATAATTAGAGGTTGGAGAAAAGCTGGAAAAAATGTTAGAAATAAATTTTGGTATCAAATTGAAAATTTTCCTATATGATCAAGGACTAAATTGCAAGGACAGAAAAGGGTGAAGGGCCTACCTAGAATTTTAACTAAGCCATTTGAGATGGAATTTTAGTATTAAGCTACGTAAGAAGGCATGCATCCAAGTATTACGTGGCTCCTCCTCCTATTACCATAGCTTTGAACCAATCAATAATATACATTTCATACATTTCCTTCCTTTCCACTTAATTGCTCATTTTTTTTCATGTGTATCTCGGCTAGCCATCCCTTTTTCTACAGTAGAATCTTGTTTATTATTTTGGGGACAAGAGGATTAGCAACTGAAAAAGAAGGATAGAGGAAATACAAAAAAAGAGGAGAGTTGTAAATGAGGAACACATTGATAACATATGAATTTCTTAGCCAAGCATGTGTGTGGGTGCAGCATAATATATGTCTTGGTCAGAGCCTGGAAAGCCTTGGGACAGCCACGTTAAACACCCTCTTTACTGTACAAGCCTTAGAGAGCCACCATGAACCCAAGAGATCTCCATCTGCTGCAACATGTGATGCTGCACTGCTCCAAAAGTGTGAAACCAAGAAAAAGAGGAATTTGGTGCAGTAAAATCGTGACTGTCTTCTCCTTTTTCTGCAGCCACGTGAGGCACCTCTTATGCCATTAAAATATGACCCTTAGTTACATTTTCTACTGTCAAAACCGAGAGGAAGAGTGTGAGGTTCTGCTGTCATCAAACCTTGGTTTTCCTTCAGAATTTGGTGTGTAACCCGTGAGCTACAAGAACATGTTAATGAACCAAAATTTTTGCCTCTGTTCTACTGCACTAAAACAGAGCAAAAAGTGGAGATATTAGGCAAGTTTGCAAGGTCTTTTATAGCCAAACCAATAAGCCACCCTTGGGAAACTTTGGTACTAACCAAAGGAACATCCTTTCAGTGGATTTGAGGTCCAAAGCACACCTTCACAGCAGCAAAAACAATAACAGGAAAGTGCAAAAAAATTTAGAGAAAAGGTAAGCTTCAACACTTTGGTAAGCTTTAAATCCCTTCTTTTAGGCTTGCATGTGCTCTAGAAATGATTAAACATGTCTTAGAGAGTCCCTAGATGAGTTTGGGAGAGCCATGCAGTAAGAAGAATGGAAAAACATGGAGTTTAGAGGTATGCATGCATGATAGGGACTAAACTGAATAAAATCAAAAGTTTGTAGGAGTAGCTATAATTTCAGAATAAGATATATTTGTAACCTATAGACTTAGATGAAACTAAATATGGTCTTAGATCATGAAAAAGATAAGGGAAAAATAATTACTGAGGACCTAAGTGAATAAAATGAAAAGTTGGAAGGAAAGAGTAAAATTTCAAAAAATGACCAGATTTAGTATATAGGGGATTTTAATTAAAATTTGATGGAATTTACCAAATTTTGAAGGTTATTTATATGGTTAAAGTTTGCATTAAGGACTAGAGTGAATTAACTCAAAGTTTCTGAAGAAAAGGAAATTGGGTGGAATTTGAGAAATAAATTAGAAGAAATTTTAGCTGATTATACTTATTTGAATTTGGGACTATAAATGGGATTATAGATATTACGTAATTAATTTTTGAGTCACAAGATTTAATTAATTATGAAATAGTAATTTTAATCACTTCCCTATTAGGATATTTTTTTAGCTAATTATATTTATTTAAATTTGGGATTAGAAATAAGATTGTGAATAATACGTAGTTAGTATTTAATGCATAGAAATTGTATTTAAAAATGGAATAGTATTTTTAAGCATTCCATATTAGGATTTTAATAACTAATTTATTTTACCAGCATATTGGAATAATTTCAAGCTGAATCAGTACATGACAGTAATTCCAGGTAGCCAATTACATTTCATAAAAGCGCTGTTCATATATTTTGAAATTGTTTTATATTGAAAATGATTTAATTATGAATTATGTGATATTCAACTCTATGCATTGCTATGTATATATTTGTATTATTATAACACTCATGTGTTAAGGCAGTGTACGCCAAGCATCTGGGGTACGATGGTACGCGCTAGTATAAGACTTGCCATGGTTAGGGCGGAAGCAGATATGCATGACGATGCTAGTGTCAGTCTTGCTGACCTTAGGCCTCAAGGTATAATTAGACTCTGGTGGTAAGCACTAAGAAAATGATCCTTGGCACCACTTGAGGTGAAACAGACTCTTGGGGTACTAAGACCAAGGGATAATCTCTACATGCCAGTGGCATATATGAGTTAAACTAAATTATGAATGGAGTTATGAACTTGCTTTTATGACTGGGAATGGTTCTTGTTTTCAAGATTAACTATTGGCTACTAAGATTTCTATGTCTCAAGATTTTGTACTGTATTAACCATTTTCCAGGTACAAGTCAAGATGGGAATAGCGGGGTTGTAGCAGGGAGTCAGTAGCTGTAGCCTAGATTTTATAGTTTTTGTAAAATAATTAAGACTTAATCTCCATGATATATATATATGTTGAAATGATGGTGATGTAAGGCATCCGATGATGTCAATGGTTCCTAGTTGCTTTTAATTATGGACTTGAGATCTTTGAAATTTAAGGTTTGAAATTTGCCATAATTATTCACTAAGGAACCTTATTTTAAAAATCTTTTATCCTGGAGATAGTTTTGTGAAATTTTGAGGTGTTACATTGTAAATGGTATCAGAGCACGGTTCTAGGCACTAAGTGGGTTAGCATGGGTAGTTTAGAACCCTAGCTCTATATTTTTTGTTGTTTTGGAAATAATATAATTTCTATTTGGAATTCAAAATTCTATTTTACAGAATATGGCTACAAGGAGAACTCAGACTGACATCCTAGAAGAAATAGTGACACAGTTGAGGTATCAGGCTTATACTCAGGCCGTAACGGCTGATATCCTTAGGAGATTGCAGGATGAAGGGAGAAAGGACCAGAATGAAGAAAGGCACTAAGCCAATGGTGAAGAAACTGAGGATGCCAACTCCTTTATAAAGGTACTAGGAGAATTTGAAAAGGCCAATCCCCCTTCATTTGCAAGAACACATGATCCGGCTGTGGCACAAAATTGGATCAAACAATTAGAAAAAATATTCAAGATAATGAATTACACCCCATCTCAAAGGCTCGCCCTGGCAGTGTATAAACTGGAAGGAGAAGCTGAATATTGGTGGGAAGGGGCAAAGAGGCTTCTTGAGTTAAAGGGGGAACAAATCACTTGGGAAAATTTCCAACTCACTGTATTCAACAAATACTTCCCAAACAGTGTGAAGAAATAGAAGGAAGCTGAATTCCTCCAGATAAGGCAATGGACAATGACAGTAGGGAATACGAGGCCAAGTTTGAAGAGCTTTCCAAATTTTCTTCATACCTTAACAACATACACGATGAGGCGTGGAAAGCAAGCCACTTCGAGGGAGGCTTGAGATCCGAGATAAAGAATATAGTGGGGACTTTTGAGATATCAAACTTCTCTCAACTTGTGAACAAATGTCAAATAGCTGAAGCCCACATTCAGGAGGCCAAGCTAGAGAAAGAGGCCGAAGCGAGTGAAAAGAGGAAAAGAGAGGATCGTGGGGTTCCTAACAATAGAAGAAACGGTGGTTGGAAGAAGAAGTTTAAAGGAAATAAAGAGCAGTTTCGTAGGAATCAGACAAGAAACCCCAACTAGACCTTTACCCCTCGATGTCAAAAATGTAGTGCAAAGAGTCATGGAAATTCTCCCTGCACTATAACTTGTTACACTTGTGGACAACCCGGTCACATGTCCCGAGCATGCCCAACCACGAAGGGAACAACTCTGACTAGGCCACAAAACCAAGGAAGGGTTTTTCCATTGATGCAGCAAGAGGCTGATGCGTCACCCAATCTCATTCGAGGTAAAATTTTGATTCAAAATGTTAGATGCATTGTTTGATAGTGGCAAAAACATGGTATAGTAAGAAAAAATACACGCTGGAGCGAAATGGGGCAAAGATTTGTGAATAAGCGCTTACGTGCGATGTAACATGACAAAATGTGCGAGTCAATCAAAACAAAGTTTGATCGGTTGAAAGAATGCAATAACACGTGAATAGAGTCTAAATGAGCGAATATTTGCTAAAATTTAAAGGGGATCATATTAGCACAAAGATAAGTGAACAAGCAACAACATGTGAGATAGTGAGCAAAACATGCAATCTTTCCAATACAAGAGACAACTTGCAAGAGCAAGCGAAAACAAGATATCTAGCTAGGATGTTAGTTGATTGTGAAAAAGTACAATCCGGTCGAATAGTGGTAAAATGTTCGAGCATTGACAAACTTGCGTGTGAGTGAGCAACAAATATTGCAAGCAAGTGGAATAGAGTAAGACTGATGGAAAGTTAGCGAAATTTTTTTAAAGTAAGCATAACGTGCAATGTAGCATAATGAAATGTCTAATTGGGCAAAAATGAATCTGATGGACTGCGAGAAAACAAATACTTGGGACATGGAGTGCAAATGAGAGATATATTCTAAAATTTAAATGGGAGCATAATGGTGTAAAGTTGATCTTATGAGCAACAATGTGCGATATTTTGAGTAAAAATATGTTGTCATTCAAAACGTATGAGAATCTACAAGGGTGAGGGAGAAATACATATTGAGCGAAGACATGCAGATGAATGTGAAAATGTACAACTAAGTGGAACAAATCAAAAAATAGGAGAGCAACTGTAACACCCGCCAATATTGGGATCATGTAATTGGTGGTATTACAGTTATGGTAATGAAAATTTCCATTATTTTTAGTGGAATTATTTGGTTAGTTTTAATTTTCATAATTAAATTGTTCTTTTTGAATATTATTTATGGAAGTGGAGATAATTAATTAAACCAGGTATTTTATTACATATAATATTATTGATAATTGATGAAAGATAAGAGGAAGTGGAAATTTCGTTGAGACAGAGTAGAGAGACAAGGAACAGAAAAAGAGTAATCATGAGACATAGAGGAGGCTGAGTACCTATGAGGTCTAAAAAGGGACTAAAGTGAAATGAGGAACTAGGTGGTACTTAGAATATAAGAAATACCCAAATTGGAAAAATTATTGTCACCACTAAGGTTAATCGAGAGTTACCTAGTGGCAAAGTAGTAATTTCACCCTAGGCGGGTATATATAGGCTGTCCCACCTTTTTTTTTCTTCATTTCTTGCTTTTCTCTCTCTCCTCACTCTCTCTTCCCTCTTTCTCTCTTCCATCTCTCTACTTTTCTACCCAAATCCTCAGCAAGCTTCTAAGAATCTTTCTTCAATGGTGGTGTGGATCATTAGAGGCTAAACAACCTAAGGAAAGCAAGAAATCAAGGTAAGGATTTCGATTTCCTAAACTTTTTCCCAATTTTCTAGTTTTAAGGGTATAAGGAGTAAAATAGAGATTACGGCCTCGTTTCTCTATTCAAATTAGGGATTTTTGGTGTCTAAATACTTCTTAGACATCAAGGATGAGATTCAATGGAAGGAATCCTGGAAAACAGTGAAGAATTGGTTAGATCTGAGCCAAATCCATGAAGAAAACACAAGTTCGGAGTCGTGGCGCCCAAGGCGTCACCCTTGAGTGAAAATGAAGGGTGTTGGTGTCCCAGGTGCCATGTGTAGTGCCCTAGACACCAAGCCCTTGAATTTAGAAAGAAAGTTGGGCATCTGGTGCCCAAGGCACCACATAAGGTGCCTCAGGTGCAAGCCATACTGATGGTTCTTTGGTCCATTTTCAAATGGCCATAACTTCTTCGTCCGGACTTCGTTTTTAGCAAACTTTATATTGTTGAAAAGCTCTTTGGGTATAGTTTCCAATTATAATATTTGTTTAAAAATTCCTTACCGGTTAAGAGTTATGACCAAATGAATGGCCAAAGGTCAAGACTAGTGGTGAGGATTTTCTTCGTTTTAATTAGTTATTGATTTGAGTTGATTCCAGGTGACTTGGGAGCTTCTTTGGCTTTGTCTCTCGGGACTTCTTATGTGGTAACCCTTATTGACATTGAGGTGAGTGGATGACGTTGCCATTTAAATTTTATTAAATTATTTGACTAAGTTAATATAAATCCCATTCACACTATAATTAGTAATTCATCAATGAAGTTCCCTAGTTAGCGGAAATAACTAGATTGAGGGATTTCATTGAATGATTATGGGAGTTATCTTGTCGGTTTATTTTGTGGGATAATGGATTTTATGTTTAATTGTATTTAAAGTGGCAAATTGATGTGGTATATGATGTGAGATGTTTGTATAGGAAAATGTATTGCGTATCATCATTTACATATTCATATTATGAGAAGTGGAAATGTGTGGAAATAGAGCCAGAAGCTATCCATTGTGTAATACCACTGAGTAGTGTCAACGGGTATGCATACGCATTGAGGCTAGTCTATAATGTGGTGTGGGAAAGAGTGGGATAAACATTGCATATTGCATTTGTCCACATCATGAGAGGGAACAGAGGGATGAACCTCTGAATAAACCCATTGAGGGTTGGTCTTCAATGTGGTAAGTGTAGAAAGGATGTGGAAAATGCATTATATATCATGCATTGCATAATGCATTTTAGAGTGAATGTTTACTTATGCTTTTATGTATTTGAGAATTTTTTTACGGATTGGTTTGTGAGATTGTAGACTTGCATTGAATAGCAGGTCTTGGTGCATGGTAAGGTATGTTATATATATTATATTTCATACTGGTTTGTGCTAGAGGTATTTATTATGATTATGATAGTGAAGGAGGTATTTGTACTTGTGCTATGTTTTTATTGCACAATCATTTACTCACTGAGTTTTCATAAACTCATGCTCTCTATTGTTGTTTTCCTATTTTGCAATTGAGGAGGATGGGAAACCGCTGGAGTTTAGCGACTTGGAGACATTTTCCATTTAGTTAAAGGGTTCTAAATGAACCAATTAGAAATTCTCTGTAATCCTATAGGCTACCTAGGTCTAGCGGTATCTAGAGCGGTTTATTTATTTAATTGTAATTTACAATTTGTATGGTTGTGAATATTAGTATTCAGGGAAATGTACGGGCTACCACTAAGGTATACCCTATAACATATCCATATTCATATGCCCATTTTTTTTGGGTGTTACGACAACAAGGAAATGTTCTAGAATGTGAGAAAAAAGTGCAATAAAGTAAAACAGACCAAGATGGATTGAGCATGTGAAAACATGTTACACTAAGCAAAAATGTACGTTGGTGTGATTCAGTGAGCAAAAACTTTCAATCAGGTGAAACAAAGTGAGATGGATGCAAAACATGCGAACACATTTTGTAGTAAGAAAAAATGTACATTTGTGCAAGATAGTGAGCAGTAATTTGCAATCTAGTGGAACAGAGAAGGAAAGATGTGAAGCGGGGGTATGGTAAGAAAGAATGTACGTTAGAGTGAAATAGGGTAGAGATGTACATGAATGATTGATAACATACTATATAACATGATGAAATAAGCAAGTCAAACAAAAACAAGTTAGATCGATTACATGAAAAGGAAAACCAGCGAAATGGAGTCCATATGAGTGAATACAACAACAACAACAACATAGCCTTATCCCACTAGGTCGGCTACATGGATCGCATGACGCCATTGAGCTCTATCAATGACCAACTCTTTAGATATCTCATTTACTAAAAGGTCCCGTTCAATAATTTCGCTAAGTGTCCTTTTTGGTTTTCCTCGACCTTTTTTCACAGGGCTCCAAACCATCTGCTCAACTCTCCTAACTGGCGCTTCCAACGGTCTTCTTTGCACATGGCCAAACCATCTTAAATGGTTTTCAACCATTTTTTCCTCAATAGGTGCCACCCCAACTCTACCTCGTATATGATCATTACGGATCCTATCTCTTCTTGTATGACCACACATCCAACGCAACATCCTCATCTCTGCTACTCCAATTTTATGTTCTTGTTGTCCTTTCATTGCCCAACATTCACTCCCATATAAAATCGCTGGTCTTATAGCAGTATGATAAAACTTTCCTTTGAGTTTATCAGGTACTTTCCGATCACAAACAACCCCTGATGCCATTCTCCACTTCAACCACCCAGCTTGTATCCTATGTTCCACATCTCTAATAATTTTGCCGTCATCTTGTATAATTGATCCCAAATACCTAAAATTTGACACTTGTGATACGACCTGATCACCCAGTTTAACCTCCATCTCGTTCCTAGCTTGTCGCTTGTTAAACTTACAATGCATATATTTGGTCTTACTCCTACTCAGACGAAAACCCTTCGATTCCAAAGTAGCTCTCCATAACTCAAGTTTAAAATTGATCTCTTCCCTTGTCTCCGCTATGAGAACAACGTCATCTGCAAAAAGCATGCACTTAGGGATTTCTTCTTAGATATGTTTCGTTAGAACATCTAAAACCAAGTCAAATAAATAAGGGCTTAAGGATGATCCCTGATGTAGGCCAATTTTAATAGGAAAGTCTATAATCTCCCCTCCAGATGTTCTCACACTAGTCGTAGCCCCCTCGTACATATCTTTTATGACTCTAATATACACAACCCGTACACCTTTCTATTCTAAGGCTTCCCACAACACCTCTCTTGGTAATCGATCATAGGCTTTTTCCAAGTCAATAAATGCTATATGAAGGTCTCTTTGTTTACTCCGATACCTTTCCATCAACCCCCTTAGAAGATATATAGCTTCCATAGTAGACCGTCCTGGCATGAATCCAAATTGATTTTCAGAAATACTCGTCTTGATTCTTAACCTACGTTCAATCACTCTCTCCCATAATTTTAGAGTGTGACTCATAAGCTTAATCCCACGATAGTTTGCGCAATTCTGAATGTCTCATTTGTTCTTGTAAATAGGCACTAAAGTGCTTCTTCTCCATTCCTCAGGCATTTTCTTAGACCTTAAAATCTCATTAAAGAGCGTAGTTAGCCAGATAGTACCCTCCTCTCCTAAACACTTCTAAACTTCAATAGGAATACCATCGGGACCAACAGCTTTACCATTATCCATTTTTCTAATAGCTTCCTTGACCTCATCAACCTTGATCCTACGATAATATGCCAAATTTTGTTCTCTTTCCAAGGTTGTTAGATCTTCCATATCACAAGTTGACTCCGTTCCGTCATTAAAGAGCTTATAAAAATAACCCTGCCATCTATTTTTAATATCTCTGTCTGTAACCAGAACTTTTCCTTCTTCATCCTTAACACATATTACTTGATCCAAATCTCTAGATTTCCTCTCTCTAGCCTTCGTAATCTTGTAAATCTTTTGTTCCCCTTCTTTCGTTCCTAAATCCTTGTAAAACTCTTCAAACGCTTTAGATCTTGCTTCACTTACTGCTTTTTTTGTCTCCTTATTAGCCTTCCGATACCTTTCCCAATTTTCCGAGTTATTGCACAGATGGATAGCTTTAAAGCATTCTCTTTTAAATTTGATCTTCTCTTGAACAACCTCATTCCACCACCAGGATTCCTTATCTCTTTGTCCAAAACCTTTTGATTCTCCTAAAAGTGCTTTAGCTACTTTTCTAACCTTCTTGGTCATCTCCTCCCACATGGTGTTAGCATCTTCTCATAGCTCCCAAGATCCTTCCTCCAACAATCTTCTCTTGAAAGTCTATTGATTCTCCCCCTTTAGCTGCCACCACTTGATCCTAGGGTTCATCGTCTGACGATGCTTTTGTTTCCGACCCTTAATAACCACATCAAGGACTAAAACCCTATGTTTAGTTGCCACGGGTTCCCCAGGAATAACTTTACAATTTTGACAGATTTTTCTATCTGGATTCCTTACCAGAAAGAAGTCAATCTATGACCTTGAAGCTCTACTCTTGTATGTGATTAAATGTTCCTCTTGTTTCTTGAAGCAGGTATTGACAACCTTGAAATTATAAGCCATTGAGAAATCCAATATAGACTGTCATTCCTCGTTAAGCTCCCCAAAACCAAAGCCACCATGGACCCTCTCATACTGTCCTGCTTCTTTCCCAACATGACCATTAAGGTCCCCCCCGATGAAAATCTTCTCTTCTAAAGGTATGTTTTTAACCAATCCATCCAAATCTTCCCAAAACTTTTCTTTAAGATATGCATATGTCCCTACCTGTGGTGCATAGGCACTTATGATGTGGATAGTATCTCTTATGATAATCATCCTTAAGCATAGAATCCTATCCCCAATCCTTTTTACCTCCACCATACTCGGTGTCCATTCCTTGTCAACCATGATACCTACACCATTCTTTGTCCTTACTTTTCCAGTGTACCAGAACTTGAAGCATGAATAGTCAAATTTCTTAGCCTTTTCTCCAGCCCATTTAGTCTCTTGAAGGCACAAGATGTTAATTTTCCTCCTCTTCATAGTGTCCATAACCTCCATGGATTTCCCTGTCATGGTTCCAACATTCCACGTAGCAATCCTGATTTTGTTCTCCTCGACTATCTTCTTTACCCTCAACCTTCCAGGAACAAGCTCTTGTGACACTACAATCGATCGACGATACAGTGGCTCTAGCTCATTTGACGCTGTACTCGAGCCATACAGCGCGTTGCTTCTGGGCAACGACCTAGTATTAGTGGACCCTTGCTCATTTAACACTACATCCGGGTGCCGATGCAGCGGCTCTAGCTCACTTGTCATTGTACTTGAGCCATACAGTGCGTTGCTTCCGGGCAACGTCCTAGCATTAGCAAAATATTGTCGTTGATCCATGTTCATGAGAGATTCGACACAGTTTTACGTTGGCTGTCGAGGGTCTAACACAACCCTCCTCCTTTCTCCGGGCTTGGGACCGGCTATAAAACATAGGCGGAGTTAGTCCATATGAGTGAATATTTACTAAAATTTAAAAGGGACCATGACAGCACAAAGATGAGCGAATGAGCAACAAGTGAGATAGTGAGCATAACATGGAATCTCAACAATACAAGAGATAACTGTTAGAGTGAGCAAAAAAAAGATATCGAGTGAAGAGGTAAAGTCAATTGTGAAAAAAAAAAGTGCAATCAGGATGAATGGTTTGAAAATGAGCAAGCATCAACAAACATGTGATAGAGTGAGCAAAATATTACAAACAAGTGAAATAGACAAATATGGATGGAAAGCTTGCGATAAAAATATTTTAAAGTAAGAAAAAAATTTACGGATGTGGGAAACGGTGCAAATATATGTAAATGAGTGATAACTTGTGATGTAGCATGATGAAATGTCCAATCAAGCAAAAATGAGTATGGTAGTTTACAGGAAAGCAAACACTTGGGATATGGAGTGCAAATGATAGATATGTTTAAAAGGAGAAGAATGGTACAAAGTTCATCATACAAGCGATGATGTGCGATACTATGAGTAATAATATGTTGACATTCCAAACATACAAGAACCCACAGCAAGGGAGAAAAAAGTATCGAGCGAAGAAAATCGCAATCGAGTAAACCAAAGCAAGACGGAAAAGGAAAAATGTACGTTGGTGTGATTTAGTAAGTAAAAACTTACAATCGGGTGAAACAGAGTGAAATGGATATGTGAAGTGTGCAAACACATTTTATAGTAAGAAAAAATGTGCGCAATAATGAGCTATAATTTGCAATCGAGTGAAATAAAGAAAGATGGATGTCAAGCGTGCAAAAACATGGTATAGTAAGAAAGTATACATGTTAAAGCAAAATGGGGAAAAGATGTGTGAATGAGTGATAACGTGCGATGTAACACGACGAAATGTGCACTTCGAAGAAAAACAAGTCAGATTGGTTGCAAGAATGCGAAAATCGATGAATGGTGTCTAAATGAGTGAATATTTGCTAAAATTTAAAGGGTATCACATTGGAGCAAAGATGAGCAAACAAGCACCAACATGCAAGATAGTGAGCAAAACATGCAATCTTCCCAATACAAGAAGGCAACTTGCAAAAGCGAGTGAAAACAATATATCGAGCGAGGATGTGTAGTTGATTATGAAAAAGTACAATCTAGTCGAACAGTTGTAAAATGATCGATTATCGATAAACTTGTGAATAAGTGACCAAAAGATATTACAAGTGAGTGAAACAGAGCAAGACTGATGGAAAGCTAGGAAAAATTACTTAAATTAAGCAAAACGTGCGATGTAACGTGATGATATGTCTAATCGTGCAAAAATAAGTCTGAGGGATTGCAGCAAAGCAAACAATTGGGATATAGAGTACAAATGAGAGATATATTCAAAAATTTAAATGAGAGCATAATAGTGTAAAGTTCTTCCTACGAGCGGCAATGTGCGAGATTGTGAGTAAACATATGTTATCATTCAAAACATACGAGAACTTACTAAGGCGAGAGAGAAATAGATATTGAGCGAAGATGTACGGTCGAATGTGAAAATGTACGACTGAGTGGAACAATTAAAAAATGAGTGAGCAACAAGGAAACGTGCGAGAATGTGAGAAAAAAAGTGCAATAAAGTGAAACAGACCAAGATGGATGTCAAGCATGTGAAAACATGTTACAATAAGAAAAAAAGTACGTTGGTGCAATTAAGTGAGCAAAAACATTCAATCAGGTGAAACAGAGCAAGATGGATGCAAAATGTCAGAACACATTTTATAGTAAGAAAAATTGTACATTTATACGTGATAGTGAGCAGTAATTTGCAATCTATTGAAACAGACAAAGGAAGATGTGAAGTGGGCAAAAACATGGTATGGTAAGAAATAATGTACGTTGGAGTGAAATGGGGCAGAGATGTGCATGAATGATTGATAATGTACTATATAAGACGATGAAATAAGCAAGTCAAACAAAAATAAGTTAGATCGATTGCATGAAAGCAAAAACTTGTGAAATGGAGTCCAAATGAATGAATATTTGTTAAAATTTAAAGGGGACCATAACAGCACAAAGATGAGAGAATGAGCAAGTATATGTGTGATAAAACACGCATTTTTATTGCTTTCGGATAGAGTTTTTGTTATTGATTAGTCTTCTATATGTGTACAGGTTTATTTTGATTTCATGATAAGCTTTTAGACAGAGTTTGGTGATTTGTTTGCTCAAGGCCTCATTTATGATGTAGAAATTGGACTTGGAGCATCTGGAGAGCTGAAATATCCTTCATTTTTAGAAAATATGGGTTGGAGGCATCCTAGTATTAGTGAGTTTCAGGTACCTAATTTTGTGCCCTTGTTTGATGTTAGTTCCATATTATGGACAACATAACTTGCAGTGCATTTGTGTGCTATTTTATACAATATGTTGATAGTGAATTCCATATTTTGCCTTTTTTCTCAATAAATACTTTATGGGCAGTACTATGATTTATATCTGCTACAAAGTCTGTGCAGAGATGCTAAATCACGTGGTCACTCTTTTTGGGCTAGAGGATGTCAATACAATTCTATGCCACATGAAACGGGATTCTTTTGTGAATGAGGTGATTACGACAACTATTATGGGTACTTCTTTTTGCATTAGTATGCCCAGTCATTAATAGACCATGTAGACAATGTTTTGTCCCTGCAAGCCTTGCTTTTAAGGAGACCAAAATAATTGTCAAAATATGTTTCTACTACATCATTGTCTTGTCTATAGTTTTATGTTCAGGCTGTGTAACTAAATTTGGTTGCTGTTAGTCACCACTAGCGTTAATTACATTCATAATTATGGGATGATACATATAAATAAAATATGATGGATGGTTACCTAAATTAAAAAAAAAAGGATAAACTTGGTTGTTGAGTATGTTTCTGGGATGATACATATAATTAAATTATACTGGATAATATTACCTAAAAAAAAGAATAAACTTAGCTACAAATTTTAGGTGTTTATTGTGAGGTACTTTAATAGAATTATGACATGAGGAGATTTCTTTTTTGAAGCAAGCAATGATATGATGGGTGGTAGGAAAAAATGTTTCTAAATAAGATTGCTATTAGTTGAAGATTTAAAGCAATTTCTGTCAACATCTTTTTTATTTGATCATGGACCAATATGAGATATATTAATAGGATGGCCTCTTACTGGAACGACTCTTAGTCAAAATTTATTATTATTCTTTTAATATTTGGTTTATTCAACGAATCAATGTCAATGCTTCATTTAGAAGTTGAGCAGGTAAAAGGTCAGATTTTAATGTACGTTTGGGCAAGACAGTGAACTATAATTTGCAATCGAGCGAAACAGCGAAAGATAAATGTCAAGCATGCAAAAACATGGTACAATCATAAAGGATGTTTGTTAGAGAAAAATAGGGCAAAGATGTGTGAATAAGTGATAACAAACTATGTAACAAGATGAAATGTGCAAGTCGAACAAGAACAAGCCAAATCGATTGCACAAAAGCGGAAACCAGTGAAATGGAGTCTAAATGAGTGAATATTCGCTTAAATCTAAAGTCATAATAGCTCAAAGATGAGCGAACGAGCCATAGCATGCGAGATAGTGACGAAAACATGGAATCTATCCAATACAAGAGAGAACTTGTAAGAGCTGGCGAAAACATGATATAGAGAGATGTGTAGTCAGTTGTGAAAAAAGTACAACCTAGTCGTATAGTTAAAAAATGATCGAGCGTCAACAAACATGCAATAGAGTGAGGAAAAGATTGCAAGCAAGTGAAACAGATGAATATGGATGAAAGGCAAGCAAGAAAAACAATTTAAAGAAAGCAAATATTTGCGGATATAGGAAATAGGGCAAATATGTGAAAATGAGTGATATCTTATGATGTGGGATGATGAAATGTCCAGTCAAGCAAAAGCAGGTTTGATAGATTGCTAGAAAGCAAAACACTTGGGATGTAGATCACAAATAATTGATATGTTTAAAGGAGGGAAGAATGGTACATAGATCATCATGCAAGTGACGATGTGTGAGATTGTGAGTAATAATATGTTGACATTTGAAACGTACGAGAACTTTCCACAATGAGGGAGAAAAAGATATCGAGCAACGAAAATTGCAATCGATTGAAATTTCAAGATGGATAAGCAGAAATGTACGTTGGTATGATTTAGTTAGCAAAAACTTACAATCAGGTGAAACAGAGCGAGAAGGATGTAAAACGTACGAACACATTTTGTAGTATAAAAAAATGTATGTTTGGGCGCGACAGTGGACTATAATTTGGAAACAACTGAAACAGTGGAAGATAGATGTCAAGCATGAAAAATCATGGTACGAACAGAAAGAATGTTTGTTGGAGGAAAATGGGGCAAAGATGTGTGAATGAGTGATAACATTATGCAACAAGATGAAATGTGCAATCGAACAAGTCAGATCAATTGCACAAAAGCCAAAGCCAGCGAAATGGAGTGCAAATGAGTGAATATTTGCTAAAATTTAAAGTGTCATTATAGCTCAAAGATGAGCCAACAAGCCACAGCAAGCGAGATAGTGAGCAAAACATGGAATCTCTCCAATACAAGAGAGAACTTGTAAGAGTTGGCGAAAACATGATATCGAGAGAAGATGTATAGTTAGTTGTGAAAAAAGTACAATCTAGTCGTATAGTTCGAAAACGATCGAGTATCGATAAACATGCGATAGAGTGAGCAAAAGATTGCAAGCAAGTGAACAGATGAATATGGATGAAAGGTATGCGTGAAAAACAATTTAAAGAATGAAAATATTTACTGATGTATGAAATGGGGAAAATATGTGAAAATGAGTGATATCTTATGATGTGGGATGATGAAATGTCCAATTGAGCAAAAACAGATATAATAGATTGCCAGAAAGCAAAAACTTGGGATGTGGAGCACAAATCATAGATATGTTTAAAGGAGGGAAGAATGGTACACAGATCATCGTACAAGCAACAATGTGTGAAATTGTGAGCAATAATATGTTGACATGCGAAACATACGAGAACTTTCCACAATGAGGGAGAAAAAGATATCGAGCAAAGAAAATTGAAATCGATTGAAATAGTGAAAGATGGATAAGCAGAAATGTACGTTGGTACGATTTAGTTAGCAAAAACTTAGGATCAGGTGAAACAGAGCAAGAAGGATGTAAAGAGTGTGAACACATTTGGAAGTAGAAAAAAATGTACGTTTGGGCGAGACAGTGAATGCAATTGAGTGAAACAGCAGAAGAAAGAGGTCAAGCATGCAAAAACATGGTACAATCAGAAAGAATGTTTGTTGGAGCAAAATGGGGCAAATATGTGTGAATGAGTGACAACATACTATGCAACAAGATGAAATGTGCAATCGAACAAGAAAAAGTCTGATCGATTGCACAAAAGCCAAAACCAGTGAAATGGAGTCCAAATGAGCGAGTATTTGCTAAAATTTCAAGTGTCATTACAGCTCAAAGATGAGTGAATGAACCACAGCAAGCGAGATAATGAGCAAAACATGGAATCTCTCCAATACAATAGAGAACTCGTAAGAACTGGCAAAAACATGATAGCGAGAGAAGATGTGTAGTCGGTCGTAAAAAAAGTACAATCTGGTCGTATAGTTCGACAATGATCGAGCATCGAAAAACATGCGATAGAGTGAGCAAAAGATTGCAAGCAAGTGAAATAGCTGAATATGGATGAAAGGCATGTGATAAAAACAATTTAAAGAAAGCAAATATTTACAGGTGTAGGAAATAGGGCAAATATGTGAAAATAAGTGATATCTTATGACGTGGGATGATGAAATGTCCAATCGAGCAAAAACAGGTCTGATAGATTGCAAAAAATCAAAAACTTAGGATGTGGAGCACAAACGATTGACTTGTTTAAAGTATGGAAGAATGGTACACAAATCATCGTACAGGCGACGATGTGTGAGATTGTGAGTAATAATAAGTTGGCATTCGAAACGTACGAAAGCTTTCCACAATGCGGGAGAAAAAGATATCGAGCAAAGAAAATTGCAATCGATTGAAATATTGCAAGATGGATAAGCAGAAATGTACATCGGTACGATTTAGTTAGCAAAAACTTACAATAGGTGAAACAGAGCGAGAAGCATGTAAAATGTGTGAACACATCTTGTAGTATAAAAAAATGTACGTCTGGGGGAGACAATGAATTGTAATTTGGAAACAACTGAAACAGTGGCAGAAAGATGTCAAGCATGCAAAAACATGGTACAATCAGAAAGAATGCTTGTTGGAGGAAAATGGGACAAAGATGCGTGAATGAGTGAAACATACTATGCAACAAGATGAAATGTGCAATCGAACAAGTCAGATCAATTGCACAAAAGCAAAAACCAGCAAAATGGATGAATAATCACTAAAATTTAAAGATTCATAATAGCTCAAAGATGAACGAACAAGCCACAACACGTGAGATAGTGACCAAAACATCGAATCTCTCCAAAACAAGAGATAACTTGTAAGAGATGGCGAAAACATGATATCGAGAGAAGATGTGTAGTCGGTTGTGAAAAAAGTACAAATAGGTCGTATAGTTCAAAAATGATCAAGAATCAACAAACATGCGATAGAGTGAGCAAAAGATTACAAATAAGTGAAACAAATGAATATGGATGAAAGGCATGTGAGAAAAACAATTTAAGGGAAGTAAAAATTTACGGGTGTAGGAAATGGGGCAAATATGTGCAAATGAGTGATATCTTATGATGTGGGTTGATGAAATGTCCAATCAAGCAAAAACGGCTCTGTTAGATTGCCAGAAAGCAAACACTTGGGATATGGAGCGTAAACGATTGATATGTTTAAAGGTGGTAAGAATGGTACACACTTCATTGTGCAAGCGATGATGTGCGAGATTATGAGTAATAATATGTTGACATTCGAAACGTATGAGAACTTTCCACAGTGAGGGAGAAAAAGATATCAAGAAAAGAAAATTGCAATTGAGTGAAATATTGCAAGTCGGATAAGCAGAAATGTATGTTGGTTTGATTTAGTTGGTAAAAACTTACAATCAGGTGCAACAGAGCGAGAAGGATGTGAAGAGTGGGAACACATTTTATAGAATAAAAAAATGTACGTTTGGGCAAGATAGTGAACTAAAATTTGCAATTGAGTGAAACAGCAGAAGATAGATGTCAAGCACACAAAAACATGGTACAATCAGAAAGAATGTTTGTTAGATCAAAATGGGGCAAAGATGTGTGAATGAGTGATAGCATACTATGTAACAAGATGAAATGTGCAAGTCGAACAAGAACAAGTCAGATCGATTGCACAAAAGCAAAAGCCAGCAAAATACAGTCTAAATGAGCGAATATTTGTTAAAATTTAAAGTGTCATAATAGGTCAAAGATGAGGAAACAAGCCATAACATACAGGATAGTGAGCAAAACATGGGATCTCTCCAATACAAGAGATAACTCAAAAGGGCAGGTGAAAAGATGATATCAGAGAAGATGTGTAGTCGCCTGTGAAAAAAGTACAATTGGGTCGTATTGTTTAAAAATTATCGAGCATCGACGCGATAGAGTAAGCAAAAGATTGCAAGCAACTGAAACTGATGAATATGGATGAAAGGCAAGCGAGAAAAACAATTTAAAGAAAGTAAAGACTTGAAGGTGTAGGAAATGGGGCAAATATGTGCAAATGAGTGATATCTTATGATGTGGCTTGATGAAATGTCTAATCGAAGAAAAGCAAAAGAAGGTCTGATAGATTGCCAGAAAGCAAATGCTTAGGATGTGGAAAACAAATGATTCATATGTTTAAAGGAGGGAAGAATGATACACAGTTCATCATACAGGCGACGATATGCGAGATTGTAGGTAATAATACGTTGACATTCAAAATGTACGTGAACTTTCCACTATGAGGGAGAAAAAGATATCAAGCAAAAAAAATTGCAATCGAGTGAAATATAGCAAGATGGATAAGTAGAAATGTACATTGGTTTGATTTAGTAAACAAAAACTTACAATTGGCTGAGAAAGAGTGTGAAGGATGTGAAGCAAGCAAACACATTTTGCAGTATAAAAAAGTGTATGTTTGGGTGAGACAATGAACTGTAATTTGCAAACGAGTGAAATAGTGGAAGATAGATGTCAAGCATGCAAAAACATGGTACAATCAAAAAGAATGTTTGTTTGAGCAAAATGTGGCAAAGATGTGTGAATGAGTGATAACATACTTTGAAACAAGATGAAATGTGCAAGTCGAACAGGAACAAGTCAAATCGATTTCTCAAAAGTAGAAACCAACGAAATGGTGTCTAAATGAGCAAATATTCGCTAAAATTTAAAGAGTCATAACAGCTCAAAGATGAGTGAATGAGCTACAGCATGTGAGATAGTGAGCAAAACATGGAATATCTCTAATAGAAGCGAGAACTCAAAAGAGCAGGCAAAAAGATGATATCAAGAAAAGATGTATAGTCGGCTGTGAGAAAAGTACAATCGGGGTCGTATAGTTCGAAAATTATTGAGCATCGACAAACCTGATAGAGTGAGCAAAAGATTGCAAGCAAGTGAAATAGATGAATATGGATGAAAGGCATGTGAGAAAAACAATTTAAGGAAAGCAAAGACTTGAGGGTGTAGGAAATGGGGCAAATATGTGCACATGAGTGATATCTTATGATGTGGCATGATGAAATGTTCAATCGAGCAAAAGCAAAAGCATGTTTGATAGATTACCAGAAAGCAATCACTTGGGATATAGAGCGCAAACAATTGATAAGTTTAAAGGACGGAAGAATGGTACACAGTTCATCGTACAAGCGACGATGTGTAAGATTGTGAGTAGTAATATGTTGACATTCAAAACATACGAGAACTTTCCACAATGAGGGAGAAAAGGATATCAACCAAAGAAAATTGCAATCGAGTGAAATATAGCAAGATGGATAAGGAAAAATGTACGTTGGTGTGATTTAGTAAACAAAAACTTACAATCGAGTGAAAAAGAGCGTGAAGGATGTGAAGCGAGCAAACCATTTTGTAGTATAAAAAAATGTACGTTCGGGCGAGACAATGAACTATAATTTGCAAAAGAGTGAAAAGTGGAAGATAGATGTCAAGCATGCAAAAACATGGTATAATCAGAAAGAATGTTTGTTTGGAGCAAAATGGGGCAAAGATGTGTGAATGAGTGATAACATACTTTGTAACAAGATGAAATGTGCAAGTCGAACAGAAACAAGTCAAATCGATTGCACAAAAGAAAAAACCAATGAAATGGAGTCCAAAGGAGCGAATATTTGCTAAAATTTAAAGAGTCATAACAACTCAAAGATGAGTGAACAAGCCACAGCATGCAAGATAGCGAGCAAAACATGGAATCTCTCCAATACAAGAGAGAACTCAAAAGAGCAGGCGAAAAGATGATATTGAGAAAAGATGTATAGTCGGCTATGAAAAAAGTACAATCGAGTCGCATAGTTCGAAAGTTATCGAGCATCGACAAATATGCGATAAAGTGAGCAAAAGATTGCAAGCAAGTGAAACAGATGAATATGGATAAAAGGCATGCGACAAAAACAATTTAAAGAAGGCAAAGATTTAAAGGTATAGGAAATGGGGCAAATATATGCAAATGAGTGACATCTTATGATGCGGCATGATAAAATGTCCAATCGAGCAAAAGAAAAAGCAGGTCTAATAGATTGCCAGAAAGCAAACACTTGGGATATAGAGCGCAAATGATTGATATGTTTAAAGGAGGGAAGAATGGTACACAGTTCATCGTACAAGCAACGATGTGCGGTATTACGAGTAATAATGTATTAACATTCAAAACGTACGACTACTTTCCACAATGAGGGACAAAAAGATATCGAACAAAGAAAATTGCAATCAAGTGAAATATGCAAGACGGATAAGGAAAAATGTACGTTGGTGTGATTTAGTAAACAAAAACTTACAATCGGCTGAAACAGATCGAGAAGGATGTAAAACATGTAAACACATTTTATAGTACAAAAAAATGTATGTTTGGGCGAGACAGCAAACTGTAATTTACAATCGAGTGAAACAGCGAAAGATAGATGTCAGTATGCAAAACATGGTAAAAATGAGAAAGAATGTTTGTGGGAGCAAAATGGGGCAAAAATGTGTGAATGAGTGATAACATATTTTGTAACAAGATGAAATGTGCAAGTCGAACAGGAACAAGTCAGATCGATTGCACAAAAGCGAAAACCTGTGAAATGGAGTCCAAATGAGGGAATATTCACTAAAAATTGAAGAGTCAAAACAGCTCAAAGATGAGCGAACGAGCCACAGCATGTGAGATAGTGAGCAAAGCATCGAATCTCTCCAATACAAGAGAGAACTTGTAAGTGCTGGCAAAAACATGATACCTAGAGAAGTTGTGTAGTTAGTATTGAAAAAAGTACAATCGGGTCGTATAGTTCGAAAATGATCGAGCATTGACAAACATGTGATAGAGTGAGGAAAAGATTGCAAGCAAGTGAAACAGATCAATATGGATAAAAGGCATGTGAGAAAAACAATTTAAAGAAAGCAAAGATTTAAGGGTGTAGGAAATGGGGTAAATATGTGCAAATGAATGACATCTTATGATGTGGCATGATGAAATGTCCAATCGAGCAAAAGCAAAAGCTGGTCTAATAGATTGCCAGAAAGCAAACACTTGGGATATAGAGCTCAAACGATTGATATGTTTAAAGGAGGGAAGAATGGTACACAGTTCATCGTAAAAGTGACGATGTGTGAGATTGTGAGTAATAGTATATTAACATTCGAAACGTACGACTACTTCCCACAATGAGGGAGAAAAAGATATCGAGCAAAGAAAATTGCATTCGAGTGAAACATGGCAAGATTGATAAGGAAAATTGTACGTTGGTGGGATTTAGTAAACAAAAACTTATAATCGGGCGAAACAGAGCGAGAAGGATGTGAAGCGTGTGAACACATTTTACAATATAAAAAATGTGTGTTTAGGCGAGACAGCGAACTATAATTTGCAAACGAGTGAACAACAGAAGATAGATGTCAAGCATGCAAAATCATGGTACAATGAGAAAGAATGTTTGTAGTAGCAAAATGGGGGAAAGATGTGTGAATGTGTGATAACATGCAATGTAATAATATGAAATGTGTAAGTCTAACAGGAACAAGTCAGATCGATTGCACAGAAGTGAAAACTAGCGAAATGGAGTCCAAATGAGCGAATATTAACTAAATTTTAAAGTGTCATAATAGCTTGAAGATGAGCGAACAAGCCACAGCATGCGAGATAGTGAGCAAAGCATAGATCTCTCCAATACAAGAGAGAACTCGTAAGTGCTGGTGAAAACATGATATCTAGAGAAGTTGTGTAGTCAGTGGTGAAAAAAGTACAATCAGGTCATATAGTTCGAAAAAGATCGAGCATTGATGAACATGCGATAAAGTGAGCAAAAGATTGCAATCAAGTGGAACAGAAGAATATGGATGAAAGGCCTACAAGAAAAATAATTTAAAGAAAGCAAAAATTTACAAGTGTAGGAAATGGGGCAAATATGTGCAAACGAGTGATATCTTATGATGTGGGATGATGAAATGTCCAATCGAACAAAAGCAGGCTTGATGGATTGCTAGAAAGCAAACACTTGGGATATAGAGCGCAAATGATTGATATGTTTAAAGGAGGGAAGAATGGTACACAGATCTTCCTGCAAGCGATGTTGTGCGAGATTGTGGGTAATAATATGTTGACATTCCAAACGTACGACAACTTTCCACAATGATGAGAAAAAGATATCGAGCAAAGAAAATTTCAATCGAGTGAAATATAGCAAGATGGATAAGTAAAAATGTACGTTCGTGTCATTTAGTAAACAAAAACTTATAATCGGGTGAAACAGAGCGAGAAGGATGTAAAACATGTGAACACATTTTATAGTACAAAAAAATGTATGTTTGGGCAAGACATCAAACTGTAATTTGCAATCGAGTAAAACAACGGAAGATAGATGTCAAGTATGCAAAAACATGGTACAATGAGAAAGAATGTTTGTTCGAGCAAAATGGGGCAAAGATGTGTGAATGAATGATAACGTACTTTGTAACAAGATGAAATGTGCAAGTCGAACAGGAACAAGTCTGATCGGTTGAACAAAAGTAAAAACCTACAAAATGGAGTCCAAATGAGGGAATATTCACTAAAAATTAAAGAGTCATAACAGCTCAAAGATGAGAGAACATGCCACAGCATGCGAGATAGTGAGCAAAGCATGGAATCTCTCCAATACAAAAGAGAACTCATAAGTGCTGGCGAAAACATGATACCTAGAGAAGTTGTGTAGTCAGTTGTAAAAAAAGTACAATCGGGTCGTATAATTCGAAAATGGTTGAGCATCGACAAACATGCGATAGAGATAGCAAAAATTGCAAGTAAGTGAAACAGATGAATATAGATGAAACGCATGCAAGAAAAACAAATTAAAGAAAGCAAAAATTTATAGGTGTAGATAATAGGGCAAATATGTGCAAATGAGTGATATCTTATTATGTTGGGATGATGAAGTTCAATCAAGCAAAAGCAGGTTTGATAGAATGCCAGAAAGCAAACACTTGGGATATAGAGCACAAACGATTGATATGTTTAAAGGAGGGAAGAATGGTACACAGTTCTTCCTACAAGCAACGATGTTCGAGATTGTGGGTAATAATATGTTGACATTCCAAACATACAAGACCTTTCCACATTTAGGAGAAAAAGGTATCGACCAAAGAAAATTGCAATAGAGTGAAATATTCATGATGGATAAGCAGAAATGTACGTTGGTGCAATATAGTAAGCAAAAACTTACGATTTGGTGAAACAAAAAGAGAAGGATGTGAAGCATGTGCACACATTTTGCAATATAAAAAAATGTATGTTTAGGTGAGACAGTGAACTGTAATTTGCAATCAAGTGAAACAGCGGAAGATAGATGTCAAGCATGCAAAAACATGTTACAATGAGAGAATGTTTGTTGGAGCAAAATGGGGCAAAGATGCTTGAATGAGTGATAACATACTATGTAACAAGATGAAATGTGCAAGTTGAATAGGAACAAGCCACATCGATTGCACAAAAACGGAAACCAACAAAATGGAGTCTAAATGAGCGAATATTAACTAAAATTTAAAGACTCATAATTGCTCAAAGATGAGCGAACGAGCCACACCATGTGAGATAGTGAGTAAAACATGGAATCCCTCAAATATAGGACAGAACTCATAAATGTTGGCGAAAACATGATATCTAGAGAAGTTGTGTTGTCGGCTGTGAAAAAAGTACAATTAGGATGTATAATTCGAAAATGATCGAGAATCGACAAACATGCAATAGAGTGAGCAAAAGATTGCAATCAAGTGAAACAGACGAATATGGATGAGTGGCATGCGAGAAAAACTATTTAAAGAAAGCAAAAATTTACGGGTGTAGGAACTGCTACAAATATGTGCAAATGAATGATACCTTATGATGTGAGATGATGAAATGTCTAATCGAGCAATAGCAGGTTTGATAGATCGCCAAAAAGCAAACACTTGGGATAAGGAGGGCAAATGATTGGTATGCTTAAAGGAGGGAAGAATGGTACACAGTTCACCGTACAAGCGATGATGTGCGAGATTGTGAGTAATATTATGTTTACATTTGAAAAGTAAGGGAACTTTCCACAATGAGGGACAAAAAGATATCGAACAAAGAAAATTGCAATCGTGTGAAATATTGCAAGATGAATAATAAAAAATGTATGTTGGTGCGATATAGTAAACAAAAACTTACGATCTGGTGAAACAGAGCGAGAAATATGTGAAGCATGCAAACACATTTTATAGTATGAAAAAAAGTATTTTTGGGCAAGACAATGAACTATAATTTGCAATCGAGTGAAATAGCGAAAGATAGATGTCAAGCATGTAAAATCATGGTACAATGAGAAAGAATGTTTATTGGAGCAAAATGGGGCAAAGATGTTTGAATGAGTGATAACATACCATGTAACAAGATGAAATGTGCAAGCCGAATAGGAACAAGTCACATCGATTGAACAAAAGTGAAAACCAGTGAAATAGAGTCCAAATGAGTGAATACTCACTAAAATTTTAAGAGTCATAATAGCTCAAAGATGAGCGAATGAGCCACTGCATGTGAGATAGTGAGCAAAACATAGAATCTCTCTAATACAAGAGAGGACTCCTAACAACTGGCAAAAACATAATATCAAGAGAAGATGTGTAGTCGGTTGTGAAAAAAGTACAATCAAGTCGTAGTTCAAAAATGACCGAGGAACATGCAATCGAGTGTGAAAAAGATTGCAAGCAAGTGAAACAGATGAATATGATTGAAAGGCATACAGTTTATGGGTGTAGGAAATGGGGCAAATGTGTACAAATGAGTGATATCTTATGATGAGGGATGATGAAATGTCCAATCGAGCAAAAGCAGCTTTGATAGATTGCCATAAAGCAAACACTTGGGATATGGAGCGCAAATGATTGATATGTTTAAAGGAGGGAAGAATGCTACACAGTTCATCGTACAAGTGATGATGTATGAGATTGTGAGTAATAATATGTTGACATTCCAAACGTACGAGAACTTTCCACATGAGGAAGAAAAAGCCATCAAGCAAAGAAAATTGCAATCGAGTGAAATATTGCAAGATGGATAAGGAAAAATGCATGTTGGTGCGATTTTGTGAACAAAAAAATTTTAGTCTGGTGAAACAAAGGGAGACAGATGTGAAGCGTGTGAACACATTTCACAGTATAAAAAAATGTACGTTTGGGTGAGATAGTGAACTATAATTTGCAATCGAGTGAAACAGCAGAAGATAGATGTCAAGCATGCAAAAGCATGGTACAATGAGAAAGAACGCTTGTTGGAGCAAAATGGGGCAAATATGCATGAATGAGTGATAACATTCTATGTAACAAGATTAAATGTGCAAGTCGAACAGGAACAAGTTAGATCGATTGCATAAAAGCAAAAACTAGCGAAATGAAGTCCAAATGATGAGCGATTATTGGCTAAAATTTTAACAATCATAATAGCTCAAAGATGAGCAAACGATACACAGCATGCGAGATGGTGCGCAAAACATGTAATCTCTCCAATACAAGAGAGTACTAGTAAGAGCTAGTGGCAACATGATATCGAGAGAAGATGTGTAGTCGGTTGTGAAAAAAGTACAATTGAGTCATATAGGTCAAAAATTATCGAGCATCAACAAATATGCGATAGAGTGAGCAAAAGATTGCAAGCAAGTGAAGAAGATGAATATGGATGAAAGGCACGTGAGGAAAACAATTTGAAGGAAGCAAAAATTTACGGGTGCAAGAAATAGCGCAAATATGTGCAAATGAGTGATATCTTATGATGTGGGAGGATGAAATTTCCAATCGAACAAAATCAGGTTTGATAGATTGCCAGAAAGCAAATGCTTAGGATATGGAGCGCAAACAATTGATATGTTTAAAGGAGGGAAGAATGGTACAGAGTTCATTGTACAGGCGACGATGTGCGAGATTGTGAGTAATAATATGTTGACATTCGAAACATACAAGAACTCTCCACAATGAGGGAGAAAAAGATATCGAGCAAAGAAAAATACAATCGAGTGAAATATTACAAGATGGATAAGCAAAAATGTACATTGCTATGATATAGGTAGCAAAAACTTACGATGTAGGTAGCAAAAACTTATGAACACATTTTACAGTATAAAAAAATGTATGTTTGGACGAGACAATGAACTGTAATTTGCAAACGAGTGAAACAACAGAAGATAGATGTCAAGCATGAAAAAACATGGTACAATGAGAAAGAATGTTTGTCGTAGCGAAATGGGGCAACGATGTTTGAATGAGGGATAACATACTATGTAAGAAGATGAAATATGCAAATCGAACAGGAACAAGTCACATCGATTGCACAAACGTGAAAACTAGCGAAATGGAGTCCAAATGAGCGAATATTCACTAAAATTTATATAGTCATAACAGCTCAAAGATGAGCGAACAAGCCACAGCATGCGAAATAGTGAGCAAAACATAGAATCTCTCCAACACAAGAGAGAACTCGTAAGAGCTGGCGAAAACATGACATCGAGAGAAGATGCGTAGTCGGTTGTGAAAAAAGCACAATCGGGTCGTATAGTTCGAAAATGATCGAGAATCGATAAACATGTGATAGAGTTAGCAAAAGATTGCAAGCAAGTGAAATATATGAATATGGTTGAATGGCATGCGAGAAAAACAATTTAAATAAAGAAAACATTTACGGGGGTAGGAAATGGGGCAAATGTGTACAGATGAGACATATCTTATGATGTGGATAGATGAGATGTCCAATAGAGCAAAAGTAGGGTTGATAGATTGCCAGAAAGCAAACACGTGGGATATGGAGCACAAACGATTGATATGTAAAGTATGAGAGAATGGTATACAGTTCTTCCTACAAGCGATGATGTGCGAGATTGTGGGTAATGATATGTTGACATTCCAAACATACGAGAACTTTCCACAATGAGGAGAAAAATATATCGAGCAAAGAAAATTGTAATCGAGTGAAATATTGCAAGATCGATAAGCAATAATATACGCTGGTGCGATATAGTAAGCAAAAACTTACGATTTGGTGAAAAAATATATGTTTGGGTGAGACAGTGAACTGTAATTTGCAATCAATTGAAACAGCAGAAGAGAGATGTCAAGCATGAAATAGCATGGCACAATGGGAAAGAATGTTTATTGGAGCAAAATGGGGCAAAGATGTGTGAATGAGGTATAACATACTATGTAACAAGATGAAATGTGCAAGTCGAATAGGAACAAGTCAGATCGATTACACAAAAGAGACCACTAGCAAAATGGAGTCCAAATGTTGAGCGAATATTTGCTAAAATTTAAAAAATCATAATGGCTCAAAGATGAGCAAACCATACACAACATGCGAGATAGTGAGTAAAACATGAGAACTCGTAAGAGCTGGCGAAAACATGATATTGAGAGAAAATATGTAGTCGGTTGTGAAAAAAGCACAATCAGGTCATATAGTTCGAAAATTATCAAGCATCGACAAACACGAGATAGAGTGAGCAAAAGATTGCAAGCAAGTGAAACTGATGAATATGGATGAAAGGCATGTGTGAAAAACAATTTAAAGAAAGCAAAAAATTTACGGGTGTAGGAAATAGGGCAAATGTATGCAAATGAGTGATATCTTATGATGTGGGATGATGAAATGTCCAATCGACAAAAGTAGGTTTGATAGATTGCCAAAAAGCAAATATTTGGGATATGGAGCGCAAACGATTGATATTTTTAAAGGAGGGAAGTGATACAATCCCACGATAGTCCAACTGAAGAAAACCTCACAAGCAAAGTTATGTGAATTCCAACGACAAGATGTTGGACTTCTTAGATTGAAAAACCAAATTATATCAACGAAACAACAATGAAAACAAGGATAGAAATATTGACACCGTGGCTATGAAGAGCTAGAAACCAATATTATCAATGGACCCCAAGGTTATTAACAACCTGAAACCAACAATAAAATCAAACGACAAATCTCAAGTTATCTGCTTGGGACTTTCGATGTGTAAACTGTAGAAATGCACATCAGAAAACAAATCTCACTATCAAGCTCAAGTTGTGTACAAAGCATATGCCATGAGACTTATTTATAGGCTGGAAATGGAAGACTAGAAGTCATGAGGAAACCTAAAGGTTGTTCTTAGCCAACAAACTAGAAATGAAAGACCAAAAGTCATGAAGGAAACCTAAAGGCCTTAGCCAACAAGCTATAAATGAAAGGCCAAAAGTCATAAGGGACACCTAAATCAAATTGGGCTAAGAACTAAATACTCTAAACACACTATTTGAGCCTCTAAAAAAGACTGAAAATAAACTTAACAAAAGAAGCCTACATAGTCTAAATAAACTTAAACAAGGTACTTTAAGCCTTTTAACATTAGTTTTGGGCTTAAGTAAACAAAAGATGTCCAAAATGATTAAAATGGCTAAATAAGCTATTTTAAGCCCAAATAACACATTTTGAACGCTTAAAGTTTTTTCATCCTTTAACGCTTGGTTCTTCTTGGATATGAAAGTGTGAAACATTGAAGGAATGCTCCAACTTTTCCTCTAGGTGATTTTCACGTTGCAATTGCATCAAGATGCCATTCACAGCTTGTTGGATATGTTTGTCTTTGGGTCTTGTAATTGGCCCTTTTGGCACACCATTTTCAGCTTTGAATGGTGTAATTAGCTCCTCTTCTTCTAGTTTTAGCTCCAAGCTAGGTGGGTGGATCTCATCATTCTCTCCCTTCTCAAATGGATTCATCCTCGAATCTATATCTTCATGATAAGGAGAAAGGTCAAAAACATTTAATGTAGGACTAACTTGATACTCACCTGGAAGATCAACGACGTCAGCATTGTCATTGATTTTCTGAAGTATTTGGAAGGGCCCATCACCTCTTGGATGCAATTTAGATTTCCTTTGATTTGGAAACCTTTCTTTATGAAAATGAACCCATATGAAGTCCCTAGGTTGGAATAGCACTTGCTTTTTGCCTTTGTTAGCACAGAAGGCATTTTGAGCATTCTTTTGCTGAATATGGCGTTGTGCTTCCTCATGGATTTTTTTCACCAAATCTGCCTTTTTCTTTCCATCAACATCAACAAGCTTGTTACTTGGCGAAGGTAACAAGTCCAAAGGAGTTAGTGGGTTAAATCCATAAACAACTTGAAATGGTGAAAATTTGGTTGAAGAATGCATGGATCTATTATATGTAAATTCTATATGAGGGATGAATGCTTCACAAGATTTTAAATTCTTTTTCAAAACAACCCTCAATAATGTACCCAAAGTCCTATTGACTACCTCAGTTTGGCCATCAGTTTGTGGATGACATGTAGTTGAAAAGAGTAAGGTTGTTCCTAATTTTCCCCACAATACTCTCCAAAAATGACTCAAAAACTTGACATCTCGATCACTAATAATTGTTTTAGGAAGACCATGTAACCTCACCACTTCTTTAAAGAACAAGTTTGCAATGTTAGTGGCATCATCAGTTTTATGACATGGAATAAAGTGACCCATTTTTTGAGAATCTATCTACAACCACAAAGATAGAATCTTTTCTAGATTGGGTCCTTGGCAATCCCAATACAAAATTCATTGAAATGTCAACCCAAGGGTGTGTGAGAGTAGGTAAAGGCATGTAAAGACCATGGGGTTTGATTTGTGATTTAACCCGTAAACAAGTTATGCACCTAGGGCATGTTTTTTTTTTTACATATTTTTTCATGTGATGCCAAAAGAAGTGTTCTTTCAGAATTTCAAGTGTTTTGGCTTCCCCAAAGTGTCCCATTAATCCTCCCCTGTGAGATTCTTTAATCAACAAATTTCTCAAAGAACAGATGGGTATGCAGAGTTTATTTTCCCTAAACAGAAACCCATCTTACCTAAAGAACCTCTCAAATGGATGTTTTTCACAAGCTTTGAAAACAACACAGAAATCATTATCATCTTCATACATACTTTTGATGTGTTCAAAGCCTAGAAATTTTGTACTAAGAGTGGATATTAGAATATACCTCCTTGATAGTGCATCAACCACTATGTTCTCCTTCCCTTGCTTGTATTGAACCACATAAGGAAACATCTCAATAAATTCCACCCATCTTGCATGCTTGCAGCTTAGCTTGTGTTGTCCCTTTAAGTGTTTTAGAGACTCATGATCAGTATGGATGACAAATTCCTTGGACCATAGATAGTGTTGCCAAGTTTCTAATGCTCTAACAAAAGCATAGAGCTCCTTGTCATAGGTAGAGTAGTTCAAAGTAGCTCCTTTCAGTTTTTCACTGAAATAAGCTATTGGCCTCTTTTCAGATAAGAACAGCACCAATTACAATCCTAGAAGCATCACATTCGATTTCAAAGGTTTTGGAAAAATTAGGTAAAACAAGTAGGGGTGCAGTACTTAGCTTTTCCTTGAGAGTGCGGAATGCATCCTCTTGAGCTTTTTCCCACTTGAATCCAACAATTTTCTTGATGACCTCAGTGAGAGGTGCAGCAATGGTGCTACAGTTTTACACAAACCTCTTATAGAATCTAGCTAGGCATGAAAACTTCTTACCTCATTAACTGTAGTGGGAGTAGGCCATTCTTTGATTGCTTTTATCTTCTCTTTATCCACCTCAACTCCCCTGGCACTTACAACAAAACCAAGGAAAACAACTCTATCTATGCAAAAAGTACACTTTTTAAGATTAGCATACAATTTTGTCTTTTCTTAGGACCTTAATTACACTTCTTAAATGATTCATGTGTTCAGATTCAGTTTTGCTATATACTAAGATATCATCAAAGTATACAACAACAAAATTTCCAAGAAAGTTTCTTAGAACATGATTCATTAAGCGCATAAATGTACTTGGTGCATTAGTTAAGCCAAAAGGCATTACTAACCACTCATATAAACCTTGATTGGTTTTAAATGCAGTTTTCCACTCATCCCCTTCTTTCATTCTAATTTGATGGTACCCACTTTTTAAATCAATTTTTGAGAAAATAGTTGAACCATGCAATTCATCTAGCATACCATCAAGTCTAGGGATGTGATATCTATATTTCACCACGATCTTGTTGATAGCTCGGCAATCTACACACATTCGCCAAGAGCCATCCTTCTTTGGGACCAAAAGGACTGGTACAACACATGGGCTCATACTTTCTCTAATATAGCCCCTTTCCATGAGTTCTTCCACTTGTCTTTGCAATTCTTTAGCTTCTTCAGGAGGAAACCTAAAGGTTGTTATTAGTCAACAAGCTAGAAATGAAAGACCAAAAGTCATGAAGGAAACCTAAAGGTCTTAGCCAATAAGCTAGAAATGAAAGACCAAAAGTCATAAGGGAAACCTAAATCAAATTGGGCCAAGAACTAAACACTCTAAACACACTATTTGGGCCTTTTACAAAAGACTGAAAATAAACTTAACAAAAGAAGTCCACATAGTCTAAATAAACTTAAACAAGGTACTTTAAGCCTTTTAACATCAGTTTTGGGCTTAAGTAAACAAAAGGTCTCCAAAATGATTAAAATGGCTAAATAAGTTGTTTTAAGCCCAAATAACACATTTTGAACGCTTGAAGTTTCTTCATCCTTTAACGCTTGGTTCTTCTTGGATATGAAAGTGTGAAACGTTGAAGGAATGCTCCAGCTTTTCTTCTAGGTGATTTCCACATTGCAATTGTATCAGGATGCCATTCACAGCTTGTTGGATCTGTTTGGCTTTAGCTCTTGTAATTGGCCCTTTTGGCACATCATTTTTAGCTTTGAATGGTGTAATTAGCTCCACTTCTTCTAGCTCTAGCTCCAAGCTAGGTGGCTGGATCTCACCCGGAAGAATGGTACACATTCCATCATACAAGCAACAATGTGTGAGATTGTGAGTAATATGTTGACATGCCAAACGTACGAGAACTTTTCACAATGAGGGAGAAAAAGATATCGAGCAAAGAAAATTGCAATCGAGTGAAATATAGCAAGATGGATAAGCAGAAATGTACGTTGTTGCGATTTAGTAAGAAAAAACTTACAATCAGGTGAAACAGAGCGAGAAGGATGTGGAACGTGCGAACACATTTGTAATCAATTAAAACAGCGGAAGAGAGATGTCAAGCATGCAAAAGCATGGTACAATGAGAAAGAATGTTTGTTGGAGCAAAATGGGGCAAAGATGTGTGAATGAGTGATAACATACTATGTAACAAGATGAAATGTGCAAGTCAAACAGGAACAAGTTGGATCGATTACACAAAAGTGACAACTAGCGAAATGGAGCCCTAATGATGAGCACATATTCGCTAAACTTTAAAGAATCATAAGAGCTCAAAGATGAGCAAACGTTACACAGCATGCGAGATAGTGAGCAAAACATGGAATCTCTCCAATACAAGAGAGAACTCATAAGATTTGGCGAAAACATGATATCGAGAGAAGATGTGTAGTTAGTTTTGAAAAAAGCACAATCGGGTTGTATAGTTCGAAAATTATTCAGCATCGACAAGCATGCGATAGAGTGAGCAATAGATTGCAACAAGTAAAATAGATGAATCAGAAGGAAAGGCATGCAAGAAAAACAATTTGAAGAAAGCAAAAATTTACGGGTGTAGGAGATTAGGCACATATGTGCAAATGAGAGATATCTTATTTTGTGGGATGATGAAATGTCTAATCAAGGAAAAGCATGTATGATAGATTGCCAGAAAGCATATATGTGCGAGATTGTGAGTAATAATATGTTGACATTACAAACATATGAGAACTTTCCGCATGAAGGAGAAAAAGATATCGAGCAAAGAAATTTGCAAGATGGATAAGAAGAAATGTACGTTGGTGCAATTTTGTAAGCAAAAAATTTTAATCGGGTGAAACAGAGGGAGAAGGATGTGAAGCGTGCGAACACATTTTATAGTATAAAAAACTGTATGTTTGGGCGACGCAGTGAACTGTAATTTGCAACCGATTGAGACAGTGGAAGATTGATGTCAAGCATGGTACATTGACAAAAGAATGTTTGTTGGAGCAAAATGGGGCAAAGATGTGTGAATGAGGCATAACATACTATGTAACAAGATGAAATGTGCAAGTCGAATAGGAACAAGTCTGATTGATTACACAAAAGAGACCACTGGCGAAATGGAGTCCAAATGATGAGAAAATTCGCTAAAATTTAAAGAATCATAATGGCTCAAAGATGAGCAAACCATACACAGCATGCGAGATTGTGAGCAAAACATGGAATCTCTCCAATACAAGAGGGAACTCGAAAGATATAGCGAAAACATGATATCGAGAGAAAATATGTAGTCGGTTGTGAAAAAAGCACAATTGGGTCGTATAGTTCAAAAATGATCGAGCATCGGCAAACATGGGATAGAGTGAGTAAAAGATTGCAAACAAGTGAAACAGATGAATATGGATGAAAGGCATGTGAGAAAAATAATTTAAAGAAAGCAAAAAATTTACGGGTATACGAAATGGGGCAAATATATGCAAATGAGTGGTATCTTATGATGTGGGATGATGAAATGTCCATCGAGCAAAAACAGGTTTGATAGATTGCCAGAAAGCAAATACTTGGGATATGGGGCGCAAACAATTGATATTTTTAAGGGAGGGAAGAAGGGTACACATTTCATCGTACAAGCAATGATGTGCGAGATTGTGAGTAATAATATGTTGACATGCCAAAAGTATGAGAACTTTCCGCAATAAGGGAGAAAAAGATATCGAGCAAAGAAAATTGCAATCGAGTGAAATATAGCAAGATGGATAAGCAGAAGTGTACGTTGTTGTGATTTAGTAAGCAACAACTTACAATAAGGTGAAACAGAGCAAGAAGGATGTGAAGCGTGCAAAGATATTTTATTGTATAAAAAAATATATGTTTGGGCGAGACAGTGAACTGTAATTTGTAATCAATTGAAACTGCGAAAGAGAGATGTCAAGCATGCAAAAGCATGGTACAATGAGAAGAATGTTTGTTGGAGCAAAATGGGGCAAAGATGTGTGAATGAGTGATAACATACTATGTAACAAGATGAAATGTACGAGTCGAACAGGAGCAAGTTGGATCGATTACATAAAAGTGACAACTAGCGAAATGGAGTCCAAATGATGAGCGATTATTCGCTAAATTTTAAAGAATCATAACAGCTCAAAGATGAGCAAACGATATACAACATGCAAGATAGTAAGCAAAACATGGAATCTCTCCAATACAAGAGAGGACTCGTAAGAGCTGGCGAAAACATGATATCGAGAGAAGATGTGTAGTCAGTTTTGAAAAAAGCACAATCGGTCGTATAGTTGGAAAATTATCGGGCATTGGCATGCATGCGATAGAGTGAGCAATAGATTGCAACAAGTGAAATAGATGACTAAGAATGAAAGGCATGCAAGAAAAACAATTTGAAGAAAGCAAAAATTTACGGGTGTAGGAGAATGGGCAAATATGTGCAAATGAGAGATATCTTATCATGTAGGATGATGAAATGTCCAATCGAGCAAAAGCATATCTGATAGATTGCCAGAAAGTAAACACTTGGGATATGGAGCGTAAACGATTGATATGTTACGTTGTTCATCGTACAAGCAAAGATGTGCGAGATTGTGAGTAATAATATGTTGACTTTATAAACATACGAGAACTTTCCACATGAGGGAGAAAAAGATATTGAGCAAAGAAAATTGCAATCAAGTGAAATATTGCAAGATGGATAAGCAGAAATGTACGTTGGTGCGATTTTGTAAGCAAAAAATTTTAATCAGATGAAACAGGGGGAGAATGATGTTTAGCATGCAAACACATTTTACAGTATAAAAAAATGTACGTTTGGGCGAGGCAGTGAACTATAATTTGCAATCGATTGAAACAACAGAAGTTAGATGTCAAGCATGCAAAAGCATGGCACAATGAGAAAGAATGTTTGTTGGAGCAAAATAGGGCAAAGATGTGTGATTGAGGTATAACATACTATGTAACAAGATGAAATGTGCAAGTCGAATAGGAACAAGTCAGATCGATTACACAAAAGGGACCACAAGCGAAATAGAGTCCAAATGATGAACGAATATTTGCTAAAATTTAAAGAATCATAACGGCTCAAAGATGAGCAAACCATACACAGCATGCAAGATAGTGAGCAAAACATGGAATCTCTCCAATACAAGAGAGAACTCGTAAGAGCTGGCAAAAACATGATATCGAGAGAAAATAGGTAGTTGCATGTGAAAGAAGCACAATCGCATCGTATAGTTTGAAAATTATCGAGCATCGACAAATATGGGATAGAGTGAGCAAAAGATTGCAAGCAAGTGAAACAGATGAATATGGATGAGAGGCATGTGAGAAAAACAATTTAAAGAAAGAAAAAAATTTACGGGTATAGGAAATGGGGCAAATATATGAAAATGAGTGGGTCTGATAGATTGCCAGAAAGCAAATATTTAGGATATGGGGCGCAAACGATTGATATTTTTAAAGGAGGGAAGAATGGTACACATTTCATCGTACAAGCAACAATGTGCGAGATTTTGAGTAATAATATGTTGACATGCCAAACGTACGAGAACTTTCCGCAATGAGGGAGAAAAAGATATTGAGCAAAGAAAATTGTAATCGAGTGAAATATAGCAAGATGGATAAGTAGAAATGTACGTTGTTGTGATTTAGTAAGTAAAAACTTACAATCAGGTGAAACAGAGCTAGAATGATGTGGAACGTGCGAACACATTGTATAGTATAAAAAAATATACGTTTGGGCGAGACAGTGAACTGTAATTTGTAATCAATTGAAACTGCAGAAGAGAGATTTCAAGCATGCAAAAGCATGGTACAATGAGAAAGAACGTTTGTTGGAGCAAAATGGGGCAAAGATGTGTGAATGAGTGATAACATACTATGTAACAAGATGAAATATGCAAGTCGAATAGGAACAAGTTGGATCGATTACATAAAAGTGACAACTAGCGAAATAGAGTCCAAATGATGAGCAAATATTCGCTAAATTTTAAAGAATCATAACAGCTCAAAGATGAGCAAATGATACACAGCATGCAAGGTAGTGAGCAAAACATGGAAACTCTCCAAAACAAGAGAGAACTCGTAGGAGCTGGCAAAACATGATATCAAGAGAAGATGTGTAGCTAGTTTTGAAAAAAGCACAACTAGGTCGTATAGTTCGAAAATTACCGAGCATCGACAAGCATACGGTAGAGTGAGCAATAGATTGCAACAAGTGAAATAGATAAATAAGAATGAAAAGAATGCAAGAAAAGCAATTTGAAGAAAGCAAAAATTTATGGGTGCAGGAGATTGGGCAAATATGTGCAAATGAGAGATATCTTATCATGTGGGATGATGAAATGTCTAATCAATAAAAGCAAGTCTGATAGATTGCCAGAAAGTAAACACTTGGGATATGGAGTGCAAATGTTCATGTGTTTATTAGGGAAGCATGGTGCATAGTTTGTCGTACAAGCAATGATATGCGAGATTGTGTGTAAAGATATGTTGACGTTCCAAACGTACGAGAAGTTTCCACAATAAGCGAAAAAAAGACATTGGGCAATCAAAATTGCAATCAAGTGAAATATAGCAAGATGGATATGCTGAAATGTACATTGGTGCGATTTCGTAAGCAAAAACTTATAATCGGGTGAAACAAAGCGAGAAGGATGTGAAGCATCCGTACACATTTTATAGTAAAAAAAATGTACGTTTGGGGGAGACAATGAACTAAAATTTGCAATCGAGTGAAACAGCAAAAGATAGATGTTAAGCATGCAAAACGTGGTACAATGAGAAAGAATGTTTATTGGAGCAAAATGGGGCAAAGATGTGTAATGGGTGATAACATACTATGTAACATGATGAAATGTGAAAGTCAAACAGGAATAAGTCAGATCAATCGGATAAAAGCGAAAACAAGCAAATTAGAGTCCAAATGAGCGAATATTCGCTCAAATTTAGAGTCATAATAGCTCAAAGATGAGCGAACGAGCCACAACATGCGAGATTGTGAGGAAAATTTGGAATCTATCCAATACAAGAGAGAACTTGTAAGAGCTGGCGAAAACATTATATCGAGAAAAGATGTGTAGTTGGTTATGAAAAAAGTACAATCGGATCGTATAGTTCAAAAATGATCGAGCATCAAGAAACATGTGATAGAGTGAGCAAAAGATTGCAAGCAAGTGAAACAAAAGAATATGAATGAAAGGCATGTAAAGAAAACAATTTAAGGAAAGCAAAAATTTACGGGTATAGGAAATGGGGCAAATATTTACAAACGAGTGATATCTTATGATGTGGGATGATGAAATGTCCAATCGAGCAAAAGTAGGTCTGATAGATTGCCAGAAAGCAAACACTTGGGACATGGAGCACAAACAATTGATATGTTTAAGAGGGAAAAATGGTACACTGTTCATCATACAAGCGACGATGTGCGAGATTGTGTGTAAAGATATGTTGACATTCCAAACGTACAAGAACTTTCCACAATGAGGGAAAAAAGATATCGAGCAAAGAAAATTGCCATCGGGTCAAATATAGCAAGTTGGATATGCAGAAATGCACATTGGTCTGATTTAGTAAGCAAAAACTTATAATCGGGTGAAACAGAGCAAGAAGGATGTGAAGCGTTCGTACACATTTTACAGTATAAAAAAATGTACATTTACGAGAGACATTGAACTATAATTTGCATTCGAGTGAAATAGCGAAAGATAGATATCAAGCTTGCAAAAACACGGTACAATGAGAAAGAATGTTTATCAGAGCAAAACGGGGCAAAGATGTGTAATGAGTGATAACATACTACGTAACAGGATGAAATGTGTAAGTCGAACAGGAACAAGTCAGATCAATTGCACAAAAGCGAGAACCAGTGAAATGGAGTCCAAATGAGCAAATATTCGCTCAAATTTAGAGTCACAACAGCTCAAAGATGAGCGAACAAGCCACAGCATGCGAGATAGTGAGCAAAACTTGGAATATCTCCAATACAAGAGAGAACTTGTAAGAGCTGGCAAAAAATTATATCGAGAGAAGATGTGAAGTTGGTTCTAAAAAAAGTACAATTAGATAGTATAGTTCAAAAATGATCGAGCATCAAGAAACATGCGATAGAGTGAGCAAAAGATTGCAAGCAAGTGGAACAAAAGTATATCGATGAAAGGCATGTTAAAAAAACAATTTTAAGGAAAGCGAAAATTCACGGGTACAGGAAATGGGGCAAATATTTGCAAACGAGTGAAATCTTATGATGTGGAATGATGAAATGTCCAATCGAGCAAAAGCAGGTCTGATAGATTGCCATAAAGCAAACACTTGGGACATGGAGTGCAAACGATTGATATGTTTAGGAGGGAAGAATGGTACATTGTTCATCATACAAGCGACGATGTGCGAGATTGTGTGTAAAGATATGTTGACATTCCAAACATACATGAACTTTCCACAATGATGGAGAAAAAATTATCAGGCCAAGAAAATTGCAATCGAGTGAAATATAGCAAGATGCAGATGCAGAAATGCACGTTGTTGCGATTTAGTAAGCAAAAACTTATAATCGGGTGAAATAGAGTGAGAAGGATGTGAAGTGTCTGAACACATTTTACAGTATAAAAAATGTACATTTGGGGGAGACAGTAATCTATAATTTGCAATCGAGTGAAATAGCAGAAGATAGATTTCAAGCATGCAAAAACATGGTGCAATGAGAAACAATGTTTATTGGAGCAAAATGGGGCAAAGATGTGTAATGAGTGACAACATACTATGTAACAGGATGAAATGTGTAAGTCGAACAAGAACAAGCCAGATCAATTGCATAAAAGCATAAACCAGCGAAATAGAGTCCAAACGAGCGAATATTCGCTAAAATTTGAAAAGTCGTAACAGGTCAAAGATGAACGAACAAGCCACAGCATGCAAGATAGTGATCAAAACTTGGAATCCCTCCAATACAAGAGAGAGCTCATAAGAGCTGGTGAAAACATTATATCGAGAGAAGATATGTAGTCGGTTGTGAAAAAAGTACAATCGGGTCGTATAGTTCGAAAATGATCGAGCATCAACAAACATGCGATAGAGTGAGCAAAAAATTGCAAGCAAGAGACACAAACGAACATTGATGAAAGGCATGAGAGAAAAACAATTTAAAGAAAGCAAAAATTTACGGGTGCGGGAAATGGGGCAAATATGGGCAAACGATTGTATCTTATGATGTGGGATGATGAAATGTCCAATCGAACAAAAGCATGTTTGATAGGTTGCGAGTAAGCAAACACTAGGGATATGGAGTGCAAACAATTTATCTGTTTAGGAGGGAAGAATGGCACACAGTTCATTGTATAAGCGACTATGTGCTAGATTATGTGTAAAGATATATTGACGTTCTAAACGTACGAGAACTTTCCACAATGAGGGAGAAAAAGATATCGAGCAAAGAAAATTGCAATCGAGTGAAATACAGCAAGATGGGTTTGCAAAAATGTACGTTGGTGCGATTTAGCAAGCAAAAACTTATAATTGGGTGAAACAGAGCGAGAAGGACATGAAGTGTCTGAAAACAGTTTACAGCATAAAAAAATGTACATTTGGGGGAGATAGTGAACTACAATTTGCAATCGAGTGAAACAGCGTAAGATAGATGTCAAGTATGACAAAACATGGTGGAATGAGAAAGAATGTTTATTGCCGCAAAATGGGGCAAAGATGTGTAATGAGTGACAACATACTATGTAACAGGATGAAATGTGCAAGTCGAACAGGAACAAGTCAGATCAATTGCACAAAAGTGAAAACTAGCGAAATCGAGTCCAAATGAGTGAATATTCGCTAAAATTTAAAGAGTCATAATAGCTCAAAGATGAGCGAACGAACCACAGCATGCGAGATAGTGAGTAGAACTTGGAATCTCTCCAATACAAGAGCGAACTCGTAAGAGCTGGCAAAAACATTATATCGAGATAAGATGTGTAGTCGGTTGTGAAAAAAGTACAATCGGGTTGTGTAGATTGAAAATGATCGAGCATCAACAAACATGAGATAGAGTGAACAAAAGATTGCAAGCAAGTAAAATAAAAGAATATGGATGAAAGGCATCTAAGAAAAATAATTTAAAGAAAGAAAAAATTTATGGGGGCAGGAAATAAGGCAAATATGTGCAAATAAGTGATATCTTATGATGTGGGATGATGAAATGTCAAATCGAGCAAAAGTATGTCTGATAGGTTACCAGAAAGCAAACACTTGGGGTATGGATCGCAAACATTTGATATGTTTTGGAGGGAAGAATGGCACAGAGTTCATCGTACAGGCGACGACTTGCGAGATTGTGTGTAAAGATATGTTGACGTTCGAAACATACGAAAGCTTTCCACAATGAAGGAGAAAAAGATATCGACCAAAGAAAATTGCATTCGAGTGAAATATAGCAAGATAGATTTTCAGAAATGTACGTTGGTACGATTTAGCAGGGAAAAACTTATAATCGGGTGAAACTGAGCGAGAAGGATGTGAAGTGTCTGAACACATTTTACAGTATAAAAAATGTACTTTTGGGGGAGACAGCGAACTATAATTTGCAATTGAGTGAAACTGTGGAAGATAGATGTAATAAGTGACAACATACTATGTAACAGGATGAAATGTACAGGTCGAATAGGAACAAGTCAGATCAATTGCACAAAAGCGAAAACCAGCGAAATGGAGTCCAAATGAGCGAATACTTGCTAAAATTTAAGGAGTCATAATAGCTCAAAGATGAACAAACCACAGCATGCGAGATAGTGAGCAAAACTTGGAGTCTCTCCAATACAACAGGGAACTCGTAAGAGCTGGCGAAAACATTATATCGAGAGAAGATGTATAGCCTGCTGTGAAAAAGTGTAATCGGGTCGTATACTTCAAAAATGATCGAGCTTCAACAAACATGCAATAGAGTGAGCAAAAGATTGCAAGCAAGTGAAACAAAAGAATATGGATGAAAGGCATGTGAAAAAAACAATTTGAAGATAGCAAAAATTTATAGGTGCACGGAATAGGGTAAACATGTGCAAACGAGTGATATCTTCTGAAGTGGGATGATGAAATGTCCAATTGAGAAAAAGCATGTCTGATAGGTTGCCAGAAAGCAAACACTTGGGATATGGAGCGCAAACGACCAATATGTTTAGGTCGGATGAACAGTACACATTTCATCGTACCGACAACGATGTATGAGATTGTGTGTAAAGATATGTTGAAGTTGCAAACGTACGAGAACTTTCCACAATAAGGGAGAAAAAGATATCAAGCAAAGAAAATTGTAATTGAGTGAAATATAGAAAGATGGATATGAAGAAATGTACGTTGGTGCGATTTTGTAAGCAAAAACTTATAATTGGGTCAAACAGAAAAAAGAAGGATGTGAAGCGTCCGAACACGTTTTGTAGTATAAAAAATTGCACATTCAGAGGAGACTGTGAACTATAATTTGCAATCGAGTTAAACAGCGAAAGATAGATGTCAAGCATGCAAAAACTTGGTACAATGAGAAAGAATGTTTATTGGAGCAAAATGGGGCAAAGATGTGTAATGAGTGATAACATACTATGTAACAGGATGAAATGTGCAAGTCGAACAGGAACAAGTCAGATCAATTGCACAAAACCGAAAAAACAGCAAAATCGAGTCCAAATGAGTGAATATTCGCCAAAATTTAAAGAGTCATAATAGCTCAAAGATGAGCGAACGAACCACAGCATGCGAGATAGTGAGTAGAACTTGGAATCTCTCCAATACAAGAGCGAACTCGTAAGAGCTGGCAAAAACATTATATCGAGAGAAGATGTGTAGTCGGTTGTGAAAAAAGTACAATCGGGTCATGTAGTTTGTAAATGATCGAGCATCAACAAACATGAGATAGAGTGAGCAAAAGATTACAAGCATGTAAAATAAAAGAATATGGATGAAAGGCATCTAAGAAAAACAATTTAAAGAAAGAAAAAATTTATGGGCGCAGGAAATAGGGCAAATACATGCAACCGAGTGATATCTTATGATGTGGGATGATGAAATGTCCAATCGAGCAAAAGCATGTCTGATAGGTTACCAGAAAGCAAACACTTGGGGTATGGAGCGCAAACATTTGATATGTTTGGGAGGGAAGAATGGCACACAGTTCATCGTACAGGCGACGACGTGCGAGATTGTGTGTAAAGATATGTTGACGTTCGAAACGTATGAAAGCTTTCCACAATGAAGGAGAAAAAGATATCGACCAAAGAAAATTACAATCGAGTGAAATATAGCAAGATAGATTTGCAGAAATGTATGTTGGTGCGATTTAGCAGGGAAAAACTTATAATCGGGTGAAACTAAGCGAGAAGGATGTTAAGCGTCCGAACACATTTTACAATATAAAAAAAATGTACTTTTGGGGGAGACAGTGAACTGTAATTTGCAATCGAGTGAAACTACAGAAGATAGATGTAATACGTGACAACATACTATGTAACAGGATGAAATGTACAGGTCGAATATGAACAAGTCAAATGAATTGCACAAAAGCGAAAACCAGCGAAATAGAGTCTAAATGAGTGAATACTCACTAAAATTTAAGGAGTCATAGCAGCTCAAAGATGAACGAACAAGCCACAGCATGCGTGATAGTGAGCAAAACTTGGAGTCTCTCCAATACAACAGAGAACTCGTAAGAGCTGGCGAAAACATTATATCAAGAGAAGATGTATAGTCTGCTGTGAAAAAAGTGCAATCGGGTCGTATACTTCAAAAATGATGGAGCTTCAAAAAAATGCAATAGAGTGAGCAAAAGATTACATGCAAGTGAAACAAAAGAATATGGATGAAAGGCATGTGAAAAAAACAATTCGAAGATAGCAAAAATTTATAGGTGCACGGAATAGGGTAAATATGTGCAAACGAGTGATATCTTCTGAAGTGGGATGATGAAATGTCCAATTGAGCAAAAGCATGTCTGATAGGTTGCTAGAAAGCAAACACTTGGGATATGGAGCGCAAACGATCGATATGTTTAGGTCGGACGAACGGTACACAGTTCATCGTGCCGGCAACGATGTATGAGATTGTGTGTAAAGATATGTTGAAGTTGCAAACGTACGAGAACTTTCCACAATGAGGGAGAAAAAGATATCAAGCAAATAAAATTGCAATTGAGTGAAATATAGAAAGATGGATATGAAGAAATGTACTTTGGTGCGATTTTGTAAGCAAAAACTTAGAATTGGGTGAAACAGAAAAAGAAGGATGTGAAGCGTCTGAACACTTTTACAATATAAAAAATTGCACGTTCAGGGGAGACTGTGAACTATAATTTGCAATCGAGTTAAACAACGAAAGATAGATGTCAGGCATGCAAAAACTTGGTACAATGAGAAAGAATGTTTATTGGAGCAAAATGGGACAAAGATGTGTAATGAGTGATAACATACTATGTAACAGGATGAAATGTGCAAGTCGAACAGGAACAAGTCAGATCAATTGCACAAAAGTGAAAACCAATGAAATGGATTCCAAATGAGCAAATATTCGCTAAAATTTAAAGAGTCATAATAGCTCAAAGATGAGCGAACAAGCCACAATATGTGAGATAGTGAACAAAACTTGGAATCTTTTCAATACAAGAGAGAACTCGTAAGAGCTGGCGAAAACATTATATTAGGAGAAGTTGTGTAATCGCTTGTGAAAAAAGTACAATCGGACCGTATAGTTCGAAAATGATAGAGCATCAACAAAAGAAAAAGATTGTACGATAGAGTGAGAAAAAGATTGCAAGCAAGTGAAACAAAAGAACATGGATGAAAGGCATGGGAAAAAAGTAATTTAAAGAAAGAAAAAGTGCAGGGAATAGGGCAAATATGTACAAAGGAGTGATGTCTTATGATGTGGGATGACTAAATGTCCAGTTGAGCAATAGCAGGTCTGATAGATTGCTAGAAAGCATACATAAGGATATGAAGTGCAAACGATGGATTTGTTTAGGAGGGAAGAATGGTACACAGTTCATCATACAAGTGACGATGTGCGAGATTGTGTGTAAGGATATGTTGACGTTCCAAACGTACGAGAACTTCCCACAATGATGGAGAAAAAGGTATCGAGCAAAGAAAATTGCAATCGAGTGAAATAGCGAAAGATGGATATGCATAAATGTTCGTTGTGCAAATTAGTAAGCAAAAACTTATAATCGGGTGAAACAGAGCGAGAAGGATGAGAAGCGTCCGAACACATTTTACCGTATAAAAAATGTACGTTTGGGCGCGACAGCAAACTATAATTTGCATCGAGTGAAATAGCAAAAGATAGATGTCAACCATGCAAAAAGCAAAACGGGGCAAAGACGTGTAATGAGTGATAACATAGTATGTAACAGGATGAAATGTGCAAGTCGAATATAAACAAGTCAGATCAATTGCCAAAAGTGAAAACCAACAAAATGGAGTCCAAACGAGCGAATATTCGCCAAATTTTGAAGAGTCATAGTAGCTAAAAGAAGAGCAAATGAGCCACAGCATGCAAGATAGTGGGTAGAACTTGGACTCTCTCCAATACAAGAGAGAACTTGTAAGAGCTGGCGAAACCATTATATTGAGAGAAGATGTGTAGTCGCTTGTTAAAAAAGTACAATTGGGTCATGTTTGTTCGAAAACGATCGAGCATCAACAAACATACGATAGAGTGAGCAAAAGATTGCAAGCAAGTGAAACAAAAGAATATGGATGAAAGGCATATGAGAAAAACAATTTCAAGAAAGCAAAAATTTACGGGTGTAGGAAATGGGGCAAATATGTGCAAACGAGCGATATCTTATGATGTGGGTTGATGAAATGACCAATCGAGCAAAAGCAGGTCTGATAGATTGCCGGGAAGCAAACACTCGAGACATGGAGCGCAAACGATTGATATGTTTAGGAGGGAAGAACGGTACATACTTCAACGTACAGGCGACGATGTACTAGATTGTGTGTAACGATATGTTGACATTCCAAACGTACAAGAACTTTCCACAATGTGGGAGAAAAAGGTATCGAGCAAAGAAAATTGCAATCGAGTGAAATATAGAAAGATCGATGTGCAGAAATGTACGTTGGTGTGATTTTGTAAGCAAAAACTTATAATTGAGTGAAACAGAGCAAGAAGGATGTGAAGTGTCCGAACACATTTTATAGTATAAAAAAAATGTACTTTTGGGGGACACAGTGAACTATAATTTGCAATTGAGTGAAATAGCGAAAGATAGATGTCAAGCATGCAAAAACATGGTACAATGAGAAAGAATGTTTATTGGAGTAAAACGGGGCAAAGATGTGTAATGAGTGATAACATACTATGCAACAGGATGAAATGTGCAAGTCGAATAGAAACAAGTCAGATCAATCCCGCAAAAGTGAAAACTGACAAAATGGAGTCTAAACGAGCGAATTGTCGCTAAAATTTAATGAGTCATAACAGCTCAAAGATGAGCGAACAAGCCACAACATGTGAGATAGTGAGCAAAACTTGGAATCTTCCAATATAAGAAAGAACTCATGACAGCTGGCGAAAACATTATATCAAGAGAAGATGTGTAGTCAGTTGTAAAAAAAGTACAATCAGTTCGTATAGTTCGAAAATGATCGGGCATCAACAAACAAGCGATAGAGTACGCAAAAGATTGCAAGCAAGTCAAACAAAAGTATATGGATGAAAGGCAGGTTAGAAAAACAATGTCAAGAAAGCAAAAATTTACAGTTGCAAGAAATGGGGCAAATATGTGCAAACGAGTGATACATATGATGTGGGATGATGAAATGACCAATCGAGCAAAAGCAGGTCTGATAGATTGCCGGAAAGCAAACACTCGAGACATGGAGCGCAAACGATTGATATGTTTAGGAGGGAAGAACGGTACATAGTTCAACGTACAGGCGACGATGTACTAGATTGTGTGTAACGATATGTTGACATTCCAAACGTACAAGAACTTTCCACAATGTGGGAGAAAAAGGTATCGAGCAAAGAAAATTGCAATCGAGTGAAATATAGAAAGATCGATGTGCAGAAATGTACGTTGGTGTGATTTTGTAAGCAAAAACTTATAATTGAGTGAAACAGAGCAAGAAGGATGTGAAGTGTCCGAACACATTTTATAGTATAAAAAAAATGTACTTTTGGGGGAGACAGTGAACTATAATTTGCAATTGAGTGAAATAGCGAAAGATAGATGTCAAGCATGCAAAAACATGGTACAATGAGAAAGAATGTTTATTGGAGTAAAACGGGGCAAAGATGTGTAATGAGTGATAACATACTATGCAACAGGATGAAATGTGCAAGTCGAATAGAAACAAGTCAGATCAATCCCGCAAAAGTGAAAACTGACAAAATGGAGTCTAAACGAGCGAATTGTCGCTAAAATTTAATGAGTCATAACAGCTCAAAAATGAGCGAACAAGCCACAACATGTGAGATAGTGAGCAAAACTTGGAATCTTCCAATATAATAAAGAACTCGTGACAGCTGGTGAAAACATTATATCAAGAGAAGATGTGTAGTCAGTTGTGAAAAAAGTACAATCGGGTCGTATAGTTCGAAAATGATCGGGCATCAACAAACAAGCGATAGAGTACGCAAAAGATTGCAAGCAAGTGAAACAAAAGTATATAGATGAAAGGCAGGTTAGAAAAACAATGTCAAGAAAGCAAAAATTTACAGTTGCAAGAAATGGGGCAAATATGTGCAAACGAGTGATACATATGATGTGGGATGATGAAATGTCCAACCGAGCAAAAGCAGGTCTGATAGATTGCCGGAAAGAAAACACTCGAGACATGGAGCGCAAACGATTGATATGTTTAGGAGGGAAGAACGGTACATAGTTCAACGTACAGGCGACGATGTACTAGATTGTGTGTAACGATATGTTGACATTCCAAACGTACAAGAACTTTCCACAATGTGGGAGAAAAAGGTATCGAGCAAAGAAAATTGCAATCGAGTGAAATATAGAAAGATCGATGTGCAGAAATGTACGTTGGAGTGATTTTGTAAGCAAAAACTTATAATTAAGTGAAACAGAGCAAGAAGGATGTGAAGTGTCCGAACACATTTTATAGTGTAAAAAAATGTACTTTTGGGGGAGACAGTGAACTATAATTTGCAATTGAGTGAAATAGCGAAAGATAGATGTCAAGCATGCAAAAACATGGTACAATGAGAAAGAATGTTTATTGGAGTAAAACGGGGCAAAGATGTGTAATGAGTGATAACATACTATGCAACAGGATGAAATGTGCAAGTGGAATAGAAACAAGTCAGATCAATCCCGCAAAAATGAAAACTGACAAAATGGAGTCTAAACGAGCGAATTGTCGCTAAAATTTAATGAGTCATAACAGCTCAAAGATGAGCGAACAAGCCACAACATGTGAGATAGTGAGCAAAACTTGGAATCTTCCAATATAAGAAAGAACTCGTGACAGCTGGTGAAAACATTATATCAAGAGAAGATGTGTAGTCAGTTGTGAAAAAAGTACAATCGGGTCGTATAGTTCGAAAATGATCGGGCATCAACAAACAAGCGATAGAGTACGCAAAAGATTGCAAGCAAGTGAAACAAAAGTATATGGATGAAAGGCAGGTTAGAAAAACAATGTCAAGAAAGCAAAAATTTACAGTTGCAAGAAATGGGGCAAATATGTGCAAACAAGTGATACATATGATGTGGGATGATGAAATGTCCAACCGAGCAAAAGCAGGTCTGATAGATTGCCGGAAAGCAAACACTCGAGACATGGAGCGCAAACGATTGATATGTTTAGGAGGGAAGAACGGTACATAGTTCAACGTACAGGCGACGATGTACTAGATTGTGTGTAACGATATGTTGACATTCCAAACGTACAAGAACTTTCCACAATGTGGGAGAAAAAGGTATCGAGCAAAGAAAATTGCAATCGAGTGAAATATAGAAAGATCGATGTGCAGAAATGTACGTTGGAGTGATTTTGTAAGCAAAAACTTATAATTAAGTGAAACAGAGCAAGAAGGATGTGAAGTGTCCGAACACATTTTATAGTATAAAAAAATGTACTTTTGGGGGAGACAGTGAACTATAATTTGCAATTGAGTGAAATAGCGAAAGATAGATGTCAAGCATGCAAAAACATGGTACAATGAGAAAGAATGTTTATTGGAGTAAAACGGGGCAAAGATGTGTAATGAGTGATAACATACTATGCAACAGGATGAAATGTGCAAGTGGAATAGAAACAAGTCAGATCAATCCCGCAAAAGTGAAAACTGACAAAATGGAGTCTAAACGAGCGAATTGTCGCTAAAATTTAATGAGTCATAACAGCTCAAAGATGAGCGAACAAGCCACAACATGTGAGATAGTGAGCAAAACTTGGAATCTTCCAATATAAGAAAGAACTCGTGACAGCTGGTGAAAACATTATATCAAGAGAAGATGTGTAGTCAGTTGTGAAAAAAGTACAATCGGGTCGTATAGTTCGAAAATGATCGGGCATCAACAAACAAGCGATAGAGTACGCAAAAGATTGCAAGCAAGTGAAACAAAAGTATATGGATGAAAGGCAGGTTAGAAAAACAATGTCAAGAAAGCAAAAATTTACAGTTGCAAGAAATGGGGCAAATATGTGCAAACAAGTGATACATATGATGTGGGATGATGAAATGTCCAATCGAGCAAAAGCAGGTCTGATAGATTGCCGGAAAGCAAACACTCGAGACATGGAGCGCAAACGATTGATATGTTTAGGAGGGAAGAACGGTACATAGTTCAACGTACAGGCGATGATGTACTAGATTGTGTGTAACGATATGTTGACATTCCAAACGTACAAGAACTTTCCACAATGTGGGAGAAAAAGGTATCGAGCAAAGAAAATTGCAATCGAGTGAAATATAGAAAGATCGATGTGCAGAAATGTACGTTGGTGTGATTTTGTAAGCAAAAACTTATAATTGAGTGAAACAGAGCAAGAAGGATGTGAAGTGTCCGAACACATTTTATAGTATAAAAAAATGTACTTTTGGGGGAGACAGTGAACTATAATTTGCAATTGAGTGAAATAGCGAAAGATAGATGTCAAGCATGCAAAAACATGGTACAATGAGAAAGAATGTTTATTGGAGTAAAACGGGGCAAAGATGTGTAATGAGTGATAACATACTATGCAATAGGATGAAATGTGCAAGCCGAATAGAAACAAGTCAGATCAATCCCGCAAAAGTGAAAACTGACAAAATGGAGTCTAAACGAGCGAATTGTCGCTAAAATTTAATGAGTCATAACAGCTCAAAAATGAGCGAACAAGCCACAACATGTGAGATAGTGAGCAAAACTTGGAATCTTCCAATATAAGAAAGAACTCGTGACAGCTGGCGAAAACATTATATCAAGAGAAGATGTGTAGTCAGTTGTGAAAAAAGTACAATCGGGTCGTATAGTTCGAAAATGATCGGGCATCAACGAACAAGCGATAGAGTACGCAAAAGATTGCAAGCAAGTGAAACAAAAGTATATGGATGAAAGGCAGGTTAGAAAAACAATGTCAAGAAAGCAAAAATTTACTGTTGCAAGAAATGGGGCAAATATGTGCAAACGAGTGATACATATGATGTGGGATGATGAAATGTCCAATCGAGCAAAAACAGGTCTGATAGATTGCCAGAAACCGAACACTCGAGACATGGAGCGCAAACGATTGATATGTTTAGGAGGGAAGAATGGTACACAGTTCATCATACAAGCGACGATGTGCGAGAATATGTGTAAAGATATGTAGAAGTTCCAAACGTACGGGAACTTTCCACAATGAGGGAGAAAAAGATATCGAGCAAAGAAAATTGCAATCGAGTGAAATATAGAATGATGGATATGCAAAAATGTATGTGGGTGGGATTTAGTAGGCAAAAACTTATAATCGGGTGAAACAGAGCAAGAAGGATGAGAAGTGTCCGAACACATTTTGCAGTATAAAATAAACGAATGTTTGGGAGAGATAGAGAGCTATAAATTGCAATCGAGAGATAGATATCAAGCATGCAAAAACACGGTACAATGAGAAAGAATGTTTATTGGAGCAAAACGAGGCAACGATGTGTAATGAGTGATAACATACTATGTAACAAGATGAAATGCGCAAGTCAAACATGAGCAAGTCAGATCAATTGCAGAAAAGTGAAAACCAGCGAAAAGGAGTCCAAAGAAGCGAATATTCACCGAAATTTAAAGAGTCATAACAGCTCAAAGATGAGCGAACGAGCCACAGCATGCGAGATACTGAGCAAAATTTGGAATCTTTCCAATACAAGGGAGAACTCGTAAGAGCTGGCGAAAACATTATATCGAGAGAAGATGTGTAGTCGCTTGTGAAAAAAGCACAATCGGGTCATGTAGTTTGAAAATGATCGAGCATCAACAAACATGCGATAGAGTGCGCAAAAGATTGCAAGCAAATGAAATGAAGGAATATGGATGAAAGGCATGTGAGAAAAACAACGTAAAGAAAGAAAAAATTTACAGGTGCATGAAATGGGGCAAATATGTGCAAACGAGTGATATCTTATGATGTGGGATGATGAAATGTCCTATCGAGCAAAAGCAGGTCTGATAGATTGCCTGAAAGCAAACAATTGCGTTATGAGGCGCAAACGATTGATTTGTTTAGGAGGGAAGAATGGTACACGGTTCATCGTACAAGTGACGATGTGCGAGATTGTGTGTAAAGATATGTTGACGTTCCAAACGTACGAGAACTTTCCACAATGAGGGAGAAAAAGGTATCGAGCAAAGAAAATTGCAATCAAGTGAAATAGCGAAAGATCGATTTGCAGAAATGTTCGTTGTGCGATTTAGTAAGCAAAAACTTATAATCTGGTGAAACAGAGTGAGAAGGATGTGAAGCGTCCGAATACATTTTACCATATAAAAAATGTATGTTTGGGCGAGACAGCAAGCTATAATTTGCAATTGACTGAAATAGCAAAAGATAGATGTCAAGCATGCAAAAACATGGTACATTGAGAAAGAATGTTTATTGGAGCAAAATGGGGCAAAGATGTGTAATGAGTGATAACATACTATGTAACAGGATGAAATGTGCAAGTCGAATAGAAACAAGTCAGATCAATTGCCAAAAGCGAAAACCAACAAAATGGAGTCCAAACGAGTGAATATTTGCCAAAATTTGAAGAGTCATAATGGCTCAAAGAGGAGCAAATGAGCCACAGCATGCGAGATAGTGGGTAGAACTTGGAATCCCTCCAATACAAGAGAGAACTCGTAAGAGCTGGCGAAACCATTATATCGAGAGAAGATTTGTAGTCACTTGTGAAAAAAGTACAATTGGGTCGTGTTAGTTCGAAAATGATCGAGCATCAACAAACATGCGATAGAGTGAGCAAAAGATTGCAAGCAAGTGAAACAAAAGAATATGGATGAAAGGCATATGAGAAAAACAATTTCAAGAAAGCAAAAATTTACTGGTGTAGGAAATGGGGCAAATATCTGCAAACGAGTGATACTTATGATGTGGGATGATGAAATGTCCTATCGAGCCAAAGCAGGTCTAATAGATTGCCAGAAACCAAACACTCGGGACATGGAGCGCAAACGATTGATATGTTTAGGAGAGAAGAATGGTACACAGTTCATCGTACAGGCGACGATGTGCGAGATTGTGTGTAAAGATATATAGACATTCCAAACGTACGGGAACTTCCCACAATGAGGGAGAAAAAGATATCGACCAAAGATAATTGCAATATAGTGAAATAAAGAAAGATGGATATGTGAAAATGTACATTGGTGGGATTTAGTAAGCAAAAACTTATAAATCGGGTGAAACAGAGCAAGAAGAATGTGAAGCGTCCCAACACATTTTACAGTATAAAAAAATGGACGTTTGGGGAGACATTGAACTATAATTTGCAGTTGAGTGAACCAGCGAAAGATAGATGTTAAGCATGCAAAAATATGGTACAATGAGAAAGAATGTTTATTCGAGTAAAACGGGGCAAAGATGTGTAATGAGTGACAACATACTATGCAACAAGATGAAATGTGCAAGTCGAATAGAAACAAGTCAAATCAATCCCGCAAAAGTGAAAACCAATAAAATGGAGTCCAAACGAGTGAATTTTTGCTAAAATTTAAAGAGTCATACCAGCTCAAAGATGAGTGAACAAGCCACAGCATGTGAGATAGTGAGCAAAGTTTGGAATCTTTCCAATACAAGAAAGAACTCGTGACAGCTGGCGAAAACATTATATTGAGAGAAGATGTGTAGTCGTATGTGAAAAAAGTACAATCGGATCGTACAGTACAAAAATGATCGAGCATCAACAAACAAGCGATAGAGTGAGTAAAAGAGTGCAAGCAAGAGAAACAAAAGTATATGGATGAAAGGTAGGTTAGAAAAACAATGTAAAGAAAGCAAAAATTTACAGTTTCATGAAATGGGGCAAATATGGCCAAACGAGTGATACTTATGATGTGGGATGACGAAATGTCCTATCGAGGAAAAGCAGGTCTGATAGATTACCAGAAACCAAACACTCGGGACATGGAGCGCAAACGATTGATATGTTTAGGAGGGAAGAATGGTACACAGTTCATCGTACAAGTGACGATGTGCGAGATTGTGTGTAAAGATATGGAGACGCTCCAAACATACGGGAACTTTCCACAATGAGGGAGAAAAAGATATCGGGCAAAGAAAATTGCAATCGAGTGAAATATAGAACGATGGATATGAGAAATGTACGTTGGTGGGATTTAGTAAGCAAAAACTTATAATCGGGTGAAACAGAGCAAGAAGGATGTGAAGTGTCCAAATACATTTTGCAGTATAAAATAAATGAACGTTTGGGGGAGACAGTGAGCTATAAATTGCAAACGAGAGATAGATATCAAGCATGCAAAAACGTGGTGCAATGAGAAAGAATGTTTATTGGAGCAAAATGAGGCCAAGATGTGTAATGAGTGATAACATACTTTGTAACAGGATGAAATGTGCAAGTCGAATAGGAGCAAGTCAGATTAATTGCAGAAAAGTGAAAACCAGTGAAATGGAGTCTAGATGAGCGAATATTCACTGAAATTTAAAGATTCATAACAGCTCAAAGATGAAAGAACGAGCCACATCATGCGAGATAGTGAGCAAAATTTGGAATCTTTCCAATACAAGGGAGAACTCGTCAAAGCTGGCGAAAAAATTATATCAAGAGAAGATGCGTAGTCACTTGTGAAAAAAGTACAATCAGGTCGTGTAGTTCAAAATGATCGAGCATCAACAAACATGTGATAGAGTGAGCAAAAGATTGCAAGCAAGTGAAACAAAGGAATACGGATGAAAGGCATGTGAGAAAAACAATGTAAAAAAAGCAAAAATTTACAGGTGCAGGAAATGGGGCAAATATGTGCAAACGAGTGATATCTTATGATGTGGGATGATGAAATATCGTATCGAGCAAAAGCAAGTATAATATATTGCCACAAACCAAACACTCGGGATATGGAGCGCAAACGATTGATATGTTTAGGAGGGAAGAATGGTGCACAGTTCATCATGCAAGCGACGTTCTGCGAAATTGTGTGTAAAGATATGTTGACGTTCCAGACGTATGAGAACTTTCCACAACGAGGAAGAAAAAGATATCGAGCAAAGAAAATTGCAATCGAGTAAAATATAGAAAGACAGATTTGGATAAATGCACATTGGTCTGATTTTGTAAGCAAAAACTTATAAGCGGGTTGAAACAGAGCAAAAAGGATGTGAAGCGTCCGTACACATATTACAGTATAAAAAAATGTACATTTGCGAGAGACAATGAGCTATAATTTGCACTCGAATGAGAAAGAACGAGCCACAGTATGCTAGATAGTGAGCAAAACTTCGAATGTCTCGAATATAAGAGAGTTCTCGTGAGAGGTGGCGAAAACATTATATCGAGAGAAGATACATAGTCGGTTGTGAAAAAAGTACAATCGGGTCGTATAGTTTGAAAATGATCGAGCATCAACAAACAAACGATAGAGTGCACAAAAGATTGCAAGCAAGTGACACAAAAGAATATGGATGAAAGGCAGGTTAGAAAAATAATGTAAAGAAAGCAAAAATTTACGGGTGCAGGAAATGGGGCAAATATGTGCAAACGAGAGATATCTTATGATGTGGGATGATGAAATGTCCTATCGAGCAGAAGCAAGTTTGATAGATTTCCAGAAACCAAACACTCGGGACATGGAGCACCAACGATTGATATGTTTAGGAGGGAAGAATGGTGCACAGTTCATCGTACAAGCGACGATGTGCGAGATTGTGTGTAAAGATATGTAGACGTTCCAAACATACGGGAACTTCCCACAATGAGGGAGAAAAAGATATTGACCAAAGATAATTGCAATCTAGTGAAATAAAGAAAGATGGGTATGCGAAAATGTACATTGGTGGGATTTAGTAAGCAAAAACTTATAATCGGGTGAAACAGAGCAAGAAGGATGTGAAGCGTACTAACACATTTTACAGTATAAAAAAATGGACGTTTGGGGGAGACAATGAACTATAATTTGCAATCGAGTGAAATAGCGAAAGACAGATGTCAAGCATGTAAAAACACGGTACAATGAGAAAGAATGTTTATTAGAGCCAAACAGGAAAAAATGTGTAATGAGTGATAACATACTATCTAACAGGACGAAATGCGCAAGTCGAATAGGAACAAATCAAATCAATTGCACAAAAGTGAAAACCAGCAAAATAGAGTCCAAATGAGTAAATATTCGCTAAAATTCAAAGAGTCATACCAGGTCAAAGATGAGCGAACAAGCCACAGCATGTGAGATAGTGAGCAAAGTTTGGAATCTTTCCAGTACAAGAAAGAACTCGTGACAGCTTGCGAAAACATTATATCGACAGAAGATGTGTAGTCGGTTGTGAAAAAAGTACAATCGGGTCGTACAGTTCAAAAATGATCGAGCATCAACAAACAAGCGATAGAGTACGCAAAAGATTGCAAGCAAGTGAAACAAAAGTATATGGATGAAAGGCAGGTTAGAAAAACAATGTAACGAAAGCAAAAATTTATGGGTGCTGGAAATGGGGCAAATATGTGCAAACGAGAGATATCTTATGATGTGGGATGATGAAAAGTCCTATTGAGCAAAAGCAGGTCTAATATATTGCCAGAAACCAAACACTCAGGACATGGAGCCCAAACGATTGATACGTTTAGGAGGGAAGAATGGTACACAGTTCATCGTATAAGCGACAATGTGCGAGATTGTGTGTGAAGATATGGAGACGTTCCAAACGTACGGGAACTTTCCACAATGAGGGAGAAAAAGATATCGAGCAAAGAAAATTGCAATCGAGTGAAATATAGAACGATGGATATGAGAAATGTACGTTGGTGGGATTTAGTAAGCAAAAACTTATAATCGGGTGAAACAGAGCAAGAAGGATGTGAAGTGTCCGAATACATTTTGCAGTATAAAATAAATGAACGTTTGGGGGAGATAGTGAGCTATAAATTACAAATTGAGAGATAGATATCAAGCATGCAAAAATATGGTAGAATGAGAAAGAATGTTTATTGGAGCAAAACGAGGCAAAGATGTGTAATGAGTGATAAAATACTTTGTAACAGGAAGAAATGTGCAAGTCAAATAGGAGCAAGTCAGATCAATTGCAGAAAAGTGAAAACCAGCGAAATGGAGTCTAGATGAGCGAATATTCACTGAAATTTAAAGACTCATAATAGCTCAAAGATGAAAGAACGAGACACATCATGCGAGATAGTGAGCAAAATTTAGAATCTTTCCAATACAAGGGAGAACTCGTCAGAGCTGGCAAAAACATTATATCGAGAGAAGATGCGTAGTCGCTTGTGAAAAAAGTACAATCGGGTCGTGTAGTTCAAAAATGATCTAGCATCAACAAACATGCGATAAAGTGAGCAAAAGATTGCAAGCAAGTGAAACAAAGGAATACGGATGAAAGGCATGTGAGAAAAACAATGTAAAGAAAGCAAAAATTTACAGGTGTAGGAAATGGGGCAAATATGTGCAAACGAGTGATATCTTATGATGTGGGATGATGAAATGCCCTATTGAGCAAAAGCTGGTTTGATAGATTGCAAGAAACCAAACACTCGGGATATGGAGCGCAAACGATTGATATGTTTAGGAGGGAAGAATGGTGCACAGTTCATCGTACAAGCGATGATGTGCGAGATTGTGTTTAAAGATATATTGACCTTCCAGACATGTGGGAACTTTCCACAATGAGGGAGAAAAAGATATCAAGCAAAGGAAATTGTAATCGAGTGAAATACAGAATAACGAATATGCATAAATGCACGTTGGTAGGATTTAGTAAGTAAAAACTTATAATCGGGTGAAACAGAGCAAGAAGGATGTGAAGCATCCGTACACATTTTATAGTATAAGAAAATGTGCGCTTGCAAGAGACAGCGAACTATAATTTGCACTCGAGTGAAATAGCGAAAGATAGATATCAAGCTTGCAAAAACACGGTACAATGAGAAAGAATGTTTATCGGAGAAAAACGGGGCAAAGATGAGCAATGAGTGATAACGTACTATGTAACAAGATGGAATGTGCAAGTCGAATAGGAACAAGTCAGATCAATCCCACAAAAGTGAAAACCAATAAAATGGAATCCAAACGAGCGAATTTTCTCAAAAATTTAAAGAGGCATACCAGCTCAAAGATGAACGAACAAGCCACAGCATGTGATATAGTGAGCAAGGTTTGGAATCTTTCCAGTACAAGAAAGAACTCGTGACAGCTTGCGAAAACATTATATCGACAGAAGATGTGTAGTCGGTTGTGAAAAAAGTACAATCGGGTCGTACAGTTCAAAAATGATCGAGCATCAACAAACAAGCGATAGAGTACGCAAAAGATTGCAAGCAAGTGAAACAAAAGTATATGGATGAAAGGCAGGTTAGAAAAACAATGTAAAGAAAGCAAAAATTTATGGGTGCTGGAAATGGGGCAAATATGTGCAAACGAGAGATATCTTATGATGTGGGATGATGAAAAGTCCTATTGAGCAAAAGCAGGTCTAATAGATTGCCAGAAACCAAACACTCAGGACATGGAGCGCAAACGATTGATACGTTTAGGAGGGAAGAATGGTACACAGTTCATCGTATAAGCGACAATGTGCGAGATTGTGTGTAAAGATATGGAGACGTTCCAAACGTACGGGAACTTTCCACAATGAGGGAGAAAAAGTTATCGAGTAAAGAAAATTGCAATCGAGTGAAATATAGAACGATGGATATGAGAAATGTACGTTGGTGGGATTTAGTAAGCAAAAACTTATAATCGGGTGAAACAGAGCAAGAAGGATGTGAAGTGTCCGAATACATTTTGCAGTATAAAATAAATGAACGTTTGGGGGAGATAGTGAGCTATAAATTACAATTGAGAGATAGATATCAAGCATGCAAAAATATGGTAGAATGAGAAAGAATGTTTATTGGAGCAAAACGAGGCAAAGATGTGTAATGAGTGATAAAATACTTTGTAACAGGAAGAAATGTGCAAGTCAAATAGGAGCAAGTCAGATCAATTGCAGAAAAGTGAAAACCAGCGAAATGGAGTCTAGATGAGCGAATATTCACTGAAATTTAAAGACTCATAATAGCTCAAAGATGAAAGAACGAGCCACATCATGCGAGATAGTGAGCAAAATTTAGAATCTTTCCAATACAAGGGAGAACTCGTCAAAGCTGGCAAAAACATTATATCGAGAGAAGATGCGTAGTCGCTTGTGAAAAAAGTACAATCGGGTCGTGTAGTTCAAAAATGATCTAGCATCAACAAACATGAGATAAAGTGAGCAAAAGATTGCAAGCAAGTGAAACAAAAGTATATGGATGAAAGGCAGGTTTGAAAAACAATGAAAAGAAAGCAAAAATTTACAGTTTCATGAAATGGGGCAAATATGTCCAAACGAGTGACGCTTATGATGTGGGATGACGAAATGTCATAGTGAGCAAAAGCAGGTCTGATAGATTGGCAGAAACCAAACACTCAGGACATGGAGCACAAACGATTGATATGTTTAGGAGGGAAGAATGGTACACAGTTCATCGTATAAGCGACGATGTGCGAGATTGTGTGTAAAGATATGGAGACGTTCCAAACGTACTGGAACTTTCCACAATGAGGGAGAGAAAGATATCGAGCAAAGAAAATTGCAATCGAGTGAAATATAGAACGATGGATATGAGAAATGTACATTGGTGGGATTTAGTAAGCCAAAACTTATAATCGGGTGAAACATAGCAAGAAGGATGTGAAGTGTCCGAACACATTTTACAGTATAAAATAAATGAACGTTTGGGGGAGACAGTGAGCTATAAATTGCAATCGAGAGGTAGATATCAAGCATGCAAAAACACGGTACAATGAGAAAGAATGTTTATTGGAGCAAAACGAGGCAAAGATGTGTAATGAGTGATAGCATACTATGTAACAGGATGAAATGTTCAAGTCGAATAGGAGCAAGTCTGATCAATTGCACAAAAGTGAAAACCAGCGAAATGGAGTCCAAATGAGCGAATATTCACTGAAATTTAAAAACTCATAACAGATCAAAGATCAGCGAACGAGCCACATCATGCGAGATAGTGAGCAAAATTTAGAATCCTTCCAATAGAAGGGAGAACTCGTAAGAGCTGGCGAAAATATTATATCGAGAGAAGATGCGTAGTCGCTTGTGAAAAAAGTACAATCGAGTCGTGTAGTTCAAAAATGATCAAGCATTAACAAACATGCGATTGAGTGAGCAAAAGATTGCAAGCAAGTGAAACAAAGGAATACGGATGAAAGGCATGTGAGAAAAACAATGTAAAGAAAGCAAAAACACGATACAATGGGAAAGATTGTTTGTTGGAGCAAAACGGGGCAAAGACGTGTAATGAGCGGTAACATACTATGTAATAGGATGAAATGCACAAGTCAAACAGGTACAATTCAAATCCAATGCACAAAGGCGAAAACCAGCGACATATAGTCCAATTGAGCGAATATTCGCAAAAATTTAAAGAGTCATAACAGCTCAAAGAGCGAACGGGCTACAGCATGCGAGATAGTGAGCAAAATTTGGAATCTTTCCAATACAAGAGAGAACTTGTAAGAGCTGGCGAAAACATTATATCAAGAGAATATGTGTTGTCGCTTTTGAAAATAGTACAATCGGACAGTATAATTAGAAAATGATCGAGCATCAACAAACAAGCGATAGAGTGTACAAAAGTTTGCAAGCAAGTGAAACAAAAGAATATGGACGAAAGGCAGGTTAGAGAAACATTGTAAAGAAAGTAAAAATTTACGGGTGCAGGAAATGGGGCAAATATGTGCAAACGAGTGATATCTTATGATGTGGGCTGATGAAATGTCCTATCGAGCAAAAGCATGTCTGATAGATTGCCAGAAACCAAACACTTGGGACATGGAGCGCAAACGATTGATATGTTTAGGAGGGAAGAATGGTACATTGTTCACCGTACAAGCGACGATGTGCGAGATTATCTGTAAAGATATGTTGAAATTCCAAACGTACGTGAACTTTCCACAATGAGGGAGAAAAAGATATCGTGCAAAGAAAATAGCAATCAAGTGAAATATAGAAAGATGGATGTGCAGAAATGTACGTTGGTGGGATTTAGTAAGCAAAAACTTACCATCGAGTGAAACAGAGCAAGAAGGATGTGAAGTGTCTGAACACATTTTACAGTATGAAAAAAAAATGTATGTTTGGAGGCGATAGTGAACTATAATTTACAATCGAGTGAAATGGCAAAAGACAGATATCAAGCATGCAAAAACACGGTACAATGAGAAAGAATGTTTATTGGAGCAAAACGGGGCAACGATGTGTAATGAGTGATAACAGACTATGTAACAGGATGAAATGTGCAAGTCGAACAGGAACAAGCCAGATCAATTGCATAAAAGCAAAAACCAGCGAAATGGAGTCCAAATTAGTGAATATTCTCTAAAATTTAAAGAGTCATAACAGCTCAAAGATGGGCGAATAAGCCACAACATGCGAGCTAGTGAGAAAATTTTGGAAACTTTCCAATACAAGAGAGTACTCGTAAGAGCTGGTGAAAACATTATATCGAGAGAAGAAGTGTAGTCGCTTGTGAAAAAACTACTATCAAACTCTATAGTTCAAAAATGATCGAGCATCAACAAACAAGTGATAGAGTGTGCACAAGTTTGCAAGCAAGTGAAACAAAAGAATATGGACAAAAGGCAGGTTAGAAAAACAATGCAAAGTAAGTAAAAATTTATGGGTGCAGGAAATGGGGCAAATATGTGCAAACAAGTGATAGTTATGATGTGGGATGATGAAATATCCTATCGAGCAAAAGCAGGTATGATAGATTGCGAGAAACCAAACACTCGAGACATAGAGCACAAACAATTCAGATGTTTAGGAGGGAAGAATGGTACACAGCTCATCGTACAAGCAACGACGTGCGAGATTGTGTGTAAAGATATGTTGACTGATGTGCCTAATATAGGACACACTCTGTGCCACAAGAAAAATAAAGAGAAGAAACCGACTCAACTAAATTGATAAGCCTATGGCGCCACAATCAAGCTAAGATGGGTGGAATTCGCCACATCCCAGATTAGAGAACGGAATGGGAGTGATAAGAATTCTGAGATTTTCTCGCCACACTAACACAATTGTTAGATAAGAGAAGATAGATGTGCACAAAGAAATCTGAAATATAATTCACTCAAATCTTATTATCTTGCCACAAGGGGGCAAGTTCCCTTTTATAGATAACAAAAGCCAACTAGCTGCCTTATTAATGCATCCACAGCCACTTCATTAATGAGCCTACAACAACTATAGTCAACCTACAGCCACCTGATTAATAGCCTACTACAACTATAACCTCCCTATAGCCACCTCATTAATGAGCCTACAACAACTATAGTCAACCTACAGCCACCTCATTAATGAGCCTAGCCTACAACAACTACAGCCACCCTATAGCTGCCTCATTAATGCAACAACAACAACTACAACCACTTGGAAAGCTAAATGACAATACAGCAACTCTAAAAACATTAAATTACATCAGATTTTATATCCCAAAAAGTCATGCACTAAAATTATTAAAACAATAAGAAAAATCTATAGTTCTTTTATTCTTCAAAGTCCAAGCTTCTAATTTGGCCCAGCCCTTCATTGCACACAAGTAAAGAAACCCAAGTCAATCCCATTTGATGCTTCTTCGCCCTTGAATGTGTTATTGGCCCAAGTATAGATTCAGCCTCTTGTTCTTCAAGGACAACCTTCGTGATCACATCATCTTCCCCCGGTTGACAAGGATTTGCCCTCAAATCCAGCTCCATGTTATCTTCCAAATAAGGGGTTATGTCCCTTACATTGAATGTTGCTGAAACACCATAATCTCCTGGGAGATCAATTTTATACGCATTGTCATTTACCTGTTATAGTACTCGAAAAGGACCATCAGCTCGTGGCATAAGTTTAGACTTCCTTTTGTTTGGAAATCTCTCTTTGCTTAGGTGAATCGAAATAAGATCTCCTGGGCTAAATTGAACATGCTTTCTCCTCTTGTCTACTGACTTTTTATAGGCAGCATTCTTCTTCTCAATTTGCTTTTTTACTGCTTCATGCATTTTCTTCATGAATTCAGCTTTACTTTTGCCATCCAAGCTAAGTTTTTCATTAATTGGAAGAGGTGCCAAATCTGCTGGTGTGTTACGATTAAATCCATACACAACCTCAAATGGAGATTTCTTTGTAGTACTATGAACACTTCGATTATAAGCAAATTCAACATACGGCAAGTACTCATCCCAATTCTTCAAGTTTTTACTAATAACACTTTTAAGCAAAATGGAAAGAGATCTATTTACCACTTCGGTTTGTCCATCAGTTTGAGGATGACAAGTTGTGCTAAATAGCAGCTTTGTTCCAAGCTTCATCCATAATGTCTTCCAAAAGTAGCTCAAGAATTTGGCATGACGATAAAAAATAATACTCCTTGGAATGCCATGCAATCTCACAACTTCCTTGAAGAATAAATCAGCAATATGAGAAGCATCATCAGTTTTGTGACATGAAATAAAATGAGACATTTTGGAGAATCTATCAACAACCACCATAACTGAATCTTTTCCCCTTTGTGTTCTAGGTAATCCAAGCACAAAATCCATGCTTAGATCTATCCATGGTTGATCTGGAACAGGCAATGGCATGTACAAGCCATGTGCAGCCTCATTGCTCTTTGCTTTCTTACAAGCAACACATCTTTCTATAATCCGATGCACATCCTTCATCATATTTGGCCAATAGAAATGCTCTTTCAACATTTCAAATGTCTTCTTTTCACCAAAATGTCCAGCTAGCCCACCTGCATGTGATTCTCTAACAAGCAATTCCCTAATAGAACAATTAGGAATCACAAGTTTCCCAAATTTGAACATATAACCATCATGCCTATAAAACCCTTTAACGACCATTTTCTCACAAGCTGAATAGATTTTAGCTAGCATAGGATCAAGCAAGTATTGCTCCTTAGTAAGTTCAAAGCCCAACAGTTTAGTTTTCAAAAGAGAAATCAAAGCATACCTCCGAGATAATGCATCAGCCACCACATTCGTCTCTCCCTTTTTGTATTTGATTACATAGGGGAAAGCTTCCAAATACTCCACCCATTTGGCATGTCTTCGATTCAGATTCCCTTGCCCCTTCAAATGCTTTAGGGACTCATGATCAGTATGAATGATGAACTCCTTTGGTAATAAATAATGCTGCCATGTCTCAAGAGCTCGAATTAGTGCAAATAACTCTTTATCATAGATTGATTAATTCAGACTTGCTCCACCAAGCTTCTCACTAAAATAAGCAATGGGACATTTATCTTGCATTAAGACAGCTCCAATCCCTACTCCAAATGCATCACATTCAATCTCAAATACCTTTGAAAAATCTTGAAGAGCTAGAATAGGTGCTGAACATAATTTCTCCTTGATTAAGTCAAAACTCTTTTGTGTAGCTTCGGTCCATTTAAACTCACAATTTTTTTTGATGCATACAGTTAATGGTGCAAGAATATTGCTAAAATTCTTCACAAATTGTCTATAAAAAGAAGCAAGGCCATGAAAACTTCGTACCTCAGAAATACTTAGGAATTAGCCACTCATTGATTGCTTTTTATTTTCTCCTTATCCACGTGCACCCTATGTTGAGAGACAACATAACCAAGGAAAATAACTTGGTCTTGATAGAATTGGCACTTCTTGAAATTGCCAAATAGCTTTTGTTCTCATAATACTTCAAATACTTGCCTCAAATGCTCTTCATGCTCTTCAGAATTTTTACTATAAACCAAAATGTCATCAAAATAAACGACAACAAACATACCTATAAATTTTCGAAGCACATGGTTGGTTCACGCCACTACGATGTCAAATCTCCCAGAATTGAATTGTGGCAATTTGCAGTATAGTGATTCCCAGGTCGTATTCACTCAAGGAGCCTCACTTCTTAATACTAATTAATCGTTCTAAACATCCGAACACTAATGAAAAGTACATAAACGTGGGGGGGGGTTTGTGGCAATATTAATAAAACAAACAAAACAGCAACTTAATACTACAACAGCAGCAAAATATGCAGTAACAGCAGTAACAGCAGCAGCAGCAGAAATTGTAAGATATTGACAGTAAAGAGACTATGTAATCAGCCACTAGGATTCATGGGAGTGTAACTATCATTACCTAACTCATTGATTCAGTTTTGTTCTCATTCCATTGTTTGGTTCTTTATGAAAATGGTTCTATAATAACATCTAGAATTTAATGCTACTAATTACAGTCAAGAACATCTCTCTACTATAACTAGATGCATTTAGTGGAAAATCTCAACCAAACCAAGTTAAATATGTCATTTAACTAGTCATTTCGCCTCCCTCATTTTCCTAATCAGTCAAGCAAGGTTATGTCTTATATATAAGTCAGTTTATATTACATTCTCAAGCTCTAATCAGAATTTGACAGCAAACTAAACATGACAGCAAAACAGAAATGAAATGAGATGAAAATGGAGAATAAAACACTTAGCTTGCATTCTTAGTTCAAGCTACATCCCAGTGGTCTAGTGACTAATTACAATGAAAACTTAGCCCTCCATGAGAGCAAAACAGCAAACAACAGAAGCAAAAACAGAGAGGAAGAGAGAGCTACGAATTTCCTAAGTTCTAGTTACAAAATAAAAGTGTTCTCTTCTCTAAAAACTGATGCCCCTTCAATGCCTTAGAATATTCTACCCTAGATGCTTTCTTGGATGCTTCTTCCATGATGTGGCAGCAATTTGACAGCAAAACAGCAGCATAATTAATGTTTCTGCAGCAGCAGATAGGTATGGCAGCAGCATAATTAATATTTTTACAGCAGAAAGTGACAAACAGCAGCAGAACAGCAGCAGAATATCATGGCAAAATTAATATTTCAGCCATGATATTCTGACCTACGAAATTTAATGTTTCTGCCCTCAAATTCTGACTACATGGCATTCAATAAGAGTTCAAGTGGGCCCCACATCCAGCATATACTAGTCAGCATCTGCATCACCCAAAAAGTGCCATATTAGCATCCAAATCATCATCTTTGTCCATGTCAACACTTTTCTCTCCAAAATTGAGATTTGTAGGAATTAGATGAGCATTTTGCAATTCAAGTTCTGAAAATAAAATTGAAGCACATTTAATCCATAAATAGTTTATACCCAATAAATTCCAAAACATAATAAAATTAGAGAATTGACAAAATTAAAGAGGCAAAAAGGACTAAAATAGGGACTAAAAAGTATATAAAAATGCCCGATATCAAATCCCCCACACTTGGCCTTTTGCACTCCTGGGCAAAATAATATTCAGAACACCAAAAGGCACCAAAGGAAAAATGTGGAAAGCATGCTAGAATAGAATAATTAAAATTTTGAAAAGATTTAGCACTCGAAGGAAATTAATCTTAAATTTCTAAGATTCCAAGCATCATGGCAATTTAATTTGATACGAATGAATTCAAGTAATTAGCCTCCTCACCAGGAATGTGTTTACTCTCTATTCTCTCAAGTGTCTAGGGTAAATCACTCAAAATTCAACTTATCACATAATTCACTATCATAAGCTTGTCAAGAATCTAAATCTCCACTACTTGAATCCAATACATACTTGAATCAAAAGGACTTTACGAGGTTGTAACGTGGGTACGAAAAATAGTGGGAAACAAAGGGAAAGATTGAACAATGAAACCAAATATGGTAACAACTCAAGAAAATGAAGAGTATTTACAAGTGAAATATAAGAGACTGAGTATAAATAAATTTAGGCTCAAATCCTCACAGCTAAAAGACTATTACTACAAATTCATTAAAATCAACATCATTGCCATTTAACTTGAATTCCTTAGAGAAATAAGGCTAAATTCTCTTCATGCTAAGTCAATCTACACTTTAACTATTTCATCATGAATAATTCCACACCAAAACTCCATCAATTTTTTTTCAAAAATAAAACATCAAATTCGGGCAAAACAGAGTAGCAAAATTCTGCACTGCAGAAATTCTGGCGACTCAGCTTTACTGACACAAAACTAGACCAAAACAAATGCGAAAGACACCAAATAAAATTCTACAGCTAGAAGACATATAAAGCTTTAAAAACATGTAAAGAAACTAGCAAAATTCGTAGCCAATCAGTACAGAAAATTCATGCAAGACAGCTCAAAAATTCTGGACAGAAACAGAGAAAACAGAGGAGACAGCAGGAAATTTTTTTTTTCTTTTTTTTTTTTGAGAATCAGCTCCAATTAAATTCTCTCCCCCCACACTTAAACATTGCATTGTCCTCGATGCAAATTATTACCAAACATCAAATAAAATGAGGAGGACATAAATTAAAAGGAGGGAAAGAGTACGGCCTTATCATGGAGCCGGAACGTTGTAGATTTTGATTTCCTCTACAGTTTCTTCTTTGAAGCCCTCGTAGAACTTCTTCAACCTTTGCCCATTTACCATGAACTGCTTGTTGGTGGCCTCATTTTGAATTTCTACTGCACCAAAAGGAAAGACATTAGTAATAACAAAAGGGCCAACCCATCTAGAGCGAAGTTTACCGGGCATTAGCTTGAGGCGAGAATTATAGAGAAAGACTTTGTCTCCCACTTGGAATTCTTTTTTCTCAATTTTCTGATCATGTAAAGCTTTTGTCCTCTCTTTATAGATGCGCGCATTCTCATAAGCCCCTAGCCTTAGTTCTTCCAGTTCTTGAAGTTGCAACTTTCTTTCTTTATCGGCTAGGGTCATGTCCATATTGCATTGTTTAACGGCCCAATATGCCTTATGTGCAATCTCCACCGGCAAGTGACATGCTTTACCAAATACCAAGCGGTATGGAGACATGCCGATGGGAGTCTTGAAAGTGGTTCTATAGGCCCAAAGCGCATCGTCAAGCCTCTTACTCCAATCTTTTCTGTTGGGTTGCACAGTTTTCTCTAATATTTGCTTTATCTCTCGGTTGGAGACTTCTGCTTGCCCATTGGTTTGGGGGTGGTAAGGTGTAGAGGTTTTGTGCACCACCCTATATTTCTTCAATAGCCCTTGCATGTTTCTATTGCAAAAGTGTGATCCTTGATCACTGATTATGGCCTTAGGAACACCGAATCTGCAGAAAATATGTGAACGAAGGAAATATACAACAACAGTAGAATCATCAGTTCAGGTGGCTTTAGCTTCGACCCATTTCGACACATAATCCACAGCAACTAAGATATACATGAAGCCAAAAGAAACAGGAAAAGGACCCATAAAGTCAATACCCCAAACATCAAAAACATCACAAAAGAGACGAGGTTGTTGAGGCATTTCATTTCTTTTGGACACATTTCCAGTTCTTTGACACCTATAACAGTTTTTGTAAAAATCAAAGGCATCCCTAAACAAAGTAGGCCAATATAAACCAGAATCTAACACTTTTCTAGCTGTTCTTTGGGGACCAAAGTGTCCACCACATGCAAGAGTATGACAAAAATTCAGCACAGATGCAAATTCATGATTTGGAACACATCTCCTAATAATTTGGTCACTGCAAATTTTCCACAAATAAGGGTCATCCCACACATAGTACCTAGCCTCGCTTCTTAATTTATTCAATTGATGTCTATTTTGGTATGCAGGCAATTCAGATGCAACAAGATAATTCACTAAATCAGCATACCAAGGCTCACTAATACCATGCAAAAGGAGGAAACACTCATCTGGAAAATTGTCTCTTACGGGGAGATGTTCCAATGGAAGATCAGAAAGCCTACTCAAGTGATCTGCTACTACATTCTCTGCCCCACTCTTATCCTTGATTTCTACATCAAATTCTTGGAGGAGCAGCATCCATCTAAGCAATCTTGGCTTTGCATCTGGTTTCTTCAACAAATCTTTTAGTGCTGCATGGTCAGAAAACACAATTACTTTGGAGGCAAGCAAATATGATCTAAATTTTTCTAAAGCAAAAACAATTGCTAAAAACTCCTTCTCCGTGGTTATGTAATTTGATTGAGCTGAATCAAGGGTACGGGACGCATAGGCTATGACATGCAACTTCCTCTCTACTCTTTGTGAAAGTACTGCTCCTACAGCAAAATTTGAGGCATCACACATGAGCTCAAAGGGAAGCTCCCACTGTGGAGGTTGGATGATAGGAGGGGAGGTAAGTTGCTTCTTCAACTCATCAAAAGCTGACCTACAAGCATCATTAAAAATGAAATCAGTTTCTTTTTGGAGGAGTTTAGATAGGGGTAGAGCGATCTTACTGAAGTCCTTGATGAATCTCCTATAAAATCCTGCATGGCCAAGAAAAGAGCGAACTTCCCGCACAGAAGCGGGGTAAGGCAAAGAAGAGATAACATCAACTTTGGCTTTATCTACTTCTATGCCACGTGATGACACTATGTGGCCTAGGACTATTCCTTGCTCTACCATGAAATGACATTTTTCATAATTCAAGACCAAATTTTTCTCTATGCATCTCTCAAGTACTCTCTCCAAATTTTTCAAACATGCATCAAATGAGTCTCCATAAACAGAAAAATCATCCATGAACACTTCCATACAATCCTCTAACAAATCAGAAAATATGCTCAACATACATCTTTGAAAAGTGCCAGGTGCATTACAGAGACCAAAAGGCATGCGTCTATATGCAAAAGTACCAAAAGGACAGGTGAAGGTAGTCTTCTCCTGATCTTCAGGTGCAATGTGAATTTGAAAATATCCAGAAAAACCATCAAGAAAACAATAATGAGACTTGCCAATAAGTCTCTCAAGCATTTGATCAATAAAAGGAAGAGGAAAATGATCTTTTCTAGTTGCTTGGTTCAACTTCCTATAATCAATGCAAACACGCCAACTGTTTTGAACTCTAGTGGGCACTAACTCATTATTTTCATTTGCTATAACAGTTACCCCGGTTTTCTTTGGCACTACTTGTACCGGACTCACCCACTTACTATCAGAGATAGGATAGATAATACCAGCTTAGAGGAGCTTACTTACCTCCTTCTTGACCACATCAAGAATCATGGGGTTGCGTCTTCTTTGGGGTTGCCTCACTGGTTTCATCTCTTCTTCAAGGAGAATTCGGTGCATGCACACTGAAGGACTAATTCCAGGAATGTCTGCTAGAGTCCACCCAATCGCCTTCTTATTCTTTTTCAGTAAACTGATCAATTTTTCTTCTTGATTGGGGTTCAAGTTGTTGGCCACAATGATTGGAAGTTTGTCTCCTACCTCCAAGAAGGCATACTTGAGGTTTTCTGGTAAAGCTTTCAACTCCAATGCAGGTGGTTGGATGGAGGATGGAATTAGTTTTTGTGGAATCACATCCAAGGAGGCACCTACAAATTCAGTTTGCTCAAAGACAGAATCCTTGGCTAAAGAGGATGAAGGGTTAGCAGCACAAGAGGAAAGAGATGAAGAATGTGCAACATTACAATTTAAATCACTACACCTACAACTACCTAAAATAGAAACAGAATCTAAGTGTAAGCTAGAGAAATTTACAGAATCAGAATGCACATCAAAATCCAAATCACTATGCAAATCAGAATGCAACTCAGAATTGTCAGCATTTAGAGAGTTTTCAATTTCAGTGCAAGCATGACAAAATTTAGAACCAGCACAATTGCATTCAAAGACATCTACCAAATCAGAGAATTCAGGAAAATCAGAAATTAATTCAGTTTGGAAATCATCACATGCCTCATCAACTAAGTAATCCAAATAGTTAACTACATGCACATTGGAATGATTTTCTACAGGATGTTTCATGGCATCCAAAATGTTAAAATCAATTTTGTTACCAGCAAACTCCATTGACAAAGTCCCTTCATGCACATTAATGATGGTTTTTGCAGTTTTCAGAAAAGGTCTACCAAGTATTAATGGTGCATGGCCAGGAGTATTATCATTTTCCATATCAAGCACATAAAAATCAGCAGGAAAAATGAGATCTTTAACTCTTACCAGGACATCTTCTAAAACTCCTGCTGGATGTGCTGTGCTCCTATTGGCAAGTTGGACAATCACTCCAGTTGGTGAAAGAACACCAATCTTGAGGCTCGAGTACACTGATTTGGGCATAACATTGATTGAGGCTCCCAAATCCAGCATAGCATTGGAGAACTCCATGTTGCCTATTGTGCATGGTATTGTGAAAGTTCCAGGATCTTTGCACTTGGGTGGCATGGGTGGTTGGATGAGTGCAGACACATTTCTTCCCAAATTGACTCTCTCATTACCCCTTAAACGCCTCTTATGAGTGCACAACTCTTTGAGGAACTTGGCATACTTGGGGATTTGCTTAATTGCTTCCAAAAGTGGGATATTGACCTCTATTTTCCTGAAGGTCTCCATGATCTCTTTATCCATGTCAGATTCAGAAGCTTTCCTTGATTGAGTCTGTCTATTGGGGAAAGGAAGAGGAATTTTCTGAAGCACTTCTTCATCCTTTTTGTTTTGCTCACTGGTTGAAGATGAAGGAACACTTTGCTGGACATTTGATTTTTCTGGTTCAGATTCAGAAGCTGGACTGTCTACTTGTTTGCCACTCCTCAAGATGATGGCACTCACATTGCCTCTTGGGTTGATCACTGGTTGGGATGGCAAACTCCCTGAACCTTGGCTTTTCAGCTCATTGACTGTTGTGGCTAACTGGCCAATCTTAGTTTCCAAATTCTACATATTTGTTTCTGTCCTTTGCTGGAACTGAAGAGTATTGGCAGTCAGTTGCTTCATTAGATCCTCAAGACTAGGCTCAGGTTTCTTGGGTGCTGGAGGAGGTGTATGGCTAGCTTCAGGTTGGTTGTATCTTGTATGGGGTGGCTGGTAAGGGGGGTTGGATGTATTCCCATACTTGAAAGCTGGATGATCACGCCACCCAGGATTGTAGGTGGAGGAATATGGGTCATATCTCTGTTGTTGTGGTTGCATGGGTCTACCAGGGAATATACCAGCACATGACTCAGTTGGGGTCTCTTGTAGCTGAAGGCATTGATCAGTATGGTGGGTATTCAGGGAACAAATACCACAGACTGAAGGAGGAGGGGCTTGTTGTTGTGTTCTCTGATTTAATGCCAATTGCCTCACCATTGAAGCTAATTCTTCCAATTTATTTTCTATCCTTTGTTGCTCCATGGGAGGTGTCCTCACCTCATTCACAGTAACTGTTGGATCACTCAATCTGGTGCCAAATTGCTGAGCATTTTGGGCCATCTTGGCCAACAATTCATTTGCTGCAGAAGGAGTCTTATCCACCAATGCCCCACCAGCAGCTGCATCAACTATATATCTGTCCATAGGCAGTAATCCCTCATAGAAATACTGGATGAGAAGTTGCTCTGAAATCTGGTGGTTTGGACAGCATGAGCAAAGCTTCTTAAACCTCTCCCAATATTCATGTAGAGACTCACCATTCAACTGTCCAATCCCACTGATATCCTTCCTGATTACTGCTGTTCTGGAGGCTGGAAAGAATTTTTCTAAGAACAACTTCTTCAGCTCATCCCATCTTGTTATCAAGGCAGTGGGTAGATAGTAAAGCCAATCCTTGGCTGCCCCATCCAGAGAGAAAGGAAATGCTATTAATTTGATCTATTCTTCTCCAACTCCATGTGGTCTCATGGTAGAGCAGACAACATGGAACTCCTTTAAGTGCTTGTGCGGATACCATGAAACTTAGGCAGCAAATGGATTAGACCAGATTTTAGCTCAAAATTAGCATCCAACTCAGGATAATTTATGCACAATGGTTGATAATGCACATCAGGTGCAATCAACTCTTTAATTGATTGTTCTTGCCTATTTTGAGGCATTTGTGCATTTTGATTATCCATCCCAGTTATCCCAGCTGACTCAGAATCTGTAGACTCCAACACAATATCAGATTCAGAATCTGATTCAACTTCTACACTATTGACAGCAAACTCAACAATTTCAGCAAGAATTTCAAAAACTATACTAGTCCTAATGCTATTACTTCTCACTAGCCTATGGAAGGTCCTATCAATTTCTGGATCAAAAGGTGGTAAGTCCACGTGACCAGACCTTCTCATATACTAGAAAGGGCACAAATTCACAAGAAAACAACAAAAAGAACAAAAAAGAGCAAAATAAGCACAAAAGGCTCCAACCAAGGAAAATGAACAAAAATGAAGTATCTCAGAAAGATCTGATTTTTCTTGGGAAAATCCTTCACCAATTGGAGGCACAAAATCAAAAAACAGAACTCAAAAATAAGATCTACAAAAATCAAACAAAAAATCACAATTAATTGGAAAAATGGCTAAAATCATTGTAAAATGGAAAGAGTGGTCTAAACGTTGGAATTTGGCCGAGATAGGGCGGTGCACTTCACGACAAGGTCGTAGGAGTTATGCCTGAAAGGGTCGTGCTTAGTGGACTACCAATTTTTCAAGTCAATCCGATTTAGTTTTTTAAGATGATGAATAGTGACTGAAATATAACTAGGAAACTTGAAAAATTGACTTGAAGAATTTGTAATCACTTCCAACAATACCAAGCCACTTAAAATCAAACAAGAACACAATAGAACAACTAATTAACACTTAGAAATGAATTGGCTCCCCGCAACGGCGCCAAAATTCTGGTTCACACCACTACGATGTCAAATCGCCCAGAATTGAATTGTGGCAATTTGCAGTATAGTGATTCACAGGTCGTATTCACTCAAGGAGCCTCACTTCTTAATACTAATTAATCATTCTAAACATCCAAACACTAATGAAAAGTACATAAACGGGGGGGGGGTTTGTGGCAGTATTAATAAAACAAACAAAACAGCAACTTAATACTACAACAGCAGCAAAATATGCAGCAACAGCAGTAACAGCAGTAGCAGCAGAAATTGTAAGATATTGACAGTAAAGAGACTATGTAATCAGCCACTAGGATTCATGGGAGTGTAACTATCATTACCTAACTCATTGATTCAGTTTTGTTCTCATTCCATTGTTTGGTTCTTTATGAAAATGGTTCTAGAATAACATCTAGAATTTAATGCTACTAATTACAGTCAAGAACATCTCTCTACTATAACTAGATGCATTTAGTGGAAAATCTCAACCAAACCAAGTTAAATATATCATTTAACTAGTCATTTCGCCTCCCTCATTTTCCTAATCAGTCAAGCAAGGTTATGTCTTATATATAAGTCAGTTTATGTTACATTCTCAAGCTCTAATCAGAATTTGACAGCAAACTAAACATGACAGCAAAACAGAAACGAAATGAGATGAAAATGGAGAATAAAACACTTAGCTTGCATTCTTAGTTCAAGCTACAACATCCCAGTGGTCTAGTGACTAATTACAATGAAAACTTAGCCCTCCATGAGAGCAAAACAGCAAACAACAGAAGCAAAAACAGAGAGGAAGAGAGAGCTACGAATTTCCTAAGTTCTGGTTACAAAATAAAAGTGTTCTCTTCTCTAAAAACTGATGCCCCTTCAATGCCTTAGAATATTCTACCCTAGATGCTTTCTTGGATGCTTCTTCCATGATGTGGCAGCAATTTGACAGCAAAACAGCAGCATAATTAATGTTTCTGCAGCAGCAGATAGGTATGGCAGCAGCATAATTAATATTTTTGCAGCAGAAAGTGACAAACAGCAGCAGAACAGCAGCAGAATATCATGGCAGAATTAATATTTCAGCCATGATATTCTGACCTACAAAATTTAATGTTTCTGCCCTCAAATTCTGACTACATGGCATTCAATAAGAGTTCAAGTGGGCCCCACATCCAGCATATCCTAGTCAGCATCTGCATCACCCAAAAAGTGCCACATTAGCATCCAAATCATCATCTTTGTCCATGTCAACACTTTTCTCTCCAAAATTGAGATTTGTAGGAATTAGATGAGCATTTTGCAATTCAAGTTCTGAAAATAAAATTGAAGCACATTTAATCCATAAATAGTTTATACCCAATAAATTCCAAAACATAATAAAATTAGAGAATTGACAAAATTAAAGAGGCAAAAAGGACTAAAATAGGGACTAAAAAGTATATAAAAATGCCCGATATCAATGGTTCATTAGCCTCATAAAGGTGCTTGGGGCATTGGATAATCCAAATGGCATGACCTTCCATTCATACAGCCCATGTTTTGTCTTAAAGGCTGTCTTCCATTTATCTCCTTCCTTCATACGAATTTGGTGATAACCACTCTTCAAGTCTATATTTGAAAACACTTTGGAGCCATTTAATTCATCAAGCATGTCATCTAACCTTGGAATGGGATAACGATACTTGAATGTAATCTTGTTGATTGCTCTGCTATCCACACACATCCTTATGGTCCCATCTTTCTTTGGCACCAATAAGGCCGGTACTAAATAAGGACTCATGGACTCCTGCACATATCCTCTTTCCAGCAACTCATTTACTTGACGTTGCAACTCCTTTGCCTCCTCCAGATTCATTCTATAGCTGGCCTATTTGGTAAGGCAGCTCCTGGTACAAGATCAATTTGGTGCTCAATACCACGAATTGGTGGTAATTCCTTTGGTAGTTCTTCTAGAAATACATCACGAAATTCTTCCAAGAGACTTTGAATTTGTGGTTGAAGTGATCCCACAATTTCTGGTACTATCTCCTTCAAATGCAATAAAAGAACTAAATTAGAGTTGGATAAAGCTCTCTCAATGTCTCCTTTATTGGCAAGTAAATTACCCTTGCTTTCAGCTTCTTGTTGATGTGTCTTCACTTGTTGAGGACTCAATGGTGCTAACACAATCTTCCTTCCATCTTTCTCAAAGGAATATGTGTTTTTAAACCCATCATGCAAAGCTCTTCTATCATACTGTCATGGTATTCTCAAGAGCAAATGACTAGCACCCATTGGAACAACATCACATAGTACCTTATCTTTGTAATTTTTCCCAATAGAAAATGGCACAACAACCTGTTTAGTGACTCTTACAACTCCATCTTCATTTAGCCACTGCAATTTGTAAGGATGGGGGTGTTCAGTTGTGGCTAAATTCAACTTCTCCACCAAAGTAGTAGAAGCCACATTTGTGCAGCTCCCTCCATCTATAATTACACCATAAACCTTCTTTTCAACAGTACACCTTGTGTGAAAATGTTCTCCCTTTGCTCATCACTAGGCTTAGCTTGCAAATTTAGAGCACGCCTTATGACAAGGAGTTCTCCCTTATCAGCATACTCCATGTTTTCCTTATCAGAACATTCTTCCATAACTCCTTCAATGACTACCTCATCTTCGCTTACCACTTCTCCATGCGTGTCTTGGATGATCATTACCCTACGGTTTGGACATTCAGATGCGTAATGCCCATGACCAAGACATTTGAAGCACTTTACATCTTTACTCCTTTTAGGAGGTTCTGAATTAGCTCCCTTTTCTTTCCCTTTTGATGAACTTGATGGATGTTTTGAAGACTCCCTCTTCTCCACCTTTCTTTCTTCTCTTTTAGATGTAACCCATGATGGTGTTGTAGAGAAATTTATGATTTTGTTTCTAGTTGGCTGTGACATTTTGATAGGAAAATCCTTAGGGTTGCCTGATCTTCACGGCGTAGGCGATAAATGAATTCAAGACTTATCAAAAGAAAAATAAGAGCAACACACTCCGGAATCGAAGAAGGAATTGGAGTGGTTCAATGACCTAACAAGTGCAAATAGTCAACCAACGTTATATAGAACGTGACCTACTATTTAGAACGCTTGTTCAACCACGAACACGAATTGAACCAATCCACACAACAACGCACTTGGGTTGAAGCATAAATTGGGGGCTTTTGTGAATTTGAATCACCAATCTTATAAAGAAGATTGACAAAGCAAGATTTCACAAGAGCAAAGAAGGAAAGATAAATTCTCACACAATGAGAGAAAACACTTGAATGCAAGTTTTCATAAACTTAAATCTGATTATTACAATAAGCTTAGGGGGGGTATTTATAGATAGGATGGAGAGACAAAGGTGCCCACCTATCTTGACTTGAAGATACATACATTTAATGCACATGAAAATAAATGCCCACCTATCTTGACTTTGGATACAATGCTTTTAATGCATTTTGAAAATAAATATCCACCTATCTTGACTTTGAAACATTGTGCATTTAATGCACATGATTCATAATTGACTAAAGACCATCTAGAAGTTAAAATTCGTACAAAAATAAAAGAAAATTACAAAACATGAATTTCAACTCAAATGGATATAATTGAGCCCAAATTCTATTGGTCCATGTTTATCTCTTGGACCAATCTCTTTAATTTGTAGTGTTCTGGCCCAAAATCCCTTTAGCAACTCCATTTTCAGCCCAAATGATGTTGAGCACATTTTGATCATTATTTAACATACATTCAAATGGAATTTGCTTCATCCATTCTTGAACGAGCCCATTTAATGTCTCTTTTATTGTTTTAGCCCGAGCTCGTGTAATTGGCCCACTTGTAATATACAATGGATCTACTTCTTGATCATCCAATGTAATTGTTGGGTTCACATCACATTTGCTTGCTAGAAACTCTCTTCCTTTGTCTCTCCACCTTGATTGCAAGTTTAATAACATCCTCTAAGGTTACATAATTTTGTAGTTCCACCAAATCACCAATTTCCCTATGCAAACCACCAATGAACCTTGCAATTGTTTGCTCTTGAGGTTCATTCAGTTCACATCGAATCATTAGCATCTCAAACTCTATAACATAGTCTTCTACACACATACCTCCTTGTCTCAAAGATTGAAATTTGAAGAAGAGCTTTTGCTTGTAATATTTTGGCACAAATCTTCTTTGCATAAGTCTCTTCATTCGCCTCCAATTTCTAACTTCTTCCTCACCATCTATCCTCCGTTAGTTCTTCAAATTATCCCACCATAAATTGGTGTAATCTGTGAATTCAAGGGCTGCAAGATGACATTTGGTTGCCTCCGAGTACTCATGGCACTCAAAGACCTTCTCTACACCCTGCACCCACTCCAAAAGTTCCTCTGGGGAGCTACTTCCCTTGAAAGTAGGGACCTTCCTCTTAATCTTCAATTCTTGCTTTCTTTGTTGCCTCATTGGCCTTGGAGACCTTTCATCTTCTGTATTACTTTCTTGGTCTAATTGCTCTTCATTTCTATTTCTTCGCTGCCCACGCCTTGGTTCAGGATTTAGCCTCTCCATTTGTTCTACCAAATGATCCAACCATTCCATCATTTGTTATTGAGATCTCTCCATTTGACTTTGAGACCTTTCCAACTTCAGAATTTGAGCTTGCTCTAAAGTAAGCCCCATTGGAATTGGAAGTTCAGAATTGTTATCTCTAGACATGATCTCTCTCTAAGTGTGCTACTTACAAGTTACAAGAGTTTTCCCACACGGAACCACCGCTTTGATACCAATATGATGTGCCTAAAAGAGGACACTATTTGTACCACAAGGAAAATAAAGAGAAGAAACCAGCTCAACTAAATTGATAAGCCTATGGCGCCACAATCAAGCTAAGATGGGTGGAATTCGCCACACCCCATATTAGAGAACAGAATGGGAGTGATAAGAATTCTGAGATTTTCTCGCCACACTAACACAATTGTTAGATATGATAAGATAGATGTGCACAAAGCAATCTGAAATATAATTCACTTAAATCTGATTATCTTGCCCCAATGGGGCAAGTTCCCTTTTATAGATAACAAAAGCCAGCTAGCTACCTCATTAATGAATCCACAACCACCTCATTAATGAGCCTACAACAACTATAGTCAACCTACAGCCACCTCATTAATGAGCCTACAACAACTATAGCCTCCCTACAGCCACCTCATTAATGAGCCTACAGCAACTATAGTCAACCTACAGCCACCTCATTATTGAGCCTAGCCTACAACAACTACAGCCACCCTATAGCCACCTCATTAATGCAATAACTACAACTACAACCACTTGGAAAGCTAAATGACAATATAGCAACTCTAAAAACATTAAATTACATTAGATTTTATATCCCAAAACGTCATGCACGAAAATTATTAAAACAATAAGAAAAATCAGTAGTTCTTTTATTCTTCAAAGTCCAAGCTTCTAATTTGGCCCAGCCCATCATTGCACACAAGTAAAGAAACCCAAGTTAATCCCATTTGATGCTTCTTAGCCCTTGAACGTGTTATTGGCCCAAGTATAGATTCAGCCTCTTGTTCTTCAAGGACAGCCTTCGTGATCACATCATTGACGTTCCAAACGTATGGGAACTTTCGACAATGAGGGAGAAAAAGATATCGAGCAAAGGAAATTATAATCAAGTGAAATATAGAAAGATGGATATGCAGAAATGTATGCTGGTGGCATTTAGTAAGCAAAAACTTATAATCGGGTGAAACAGAACAAGAAGGATGTGAAGCGTCCGAACACATTTTACAGTATAAAAAAATGTACGTTTGGGAAAGACAGCGAACTATAATTTGCAATCACCTGAAATAGCGAAAGATAGATAACAAGCATGCAAAGACATGGCACAATGAGAAAGAATGTTTATTGGAGCAAAACGAGGCAAAGATGTGTAATGAGTGATAACAGACTATGTAACAGGAAGAAATGTGCAAGTCAAACAGGAACAAGTCAGATCAATAAAACAAAAGCGAAAACCAGCGAAATGGAGTATAAATGAGCGAATATTCGCTAAAATTTAAAGAGTCGTAACAGCTCAAAGATGGGTGAACGAGCCACAGCATGCGAGATAGTGAGCAAAATTTGGAATCTTTCCTACACAAGAGGGAACTCGTAAGAGTTGGCGAAAACATTATATCGAGAAAAGATGTGCGGTCGCTTGTGCAAAAAGTACAATCGGACTGTATAGTTCGAAAATGATTGAGCATCAACAAACAAGCGATAGAGTGTGAAAAAGTTTGCAAGCAAGTGAAACAAAAGAATATGGATGAAAGGCCGATTAGAAAAACAATGTAAAGAAAGTAAAAATTTACGGGTGCAGGATATCTGGCAAATATGTGTAAACGAGTAATATCTTATGATGTTTTACGATAATATCCTATCGAGCAAAAGTAAGTTTGTTAGATTGCTAGAAACCAAACACTTAGACGTGGAGCGCAAACGATTGATATGTTTAAGAGGGAAGAATGGTACACAGCTCATCGTACAAGCGACGATGTGCGAGATTGTGAGTAAAGATATGTTGACAATCCAAACGTATGGGAACTTTCCACAATGAGGGAGAAAAAGATATCGAGCAAAGAGAATTGCAATCGTGTGAAATATAGAAAGATGGATATGCAGAAATGTACGTTGGTGGGATTTAGTAAGTAAAAACTTATAATCGGGTGAAACTGAGCAAGAAGGATGTGAAGCATCTAAACACATTTTACAATATAAAAAAATGTACGTTTGGGAGAGACAGTGAACTATAAGTTGTAATCGAGTGAAATGGCGAAAGACAGATATCAAGCATGCAAAAACACGGTACAATGAGAAAGAATGTTTATTGGTGCAAAACGGGGCAATGATGTGTAATGAGTGATAACAGACTATGTAACAGGAAGAAATTGCAAGTCAAACAGGAACAACTCAGATCAATTGCACAAAAGTAAAAACCAAATAAATGGAGTCCAAATGTGCGAATATTTGCTAAAATTTATAGTCATAATAGCTCAAAGATGGGCGAACGAGCCACAAATTGTGAGATAGTGAGCAAAATTTGGAATCCTTCCAATACAAGAGAGAACTCGTAAGAGCTGGCAAAAACATTATATCGAGAGAAGATGTGTAGTCGCTTGTGAAAAAAAGTACAATCAGACTGTATAGTTGAAAAATGATCGAGGATCAACAAATAAGCGATAGAATTCGCAAAAGTTTGCAAGCAAGTGAAACAAAAGAATATGGATGAATGGCCAGTTAGAAAAACAATGTAAAGAAAGTAAAAATTTACGGGTGCAGGAAATGGGGCAAATATGTGCAAACGAGTGATATCTTATGATGTGGGATGATGAAATGTCCTATCGAGCAAAACAGGTCTGATAGATTGCCAGAAACCAAACAATCGGGACATGGAGCCTAAATGATTGATATGTTTAGGAGAGAAGAATGGTACACAGTTCATCGTACAAGCGACGATGTGCGAGATTGTGTGCAAAGATATGTTGACACTCTAAACGTACGAGAACTTTCCATAATGAGGGAGAAAAAGATATCGAGCAAAGAGAATTGCAATCGTGTGAAATATAGAAAGATGGATATGCAGAAATGTACGTTGGTGGGATTTAGTAAGTAAAAACTTGGTGAAACTGAGCAAGAAGGATGTGAAGCATCTGAACACATTTTACAATATAAAAAAATGTACGTTTGGGAGAGACAGTGAACTATAACTTGTAATCAAGTGAAATGGCGAAAGACAGATATCACGCATGCAAAAACACGGTACAATGAGAAAGAATGTTTATTGGTGCAAAACGGGGCAACGATGTGTAATGAGTGATAACAGACTATGTCACAGGAAGAAATTGCAAGTCAAACAGGAACCACTCAGATCAATTGCACAAAAGTAAAAACCAAATAAATGGAGTCCAAATGTGCGAATATTTGCTAAAATTTATAGTCACAATAGCTCAAAAATGGGCGAACGAGCCACAAATTATGAGATAGTGAGCAAAATTTGGAATCCTTCCAATACAAGAGAGAACTCGTAAGAGCTGGCAAAAACATTATATCGAGAGAAGATGTGTAGTCGCTTGTGAAAAAAAGTACAATCGGACTGTATAGTTGGAAAATGATCGAGGATCAACAAATAAGCGATAGAATTCGCAAAAGTTTGCAAGCAAGTGAAACAAAAGAATATGGATGAATGGCCAGTTAGAAAAACAATGTAAAGAAAGTAAAAATTTACGGGTGCAGGAAATGGGGCAAATATGTGCAAACGAGTGATATCTTATGATGTGGGATGATGAAATGTCCTATCGAGCAAAACAGCTCTGATAGATTGCCAGAAACCAAACAATCGGGACATGGAGCCTAAATGATTGATATGTTTAGGAGAGAAGAATGGTACACAGTTCATCGTACAAGCGACGATGTGCGAGATTGTGTGCAAAGATATGTTGACACTCTAAACGTACGGGAACTTTCCATAATGAGGGAGAAAAAGATATCGAGCAAAGAGAATTGCAATCGTGTGAAATATAGAAAGATAGATATGCAGAAATGTACGTTGGTGGGATTTAGTAAGTAAAAACTTATAATCGGGTGATACTGAGCAAGAAGGATGTGAAGCATCTGAACACATTTTACAATATAAAAAAATGTACGTTTGGGAGAGACAGTGAACTATAACTTGTAATCGAGTGAAATGGCGAAAGACAGATATCACGCATGCAAAAACACGGTACAATGAGAAAGAATGTTTATTGGTGCAAAACGGGGCAACGATGTGTAATGAGTGATAACAGACTATGTAACAGGAAGAAATTGCAAGTCAAACAGGAACAACTCAGATCAATTGCACAAAAGTATAAACCAAATAAATGGAGTCCAAATGTGCGAATATTTGCTAAAATTTATAGTCATAATAGCTCAAAGATGGGCAAACGAGCCACAAATTGTGAGATAGTGAGCAAAATTTGGAATCCTTCCAATACAAGAGAGAACTCGTAAGAGTTGGCAAAAACATTATATCGAGAGAAGATGTGTAGTCGCTTGTGAAAAAAAGTACAATCGGACTGTATAGTTGGAAAATGATCAAGGATCAACAAATAAGCGATAGAATTCGCAAAAGTTTGCAAGCAAGTGAAACAAAAGAATATGGATGAATGGCCAGTTAGAAAAACAATGTAAAGAAAGTAAAAATTTACGGGTGCAGGAAATGGGGCAAATATGTGCAAACGAGTGATATCTTATGATGTGGGATGATGAAATGTCCTATCGAGCAAAACAGGTCTGATAGATTAGAAACCAAACAATCGGGACATGGAGCCTAAATGATTGATATGTTTAGGAGAGAAGAATGGTACACAGTTCATCGTACAAGCGACGATGTGCGAGATTGTGTGCAAAGATATGTTGACACTCTAAACGTACGGGAACTTTCCATAATGAGGGAGAAAAAGATATCGAGCAAAGAGAATTGCAATCGTGTGAAATATAGAAAGATGGTGTCACATCCCAAAAATTGAGCATGTGAAAAGATACTACTCATTTGATATAATTCTCAAATATACGTTATATACATATATTCTGTAAGGTTTTACATTCAACCTTAATCATTCATTCCACACTACAGAATTATATTCATCTGATAAGCAAATATAGACATACATAGTCTGATATTTCTATCTCATCGCAAGCCTAGGAGACCTATAGAAAGTACAGAGCGTTTCTAATATCCACATTATTAAGTACTGGTATCCCACCAGACAGAAATAGAGAGTAATCCCAAGGGGCTTCTAATCTTCCAACGGATACTCTTCTTCTTTGTTTTCTGTATCTGAAAAATAATCATAGGGAGTGTGAGTTTATTTAAAAACTCAGTAAGTAAATAACTGTACTATATAGAATATCAAAAGTACAAATACCACATTTACTCATATAATTAATTGTCTTATACATCGAGTAGTATGGGACTCTAACCCTTTCAAACTCATGAATAAGATTTCTTAGATATACAACGAGTAGTGTGGGACTCTAACCCTTTCAAACTCGTGAATAAGATCTCATCGATATACACCGAGTAGTATGGGACTCTAACCCTTTCAACTCGTGTATAGGTTTCATAGATATGCACTGAGTAGTATGGGACTTTAACCCTTTCAAACTCGTGTATAAGATTTCTTAGATATACACCGAGTAGTATGGGACTTTAACCCTTTCACACTCGTGTATTAGATCCCGTAGATCTTTACTCATTAATAAGATAGTGAGAATTCATCACATAGTACAATTGTCATGAAATAAATAATTTCTACATACTCTTATTTCTATTGATCATCATATACTCCCATATGAAAAATTAATTGCTTATTATCCAAATAATATTGTAAATGGGACTTATATTGTACTTTGACTAGTAATATCAAATTAACTGAGCAAGGTTATTCACTACCTTGATGTTTGTCCAAGTTTACCTTGTTCCACACTAGAATTTGTGTAGGAAAATTTCCTAGTAAAATATATTACAAGGAAACATAAGAAAGGAAACAAAATCACGAAAAATACGCAAAATTTTCTGACTGCTACAGTAACGGTTTGCTACAGTACGGTTTGCTACAGTGTCGGTTCGCTACAGTAACGGTTCGCTACAGTGCCGGTTCGCTACAGTACGTTGACTGCTACAGTGCCGTTGACTGCCGACACTACAGTACTGCTACAGTACCCCGAAGAAAATTTTTCAGAATTTTTCCGAAATCTCTGGTCGCTACAGTAACTCGAATTTTTGCAGAAAAATCTTTCAAAAATTCATCCTTTCCTTTCTTGTTTCAAAACCAGAATTTCAACTCTTTTAACCGATTATAACTCAAATATAACTTCTAAAACTACTGAGATTCATGAATTATCATCAAAATCTTCAAGAACAAAACCTCCTCTGATCTTCTACATAAACTGAAATTTAAGGAAAATAATCGGATTAAAGCTTACCTTTGATCCTTACAAAGCTTTTGAACCGAACAAATAATCGAAACTCTGAAGATCAAGGGAAGGATTTGAGAAGAAAATGAAGAACTGAGAGAGAAATGCTTTTCTGCTTCCTTCGGCTGAGTGAAAAATGAGGGTTACTATTGAAACTTTATATTAAATATTTCTAATGGGTTATTCAATAACCCATGGGTATCCATAACCCAACATCCAAACCCATCCAGTCAATTTACAATAAATGGACTAATTGACCATTCTGAAACCACTTTTCCATGAATTTCACCATTCTTAGAATATATCCCTCATTGTGCAAATATTTAGTCCAGTCATTTAACTCAATTTTCATAAATAATATTCAAAGAGAACAATTAAATATGAAAATTAAAAATGACCAAAATAAATAACTAAAGTAACGTTGTAGAATTCTAAAATACTCTTAAGCGAATTATATTCTGAAATTAACGGGTATTACATTCTACCCCCCTTAAAAGAATTCGGTCCTCCGAATTAAAACCTTACCTCAAGTTTCAAATAAATGTGGATAGTTTTTCCACATCTCATCTTCTGCTTCCCACGTAGCTTCCTCGCGAGAATGATTTCTCCAAAGAACCTTGACAGTAGGAATTTCTTTGGTACGCAATTTTTTGACTTTTCTATCAAGGATAGCTACTGGTACCTCTTCGTAGGTGAGAGTTTCATCAAAATGAACTTCTTGGGGTTGAATGACATGAGAAGGATCAGGAAGATACTTCCGTAGCATGGACACATGAAATATTGGATGAACTCCCTCTAGGTTGGAAGGTAGGTCTAGGCGATATGCCACATTACCCACTCTGTCTACAACCTCATATGGGCCAACATACCTCGGACTAAGCTTGCCTTTCTTCCCGAATCTCATTACTCCCTTCATAGGTGAGATTCGTAAGAAAACCATATCACCTATTGCAAATTCAAGGTCACATCGTCGGTTGTCCGCATAAGACTTCTGTCTACTCTGAGCAGTTAACAACTTTTCTCTGATCAGTTTAACTTTATTTATATCTTCCTGAATCATCTCAGGTCCAAATATTTTGGTTTCACCAAGTTCAAACCAACCTATAGGAGATCGACACCGTCTCCCATATAAAGCCTCAAAAGGTGCCATCTGAATACTGGCTTGGTAACTGTTGTTATAAGCAAATTCAATAAGAGACAAATGATCTTCCCAACTTCCACTGAAATCCATCACACAAGCTCTTAGCATATCCTCTAAAGTCTGAATTGTCCTTTCGGACTGTCCATCAGTCTGAGGATGGAATGCTATGCTAAGATTCACTTTGGTACCCAAAGCCTCTTGAAAGACTTTCCAAAACCGAGAAGTAAACTGAGGTCCTCGATCTGATATAATGGATATTGGTACACCATGAAGTTTCACTATTTCTTTAACATAAATTCGAGCAAGTTTTGCTACATTGAAAGTGGTATGAACAGGAAGAAAATGTGCTGACTTAGTAAGTCGATCCACTATGACCCATATTGAGTCATTTCCTTTTGTTGACCGAGGTAAACCTACTACAAAATTCATAGTGATCCTTTCCCACTTCCATTCGGGAATATCTAGTTTTTGCATCAATCCAGGTGGTCGTCGATGTTCAGCTTTAACTTGCTGACAAGTCAAACATCGAGCTACAAAGTCAGTCACGTCTCGCTTCATGCCCTCCCACCAGTAAACTTGTTTCAAGTCCTGATACATTTTCACAGCACCAGGATGTACAACGTAGGGTGAACCATGAGCTTCCATTAAGATTTCATGTTTCAAAGATTCAATGTTGGGGACACAGAGTCTCCCATTAAACCATAAGACTCCCTCTTCATCTACCAAGAAACTTGGTGCTAGACCTTGCCTTGCCTTATCTCTGATTTTGACCATATCAATGTCATTTTCTAAAGTTGCTTTTACTTTTTCTACAAGGGATGATCTAACTGTTAAATGAGCCAGAAATGTACCTGACTCAGTGATCTCGAAGAATACTCCATCAGCTTCCAATTCTTGTAGTTCATGTATTAGAGACCTCCTTATAGTGGCAATGTGAGCTAAACTTCCCATAGACTTTCGACTTAGAGCATCAGCCACTACATTTGCTTTACCTGGATGGTAAAGGATGGTACAATCATAATCTTTCAGAAGTTCCATCCACCTTCGTTGCCTTAGATTGAGATCTCTCTGCTCAAAAATGTACTTAAGGCTTTTGTGATCTGTAAAAATTTTACAAGTTTCCCCATACAAGTAATGTCTCCAAATCTTTAGGGCAAACACTACAGCTGCCATTTCCAAATCATGAGTGGGGTAATTCAATTCATGCTTTTTAAGCTGACGTGAGCCATAAGCTATGACTTTACCATGTTGCATCAACACACATCCTAAGCCTATCTTTGAGGCATCACAGAATACAGAGTAACCCCCTGGTCCTGATGGTAGGATTAAGACTGGTGCAGAAGTTAAACACTCTTTCAATTGGGTGAAACTTTGCTCACATGAATCATCCCAAATGTATTTAACATTCTTTCGGGTTAACTTATTTAATGGGAGAGCTGTCTTAGAGAAATCTTTGACAAAGCGACGGTAATACCCTGCTAAGCCAAGAAAACTACGTACTTCAGACACAGTTGTTGGTCTAGGCCACTGTTTAACTGCTTCAATTTTACTTGGATCTACATGAATACCTTCTTGGGAAATAACATGTCCCAAAAATGTTACATGACTCATCCAGAATTCACATTTTGAGAGCTTTGCGTACAACTGATGCTCTCTCAAAGTCTGAAGCACTATTCTCAAATGTTCAGTATGTTCTTCATGACTCTTTGAATACACCAAAATATCATCAATAAATACAATTACAAACTTATCAAGGAATGATTTGAACACTCTGTTCATTAAATCCATAAATGCTGCTGGTGCATTTGTCAACCCAAAAGACATCACAAGAAACTCATAATGTCCATACCGTGTACGAAAAGCAGTCTTAGGTATATCATCACTCTTAATTCGTAACTGATGATATCCAGACCTTAGATCAATCTTTGAGAAGTATTTTGCTCCTTGAAGCTGATCAAACAAATCATCTATCCTTGGTAAAGGATACTTATTCTTCACTGTGACTTTATTCAGCTGACGATAATCTATACATAATCTCATAGAACCATCTTTCTTTTTCACAAAAAGAACAGGAGCACCCCAAGGTGAAAAACTTGGGCGAATGAACCCTTTGTTTAACAAATCTTCCAATTGTTCTTTGAGTTCTTTTAGCTCAACAGGAGCCATACGATAAGGTGGAATAGAAATTGGTCTTGTGTCTGGGACCAAATCAATACTGAACTCAATATCTCTTTCTGGCGGTAATCCAGGTAAATCTTCTGGGAACACATCTGGGAATTCATTAACCACATGAATGTCTTCTAACTTCTGTTCTTTCTTTTCTAAATCTTTGATAAAAGCTAGAAATCCCTGACATCCCTTTCGCAACATACGCTGGGCACTTAACATAGATATCATGTTGCAAGGTACATCACTTCGATCTCCTTGAAACACAAAATTACTACTCCCCGGTATATTAAAGGAAATAACTTTGTCACGACAATTTATAGTAGCATGACAAGAAGATAGCCAGTCCATCCCTAGAATCACATCAAAATCTAACATATTGAGAACCATAAGATCTATCTCAGTTTCCATGCCTCCAACGATTATTTTACAAGAACGATAACATGTTTTAACCATCAAAGTCTCTCTCATCTGTGTGGAAACCAAGAATGGTTCTTTAAGAATAATCGAATCAAATGCAAATCTCTTGGCAAATAGGGGCGACACATATGAGTGAGTAGAACCGGGGTCAAACAAAATACGTGCAGCAAAAGTATTCACAGATAATATACCTGTAACTACAGCATTGGATGTTTGAGCATCCTGTCGGGTTAGAGCATATACTCTTGCATTTCCTCTGCCAGTAGCTTGTTTTCCACGGTCACCTTGGCCTCTTCCAGAACCTCTTCCCATACTACCCCCTATTGAAGGGGTTGGTGTTTGAGTAATAGAAGCAGAAATAGACTGTGGCCGAGGTGGCAAAGTAGACGCTTGACCTGGTCTTGTCATGAGCTGAGGGCACTCCCTTATAAAATGTCCTTTTTGTCCACAGTGAAAACAGCCTGTACCAACAGTGTTTAACCTGCATTCTCCGAAGTGAAACTTTCCACATTCAGGACATTGAGGTTTTTCCCTTCTACCATGAGTACCTCCTCTACTAGAAGAGATAAAACCACCCCTGTTCTCTAAACGAGGCTTAGCCACACTGGTTGTAGAATAAGATGACTTAGTAGGAGTGGCTGGAGCATGTTGTGATGCAGTAAAGGGTTTCAAAGTCCCTGAGTCTTCCCCTTGATCAAAAGATCTTCTATACCTAGCTTTCTTCTTTTGACGATACTCTTCTTTATTCTTTGACCTCTTTTCCATTCTTCGGGCCACATCAACAGCCTCTGAGTACGAAGAGTAATCGTTCATATTAGAACCCACTTGATCATATAAGGCATCACAAAGCCCTTCCACAAACTTTTCTATTTTCTTCCTTTTCAGAAGGAATGATTTCAGGGGCATATTCAGATAATTTAACAAACTGAGCTGAATACTCGTCAACAGTCATGGTTCCCTGCCGTAGATACAGAAAATCTCTGGCCCTGGATGATCGTTCACTTGCCGGAAGAAATTCATCCATAACCAATCTATAAAATTCTGACCACATAACTGGCGGTGCGCCTTGAATTCTAGCTTTCTTCCAGTTTCTCCACCATTTACCAGCCCTACCCTTTAACTGAAAGGAAGTGAATTCTACCTTTTGAGTAGGAGAACACCCTATAGCATCACAGATTGCTTCACAATCTTCAAGGAAACATTGTGGGTCCTCTTTGGGATCTTCCCCTGAAAAAGTAGGAGGCCTCATTTTCTGGAATTCAGACATTCTTACCTCTCTTACATTAACTCCGCCCGCTAACGGAGCTGGTGGTACATTTTCAGCTTCAACAATAGGAGGATCCACTGGTAGGTTAGCTTGTGCAGCTCGACCTCTCATTTCAGCCTCAAATCGGTCAAATCGTTCATTCATCAAATGAATCACATGTGCAATAGTTGCATTACCGACGTGAGCATCAGGTTCGACTCTTCTTGCTTGCTCACTAGTTGCGCCCTCAGTACTTTGAGCATGTAAACTATCACCACGGTTAGGATCATCTTGCACATGTACTGGTGGATTTATGGCCCTCCTTGGACCCATATGCTCATTATTATTAGAAGATCCTTCTGACATTGATCTGTCACAGATCTACACACATAACAAACAATTTTCAGACATAAACAAAATATCACTTACTAGCCCCACTGAGAAGTTATATATAAAATGACGTTATACTCTACAAGGTCTTTTATGGAACCTAATCCTATGGTCATGCCGCGGCTCATGACAATAGGGAAGGGCCCACAAAGATCACTTTGCTCTGTACTCTATAGGGGACCTATAAAACCTTTCCTCTGATACCAAATTTGTCACATCCCAAAAATTGAGCATGTGAAAAGATACTACTCATTTGATATAATTCTCAAACATACGTTATATACATATATTCTGTAAGGTTTTACATTCAACCTTAATCATTCATTCCACACTACAGAATTATATTCATCTGATAAGCAAATATAGACATACATAGTCTGATATTTCTATCTCATCGCAAGCCTAGGAGACCTATAGAAAGTACAGAGCGTTTCTAATATCCACATTATTAAGTACTGGTATCCCACCAGATAGAAATAGAGAGTAATCCCAAGGGGCTTCTAATCTTCCAACGGATACTCTTCTTCTTTGTTTTCTGTATCTGAAAAATAATCATAGGGAGTGTGAGTTTATTTAAAAACTCAGTAAGTAAATAACTGTACTATATAGAATATCAAAAGTACAAATACCACATTTACTCATATAATTAATTGTCTTATACATCGAGTAGTATGGGACTCTAACCCTTTCAAACTCATGAATAAGATTTCTTAGATATACAACGAGTAGTGTGGGACTCTAACCCTTTCAAACTCGTGAATAAGATCTCATCGATATACACCGAGTAGTATTGGACTATAACCCTTTCAACTCGTGTATAGGTTTCATAGATATGCACTGAGTAGTATGGGACTTTAACCCTTTCAAACTCGTGTATAAGATTTCTTAGATATACACCGAGTAGTATGGGACTTTAACCCTTTCACACTCGTGTATTAGATCCCGTAGATCTTTACTCATTAATAAGATAGTGAGAATTCATCACATAGTACAATTGTCATGAAATAAATAATTTCTACATACTCTTATTTCTATTGATCATCATATACTCCCATATGAAAAATTAATTGCTTATTATCCAAATAATATTGTAAATGGGACTTATATTGTACTTTGACTAGTAATATCAAATTAACTGAGCAAGGTTATTCACTCACCTTGATGTTTGTCCAAGTTTACCTTGTTCCACACTAGAATTTGTGTAGGAAAATTTCCTAGTAAAATATATTACAAGGAAACATAAGAAAGGAAACAAAATCACGAAAAATACGCAAAATTTTCTGACTGCTACAGTAACGGTTTGCTACAGTGTCGGTTCGCTACAGTACGTTGACTGCTACAGTGCCGTTGACTGCCGACACTACAGTACTGCTACAGTACCCGAAGAAAATTTTTCAGAATTTTTCCGAAATCTCTGGTCGCTACAGTAACTCGAATTTTTGCAGAAAAATCTTTCAAAAATTCATCCTTTCCTTTCTTGTTTCAAAACCAGAATTTCAACTCTTTTAACCGATTATAACTCAAATATAACTTCTAAAACTACTGAGATTCATGAATTATCATCAAAATCGTCAAGAACAAAACCTCCTCTGATCTTCTACATAAACTGAAATTTAAGGAAAATAATCGGATTAAAGCTTACCTTTGATCCTTACAAAGCTTTTGAACCGAACAAATAATCGAAACTCTGAAGATCAAGGGAAGGATTTGAGAAGAAAATGAAGAACTGAGAGAGAAATGCTTTTCTGCTTCCTTCGGCTGAGTGAAAAATGAGGGTTACTATTGAAACTTTATATTAAATATTTCTAATGGGTTATTCAATAACCCATGGGTATCCATAACCCAACATCCAAACCCATCCAGTCAATTTACAATAAATGGACTAATTGACCATTCTGAAACCACTTTTCCATGAATTTCACCATTCTTAGAATATATCCCTCATTGTGCAAATATTTAGTCCAGTCATTTAACTCAATTTTCATAAATAATATTCAAAGAGAACAATTAAATATGAAAATTAAAAATGACCAAAATAAATAACTAAAGTAACGTTGTAGAATTCTAAAATACTCTTAAGCGAATTATATTCTGAAATTAACGGGTATTACATTCTACCCCCCTTAAAAGAATTCGGTCCTCCGAATTAAAACCTTACCTCAAGTTTCAAATAAATGTGGATAGTTTTTCCACATCTCATCTTCTGCTTCCCACGTAGCTTCCTCGCGAGAATGATTTCTCCAAAGAACCTTGACAGTAGGAATTTCTTTGGTACGCAATTTTTTGACTTTTCTATCAAGGATAGCTACTGGTACCTCTTCGTAGGTGAGAGTTTCATCAAAATGAACTTCTTGGGGTTGAATGACATGAGAAGGATCAGGAAGATACTTCCGTAGCATGGACACATGAAATATTGGATGAACTCCCTCTAGGTTGGAAGGTAGGTCTAGGCGATATGCCACATTACCCACTCTGTCTACAACCTCATATGGGCCAACATACCTCGGACTAAGCTTGCCTTTCTTCCCGAATCTCATTACTCCCTTCATAGGTGAGATTCGTAAGAAAACCATATCACCTATTGCAAATTCAAGGTCACATCGTCGGTTGTCCGCATAAGACTTCTGTCTACTCTGAGCAGTTAACAACTTTTCTCTGATCAGTTTAACTTTATTTATATCTTCCTGAATCATCTCAGGTCCAAATATTTTGGTTTCACCAAGTTCAAACCAACCTATAGGAGATCGACACCGTCTCCCATATAAAGCCTCAAAAGGTGCCATCTGAATACTGGCTTGGTAACTGTTGTTATAAGCAAATTCAATAAGAGACAAATGATCTTCCCAACTTCCACTGAAATCCATCACACAAGCTCTTAGCATATCCTCTAAAGTCTGAATTGTCCTTTCGGACTGTCCATCAGTCTGAGGATGGAATGCTATGCTAAGATTCACTTTGGTACCCAAAGCCTCTTGAAAGACTTTCCAAAACCGAGAAGTAAACTGAGGTCCTCGATCTGATATAATGGATATTGGTACACCATGAAGTTTCACTATTTCTTTAACATAAATTCGAGCAAGTTTTGCTACATTGAAAGTGGTATGAACAGGAAGAAAATGTGCTGACTTAGTAAGTCGATCCACTATGACCCATATTGAGTCATTTCCTTTTGTTGACCGAGGTAAACCTACTACAAAATTCATAGTGATCCTTTCCCACTTCCATTCGGGAATATCTAGTTTTTGCATCAATCCAGGTGGTCGTCGATGTTCAGCTTTAACTTGCTGACAAGTCAAACATCGAGCTACAAAGTCAGTCACGTCTCGCTTCATGCCCTCCCACCAGTAAACTTGTTTCAAGTCCTGATACATTTTCACAGCACCAGGATGTACAACGTAGGGTGAACCATGAGCTTCCATTAAGATTTCATGTTTCAAAGATTCAATGTTGGGGACACAGAGTCTCCCATTAAACCATAAGACTCCCTCTTCATCTACCAAGAAACTTGGTGCTAGACCTTGCCTTGCCTTATCTCTGATTTTGACCATATCAATGTCATTTTCTAAAGTTGCTTTTACTTTTTCTACAAGGGATGATCTAACTGTTAAATGAGCCAGAAATGTACCTGACTCAGTGATCTCGAAGAATACTCCATCAGCTTCCAATTCTTGTAGTTCATGTATTAGAGACCTCCTTATAGTGGCAATGTGAGCTAAACTTCCCATAGACTTTCGACTTAGAGCATCAGCCACTACATTTGCTTTACCTGGATGGTAAAGGATGGTACAATCATAATCTTTCAGAAGTTCCATCCACCTTCGTTGCCTTAGATTGAGATCTCTCTGCTCAAAAATGTACTTAAGGCTTTTGTGATCTGTAAAAATTTTACAAGTTTCCCCATACAAGTAATGTCTCCAAATCTTTAGGGCAAACACTACAGCTGCCATTTCCAAATCATGAGTGGGGTAATTCAATTCATGCTTTTTAAGCTGACGTGAGCCATAAGCTATGACTTTACCATGTTGCATCAACACACATCCTAAGCCTATCTTTGAGGCATCACAGAATACAGAGTAACCCCCTGGTCCTGATGGTAGGATTAAGACTGGTGCAGAAGTTAAACACTCTTTCAATTGGGTGAAACTTTGCTCACATGAATCATCCCAAATGTATTTAACATTCTTTCGGGTTAACTTATTTAATGGGAGAGCTGTCTTAGAGAAATCTTTGACAAAGCGACGGTAATACCCTGCTAAGCCAAGAAAACTACGTACTTCAGACACAGTTGTTGGTCTAGGCCACTGTTTAACTGCTTCAATTTTACTTGGATCTACATGAATACCTTCTTGGGAAATAACATGTCCCAAAAATGTTACATGACTCATCCAGAATTCACATTTTGAGAGCTTTGCGTACAACTGATGCTCTCTCAAAGTCTGAAGCACTATTCTCAAATGTTCAGTATGTTCTTCATGACTCTTTGAATACACCAAAATATCATCAATAAATACAATTACAAACTTATCAAGGAATGATTTGAACACTCTGTTCATTAAATCCATAAATGCTGCTGGTGCATTTGTCAACCCAAAAGACATCACAAGAAACTCATAATGTCCATACCGTGTACGAAAAGCAGTCTTAGGTATATCATCACTCTTAATTCGTAACTGATGATATCCAGACCTTAGATCAATCTTTGAGAAGTATTTTGCTCCTTGAAGCTGATCAAACAAATCATCTATCCTTGGTAAAGGATACTTATTCTTCACTGTGACTTTATTCAGCTGACGATAATCTATACATAATCTCATAGAACCATCTTTCTTTTTCACAAAAAGAACAGGAGCACCCCAAGGTGAAAAACTTGGGCGAATGAACCCTTTGTTTAACAAATCTTCCAATTGTTCTTTGAGTTCTTTTAGCTCAACAGGAGCCATACGATAAGGTGGAATAGAAATTGGTCTTGTGTCTGGGACCAAATCAATACTGAACTCAATATCTCTTTCTGGCGGTAATCCAGGTAAATCTTCTGGGAACACATCTGGGAATTCATTAACCACATGAATGTCTTCTAACTTCTGTTCTTTCTTTTCTAAATCTTTGATAAAAGCTAGAAATCCCTGACATCCCTTTCGCAACATACGCTGGGCACTTAACATAGATATCATGTTGCAAGGTACATCACTTCGATCTCCTTGAAACACAAAATTACTACTCCCCGGTATATTAAAGGAAATAACTTTGTCACGACAATTTATAGTAGCATGACAAGAAGATAGCCAGTCCATCCCTAGAATCACATCAAAATCTAACATATTGAGAACCATAAGATCTATCTCAGTTTCCATGCCTCCAACGATTATTTTACAAGAACGATAACATGTTTTAACCATCAAAGTCTCTCTCATCTGTGTGGAAACCAAGAATGGTTCTTTAAGAATAATCGAATCAAATGCAAATCTCTTGGCAAATAGGGGCGACACATATGAGTGAGTAGAACCGGGGTCAAACAAAATACGTGCAGCAAAAGTATTCACAGATAATATACCTGTAACTACAGCATTGGATGTTTGAGCATCCTGTCGGGTTAGAGCATATACTCTTGCATTTCCTCTGCCAGTAGCTTGTTTTCCACGGTCACCTTGGCCTCTTCCAGAACCTCTTCCCATACTACCCCCTATTGAAGGGGTTGGTGTTTGAGTAATAGAAGCAGAAATAGACTGTGGCCGAGGTGGCAAAGTAGACGCTTGACCTGGTCTTGTCATGAGCTGAGGGCACTCCCTTATAAAATGTCCTTTTTGTCCACAGTGAAAACAGCCTGTACCAACAGTGTTTAACCTGCATTCTCCGAAGTGAAACTTTCCACATTCAGGACATTGAGGTTTTTCCCTTCTACCATGAGTACCTCCTCTACTAGAAGAGATAAAACCACCCCTGTTCTCTAAACGAGGCTTAGCCACACTGGTTGTAGAATAAGATGACTTAGTAGGAGTGGCTGGAGCATGTTGTGATGCAGTAAAGGGTTTCAAAGTCCCTGAGTCTTCCCCTTGATCAAAAGATCTTCTATACCTAGCTTTCTTCTTTTGACGATACTCTTCTTTATTCTTTGACCTCTTTTCCATTCTTCGGGCCACATCAACAGCCTCTGAGTACGAAGAGTAATCGTTCATATTAGAACCCACTTGATCATATAAGGCATCACAAAGCCCTTCCACAAACTTTTCTATTTTCTTCCTTTTCAGAAGGAATGATTTCAGGGGCATATTCAGATAATTTAACAAACTGAGCTGAATACTCGTCAACAGTCATGGTTCCCTGCCGTAGATACAGAAAATCTCTGGCCCTGGATGATCGTTCACTTGCCGGAAGAAATTCATCCATAACCAATCTATAAAATTCTGACCACATAACTGGCGGTGCGCCTTGAATTCTAGCTTTCTTCCAGTTTCTCCACCATTTACCAGCCCTACCCTTTAACTGAAAGGAAGTGAATTCTACCTTTTGAGTAGGAGAACACCCTATAGCATCACAGATTGCTTCACAATCTTCAAGGAAACATTGTGGGTCCTCTTTGGGATCTTCCCCTGAAAAAGTAGGAGGCCTCATTTTCTGGAATTCAGACATTCTTACCTCTCTTACATTAACTCCGCCCGCTAACGGAGCTGGTGGTACATTTTCAGCTTCAACAATAGGAGGATCCACTGGTAGGTTAGCTTGTGCAGCTCGACCTCTCATTTCAGCCTCAAATCGGTCAAATCGTTCATTCATCAAATGAATCACATGTGCAATAGTTGCATTACCGACGTGAGCATCAGGTTCGACTCTTCTTGCTTGCTCACTAGTTGCGCCCTCAGTACTTTGAGCATGTAAACTATCACCACGGTTAGGATCATCTTGCACATGTACTGGTGGATTTATGGCCCTCCTTGGACCCATATGCTCATTATTATTAGAAGATCCTTCTGACATTGATCTGTCACAGATCTACACACATAACAAACAATTTTCAGACATAAACAAAATATCACTTACTAGCCCCACTGAGAAGTTATATATAAAATGACGTTATACTCTACAAGGTCTTTTATGGAACCTAATCCTATGGTCATGCCGCGGCTCATGACAATAGGGAAGGGCCCACAAAGATCACTTTGCTCTGTACTCTATAGGGGACCTATAAAACCTTTCCTCTGATACCAAATTTGTCACATCCCAAAAATTGAGCATGTGAAAAGATACTACTCATTTGATATAATTCTCAAACATACGTTATATACATATATTCTGTAAGGTTTTACATTCAACCTTAATCATTCATTCCACACTACAGAATTATATTCATCTGATAAGCAAATATAGACATACATAGTCTGATATTTCTATCTCATCGCAAGCCTAGGAGACCTATAGAAAGTACAGAGCGTTTCTAATATCCACATTATTAAGTACTGGTATCCCACCAGACAGAAATAGAGAGTAATCCCAAGGGGCTTCTAATCTTCCAACGGATACTCTTCTTCTTTGTTTTCTGTATCTGAAAAATAATCATAGGGAGTGTGAGTTTATTTAAAAACTCAGTAAGTAAATAACTGTACTATATAGAATATCAAAAGTACAAATACCACATTTACTCATATAATTAATTGTCTTATACATCGAGTAGTATGGGACTCTAACCCTTTCAAACTCATGAATAAGATTTCTTAGATATACAACGAGTAGTGTGGGACTCTAACCCTTTCAAACTCGTGAATAAGATCTCATCGATATACACCGAGTAGTATTGGACTATAACCCTTTCAACTCGTGTATAGGTTTCATAGATATGCACTGAGTAGTATGGGACTTTAACCCTTTCAAACTCGTGTATAAGATTTCTTAGATATACACCGAGTAGTATGGGACTTTAACCCTTTCACACTCGTGTATTAGATCCCGTAGATCTTTACTCATTAATAAGATAGTGAGAATTCATCACATAGTACAATTGTCATGAAATAAATAATTTCTACATACTCTTATTTCTATTGATCATCATATACTCCCATATGAAAAATTAATTGCTTATTATCCAAATAATATTGTAAATGGGACTTATATTGTACTTTGACTAGTAATATCAAATTAACTGAGCAAGGTTATTCACTCACCTTGATGTTTGTCCAAGTTTACCTTGTTCCACACTAGAATTTGTGTAGGAAAATTTCCTAGTAAAATATATTACAAGGAAACATAAGAAAGGAAACAAAATCACGAAAAATACGCAAAATTTTCTGACTGCTACAGTAACGGTTTGCTACAGTGTCGGTTCGCTACAGTACGTTGACTGCTACAGTGCCGTTGACTGCCGACACTACAGTACTGCTACAGTACCCGAAGAAAATTTTTCAGAATTTTTCCGAAATCTCTGGTCGCTACAGTAACTCGAATTTTTGCAGAAAAATCTTTCAAAAATTCATCCTTTCCTTTCTTGTTTCAAAACCAGAATTTCAACTCTTTTAACCGATTATAACTCAAATATAACTTCTAAAACTACTGAGATTCATGAATTATCATCAAAATCGTCAAGAACAAAACCTCCTCTGATCTTCTACATAAACTGAAATTTAAGGAAAATAATCGGATTAAAGCTTACCTTTGATCCTTACAAAGCTTTTGAACCGAACAAATAATCGAAACTCTGAAGATCAAGGGAAGGATTTGAGAAGAAAATGAAGAACTGAGAGAGAAATGCTTTTCTGCTTCCTTCGGCTGAGTGAAAAATGAGGGTTACTATTGAAACTTTATATTAAATATTTCTAATGGGTTATTCAATAACCCATGGGTATCCATAACCCAACATCCAAACCCATCCAGTCAATTTACAATAAATGGACTAATTGACCATTCTGAAACCACTTTTTCATGAATTTCACCATTCTTAGAATATATCCCTCATTGTGCAAATATTTAGTCCAGTCATTTAACTCAATTTTCATAAATAATATTCAAAGAGAACAATTAAATATGAAAATTAAAAATGACCAAAATAAATAACTAAAGTAACGTTGTAGAATTCTAAAATACTCTTAAGCGAATTATATTCTGAAATTAACGGGTATTACAGATGGATATGCAGAAATGTACGTTGGTGGGATTTAGTAAGTAAAAACTTATAATCGGGTGAAACTGAGCAAGAAGGATGTGCAGCATCTGAACACATTTTACAATATAAAAAAATGTACGTTTGGGAGAGACAGTGAACTATAACTTGTAATCGAGTGAAATGGCGAAAGACAGATATCACGCATGCAAAACCACGGTACAATGAGAAAGAATGTTTATTGGTGCAAAACGGGGCAACGATGTGTAATGAGTGATAACAGACTATGTAACAGGAAGAAATTGCAAGTCAAACAGGAACAACTCAGATCAATTGCACAAAAGTAAAAACCAAATAAATGGAGTCCAAATGTGCGAATATTTGCTAAAATTTATAGTCATAATAGCTCAAAGATGGGCGAACGAGCCACAAATTGTGAGATAGTGAGCAAAATTTGGAATCCTTCCAATACAAGAGAGAACTCGTAAGAGCTGGCAAAAACATTATATCGAGAGAAGATGTGTAGTCGCTTGTGAAAAAAAGTACAATCGGACTGTATAGTTCGAAAATGATCGAGGATCAACAAATAAGCGATAGAATTTGCAAAAGTTTGCAAGCAAGTGAAACAAAAGAATATGGATGAATGGCCGGTTAGAAAAACAATGTAATGAATGTAAAAATTTACGGGTGCAGGAAATGGGGCAAATATGTGCAAACGAGTGATATCTTATGATGTGGGATGATGAAATGTCCTATCGAGCAAAACAGGTCTGATAGATTGCCAGAAACCAAACAATCGGGACATGGAGCCTAAATGATTGATATGTTTAGGAGGCAAGAATGGTACATAGTTCATCGTACAAGCGACAATGTGCTAGATTGTGTGCAAAGATATGTTGACGTTCCAAACGTACGGGAACTTTCCACAATGAGGGAGAAAAAGATATCGTGCAAAAAAAATTGCAATCGAGTGAAATATAGAAAGATGGATATGTTGAAATGTACGTTGGTGGGATTTAGTAAGCAACAACTTATAATCGGGTGAAACAGAGTAAAAAGGATGTGAAGCGCCCGAACACATTTTACATTATAAAAAAATGTATGTTTAGGGGAAACAATGAACTATAATTTGCAATCGAGTGAAATAGCGAAAGATAGATATCAAGCATGCAAAAACACAGTACAATGAGAAAGAATGTTTATTGGAGCAAAACGGGGCAAAGATGTGTAATGAGTGATAACATACTATGTAACAGGATCAAATGTACAAGTCGAACAGGAACAAGCCAGATCAATTGCACAAAAGCAAAAACTAGTGAAATGGAGTCCAAATGAGTAAATATTCGCTAAAATTTGAAGAGTCATAACCGCTCAAAGATGGGCAAATGAGCGATAGTATGCGAGATAGTGACCAAAATTTGGAATCTTTCCTATACAAGAGGGAACTCGTAAGAGCTGGCGAAAACATTATATCGAGAAAAGATGTGCGGCCGCTTGTGAAAAAAGTACAATCAGACTGCATAGTTCGAAAATGATTGAGCATCAACAAACAAGCGATAGAGTGTGCAAAAGTTTGCAAGCAAGTGAAACAAAAGAATATGGATGAAAGGCCGGTTAGAAAAACAATGTAAAAAAGTAAAAATTTACGGGTGCAGGAAATGGGGCAAATATGTGCAAACGAGTGATATCTTATGATGTGGGAAGATGAAATATCCTATCGAGCAAAAGCAGGTCTGATAGATTGCCAGAAACCAAACACTCGGGATGTGGAGTGCAAACGATTGTTATGTTTAGGAGGGAAGAATGGTACACAGCTCATCGTACAAGTGACAATGTGCGAGATTGTTTGTAAAGATATGTTGACGATCCAAACGTACGGGAACTTTCCACAATGAGGGAGAAAAAGATATCGAGCAAAGAAAATTGTAACTGTGTGAAATATAGAAAGATGGATATGTAGAAATGTACGTTGGTGGGATTTAGTGAGCAAAAACTTATAATCAGGTAAAATAGAGTAAGAAGGATGTGAAGCGTCCGAACACATTTTACAATATGAAAAAAAAATGTACGTTTGGGGGAGACAGTGAACTATAATTTGCAATTGAGTGAAATGGCGAAAGACAGATATCAAGCATGCAAAAACACGGTACAATGAGAAAGAATGTTTATTGGAGCAAAAGGGGGCAACGATGTGTAATGAGTGATAACAGACTATGTAACAGGAAGAAATGCGCAAGTCGAACAGGAACAAGTCAGATCAATTGCAAAAAAGCAAAAACCAGCGAAATGGAGTCCAAATGTGCGAAAATTCGCTAAAATTTAAAGAGTCATAATAGCTCAAATATGGGCGAACGAGCCATAAATTGCGAGATAGTGAGCAAAATTTGGAATCCTTCCAATACAAGAGAGAACTAGTCGCTTGTGAAAAAAGTACATTCGGACTGTATAGTTCGAAAATGATCGAGGATCAACAAATAAGCGATAGAATTCGCAAAAGTTTGCAAGCAAGTGAAACAAAAGAATATGGATGAATGGCCGGTTAGAAAAACAATGTAAAGAAAATAAAAATTTACCGGTGCAGTAAATGGGATAAATATGTTGAAACGAGTGATATCTTATGATGCGGGATGATGAAATGTCCTATCGAGAAAAAGCAGGTCTGATAGATTGCCAGAAACCAAACAATCGGGACATGGAGCCTAAATGATTGATATGTTTAGGAGAGAAGAATGGTACACAGTTCATCGTACAAGCGACGATGTGCGAGATTGTGTGCAAAGATATGTTGACACTCTAAACGTATGGGAACTTTCCACAATGAGAGAGAAAAAGATATCGAGCCAAAAAAATTGCAATCCAGTGAAATATAGAAAGATAGATATGCTGAAATGTACATTGGTGGGATTTAGTACGTAAAAACATATAATCGGGTGAAATAGTGCAAGAAGGATGTGAAGCGCCTGAACACATTTTACATTATAAAAAAAATGTTCATTTCGGGGAGTCAGTGAACTATAATTTGCAATCGAGTCAAATATCAAAAGATAGATATCAAGCATGCAAAAACACGGTACAATGAGAAAGAATGTTTATTGGAGCAAAACGGGGCAAAGATGTGTAATGAGTGATAACATACTATGTAACAGGAAGAAATGTGCAAGTCAAACAAGAACAAGTCAGATCAATTGCACAAAAGCAAAAACCAGCGAAATGGAGTCCAAATGTGCGAATATTCGCTAAAATTTAAAGAGTCATAATAGCTCAAAGATGGGCGAATGAGCCACAACTTGCGAGATAGTGAGCAAAATTTGGAATCCTTCCAATACAAGAGAGAACTCGTAAGAGCTGGCAAAAACATTATATCAAGAGAAGATGTGTAGTCGCTTGTGAAAAAATTACAATCGGACTGTATAGTTCAAAAATGATCGAGCATCAACAAACAAGCTATAGAATTCGCAAAAAGTTTGCAAGCAAGTGAAACAAAAGAATATGGATGAAAGGCCGGTTAGAAAAACAATGTAAAGAAAGTAAAAATTTACCAGTGCAGGAAATGGGACAAATACATGCAAACGAGTGATAGCGTATGATGTGGGATGATGAAATGTCCTATCGAGAAAAAGCAGGTGATGTAATCAAGGATAACCCCATTGCAACCCAAGAAAGGGAGAACACTTCAATTGGGCCTCTAACTCGTTCAAGGGTTAAAGAGCTTGGACTAATTGCAGCCCAAGAAAGGGAGAACACTTCAATTGGGCCTCTAACTCGTTCAAGGGCTAAAGGGCTTGGATTGGGCTTAACCACATTGTTGAAAGTGGAAGAAGTGTGAAAAGATTACATGTGGGTTAGTTGCATTTGTTGAATATAGTTGTAGTCTATTACCTATGCATTTCTTGTCTTTGACTTTTAGCTACCTATACATTTATTGTCTTTGACATTTAGCCTACACTACTTGACTTTTAGTTGATGCATTTAATGCATTAGTTGGAGTCTTTTGTCTTTTTGTTTTGGAGACCCTCTATAGAAAGGGTCCTTGCCATATGTTGTAAACCATCTTTGAATCATATATGAGATATTGGCATTTTGCTTTCAAGAGAATTCTTGAGTTCTTTCTCTTATCTAACTTGTGTTAGTGGCGAGAGCAACTAGATTTCTTATCACTCACGTTCTTCTTTCTTGAGTGTGGCGAGATCAACCCATTTCTCTTAGTTGTGGCGCCCTTTGGCTTATCAATTGAGTGATTTGGTTTCATTTGTTTGTTTCTTTCAACCTATCCAGAAAATCGATCAAGTGTTTTCCCTCCGGAAATCACATCATATTGGTATCAAAGCCACTTCAATTCAGGTTCTATTATTTGTTTTGTGTTTTGCCCCTTCGTGGAAAGCTTAATTTTATTGCATTTTATTCTGTGTTTTGCCACCTACATGGAAGGCTTAGTTTTCCTTATTTTGTATTCTGCCACCTATATGGAAGGCTTAGTTTTCCTTGTTTTGTAATCTGCCACCTACATGGAAGGCTAATTTTCTAGTCTGTTCATCTTTATCTTTATTTCTATTCTTGTGTTGTTCTATTTTATTCCAACTTTTTTATTTAGAAAAAAATTCATCGTTACTGTTCATTGTTCATCGTTACTGTTCATTGTTAATCCGAGTGTAAACACTTAGAGAGTGAACCTACCCTTCACCAAACTCAAACCAACAAATTACAAATCACTATGACAGGAGAAAATAGTTCTGAAGTTCCTTTTGGGCTTAGCCTACAACAAGCTCAAATTGTTGGCCTACAAAGAGGTCAAGAAGAAATGATGGAACAAATAGCTCAACTAACCACTCAAATGGCTAGATTTATGGAGCTACAACAACAACAACCAAGAAGAGGAGCTTATGTTGAACACCATAGAGAAGAATCTGAAGCTGAAGAAGGTGATCAACCTAGGCAAAGAAGGCAGCAGAGGGAACGTGATGCCAACATCAAAATGAAGATTCCTCCATTTAAGGGAACAAGTTCTCCTGAAGAATACTTGGAGTGGGTGCAACGAGTAGAGAAGATTTTTGAATATCAAGAATATTCAGAAGCTACCAAATGCCGACTTGCAGCCCTTGAATTCACTGATTATGCAAATCTATGGTGGGAAAATTTGAAGAATCAACGAAGAAGAGATGGAGAGGAGGAAGTTCGAAATTGGAGATTGATGAAAAGGCCCATGCAGAGGCGTTTTGTACCTGATTACTACAAGCAAGAGCTTTATTTTAAGCTTCAAAGCTTGAGGCAAGGAGGCATGTGTGTTGAAGATTATGTCAAAGAATTTGAAACTTTGATGATTCGGTGCGAGCTGAATGAACCCCAAGAGCAAACCATAGCTCGATTTCTTGGTGGTTTGAACAAAGAAGTTGCTGACTTAGTAGAGTTGCAGAATTATGTCTTCTTAGAAGATGTAATTAAATTGGCAATTAAGGTGGAGAGACAGAAAAAGAGAGTTTATGGAAGAAACAATGGAGTGTCTAAACCATTGGGGAGTAAACCTTTCCAAACACTTTCCCAAACCTCAAACACTACCAAAGGGAGTAATAAGGAGATATGGAAGAAAGAGCTGAACAAATCTGAAAGTTCTAAGGGGAAGGATAAGAGAGAAGACAACTAACCCTCCAAAAGAAGCCGAGACATTAAGTGCTTCAAGTGCTTAGGTCATGGCCATATAGCATCCGAATGTCCTAATAGAAGAGTGATGATCTTGAAGGAAAAACAAGGGAAATAGAGAGTGAAGATGAAGATATTGTGGAGGAATGTGAAGAGGAAGAATATTTTGACGAAGAAGAAGTTGTTGAATATGCTGATGAAGGTGCTGCCTTGGTTATTAGACGTGCCTTGAATATCCAAGCCAAAGTAGAAGAAGAACAGAGGGAGAATATTTTTCAAACAAGGTGTACTATCGGAGGCAAAGTTTGTAACGTGATAATTGATAGTGGGAGCTGCACTAACGTTGCTTCAACCACCTTGGTTGGCAAATTGAAGCTACCTATCATCAATCATCCCCGTCCATACAAGCTGCAATGGTTGAATAATCATGGCGAGATGAAGGTCACCAAACAAGTAAAGGTACCTTTCTCTATAGGGAAGAATTACAAAGATGAGGTATTGTGTGACATAGTCCCTATGGATGCTAGTCATCTTCTACTTGGGAGGCCCTGGCAATTTGATAGAAGAGCACTACATGATGGCTTCAAAAACACCTACGCTTTCGAGAAGGATGGAAAGAAGATTGTGTTGGCACCCTTAAAGCCAATACAAGTACAGTCGAAGGAGGATGTAATCGAGGAGAAGAAGCCTAGCTGTTTTGCTTCTAAGAATGAGTTAAAGAAGGCAATAAGAAGGGAAAACTTTGTATTATTACTAATTCTTAAGGAGCTAAATCCAGAACTTGCAGAAAAGCTTCCTAAGCTTGTGAGGGAGTTGATAGAAGAATTTACATATGTCTTTCCGAATGAGCTACCTAAGGGATTGCCACCCTTAAGAGGAATTGAGCATCAAATTGATTTGGTGCCCGGTGCTGCCTTACCAAATAAGCCAGCATACAGAATGAATCCAGAGGAGGCTAAGGAGCTAAAAAGGCAAGTCGATGAGTTGATTGAAAAGGGTTATGTAAGGGAATCCATGAGCCCTTGTTCTGTGCCTACATTATTAGTCCCTAAAAAGGATGGCTCTATGAGAATGTGTGTAGACAGCCGTGCTATAAATAAGATCACCATCAAATACCGCTACCCAATTCCAAGATTGGATGACATGTTGGATGAGCTGAATGGTTCCAAGGTGTTTTCAAAAATTGACTTGAAGAGTGGCTATCACCAAATCCGAATGAAAGAGGGAGACGAGTGGAAGACGGCCTTCAAGACAAAGCATGGACTTTACGAATGGATGGTAATGCCATTTGGGCTATCTAATGCCCCTAGCACATTTATGCGATTGATGAATCATGTACTTAGATCTTTCATTGGAAAATTCGTTGTGGTATATTTCGATGATATTTTGATCTACAGTCAAAGTTATGAGGAGCATGTGCAACATTTGAAGGAAGTCTTGGAAGTGTTGCGAAAGGAGAAACTCTATGCTAATCTAAAAAAATGCTACTTTTGTCAAGACCATGTGATTTTTCTTGGCTTTGTAGTATCTCAGCAAGGAGTGGGAGTTGATGAAGAAAAGGTGAAAGCTATCAAAGAATGGCCCGTTCCAAGAACCATATCTGAAGTAAGAAGTTTTCATGGGCTTGCTTCTTTCTATAGAAGATTTGTAAGGGATTTCAGCACCATCTTAGCACCCATAACTGAATGTGTTAAGGGAGGAAAGGAGTTCAAATGGAGTGATGCAGCCCAACGAAGTTTTGAGCTTGTCAAAGAAAAATTGTGCAATGCACCCATATTGGCTTTGCCTAATTTTTCTAAGACTTTTGAAATTGAATGTGATGCTAGTGGAGTGGGGTTTGGAGCTGTACTTCTTCAAGAAAGGCGTCCTATAGCTTATTTTAGTGAGAAGTTGAATGGAGCCAGTCTTAACTACTCTACCTATGATAAGGAGTTCTACTCTTTAATTAGAGCTCTTGAGACATGGCAGCACTACTTGTTACCAAAAGAATTTGTAATTCACACAGACCATGAATCACTCAAACACTTGAAAGGTCAGAGCAAGCTGAATAGAAGACATGCAAAGTGGGTGGAATTTCTTGAAGCTTTTCCCTATGTGTTGAAGTATAAGAAGGGAGAAACCAACATTGTTGCAGATGCCTTATCAAGGAGATATGCCTTAATTTCCATGATGAATGCTAAATTGTTGGGATTTGAATCTATTAAAGACCATTACATGGAAGATTCAACACTTGCTGAAATTTATCTCGCTTGTGAGAAAATGGCATATAAGGGATTTTATAGATCTGAAGGTTTTTTATTTCGCTTAGGGAGGCTGGTAATTCCAAATTGTTCTATAAGGGAATTACTTACACGAGAAGCTCACGGAGGAGGATTGGCTGGGCATTTCGGTGAAACCAAGACATTGGAGATGCTGAAAGAGCATTTTTATTGGCCTAACATGATTAGAGATGTGCATCATGTGATTGAAAGGTGTATTGTTTGCAAAAAAGCCAAGAGCAAGGAAGCAGCCCATGGACTTTATACACCTCTACCTGTTCCAGATCAACCTTGGACTGATGTTTGCATGGATTTCGTGCTAGGCCTACCAAGGACACAAAGAGGTAAAGATTCGGTCATGGTTGTTGTTGATCGTTTTTCAAAAATGTCTCATTTTATTCCATGCCATAAGACCGATAATGCTGTGCACATTGCCAATTTATTTTTCAAAGAAATTGTGAGACTTCATGGCATTCCAAAGAGTATCGTGTCAGATCGTGATGCCAAATTTCTTAGCTACTTTTGGAAGACTTTATGGAGGAAGTTGGGAACAAAGTTGCTCTTTAGTACTGCCTGTCACCCACAAACTGATGGGCAAACTGAAGTGGTGAACCGAACGCTTTCTACTTTGCTAAGAACTATCATTGGCAAAAACTTGAAAAGTTGGGATGAATGCTTGGCCTATGCTGAATTTGCTTACAATAGAAGTGTACATGGTACTACTAAACACTCTCCTTTTGAAGTAGTTTATGGATTTAATCCATTGAGCCCACTTGATTTAGTACCATTACCACTTGAAGCTCGAGAATGCATAGATGGAAAAATGAAGGCTGACATGATAAAGAAGTTACATGAAAACATTAAACAGCAAATTGAGAAGAAGAACTCCATCTATAAGAAGACTGCCAACAAGAGAAGAAAATTTGTTCAATTCAGTCCTGGAGATTTAGTGTGGGTTCATCTTCGAAAAGAAAGATTTCCAAACCAAAGGAAGTCTAAATTAATGCCAAGGGCAGATGGTCCTTTCCGTATCATAGACAAGGTAAATGATAATGCATACAAAATTGATTTGCCTGAAGACTATGCTGTTTCTACTACTTTCAATGTAAGGGATCTTTCCCCGTACTTAGAAGATAAAGAGGACTTGGATTTGAGGACAAATCCATTTCAACCAGGGGAGGATGATGTAATCAAGGATAACCCCATTGCAACCCAAGAAAGGGAGAACACTTCAATTGGGCCTCTAACTCGTTCAAGGGTTAAAGAGCTTGGACTAATTGCAGCCCAAGAAAGGGAGAACACTTCAATTGGGCCTCTAACTCGTTCAAGGGCTAAAGGGCTTGGATTGGGCTTAACCACATTGTTGAAAGTGGAAGAAGTGTGAAAAGATTACATGTGGGTTAGTTGCATTTGTTGAATATAGTTGTAGTCTATTACCTATGCATTTCTTGTCTTTGACTTTTAGCTACCTATACATTTATTGTCTTTGACATTTAGCCTACACTACTTGACTTTTAGTTGATGCATTTAATGCATTAGTTGGAGTCTTTTGTCTTTTTGTTTTGGAGACCCTCTATAAAAAGGGTCCTTGCCATATGTTGTAAACCATCTTTGAATCATATATGAGATATTGGCATTTTGCTTTCAAGAGAATTCTTGAGTTCTTTCTCTTATCTAACTTGTGTTAGTGGCGAGAGCAATTAGATTTCTTATCACTCACGTTCTTCTTTCTTGAGTGTGGCGAGATCAACCCATTTCTCTTAGTTGTGGCGCCCTTTGGCTTATCAATTGAGTGATTTGGTTTCATTTGTTTGTTTCTTTCAACCTATCCAGAAAATCGATCAAGTGTTTTCCCTCCGGAAATCACATCAGCAGGTCTGATAGATTGCCATAAACGAAACACTCGGGACATGGAGTCCAAACGATTGATATGTTTAGGAGGGAAGAATGGTACACAGTTCATCGTACAGGCGACGATATGCGAGATTGTGTGCAAAGGTATGTTGACGTTCCAAACGTGCAGGAACTTTGCACAATGAGGGAGAAAAAGATATCGAGCAAAGAGAATTGCAATCGAGTGAAATATAGAAAGATGGATATGCTAAAATGTACATTGGTGGGATTTATTACGCAAAAACATATAATCTGGTGAAACAGAGCAAGAAGGATGTGAAGCGTCTGAACACATTTTACATTATAAAAAAATGTTCGTTTGGGGGAGTCAGCGAACTATAATTTTGCAATCGAGTGAAATGGCGAAAGATAGATATCAAGCATGCAAGAAAATGGTACAATGAGAAAGAATGTTTATTGAAGCAAAACAGGCCAACGATGTGTATTGAGTGATAATAGACTATGTAACAGGAAGAAATTGCAGGTCGAACAGGAACAAGTCAGGTCAATTTCACAAAAGCATAGTTTGAAAATGATCGAGCATCAACAAAGAAGCGATAGAATGTGCAAAAGTTTGTAAGCAAGTGAAACAAAAGAATATGGATGAATGGCCTGTTAGAAAAACAATTTAAAGAAAGTAAAAATTTACCGGTGCATGAAATGGGACAAATATGTGCAAACGAGTGATATCTTATGATGTGGGACGATGAAATATCCTATCGAGCAAAAGCAGGTTCGATAGATTGCCAGAAACCAAACACTCTGGACAAGGACCGCAAACGATTGATATGTTTAGGAGGGAAGAATGGTACACAGCTCATCGTACAAGCGATGTGCAAGATTGTGTGTAAAGATATGTTGTCGTTCCAAATGTACGGGAACTTTCCACGACGAGGGAGAAAAAGATATCGAGCAAAGAGAATTGCAATTGTGTGAAATATAGAAAGATGGATATGCAAAAATGTACGTTGGTGGGATTTAGTAAGTAAAATCTTATAATCGGGTGAAACAGAGCAAGAAGGATGTGAAGCGTCCAAACACATTTTATAGTATAAAAAAATGTACGTTTGGGGGAAAAGTGAACTATTACTTGCAATCGAGTGAAATAGCAAAGATAGATATCATCATGCAAAAACACGATACAATGAGAAAGAATGTTTATTGGGGCAAAATGGGCCAAAGAAGTGTAATGAGTGATAACATACTATGTAACAGGATGAAATGTGCAAGTCGAACAGGAACAAGCCAGATCAATTGCACAAAATCAAAAACCAATGAAATGGAGTCCAAATGAGTAAATATTCACTAAAACTTAACGAGTCATAACAGCTCAAAGATGGGCAAATGAGCCACAGCATGCGAGATAGTGAACAAAATTTGGACTCTTTGCAATACAAGAGAGAACTCATAAGAGCTGGCGAAAACATTATATCGAGAGAAGATGTGTAGTCGCTTGTGAGAAAAGTTCAATCGTATTGTATAGTTCGAAAATGATCGAGCATCAATAAGCAAGCGATGAGGTGCGCAAAAGTTTGCAAGCAAGTGAAACAAAAGAGTATGGATGAAAGGCCGGTTAGAAAAACAATGTAAATATTTGCAAACGAGTGATATATTATGATGTAGGAGGATGAAATGTCCTATCGAGCAAAAGTAGGTCTGATAGATTGCCAGAAACAAAACAATCGGGACATGGAGCCTAAACGATTGATATGTTTAGGAGGGAAGAATGGTGCACAGTTCATCGTACAAGCGACGATTTGCGAGATTGTGTGTAAAGATATGTTGACGTTCCAAACGTATGGGAACTTTCCACAATGAGGGAGAAAAAGATATCGAGCAACAAAAAAATTGCAATCGAGTGAAATATAGAAAGATGGATATGTTGAAATGTACATTCGTGGGATTTAGTAAGCAAAAACCTATAATCGGGTGAAACAGAGCAAGAAGGATGTGAAGCGTCCGAACACATTTTACAGTATAAAAAAATGTACGTTTGAGGGAGACAGCGAACTATAATTTGCAATCGGGTGAAATATCGAAAGATAGATATCAGCCATGCAAAAACACCATACAATGAGAAAGAATGTTTATTGGAGCAAAACGGGGCAAAGATGTGTAATGAGTGATAACATCCTATGTAACAAGATGAAATGTTTAAGTGGAACAGGAACCAGCCAGATCAATTGCACAAAAGCAAAAACTAGTGAATGGAGTCCAAATGAGAAAATATTCGCTAAAATTAAACGAGTCATAACAGCGCAAAGATGGGCAAACGAGCCACAGCATGCGAGATAGTGTGCAAAATTTGGAATCTTTGCAATAGAAGAGAGAAGTCGTAAGAGCTGGCAAAAACATTATATCGACAGAAGATGTGTAGTCGCTTGTGAAAAAAGTACAATCGGACTGTATAGTTCGAAAATGATCGAGCATCAACAAACAAGCGATAGAGTGTGCAAAAGTTTGCAAGCAAGTGAAACAAAAGAATATGGATGAAAGGCCGGTTAGAAAATCAATGGAAAGAAAGTAAAAATTTACCGGTGCCGAAAATGGGGTAAATATGTGCAAACGAGTGACATGTTATGATGTGGGATGATGAAATGTCCTATCGAGCAAAAGCAAGTCTGATAGATTTCCAAAAACCAAATAATCGGGACATAGAGCCCAATTGATTGATATGTTTAGGACGGAAGAATGGTAAACAATTCATCGTACAAGCAACGATGCGGAAGATTGTGTGTAAAGATATGTTGACGTTCTAAATGTACGAGAACTTTCCACAATGAGGGAGAAAAAGATATCGAGCAAACAAAATTGCAATCAAGTGAAATATATAAAGATGGATATGCAGAAATGTACGTTGGTGGGATTTAGTAACCAAAAACTTATAATCGGGTCAAACAGAGCAAGAAGGATGTGAAGCGTCCAAACACATTTTACAGTATAAAAAAATGTACGTTTGGGGGAAACTGTGAACTATTACTTGCAATAGAGTGAAATAGCAAAGATAGATATCAAGCATGCAAAAACACGGTACAATGAGAAAGAATGTTTATTGGGGCAAAACGGGCCAAAGAAGTGTAATCAGTGATAACATACTATGTAACAGGATGAAATGTTTAAGTCGAATAAGAACAAGCCAGATCAATTTCACAAAAGCAAAAACCAATGAAACGGAGTCCAAATGAGAAAATATTCGCTAAAATTGAACGAGTCATAACAGCTCAAAGATAGGCAAACGAGCCACAGCATGCGAGATAGTGAGCAAAATTTGGAATCTTTGTAATAGAAGAGAGAACTCGTAAGAGCTGGCAAAAACATTATCTCGAGACAAGATGTGTAGTCGCTTGTGAAAAAAGTACAATCAGACTGTATAGTTCGAAAATGATCGAGCATCAACAAAAAAGCGATAGAGTGTGCAAAACTTTGCAAGCAAGTGAAACAAAAGAATATGGCTGAAAGGTCGGTTATAAAAACAATGCAAAGAAATAAAAAATTTACCGGTGCCAGAAATGGGGCAAATATGTGCAAACGAGTGATATGTTATGATGTCGGATGATGAAATGTCCTATCGAGAAAAAGCAGGTCAGATAGATTGCCAAAAACCAAACAATCGGGACATGGAGCCCAAACAATTGATATGTTTAGGAGGGAAGAATGGTACATAGTTCATCGTACAAACGACGATGTGCGAGATTGTGTGTAAAGATATGTTCACGTTCCAAACGTACGGGAACTTTACACAATGAGGGAGAAAAAGATATCGAGCAAAGAAAATTGCAATCGAGTGAAATATAGAAAGATGGATCTGCAGAGTACGTCGGTGGGATTTTGTAAGCAAAAACTTATAATCAAGTGAAATAGAGCAAGAAGGATGTGAAGCGTCCCAACACATTTTACAGTATAAAAAATGTACGTTTGGGGGAAACAGTGAACAATAATTTGCAATCGAGTGAAATAGTGAAAGATAGATATCAAGCATGCAAAAACACCGTACAATGAGAAAGATTGTTTATTGGAGCAAGACGGGGCAAAGATGTGTAATGAGTGATAACATACCATGTAACAGGATGAAATGTGCAAGTCGAACAAGAACAAGCCAGATCAATTGCACAAAATCAAAAACCAATGAAATGGAGTCCAAATGAGTAAATATTCACAAAAACTTAACTAGTCATAACAGCTCAAAGATGGGCAAACGAGCCACAGCATGCGAGATAGTGAACAAAATTTGGAATAATTGCAATACAAGAGAGAACTCATAAGAGCTGGCAAAAACATTATATCGAGAGAATATGTGTAGTCGCTTGTGAAAAAAGTTCAATCGGATTGTATAGTTCGAAAATGATCGAGCATCAATAAGCAAGCGATGAGGTGCGCAAAAGTTTGCAAGCAAGTGAAACAAAAGAGTATGGATGAAAGGCCGGTTAGAAAAACAATGTAAATATTTGCAAACGAGTGATATATTATGATGTAGGAGGATGAAATGTTCTATCGAGCAAAAGTAGGTCTGATAGATTGCCAGAAACCAAACAATCGGGACATGGAGCCTAAACGATTGATATGTTTAGGAGGGAAGAATGGTGCACAGTTCATCGTACAAGCGACGATGTGCAAGATTATGTGAAAAGATATGTTGACGTTCCAAACGTATGGGAACTTTCCACAAAGAGGGAGAAAAAGATATCGAGCAAAAAAAAAATTGCAATCGAGTGAAATATAGAACGATGGATATGTTGAAATGTACATTGGTGGGATTTAGTACGCAAAAACCTATAATCAGGTGAAATAGAGCAAGAAGGATGTGAAGCGTCCGAACACATTTTACAGTATAAAAAAATGTACATTTGAGGGAGACAGCGAACTATAATTTGCAATCGGGTGAAATATCGAAAGATAGATATCAACCATGCAAAAACACCATACAATGAGAAAGAATGTTTATTGGAGCAAAACGGGGCAAAGATGTGTAATGAGTGATAACATACTATGTAACAAGATGAAATGTTTAAGTTGAACAGGAACAAGCCAAATCAATTGCACAAAATCAAAGACTAGTGAATGGGGCCCAAATTAGAAAATATTCGCTAAAATTAAATGAGTCATAACAGCTCAAAGATGGGCAAACGAGCCACAGCATGCGAGATAGTGAGCAAAATTTGGAATCTTTACAATAGAAGAGAGAAGTCGTAAGAGCTGGCAAAAACATTATATCGACAGAAGATGTGTAGTCGCTTGTGAAAAAAGTACAATCGGACTGTATAGTTCGAAAATGATCGAGCATCAACAAACAAGCGATAGAGTGTGCAAAAGTTTGCAAGCAAGTGAAACAAAAGAATATGGATGAAAGGCCGGTTGGAAAATCAATGGAAAGAAAGTAAAAATTTAAAGGTCTGATAGATTGCCAAAAACCAAACAATCGGGACATGGAGCCCAATTGATTGAAATGTTTAAGACGGAAGAATGGTAAACAATTCATCGTACAAGCGACGATGCTGAAGATTGTGTGTAAAGATATGTTGACGTTCCAAATGTACGAGAACTTTCCACAATGAGGGAGAAAAAGATATCGAGTAAACAAAATTGCAATCGAGTGAAATATATAAAGATGGATATGCAGAAATGTACGTTGGTGGGATTTAGTAACCAAAAACTTATAATTGGGTGAAACAGAGCAAGAAGGATGTGAAGCGTCCAAACTCATTTTACAGTATAAAAAAATGTACGTTTGGGGGAAACTGTGAACTATTACTTGCAATAGAGTGAAATAGCAAGGATAGATATCAAGCATGCAAAAACACTGTACAATGAGAAAGAATGTTTATTGGGGCAAAATGGGCCAAAGAAGTGTAATCAGTGATAACATACTATGTAACAGGATGAAATGTTTAAGTCGAATAAGAACAAGCCAGATCAATTTCACAAAAGCAAAAACCAATGAAACGGAGTCCAAATGAGAAAATATTCGCTAAAATTGAACGAGTCATAACAGCTCAAAGATAGGCAAACGAGCCACAGCATGCGAGATAGTGAGCAAAATTTGGAATCTTTGTAATAGAAGAGAGAACTCGTAAGAGCTGGCAAAAACATTATCTCGAGACAAGATGTGTAGTCGCTTGTGAAAAAAGTACAATCAGACTGTATAGTTCGAAAATGATCGAGCATCAACAAAAAAGCGATAGAGTGTGCAAAACTTTGCAAGCAAGTGAAACAAAAGAATATGGCTGAAAGGTCGGTTATAAAAACAATGCAAAGAAATAAAAAATTTACCGGTGCCAGAAATGGGGCAAATATGTGCAAACGAGTGATATGTTATGATGTCGGATGATGAAATGTCCTATCGAGCAAAAGCAGGTCAGATAGATTGCCAAAAACCAAAAAATTGGGACATGGAGCCCAAACAATTGATATGTTTAGGAGGGAAGAATGGTACATAGTTCATCGTACAAACGACGATGTGCGAGATTGTGTGTAAAGATATGTTCACGTTCCAAACGTAGGGGAACTTTACACAATGAGGGAGAAAAAGATATTGAGTAAAGAAAATTGCAATCGAGTGAAATATAGAAAGATGGATCTGCAGAGATGTATGTCGGTGGGATTTTGTAAGCAAAACTTATAATCAGGTGAAATAGAGGAAGAAGGATGTGAAGCGTCCCAACACATTTTACAGTATAAAAAATATACGTTTGGGGGAAACAGTGAACTATAATTTGTAATCGAGTGAAATAGTGAAAGATAGATATCAAGTATGCAAAAACACCGTACAATGAGAAAGATTGTTTATTGGAGCAAAACGGGGCAAAGATGTGTAATAAGTGATAACATACCATGTAACAGGATGAAATGTGCAAGTCAAACAAGAACAAGCCTGATCAATTGCACAAAAGCAAAAACCAATGAAATGGAGTCGAAATGAGCAAATATTCGCTAAAATTTAAAGAGTCATAGCAGCTCAAAGATGGGCAAACGAGCCACAACATGTGAGATAGTGAGCAAAATTTGGAATCTTGGCAATAAAAGAGAGAAGTCATAAGAGCTGGTGAAAACATTATATCGAGAGAAGATTTGTAGTCGCTTGTGGAAAATGTACAATCGGACTGTATAGATCGAAAATGATCGAGCATCAACAAACAAGTGGTAGAGTGTGCAAAAGTTTGCGAGCAAGTGAAACAAAAGAATATGGATGAAAGGCCTGTTAGAAAAACAATGTAAAGAAAGTAAAAATTTACGGGTGCAGGAAATAGGGCAAATATGTGTAAACGAGTGATATCTTATGATGTGGGATGAAGAAATGACCTATCGAGCAAAAGCAGGTCAGATAGATTGCCAGAGACCAAACAATCGGGACATGGAGCCCAAACGATTGATATGTTTTGGAGGGAAGAATGGTACATAGTTCATCGTACAAGCGATGATGTGCGAGATTGTATGTAAAGATATGTTCACGTTCCAAACGTATGGGAACTTTCCACAACGAGGGAGAAAAAGATATCGAGCAAAGAAAATTGCAATCGAGTGAAATGTAGAAAGATGGATATGCTGAAATGTACGTTGGTGGGATTTAGTAAGCCAAAACCTGTAATCAGGTGAAACAGAGCAAAAAGGATGTGAAGCGTCCGAACACATTTTACAGTATAAAAAAATGTACGTTTGGGGGAGATAGTGAACTATAATTTGCAATCGAGTGAAATAGCGAAAGATAGATATCAAGCATTCAAAAACACCGTACAATGAGAAAGATTGTTTATTGGAGCAAAACGGGGCAAATATGTGTAATGAGTGATAACATACTATGTCATAGGATGAAATGTGCAAGTCAAATAGAAACAAGTCAGATCAATTGCACAAAAGCGAAAACCAGCAAAATAGAATCCAAATGAGCGAACGAGCCATAGCATTCAAGATAGTGAGCAAAACTTGGAATCTTTCTAATACAAGAAAGAACTTGTATTGGCTGGCGAAAACATTATATCGTGAGAAGATGTGTAGTCGGTTGTGAAAAAAGCACAATCAGGTCGTATAGTTCGAAAATGATCGAGCATCAACAAACATGCAATAGAGTGCGCAAAAGATTGCAAGCAATTGAAACAAAATAATATGGATGAAAGGCATGTGAAAAAAACAATTTAAAGAGAGCAAAAATTTACAGGTGCCAGGATCTAGGAAAATATGTGCAAACGAGTGATATCTTATGATGTGGGATGATGAAATGTCTAGTTAAGGAAAAGCTGGTCCGATAGATTGCCAGAAAGCGAACACTTAGGATATGGAGCGCAAAGGATTGATATGTTTAAGAGGGAAGAATTGTACACAGTTCACCGTGCAAGCGTTGATGTGCAAGATTGTGTTAAAGATATGACGTTCCAAACGTACGAGAACTATCCACAATGTGGGAGAAAAAGATATCAAGCAAAGAAAATTGCAATCGAGTGAAATATAGCAAGATAGAATTGCAGAAATGTTCTCGGGTGAAACAGAGCAAGAAGGATGTGAAGGATCTGAACACATTTTACAGTATAAAGAAACATAAGTTTGGGGGAGACAGTGAACTATAATTTGCAATCGAGTGAAATAGTGAAAGACAGATGTCAAGCATGCAAAAACAAGGTACAATGAGAAAGAATGTTTATTGGAGCAAAATTGGGCAATGATGTGTAATGAGTGATAACATACTATGTAACAGGATGAAATATGCAAGTTGAACAGGAACAAGTCAAATCAATTGCACAAAAGCAAAAACCAGCGAAATGGAGACCAAATGAGTGAATATTCACTAAATTTAACTAGTCATAAAAGCTCAAAGATGAGCAAACGAGCCACGGCATGCGAGATACTGAGCAAAATTTGGAATCTTTCCAATCAAGAGAGACTCATAAGAGCTGGCGAAAACATTATATCGAGAGACGATGTGTAGTTGCTTGTGAAAAAAAGTACAATCAGATTGTGTAGTTTGAAAATGATCGAGCATCAACAAACAAGCGATATAGTGTGCAAAACTTTGCAAGCAAGTGAAACAAAAGAATATGGATGAAAGGACGGTTAGAAAAACAATGTAAAGAAAGTAAAAATTTACAGGTGCAGAAAATGGGGAAAATATGTGCAAACCAGTGATATCTAATGATGTGCGATGATGAATTGTCCTATAGAGCAAAAGCAGGTCTGATAGATTGCCAGAAACCAAACACTCGGGAGATGGAGTGCAAACGATTGATATGTTTAGGAGGGAAGAATGTGATGTGCCTAAAAGAGGACACAATCTGTACCACAAGAAAAATAAAGAGAAGAAACCAACTCAACTAAATTGATAGGCCTATGGCGTCACAATCAAGCTAAGATGGGTGGAATTTGCCACACCCTATATTAGAGAATGGAATGGGAGTGACAAGAATTCTAAGATTTCCTCGCCACACTAACACAATTGTTAGATGAGAAAAGATAGATGTGCACAAAGCAATCTGAAATATAATTCACTCAAATCTGATTATATTGCCACAAGGGGGCAAGTTCCCTTTTATAGATAACAAAAGCCAGCTAGCTGCCTCATTAATGCATCCACAGCCCATTAATGAGCCTACAACAACTATAGTCAACCTACAGCCCCCTTATTAATGAGCCTACAACAACTATAGCCTCCCTACAGCCACCTCATTAATGAGCCTACAACAACTATAGTCAACCTACAGCCACCTCATTAATGAGCCTACAACAACTATAGTCAACCTACAGCCACCTCATTAATGAGCCTAGCCTACAACAACTACAGCCACCCTATAGCCACCTCATTAAATGACACTACAGCAACTCTAAAAACATTAAATTACATCAGATTTTATATCCCAAAAAGTCATGCACAAAAATTATTAAAAAAATAAGAAAAATATGTAGTTCTTTTATTCTTCAAAGTCCAAGCTTCTAAATTGGCCCAGCCCATCATTGCACACAAGTAAAGAAACCCAAGTCAATCCCATTGATGTTTCTTGGTCCTTGAATGTGTTATTGGCCCAAGTATAGATTCAGCCTCTTGTTCTTCAAGGACAGCCTTCATGATCACATCAGAATGGTACACAGTTCATCGTACAAGCGGCGATGTGCAAGATTGTGTGTAAAGATATGTTGACACTCCAAACGTATGGGAACTTTCCACAAAGAGGGAGAAAAAGATATCAAGCAATGAAAATTGTAATCGAGTGAAATATAGAAGGATGGATATGCAGAAATGTTCGTTGGTGCGATTTAGTAAGCAAAAACTTATAATCGGGTGAAACAGAGCAAGAAAGATGTGAAGCGTCCGAACACATTTTATAGTACAAAAAAAATGTACGTTTTGGGAAGAAAGTGAAATATAATTAGAAATCGAGTGAAATAGCGAAAGATAGATGTCATGCAAGCAAAAGACGATCCAATGAGAAAGAATGTTTATTGGAGCAAAACGGGGCAAAGATGTGCAATTAGTGATAACATTCTATGTAATAGGATGAAATGTGCAAGTCGAACAGGAACAAGTCAAATCAATAGCACAAAAGCAAAAACCAGCAAAATGGTGTCCAAATGTATGAATATACGTTAAAATTTAAAGAGTCATAACAGCTCAAAGATGAGCGAACGACCCATAGCATGCGAGATCGTGAGCAAAAATTTGGAATCTTTCCAATATAAGTGGGAACTCGTGAGAGCTGGCAAAAACATTATATCGAGAGAAGTTTTGTTAGTTGTGAAAAAAGTACAATCGAGTCGGATAGTTTGAAAATGATTGAGCTTCAACAAACATGTGATAGAGTGCACAAAAGATTGCAAGCAAGTGAAACAAAAGAATATGCATGAAAGGAAGGTGAGAAAAACAATGTAAAGAAAGCAAAAATTTACAGGTGCTAGAAATAGGGCAAATATGTGCAAACGAGTCATATCTTATCATGTGGGATGATGAAATGCCCAATTGAGCAAAATCAGGACTGATAGATTGCTAGAAAGCAAACACTTGGGACATGGAGCGCAAACAATTGAATGTTTAGGAGGGAAGAATGGTACAGTTTTCATTGTACAAACGACGATGTGCGAGATTGTCTGTAAGGATGTGTTGACATTCCAAACGTACGGGAACTTTCCACAAAGAGGGAGAAAAAGATATAGAGCAATGAAAATTGCAATCGAGTGAAATATAAAAAGATGGATATGCAGAAATGTTCGCTGGTGCGATTTAGTTAGCAAAAACTTATAATCGGGTGAAACAGAGCGGGAAGGATGTGAAGCATCTAAACACATTTTATAGTATAAAAAAATGTATGTTTAGGGGAGACAGTGAACTATTATTTGCAATCGAGTGAAACAGCGAAAGATAGATGTCAAGCATGCAAAAACAAGGTACAATGAGAAAGAATATTTATTGGAGCAAAACGGGGCAAAGATGTGTAATGAGTGATAACATACTATGTAACAGGATGAAATGTGCAAGCCGAACAGGAACAAGTCAGATCAATTGCCCAAATGAGCGAATATTCGCTAAAATTTAAAGAGTCATAACAGCTCAAAGATGAGCGAACGAGTCACAGCATGCGAGATAGTGAGCAAAAAGTTGGAATCTTTCCAATATAAGTGGGAATCGTGAGTGCTGGCGAAAACATTATATCGAGAAAAGATGTGTTGTAGGTTGTGAAAAAAGTACAATAGGGTTGGATAGTTTGAAAAAGATTGAGCTTCAACAAACATGTGATAGAGTGCGCAAAAGATTGCAAGCAAGTGAAACAAAAGAATATGCATGAAAGGAAGGTGAGAAAAACAATGTAAAGAAAGCAAAAATTTACGGGTGGGAGAAATGGGGCAAATATGTGCAAACGAGTCATATCTTATGATGTGGGATGATGAAATGCGCAGTCAAGCAAAAGCAAGTCTGATAGATTGCCGGAAAGCAAACACTTGGGACATGGAGCGCAAACTATTGTTATGTTTAGGAGGGAAGAATGTTACACAGTTCATCGTACAAGCGACGATGTGCGAGATTGTGTGTAAAGATATGTTGACATTCCAAACGTACAGAAACTTTCCCCAATGAGGGAGAAAAAGATATCGAGCAATGAAAAATGCAATCGAGTAAAATATAGAAAGATGCGTATGCTGAAATGTCCGTTGGTGTGATTTAGTAAGCAAAAACTTATAATCGAGGGAAACAGAGCAAGAAGGATGTGAAGCATCCGAAGACATTTTACAGTACAAAAAAAAATGTACGTTTGGGACGAGAAAGTGAACTATGATTAGGAATCGAGTGAAGTGGCGAAAGATTGATGTCAAGCAAGCAAAAACACGGTCCAATGAGAAAGAATGCATATTGGAGCAAAACGAGGCAAAGATGTGTAATGAGTTATAACATACTATATAACAGGATGAAATGTGCAAGTCGAACAGGAACAAGTCAGATGAATTGCACAAAAGCGAAAGCCAGAAAAATGGTGTCCAAATGTGTGAATATACGTTAAAATTTAAAGAGTCAAAACAGCTCAAAGATGAGCGAACGACCCACAGCATGCGAGATAGTGAGCAAAAAAGTTGGAATCTTTCCAATATAAGTGGGAATCGTGAAAGCTAGCGAAAACATTATATCGAGAGAAGATGTGTTGTCGGTTGTGAAAAAAGTACAATCGGGTCAGATAGTTCAAAAATGATTGAGCTTCAACAAACATGTGATAGAGTGCACAAAAGATTGCGAGCAAGTGCAACAAAAGAATATGCATGAAAGGCGGGTGAGAAAGTCAATGTAAAGAAAGCAAAAATTTACTGGTGCGTGAAATGGGGCAAATATGTGCAAACGAGTGATATCATATGATGTGGGATGAGCAAATCACAGTCGAGCAAAAGCAGGTCTGATAGATTGCCTAAAAGCAAACACTTGGGACATGGGGCGCAAACGATTGATATGTTTAGGAGGGAAGAACGTTACACAGTTCATCGTACAAGCGACAATGTGCGAGATTCTGTGTAAAGATATGTTGACATTGCAAACGTACGGGAACTTTCCACAATGAGCGAGAAAAAGATATCGAGCAATGAAAACTGCAATCGAGTGAAATATAGAAGGATGGATATGCAAAAATGTTCATTGGTGCCATTTAGTAAGCAAAAACTTATAATCGGGTGAAATAGAGCAAGGAGGATGTGAAGCGTCCGAACACATTTTGCAATATAAAAAAATGTTCGTTTGGGGAGAAGGTGAACTATAATTAGCAATCGAGTGAAATAGCGAAAGATAGATGTCAAGCAATCAAAAACACCGTCCAATGAGAAACAATATTTATTAGAGCAAAACGGGGCAAAGATGTGTAATGAGTGACAACATACTATCTAACAGGATGAAATGTGCAAGCTGAACAGGAACAAGTCAGATCAATTGCCCAAAAGCGAAACCCAGCGAAATGGGGTCCAAAAGAGCGAATTTTCGTTAAAATTTAAAGAGTGATAACAGTTCAAAGATGAGCAAACGAGTCACAGCATGCGAGATAGTGAGCAAAAAGTTGGAATCTTTCCAATATATGTGGGAACTCGTGAGAGCTGGCGAAAACATTATATCGAGAAAAGATGTGTAGTTGGTTGTGATTAAAGTACAATCGGCTTCGATAGTTCAAAAATGATTGAGCTTCAACCAACATGTGATAGAGTGCGCAAAAGATTGCGAGCAAGTGCAACAAAAGAATATGCATGAAAGGCGGGTGAGAAAGGCAATGTAAAGAAAGAAAAAATTTACTGGTGCGTGAAATGGGGCAAATATGTGCAAACGAGTCATATCTTATGATGTGGGATGATGAAATCACAGTCGAGCAAAAGCAGGTCTAATAGATTGCCAGAAAGCAAACACTTGGGATATGGTACACAAATGATTGATATATTTAGGAGCGAAGAATGGTACACAGTTCATCGTACAAGCGACGATGTGCGAGATTGTGTGTAAAGATATGTTGACATTCCAAACGTACGGGAACTTTCCACAAAGAGGGAGAAAAAGATATCGAGCAATGAAAAATGCAAGCGAGTAAAATATAGAAAGATGCATATGCAGAAATGTCCGTTGGTGCGATTTAGTAAGCAAAAACTTATAATCGAGTGAAACAGAGCAAGAAGTATGTGAACCATCCGAACACATTTTACAGTACAAAAAAGAATGTACGTTTGGAGGGAGAAAGTGAACTATGATTAGGAATCGAGTGAAATAGCGAAAGATTGATGTCAAGCAAGCAAAAACACGGTCCAATGAGAAAGAATGCTTATTGGAACAAAACGAGGCAAAGATGTGTAATGAGTGATAACATACTATCTACCAAGATGAAATGTGCAAGTCGAACAGGAACAAGTCAGATGAATAGCACAAAAGCAAAAGCCAGAAAAATGGTGTCCAAATGTGTGAATATACGTTAAAATTTAAAGAGTCATAACAGCTCAAAGATGAACGAACGAGCTACAGCATGCGAGATAGTGAGCAAAAAGTTGGGATCTTTCCAATATAAGTGGGAACTCGTGAGAGCTGGAGAAAACATTATATCGAGAGAAGATGTGTAGTCGGTTGTGAAAAAAGTACAATCGGGTCGGATAGTTCGAAAATGATTGAGCTTCAACCAACATGTGATAGAGTGCGCAAAAGATTGCGAGCAAGTGCAACAAAAGAATATGCATAAAAGGCGGATGAGAAAAAGAATGTAAAGAAGGCAAAAATTTACAGGTGCATGAAATGGGGTAAATATGTGCAAACGAGTCATATCTTATGATGTGGGATGATGAAATCACAGTAGAGCAAAAGCAGGTCTGATAGATTGCCGGAAAGCAAACACTTGGGATATGGTGCGCAAACGATTGATATGTTTAGGATGGAAGAATGGTGCACAGTTCATTGTACAAGCGACAATGTGTGAGGTTGTGTGTAAATATATGTTGACATTCCAACCGTACGGGAACTTTCCACAAAGAGGGAGAAAAAGATATCGAGCAATGAAAAAAGAAATCGAGTAAAATATAGAAAGATGCATATGCAGAAATGTCCGTTGGTACGATTTAGTAAGCAAAAACTTATAATCGAGTGAAACAGAGCAATAAGGATGTGAAGCATCCGAAGACATTTTACAGTACAAAAAAAAATGTACGTTTGGGGGGAGAAAGTGAACTATGATTAGGAATCGAGTGAAATAGCGAAAGATTGATGTCAAGCAAGCAAAAACACGGTCCAATGAGAAAGAATGCTTATTGGAGCAAAACGAGGCAAAGATGTGTAATGAGTGATAACATACTATCTACCAGGATGAAATGTGCAAGTCGAACAGGAACAAGTCAGATGAATAGCACAAAAGTGAAAGCCAGAAAAATGGTGTCCAAATGTGTGAATATACGTTAAAATTTAAAGAGTCATAACAGCTCAAAGATGAACGAACGAGCCACAGCATGCGAGATAGTGAGCAAAAAGTTGGGATCTTTCCAATATAAGTGGGAACTCGTGAGAGCTGGCGAAAACATTATATCGAGAGAAGATGTGTAGTTGGTTGTGAAAAAAGTACAATCGGGTCGGATAGTTCGAAAATTATTGAGCTTCAACCAACATGTGATAGAGTGCGCAAAAGATTGCGAGCAAGTGCAACAGAAGAATATGCATGAAAGGCAGGTGACAAAAGGCAATGTAAAGAAAGCAAAAATTTACTGGTTGTGTGAAATGGGTCAAATATGTGCAAGCGAGTCATATCTTATGATGTGGAATGATGAAATCACAGTCGAGCAAAAGCAGGTCTGATAGATTGCCGGAAAGCAAACACTTGGGATATGGTGCGCAAACAATTGATATGTTTAGGATGGAAGAATGGTATACAGTTCATCGTACAAGCGACGATGTGTGAGATTGTGTGCAAAGATATGTTGACATTCTAAACGTACGGGAACTTTCCCCAAAGAGGGAGAAGAAGATATCGAGTAATGAAAATTGCAATCTTGTGAAATATAGAAGGATGGATATGCAGAAATGTTCATTGGTATGATTCAGTAAGCAAAAACTTATAATCGGGTCAAACAGTGCAAGAAGGATGTGAAATATCCGAACACATTTTACAGTATAAAAAAATTGTACGTTTGCTGGAGAAAGTGAACTATAATTAGGAATCAAGTGAAATAGCGAAAGATAGATGTCAAGCAAGCAAAAACACGGTCCAATGAGAAAGAATGTTTATTGGAGCAAAACGAGGCAAAGATGTGTAATGAGTTATACTATGTAACAGGATGAAATGTGCAAGTCAAACAGGAACAAGTTAGAAGAATCGCGCAAAAGCGAAAACCAGCAAAATGGTGTCCAACTGTGTGAATATACGTTAAAATTTAAAGAGTCATAACAGCTCAAAGATGAGCGAACGAGCCGCAGCATGCGAGATAGGGAGCAAAAAGTTGGAATCTTTCCAATATAAGTGGGAATCGTGAGACCTGGCGAAAACATTATATCGAGAGAAGATGTGTAGTCGGTTGTGAAAAAAGTACAATCAGGTTAGATAGTTCGAAAATGATTGAGCTTCAATAAACATGTGATAGAGTGCACAAAAGATTGCAAGCAAGTGCAACAAAAGAATATGCATGAAAGGCAGATGAGAAAAAGAATGTAAAGAAGGCAAAAATTTACAAGTGCATGAAATGGGGCAAATATGTGCAAACGAGTCATATCTTATGATGTGGGATGATGAAATCACAGTAGAGCAAAAGCAGGTCTGATAGATTGACGGAAAGCAAACACTTGGGATATGGTGCGCAAACGATTGATATGTTTAGGATGGAAGAATGGTACACAGTTCATCGTACAAGCGACGATGTGTGAGATTGTGTGTAAAGATATGTTGACATTCCAAACGTACGGGAACTTTCCACAAAGAGGGAGAGAAAGATATCGAGCAATGAAAAATGCAATCGAGTAAAATATAGAAAGATGCATTTGCAGAAATGTCCGTTGGTGCGATTTAGTAAGCAAAAACTTGTAATCGAGTGAAACAGAGCAAGAGGATGTGAAGCGTCCGAACACATTTTACAGTACAAAAAAAAATGTACGTTTGGGGAGAGAAAGTGAACTATGATTAGGAATCGAGTGAAATAGCGAAAGATTGATGTCAAGCAATGCAAAAACACCGTCCACTGAGAAAGAATGTTTATTAGAGCAAAATGGGGCAAAGATGTGTAATGAGTGACAACATGCTATGTAACAGGATGAAATGTGCAAGCTGAACAGGAACAAGCCAGATCAATTTCCCAAAAAGCGAAAGCCAGCGAAATGGAGTCCAAATGAGCGAATATTCATTAAAATTTAAAGAGTCATAACAGCTTAAAGATGAGCGAACGAGTCACAGCATGCGAGATAGTGAGCAAAAAGTTGGAATCTTTCCAATATAAGTGGGAAGTCGTGAGAGCTGGCGAAAACATTATATCGAGAGAAGATGTGTTGTCGGTTGTGAAAAAAGTACAATCGGGTCGGATAGTTCGAAAATGATTGAGCTTTAACAAACATGTGATAGAGTGCGCAAAAGATTGCGAGCAAGTGCAACAAAAGAAAATGCATGAAAGGCGGGTGAGAAAAACTATGTAAAGAAAGCAAAAATTTACTGGTGCGTTAAATGGGGCAAATATGTGCAAACGAGTCATATCTTATGATGTGGGATGATGAAATCACAGTCAAGCAAAAGCAGGTCTGATAGATTGCCGTAAAGAAAACACTTGGGATATGGTGCTCAAACAATTGATATATTTAGGAGGGAAGAATGGTACAGAGTTCTTCGTCCAAGCGACAATGTGCAATATTGTGTGTAAAGATATGTTGACATTGCAAACGTACGGGAACTTTCTACAAAGATGGAGAAAAAGATATCGAGCAATGAAAATTGCAATCGAGTGAAATATAGAAGGATGGATATGCAGAAATATTCGTTGGTGCGATTTAGTAAGCAAAAACTTATAATCGGGTGAAACAGAGCAAGAAAGATGTGAAGCATCCGAACACATTTTACAGTATAAAAAACTTGTACGTTTGCTGGAGAAAGTGAACTAAAATTAGGAATTGAGTGAAATAGAGAAAGATAGATGTCAATCAAGAAAAAACACCGTCCAATGAGAAAGAATGTTTATTGGAGCAAAACGAGGCAAAAATGTGTAATGAGTGACAACATACTATGTAACAGGATGAAATGAGCAAGTCGAACAAGAATAAGTCAGATGAATAGCACAAAAGCGAAAACCAACAAAATGGTGTCCAACTGTGTGAATATACGTTAAAATTTAAAGAGTCATAACAGCTCAAAGATGAGCGAACGAGCCGCAGCATGCGAGATAGGGAGCAAAAAGTTGGAATCTATCCAATATAAGTGGGAATCGTGAGACCTGGCGAAAACATTATATCGAGAGAAGATGTGTAGTCGGTTGTGAAAAAAGTACAATCAGGTTAGATAGGTCGAAAATGATTGAGCTTCAACCAACATGTGATAGAGTGCGCAAAAGATTGCGAGCAAGTGCAACAAAAGAATATGCATAAAAGGCGGATGAGAAAAAGAATGTAAAGAAGGCAAAAATTTACAGGTGCATGAAATGGGGTAAATATGTGCAAACGAGTCATATCTTATGATGTGGGATGATGAAATCACAGTAGAGCAGAAGCAGGTCTGATAGATTGCCGTAAAGCAAACACTTGGGATATGGTTCGCAAACAATTGATATATTTAGGACGGAAGAATGAAACACAGTTCATCGTACAAACGATGATGTGTGAGATTGTGTGTAAAGATGTGTTGACATTCCAAACGTTCGGGAACTTTGCACAAAGAGGGAGAAAAAGATATCAAGCAATGTAAATTGCAATCGAGTGATATATAGAAGGATGGATATGCAGCAATGTTCGTTGGTGCGATTTAGTAAGCAAAAACTTATGATCGGGTGAAACAGAGCAAGAAGGATGTGAAGTGTCCGAACACATTTTACAGTACAAAAAAAATGTACGTTTTAGGGAGAAGGTGAACTATAATTAGCAATCGAGTGAAATAGCGAAAGATAGATGTCAAGCAATTAAAAACACCGTCCAATGAGAACGAATGTTTATTGGAGCAAAACGGGGCAAAGATGTGTAATGAGTGACAACATACAATGTAACAGGATGAAATGTGAAAGCCGAACAGGAACAAGTCAGATCAATTGCCCAAAAGCAAAACCCAGAGAAATGCAGTCCAAATGAGTGAATATTCGTTAAAATTTAAAAAGTCATAACAGCTCAAAGAAGAGCGAACGAGTCACAGCATGCCAGATAGTGAGCAAAAAGTTGGAATCATTCCAATATAAGCGGGAACTCGTGAGAGCTAGAGAAAACATTATATCGTGAGAAGATGTGTAGTTGGTTGTGAAAAAAGTACAATGGGGTCGGATAGTTCGAAAATGATTGAGCTTCAACCAGCATGTGATAGAGTGCGCAAAAGATTGCGAGCAAGTGCAGCAAAAGAATATGCATGAAAGGCGGGTGAGAAAAACAATGTAAAGAAGGCAAAAATTTACAGGTGCGTGAAATGGGGCAATTATGTGCAAACGAGTCATATCTTACGATGTGGGATGATGAAATCACAGTCGAGCAAAAGAAGGTCTGATAGATTGCCGGAAAGCAAACACTTGGGATATGGTGCGCAAACGATTGATATATTTAGGAAGGACGAATGGTACACAGTTCATCGCACAAGCGACGATGTGCGAGATTGTGTGTAAAGATATGTTGACATTGCAAAAGTACGGGAACTTTCCAAAAAGAGGGAGAAAAAGATATCGAGCAATGAAAATTGACATCGAGTGTAATATAGAAGGATAGATATGCAGAAATGTTCGTTGGTGCGATTTAGTAAGCAAGAACTTATAATCGGGTGAAATAGAGCGAGAAGGATGTGAAGCGTCCGAACACATTTTACAGTATAAAAAAATGTACGTTTTGGGGAGGTGAACTACAATTAGCAATCAAGTGAAATAGCAAAAGATAGATGTCAAGCAATCAAAAACACCGTCCAATGAGAAAGAATGTTTATTGGAGCAAAACGGGGCAAAGATGTGTAATGAGTGACAACATGCTATGCAACAAGATGAAATGTGCAAGCCGAACAGGAACAAGTCAGATCAATTGCGCAAAAGCGAAACCCAGCGAAATGGAGTCCAAATGAGCGAATATTCGTTAAAATTTAAAGAGTCATAACAGCTCAAAGATGAGCGAACGAGTCACAGCATGTGAGATAGTGAGCAAAAAGTTGGAATCTTTCCAATATTAGTGGGAATCGTGAGAGCTGGCGAAAACATTATTTCGAGAGAAGATGTGTTGTCGGTTTTGAAAAAAGTACAATCGGGTCGGATAGTTCGAAAATGATTGAGCTTCAACAGACATGTGATAGAGTGCGCAAAAGATTGCGAGCAAGTGCAACAAAAGAATATGCATGAAAGGCGGGTGAGAAAAACAATGTAAAGAAAGCAAAAATTTACTGGTGCGTGAAATAGGGCAAATATGTGCAAACAAGTCATATCTTATGATGCGGTATGATGAAATCACCATCGAGCAAAAGCGGGTCTGATAGATTGCCGGAAAGTAAACACTTGGGATGTGGTGCGAAAATGATTGATATGTTTTGGATTCAAGAATGGGACACAGTTCATCGTACAAGCGACGATATGTGAGATTGTGTGTAAAGATATGTTGACATTACAAATGTACGGGAACTTTCCAAAAAGATGGAGAAAAAGCTATCGAGCAATGAAAATTGAAATCGAGTGTAATATAGAAGGATGGATATGCAGAAATGTTCGTTGGTGCGATTTAGTAAGCAAAAACTTATAATCGGGTGAAATAGAGCAAGAAGGATGTGAAGCGTCCGAACAGATTTTACAGTATAAAAAAATGTACGTTTTGGGGAGAAGGTGAACTACAATTAGCAATCGAGTGAAATAGCGAAGATAGATGTCAAGCAATCAAAAACACCGTCCAATGAGAAAGAATGTTTATTGGAGCAAAACGGGGCAAAGATGTGTAATGAGTGACAACATACAATGTAAGAGGATGAAATGTGAAACCCGAACAGGAACAAGTCAGATGAATTGCCCAAAAGCGAAACCCAGCGAAATGGAGTCCAAATGAATGAACGAGTCATAACAGCTCAAAGTTGAGCGAACGAGTCACAGCATGCGAGATAGTGAGCAAAAAGTTGGAATCATTCCAATATAAGCGGGAACTCGTGAGAGCTGGAGAAAACATTTTATCGAGAGAAGATGTGTAGTTGGTTGTGAAAAAAGTACAATGGGGTCGGATAGTTCGAAAATGATTGAGCTTCAACCAGCATGTGATAGAGTGCGCAAAAGATTGCAAGCAAGTGCAGCAAAAGAATATGCATGAAAGGCGGGTGAGAAAAACAATGTAAAGAAGGCAAAAATTTACAGGTGCGTGAAATGGGGCAAATATGTGCAAACGAGTCATATCTTACGATGTGGGATGATGAAATCAAAGTCGAGCAAAAGAAGGTCTGATAGAATGCCGGAAAGCAAACACTTGGGATATGGTGCGCAAACGATTGATATATTTAGGAGGGACGAATGGTACACAGTTCATCGCACAAGCGACGATGTGCGAGATTGTGTGTAAAGATATGTTGACATTGCAAATGTACGTTAACTTTCCAAAAAGAGGGAGAAAAAGATATCGAGCAATGAAAATTGAATTCGAGTGTAATATAGAAGCATGGATATGCAGAAATGTTCGTTGGTGCGATTTTGTAAGCAAAAGCTTATAATGGCGTGAAATAGAGCAAGAAAGATGTGAAGCGTCCGAACACATTTTACAGTATAAAAAATTATACGTTTTGGGGAGAAGGTGAACTACAATTAGAAATCGAGTGAAATAGCAAAAGATAGATGTCAAGCAATCAAAAACACCGTCCAATGAGAAAGAATGTTTATTGGAGCAAAACGGGGCAAAGATGCGCAATGAGTGACAACATGCTATGTAACAAGATGAAATGTGCAAGCCGAACAGGAACAAGTCAGATCAATTGCCCAAAAGCGAAACACAGCAAAATGGAGTCCAAATGAGTGAATATTCGTTAAAATTTCAAGAGTCATAACAGCTCAAAGATGAGCGAACGAGTCACAGCATGTGAGATAGTGAGCAAAAAGTTGGAATCTTTCCAATATCAGTGGGAATCGTGAGAGCTGGCGAAAACATTATTTCGAGAGTAGATGTGTTGGCGGTTGTGAAAAAAGTGCAATCGGGTGGGATAGTTCGAAAATGATTGAGCTTCAACAGACATGTGATAGAGTGCGCAAAAGATTGCGAGCAAGTGCAACAAAATAATATGCATGAAAGGCGGGTGAGAAAAACAATGTAAAGAAAGCAAAAATTTACTGGTGCGTGAAATGGGGCTAATATGTGCAAACAAGTCATATCTTATGATGCGGGATGATGAAATCACCATCGAGCAAAAGCAGGTCTGATAGATTGCCGGAAAGAAAACACTTGGGATATGGTGCGAAAACGATTGATATGTTTTGGATTGAAGAATGGGACAGAGTTCATCATACAAGCGACGATGTGTGAGATTGTGTGTAAAGATATGTTGACATTGCAAATGTACGGGAACTTTCCAAAAAGAGGGAGAAAAAGCTATCGAGCAATGAAAATTGAAATCGAGTGTAATGTAGAAGGATGGATATGCAGAAATGTTCGTTGGTGCGATTTAGTAAGCAAAAACTTATAATCGGGTGAAATAGAGCAAGAAGGATGTGAAGCGTCCGAACACATTTTACAGTGTAAAAAATGTATGTTTTAGGGAGAAGGTGAACTACAATTAGCAATCGAGTGAAATAGCGAAAGATAGATGTCAAGCAATCAAAAATACCGTCCAATGAGAACTAATATTTATTGGAGCAAAACGGGGCAAAGATGTGTAATGAGTGACAACATAAAATGTAACAGGATGAAATGTGCAAGCCGAACAGGAACAAGTCAGATGAATTGCCCAAAAGCGAAACCCAGCGAAATGGAGTCCAAATGAGCGAATATTCGTTAAAAGTTAAAGAGTCATAACAGCTCAAAGATGAGCGAACGAGTCACAGCATGTGAGATAGTGAGCAAAAAGTTGGAATCTTTCCAATATCAGTGGGAATCGTGAGAGCTGGCGAAAACATTATTTCGAGAGAAGATGTGTTGTCGGTTGTGAAAAAAGGACAATCGGGTGGGATAGTTCAAAAATAATTGAGCTTCAACCAGCATGTGATAGAGTGCGCAAAAGATTGCGAGCAAGTGCAGCAAAAGAATATGCATGAAATGCGGGTGAGAAAAACAATGTAAAGAAGGCAAAAATTTACAGGTGCGTGAAATGGGGCAAATATGTGCAAACGAGTCATATCTTACGATGTGGGATGATGAAATCACAGTCGAGCAAAAGAAGGTCTGATAGATTGCCGGAAAGCAAACACTTGGGATATGGTGCGAAAACGATTGATATGTTTTGGATTGAAGAATGGGACACAGTTCATCGTACAAGCGACGATGTGTGAGATTGTGTGTAAAGATATGTTGACATTGCAAATGTAAGGGAACTGTCTACAATGAAGGAGAAAAAGATATCGAGGAATGAAAATTGCAATCGAGTGAAATATAGAAGGATGGATATACAGAAATGTTCGTTGGTGCGATTTAGTAAGCAAAAACTTATAATCGAGTGAAATAGAGCAAGAAGGATGTGAAGCGTCCGAACACATTTTACAGTATAAAAAATGTACGTTTTGGGGAGAAGGTGAACTATAATTAGCAATCGAGTGAAATAGCGAAAGATAGATGTCAAGCAATCAAAAACACCGTCCAATGAGAAAGAATGTTTATTGGAGCAAAACGAGGCAAATATGTGTAATGAGTGACAACATGCTATGTAACAAGATGAAATGTGCAAGTCGAACAGGAACAAGTCAGATCAGTTGCCCAAAAGCGAAACCAGCGAAATGGAGTCCAAATGAGTGAATATTCGTTAAAATTTAAAGAGTCATAATAGCTCAAAGATGAGCGAACGAGTCACAGCATGCGAGATAGTGAGCCAAAAGTTGGAATCTTTCCAATATAAGTGGGAACTCATGAGAGCTGGTGAAAATATTATATCGAGAGAATATGTGTAGGTGGTTGTGAAAAAAGTACAATCGGGTCGGATAGTTCAAAAATGATTGAGCTTCAACCAAGATGTGATAGAGTGCGCAAAAGATCGCGAGCAAGTGCAACGAAAGAATATGCATGAAAGGCGGGTGAGGAAAGCAAGGTAAAGAAAGAAAAAATTTACTGGTGCGTGAAATGGCGTAAATATGTGCAAATGAGTCATATCTTATGATGTGGGATGATGAAATCACAGTCGAGCAAAAGCAGGTGTTATGGACCAGCCTACAATTCAAGATCCAAAGTTTCAACAAAAAGAGGATGAGCTCGACCAAGAAGGTGAAGATCAATTCCAAGAAATTTCTAACATTCATCAAGGACCTATAACCAGATCAAGGGCAAAGATGATTCAACAAGTTCTAATCTGTCATCTTCAAGATTTAGTGGATTCAGCTTGCAATGGATTGCATGGATAACAAGACTTGGAAACAAAAGAGGCTCAAGTTCACTATAACTTAGTCCAAGTCCAGATTTTGCAATAAAGCCCAAGCCCAATTAACCTAATCAGACTTGCTAAGATATTTAGCATGTTTTTATTATTATTTTAGTGCATAAAACTTGGGGAAAGCAAAGTCAGATGTAATTCATTTGTTTAGAGTTTCTAAGCTGACTTTTAGCCTTCCAAGATATGGTTGTAACTTGTGGAACCTTTTTAGCCTCCCAAAAATAGTGGTTCTGATGCTAGTAAATGTTTGTATTTCTTAATTAATTAAATTTTATTTTTAGCTGTAATGCTCTACTTATAAATAGAGCTTGAATGTAATGAATCAGAACTTTTGGGCATAATTCAGAATTTATTCAAGAAAAAGCTGTTTTGTTTTTTATCTTTGTGTTCTTGTGTAGAATAATACATGCTAAGGAACATTCAAGTAGGTTGATCACCTTCTTGTGAAGTGTTTCGAATCTGGAATTTCAGAAATGAGTTTTTCTTTATTCTAGATCTTTGATCATCTTCTAAGCAATCTGTTTTCTAACCTTTCTTAGAGGTTGTTTCCGAATTGGTTTTCTGGGGTTTTCAAGGTTAATGTTTTGGGGGTCCATTATACTCTAACGGGTTCTCAAGCTTGATTCTTGGAGGTTCTATATCAAGTTCTATCCTTTAAAAAAAAAAATTGGAATTCTTATTTATCATCCCTTTGGATTCTGTTCTGTTTGATCTTGTTTCTTTTGATTAAACCTTATCTTTGCAAATCAGATTTGGTGTTTGTAGTCATAAAAAAAACGCAAAAAAAAAAAAACAAAAAAAGAAGTAAGAAAATTTGGAGTTCTGGACTTTATTAGAACTTCGTAATCAGATCTGAATGATGTTTGATTCTTGAAATTTTCTAATTTCATCTTTAATGTGATTATATTAATTATAATCCTTGCTCATCTTGTTCTAGCTGGATTGCTTCAAACTTGTTATTGAAAATTTCAGATTTTTGGAATTCTACACTGATCAAGCTATTTGTTTTGTTCTAAAAGTGTGATTCACCTAAGAACATAAATGAATTAGCTAGAGTGTAGGAAAGCCGAGAGAAAACCTAATTGTTTGAGTGATACACGAGTGACCATCCCCATCTTTTGAGTTAAAAAAAAAACGTGAGAGAGTGCTTGTGAGGTCCATAAATAGAAGCATTCGTTTGTTTGTTTTCTAACTTTTTTATTGCAGCTATGACACACCAAAGTGGAGATAATGAAGCTGGTCATGTTAGTGAGACTTTATTGCGTGAGGCTCATCAAGGAGAATTTGCACGATTATACCGCATTATGGAGAACGTGCGGGAAACATTAGAGCGCATGGATGTAAGGCTACAGGCTGTTGAAAGAGCCACACCGAATCACAATGAGAGACAATGATGTGCCTAAAAGAGGACACAATCTGTACCACAAGGAAAATAAAGAGAAGAAAACCAACTCAACTAAATTGATAAGCCTATGGCGCCATAATCAAGCTAAGATGGGTAGAATTCGCCACACCCCAGATTAGAGAACGGAATGGGAGTGATAAGAATTCTGAGATTTTCTCGCCACACTAACACAATTGTTAGATAAGAGAAGATAGATGTGCACAAAGCAATCTGAAATATAATTCACTCAAATCTGATTATCTTGCCACAAGGGGGCAAGTTCCCTTTTATAGATAACAAAAACCAGCTGCCTCATTAATGCAACCAAAGCCACCTCATTAATGAGCCTACAACAACTATAGTCAACCTATAGCCACCTCTACAACAACTACAACCTCCCTATAGCCACCTCATTAATGAGCCTACAACTATAGTCAACATACAGCCACCTAGCCTATACTAACTACAGCCACCCTATAACCACCTCATTAATGCAACAACAACAACTACAACCACTTGGAAAGCTAAAAGACAATACAACAACTCTGAAAACATTAAATTACATCAGATTTTATATCCCAAAAAGTCATGCACGAAAATTATTAAAACAATAAGAAAAATCTGTAGTTATTTTAATCTTCAAAGTCCAAGCTTCTAAATTGGCCCAGCCCATCATTGCACACAAGTAAAGAAACCCAAGTCAATCCCATTTGATGCTTCTTGGCCCTTGAACGTGTTATTGGCCCATGTATAGATTCAACCTCTTGTTCTTCAAGGACAGCCTTCATGATCACATCATCTTCCCCTGATTGACAAGGATTTGCCCTCAAATCCAGCTCCATGTTATCTTCCAAATAAGGGGTTATGTCCCTTACATTGAATGTTGCTGAAACACCATAATCTCCTGGGAGATCAATTTTATACGCATTGTCATTTACCTTTGCTAGTACTCGAAAAGGACCATCAGCTCGTGGCATAAGTTTAGACTTCCTTTTGTTTGGAAATCTCTCCTTGCGTAGGTGAATCCAAACAAGATCTCCTGGGCTAAATTGAACATGCTTTCTTTTCTTGTCTACTGACTTTTTATAGGCAGCATTCTTCGTCTCAATTTGCTTCTTTACTGCCTCATGCATTTTCTTCATGAATTCAGCTTTACTTTTGCCATCCAAGCTAAGTTTTTCATTAATTGGAAGAGGTGCCAAATCTGCTGGTGTATTAGGATTAAATCCATACACAACCTCAAATGGAGATTTCTTTGTAGTACTATGAACACTCCGATTATAAGCAAATTCAACATGCGGCAAGTACTCATCCCAATTCTTCAAGTTTTTACTGATAACACTTCTAAGCAAAGAGGAAAGAGATCTATTTACCACTTCAGTTTGCCCATCAGTTTGAGGATGACAGGTTGTGCTAAATAGCAGCTTTGTTCCAAGCTTCATCCATAATGTCTTCCAAAAATAGCTCAAGAATTTGGCATCACGATCAGAAACAATACTCTTTGGAATGCCATGCAATCTCACAACTTCTTTGAAGAATAAATCAGCAATATGAGAAGCATCATCAGTTTTGTGACACGAAATAAAATGAGACATTTTTGAGAATCTATCAACAACCACCATAACTGAATCTTTTCCCCTTTTTGTTCTGGGTAATCCAAGCACAAAATCCATGCTGAGATCTGATGTGAACCCAACAATTACATTGGATGATCAAGAAGTAGATCCATTGTATATTACAAGTGGGCCAATTACACGAGCTCGGGCTAAAACAATAAAAGAGACATTAAATGGGCTCGTTCAAGAATGGATGAAGCAAATTCCATTTGAATGTATGTTAAATAATGATCAAAATGTGCTCAACATCATTTGGGCTGAAAATGGAGTTGCTAAAGGGATTTTGGGCCAGAACACTACAAATTAAAGAGATTGGTCCAAGAGATAAACATGGACCAATAGAATTTGGGCTCAATTATATCCATTTGAGTTGAAATTCATGTTTTGTAATTTTCTTTTATTTTTGTACGAATTTTAACTTCTAGATGGTCTTTAGTCAATTATGAATCATGTGCATTCAATGCACAATGTTTCAAAGTCAAGATAGGTGGATATTTATTTTCAAAATGCATTAAAAGCATTGTATCCAAAGTCAAGATAGGTGGGCATTTATTTTCATGTGCATTAAATGTATGTATCTTCAAGTCAAGATAGGTGGGCACCTTTGTCTCTCCATCCTATCTATAAATACCCCCCCAAGCTTATTGTAATAATCAGATTTGAGTTTATGAAAACTTGCATTCAAGTGTTTTCTCTCATTGTGTGAGAATTTATCTTTCTTTCTTTGCTCTTGTGAAACCTTGCTTTGTCAATCTTCTTTATAAGATTGGTGATTCAAATTCACAAAAGCCCCCAATTTGTGCTTCAACCCAAGTGCGTTGTTGTGTGGATTGGTTCAATTCGTGTTCGTGGTTGAACAAGCGTTCTAAATAGTAGGTCACGTTCTATATAACGTTGGTTGACTATTTGCACTTGTTAGGTCATTGAACCACTCCAATTCCTTCTTCAATTCCGGAGTGTGTTGTTCTTATTTTTCTTTTGTTAAGTCATGAATTCATTTATCGCCTACGCCGTGAAGATCAGGCAACCCTAAGGATTTTCCTATCATTTGGTATCAGAGCATTTTGGTTGACACGGTAGGCCTTCTTTATTTTCACCTCTTTTTTGAGAAAAATATATTATTGTTCTTTTGTTGTTCCTTCCCCTTTCTTCAATTTCCAATTTGCCTAGATATCAATTTTTTTCCTTTCACTGTGCAAGATTTCATTGTCCTTGAGAAGGTCATATATTGTTTTGTTGCTCCTATCTATTCTGCACATCATATTGAAAAAAAAAACGAAAAAAAAAATTCAAAAAAAAAATTTTGTTCAAATAGTGCATCTTCTTGCCCTCAAAGTAGTTGATTCCCTTTTCATTTAACAAAAAAATCTTATCTTGCACTTGTAACAAAATTTCTTTCTATTGAATCCATAAAGCTTTCTTTAACTGTGACCTAGTTCAACTATTCCCATACTTTGACAATCTACTTTCATGTGCTTGGGTGAAGTTGAGAAATTGGCAATTATTGAATCACACAACAAGGACTTAGATTGAATAAGAGCTTTGGAAGATATTGAGGGATTTAAGAGTTAGTGAGATTATTAAGAGTGGAGTGCAAATACTGAGTTGAGAAGAAGAGTGAAACACTAAGCATTTTGTGAGATCCTATATTCTGTTATTATTATTATTTTTTTTTTACACTAACATGGCAGGGAACCAAGATGAAGAAATTTCTCAAGCACAACTAGCTCCTATCCAAATGCAAGCATTGATGAGTCATCTTGAAAGGATGTTTGACAGAAAGCTAGAAGGAGTTCTTGAGCGTTTAGATAACATGGAGAACCAAACCGCTACACTACCAGCCTCTCCAAACAACCGAAGACGAAATGAGCAGCCTTATAGAGTTGCGGAGAGTCCAGTTGAGGATGATGAATCTGGTGGATATCAACCAAGAAGGAGGAGATTTAATCGAGAAGAACCTAGGAGGCCTAGAGTTAGAGAAGAAGACCTTGGTGGAATCAAAGTAAAAGTCCCTTCCTTTCAAGGCAAAAGTGATCCCGAGGAGTACTTAGAATGGGAAATGCGTGTTGAGCAAATTTTCTCATGCCATAACTACTCCGAAGGTAAAAAGGTGAAACTTGCTGCTATTGAATTTACTGATTATGCTCTTGTTTGGTGGGACCAGATGCAAAAAGAAAGAGCTCGTTATGGAGAGTATCCCATTTCCACTTGGGAAGAAATGAAGACAATTATGAGAAGGAGGTTCATCCCATCATATTACCATAGAGAGCTTCATAACAAGTTGCAACGTCTCATACAAGGAACAAAGTGATGTGATCATGAAGGCTGTCCTTGAAGAACAAGAGGTTGAATCTATACATGGGCCAATAACACGTTCAAGGGCCAAGAAGCATCAAATGGGATTGACTTGGGTTTCTTTACTTGTGTGCAATGATGGGCTGGGCCAATTTAGAAGCTTGGACTTTGAAGATTAAAATAACTACAGATTTTTCTTATTGTTTTAATAATTTTCGTGCATGACTTTTTGGGATATAAAATCTGATGTAATTTAATGTTTTCAGAGTTGTTGTATTGTCTTTTAGCTTTCCAAGTGGTTGTAGTTGTTGTTGTTGCATTAATGAGGTGGTTATAGGGTGGCTGTATGTTGACTATAGTTGTAGGCTCATTAATGAGGTGGCTATAGGGAGGCTGTAGTTGTTGTAGAGGTGGCTATAGGTTGACTATAGTTGTTGTAGGCTCATTAATGAGGTGGCTTTGGTTGCATTAATGAGGCAGCTGGTTTTTGTTATCTATAAAAGGGAACTTGCCCCCTTGTGGCAAGATAATCAGATTTGAGTGAATTATATTTGAGATTGCTTTGTGCACATCTATCTTCTCTTATCTAACAATTGTGTTAGTGTGGCGAGAAAATCTCAGAATTCTTATCACTCCCATTCCGTTCTCTAATCTGGGGTGTGGCGAATTCTACCCATCTTAGCTTGATTGTGGCGCCATAGGCTTATCAATTTAGTTGAGTTGGTTTTCTTCTCTTTATTTTCCTTGTGGTACAGATTGTGTCCTCTTTTAGGCACATCATATTGGTATCAGAGCAGTGGTTTCGTGTGGGAAAACTCTTGTAACTTGAGAGTAGAACACTTATAGAGAGAGATCATGTCTGGAGAAAACAGTTCTGAACCTCCAATTCCAATGGGGCTTACTTTAGAGCAAGCTCAAATTCTGAAGTTGGAAAGGTCTCACAGTCAAATGGAGAGATCTCAACAACAAATGATGGAGCAGTTGAATCGTTTGGTAGAACAAATGGAGAGGCTAAACCATCAACCAAGGCATCGGCAGCGAAGAAATAGAAATGAAGAGCAATCGGACCAAGAAAGCAACACAGAAGATGAAAGGTCTCCAAGACCAAGGAGGCAACAAAGAGAGCAAGAATTGAAGATTAAGATGAAGGTCCCTACTTTCAAGGGAAGTAGCTCTCCAGAGGAATTTTTGGAGTGGGTGCAGCGTGTAGAGAAGGTCTTTGAGTGCCATGAGTACTCGGAGGCAACCAAATGTCGTCTTGCAGCCCTTGAATTCACAGATTATGCCAATTTATGGTGGGAGAATTTGAAGAACCTACGGAGGAGAGATGGTGAGGAAGAAGTCAGAAATTGGAGGCTAATGAAGAGACTTATGCAAAGAAGATTTGTGCCAGAATATTACAAGCAAGAGCTCTTCTTCAAATTTCAATCTTTGAGACAAGGAGGTATGTGTGTAGAAGACTATGTGAAAGAGTTTGAGATGCTAATGATTCGATGTGAACTGAATGAACCTCAAGAGCAAACAATTGCAAGGTTCATTGGTGGTTTGCATAGGGAGATTGGTGATTTGGTGGAACTACAAAATTATGTAACCTTAGAGGATGTTATTAAACTTGCAATCAAGGTGGAGAGACAAAGGAAGAGAGTTTCTAGTAAGCAAATGTCACAGCCAGCTAGAAACAAAATCACAAATTTCTCTACAACACCATCATGGGTTGCATCTAAAGGAGAAGAAAGAAAGGTGGAGAAGAGGGAGTCTTCAAAACTTCCATCAAGTTCATCAAAAGGGAAAGAAAAGGGAGCCGATTCAGAACCTCCTAAAAGGAGTAGAGATGTAAAGTGCTTCAAATGTCTTGGTCATGGGCATTACGCATCTGAATGTCCAAACCGTAGGGTAATGATTATCCAAGACACGCATGGAGAAGTGGTAAGCGAAGATGAGGCAGCCATTGAAGGAGTTATGGAAGAATGTTCTGATAAGGAAAACATGGAGTATGCTGATGAGGGAGAACTCCTTGTCATAAGGCGTGCTCTAAATTTGCAAGCTAAGCCTAGTGATGAGCAAAGGGAGAACATTTTTCACACAAGGTGTACTGTTGAAAAGAAGGTTTGTGGTGTAATTATAGATGGAGGGAGCTGCACAAATGTGGCTTCTACTACGTTGGTGGAGAAGTTGAATTTAGCAACAACTGAACACCCTCATCCTTACAAATTGCAGTGGCTAAATGAAGATGGAGTTGTGAGAGTCACTAAACAGGCTGTTGTGCCATTTTCTATTGGGAAAAATTACAAAGATAAGGTACTATGTGATGTTGTTCCAATGAGTGCTAGTCATTTGCTCTTGGGAAGACCATGGCAGTATGATAGAAGAGCTTTGCATGATGGGTTTAAAAACACATATTCCTTTGAGAAAGATGGAAGGAAGATTGTGTTAGCACCATTGAGTCCTCAACAAGTGAAGATACATCAACAGGAAGCTGAAAGGAAGGGTAATTTACTTGCCAACAAAGGAGACATTGAGAGAGCTTTATCCAGCTCTAATTTAGTTCTTTTATTGCATTTTAAGGAGATAGTACCAGAAATTGTGGGATCACTTCCACCACAAATTCAAAGGCTCTTGGAAGAATTTCGTGATGTATTTCCAGAAGAACTATCAAAGGAATTACCACCAATTCGTGGTATTGAGCACCAAATTGATCTTGTACCAGGAGCTGCCTTACCAAATAGGCCAGCTTATAGAATGAATCCGGAGGAGGCAAAGGAGTTGCAACGTCAAGTAAATGAGTTGCTGGAAAGAGGATATGTGCAGGAGTCCATGAGTCCTTGTTCAGTACCGGCCTTATTGGTGCCAAAGAAAGATGGGACCATGAGGATGTGTGTGGATAGCAGAGCAATTAACAAGATTACAGTCAAGTATCGTTATCCCATTCCAAGGTTAGATGACATGCTTGATGAATTATATGGCTCCAAGGTGTTTTCAAAAGAGTGGTTATCACCAAATTCGTATGAAGGAAGGAGATGAATGGAAGACAGCCTTTAAGACAAAACATGGGCTGTATGAATGGAAGGTCATGCCATTTGGATTATCCAATGCCCCAAGCACCTTTATGAGGCTAATGAACCATGTGCTTCGAAAATTTATAGGTATGTTTGTTGTCGTTTATTTTGATGACATTTTGGTTTATAGTAAAAATTCTGAAGAGCATGAAGAGCATTTGAGGCAAGTATTTGAAGTATTACGAGAACAAAAGCTATTTGGCAATTTCAAGAAGTGCCAATTCTGTCAAGACCAAGTTATTTTCCTTGGTTTTGTTGTCTCTCAACATGGGGTGCACGTGGATGAGGAGAAAATAAAAGCAATCAAGGAGTGGCCAATTCCTAAAAGTATTTCTGAGGTACGAAGTTTTCATGGCCTTGCTTCATTTTATAGACGATTTGTGAAGAATTTTAGCACTATTCTTGCACCATTAACTGCATGCATCAAAAAAAATTGTGAGTTTAAATGGACCGAAGCTACACAAAAGAGTTTTGACTTAATCAAGGAGAAATTGTGTTCAGCACCTATTCTAGCTCTTCCAGATTTTTCAAAGGTATTTGAGATTGAATGTGATGCATCTGGAGTAGGGATTGGAGCTGTCTTAATGCAAGATAAGTGTCCCATTGCTTATTTTAGTGAGAAGCTTGGTGGAGCAAGTCTGAATTACTCAATCTATGATAAAGAGTTCTTTGCACTAATTCGAACTCTTGAGACATGGCAGCATTATTTATTACCAAAGGAGTTCATCATTCACACCGATCATGAATCCCTAAAGCATTTGAAGGGGCAAGGGAAGCTGAATAGAAGACATGCCAAATGGGTGGAGTATTTGGAAGCTTTCCCCTATGTAATCAAATACAAAAAGGGAGAGACGAATGTTGTGGCTGATGCATTATCTCGGAGGTATGCTTTGATTTCTCTGTTGAACACTAAACTGTTGGGCTTTGAACTTATTAAGGAGCAATACTTGCTTGATCCTATGCTGGCTAAAATCTATTCAGCTTGTGAGAAAATGGCCATTAAAGGGTTTTATAGGCATGATGGTTATATGTTCAGATTTGGGAAACTTGTGATTCCTAATCGTTCTATTAGGGAATTGCTTGTTAGAGAATCACATGCAGGTGGGCTGGCTGGACATTTTGGTGAAAAGAAGACATTTGAAATGGTGAAAGAGCATTTCTATTGGCCAAATATGATGAAGGATGTGCATCGGATTGTAGAAAGATGTGTTGCTTGCAAGAAAGCAAAGAGCAATGAGGCTGCACATGGCTTGTACATGCCATTGACTGTTCCAGATCAACCATGGATGGATCTAAGCATGGATTTTGTGCTTGGATTACCCAGAACAAAAAGGGGAAAAGATTCAGTTATGGTGGTTGTTGATAGATTCTCAAAAATGTCTCATTTTATTTCATGTCACAAAACTAATGATGCTTCTCATATTGCTGATTTATTCTTCAAAGAAGTTGTGAGATTGCATGGCATTCCAAAGAGTATTGTTTCTGATCGTGATGCCAAATTCTTGAGCTATTTTTGGAAGACATTATGGATGAAGCTTGGAACAAAGCTGCTATTTAGCACAACCTGTCATCCTCAAACTGATGGGCAAACTGAAGTGGTAAATAGATCTCTTTCCTCTTTGCTTAGAAGTGTTATCAGTAAAAACTTGAAGAATTGGGATGAGTACTTGCCGCATGTTGAATTTGCTTATAATCGGAGTGTTCATAGCACTACAAAGAAATCTCCATTTGAGGTTGTGTATGGATTTAATCCTAATACACCAGCAGATTTGGCACCTCTTCCAATTAATGAAAAACTTAGCTTGGATGGCAAAAGTAAAGCTGAATTCATGAAGAAAATGCATGAGGCAGTAAAGAAGCAAATTGAGACGAAGAATGCTGCCTATAAAAAGTCAGTAGACAAGAAAAGAAAGCATGTTCAATTTAGCCCAGGAGATCTTGTTTGGATTCACCTACGCAAGGAGAGATTTCCAAACAAAAGGAAGTCTAAACTTATGCCACGAGCTGATGGTCCTTTTCGAGTACTAGCAAAGGTAAATGACAATGCGTATAAAATTGATCTCCCAGGAGATTATGGTGTTTCAGCAACATTCAATGTAAGGGACATAACCCCTTATTTGGAAGATAACATGGAGCTGGATTTGAGGGCAAATCCTTGTCAATCAGGGGAAGATGATGTGATCATGAAGGCTGTCCTTGAAGAACAAGAGGTTGAATCTATACATGGGCCAATAACACGTTCAAGGGCCAAGAAGCATCAAATGGGATTGACTTGGGTTTCTTTACTTGTGTGCAATGATGGGCTGGGCCAATTTAGAAGCTTGGACTTTGAAGATTAAAATAACTACAGATTTTTCTTATTGTTTTAATAATTTTCGTGCATGACTTTTTGGGATATAAAATCTGATGTAATTTAATGTTTTCAGAGTTGTTGTATTGTCTTTTAGCTTTCCAAGTGGTTGTAGTTGTTGTTGTTGCATTAATGAGGTGGTTATAGGGTGGCTGTATGTTGACTATAGTTGTAGGCTCATTAATGAGGTGGCTATAGGGAGGCTGTAGTTGTTGTAGAGGTGGCTATAGGTTGACTATAGTTGTTGTAGGCTCATTAATGAGGTGGCTTTGGTTGCATTAATGAGGCAGCTGGTTTTTGTTATCTATAAAAGGGAACTTGCCCCCTTGTGGCAAGATAATCAGATTTGAGTGAATTATATTTGAGATTGCTTTGTGCACATCTATCTTCTCTTATCTAACAATTGTGTTAGTGTGGCGAGAAAATCTCAGAATTCTTATCACTCCCATTCCGTTCTCTAATCTGGGGTGTGGCGAATTCTACCCATCTTAGCTTGATTGTGGCGCCATAGGCTTATCAATTTAGTTGAGTTGGTTTTCTTCTCTTTATTTTCCTTGTGGTACAGATTGTGTCCTCTTTTAGGCACATCACAAAGGGTGTAGATGAGTATCATAAGGAGATGGAGGTTGCCATGATAAGAGCCAACATTGTGGAGGATAGAGAAGCAACAATGGCTCGCTTCTTACATGGACTCAATCGTGACATAGCTGATATCGTGGAGATGTATCATTATGTAGAGCTTCAAGAGATGGTACATCAAGCCATCAAAGTTGAGCAACAACTCAAGAGGAAGAATACTGCAAGAAAAAGCTACAATTCAAATTCTTTTAACTCCTGGAAGCACAATTCGAAGAAAGACAACCCTTCTACTTCAAATTCCAAGGAAGTTGATTCAAAGAAAATTGAAAAGCTAGCTGTTGTTCCAAAGAAAACTCAAGTTGAGCCTAATTCTTCAAGGAGCCGTGACATAAGGTGTTTTAAGTGCCAAGGAAGAGGTCACATTGCTAGTGAGTGCCCAAACAAACGCACCATGATCGTCAATAACAATGGAGATTGGGAGACTGAAGAAGATATCACAGAGGAGGAAGAAGAATCAAATGATGAGGGAGAAAGTGCAATGGAAGGAGAGCTTCTTGTGACTAGAAGAGCACTTAGCATCCAGGTGATGGAAGAGAATAATCAAAGAGAAAACTTGTTCCACACACGTTGCTTAATTCAGGACAAGGTATGTAGTGTGATCATAGATGGTGGAAGTTGTAGCAATGTGGCAAGTGTTGAGCTTGTTGAAAAATTGAGCTTACCAACAGTCAAGCATAACCGTCCATACAGACTTCAATGGCTCAATGAATGTGGGGAACTGAAGGTGACTAAACAGGTGAAAGTACTCTTTTCTATTGGCAAATATAGAGATGAAGTCTTATGTGATATTGTACCCATGAAAGCATGTCATCTCTTGTTAGGTAGGCCTTGGCAGTATGATAGGCATGTCACTCATGATGGATTCTTAAATCGTTATTCTTTTGTACTTAGAGGGAACCCTATAACCCTCCTCCCTATGTCACCAAAGCAAATCTTAGAAGATCAAATAAAGAGAGAAAAGAAAAGAGAGAGTGAGTGCAGCCAAGTGAGCAAAAAAGAAGAGAATAAAAATGAGAGTGAAAAGATTCAAAAAGATTCAAGTACTGAAGAAAAAGAGAGTGTGTTGAAAAAGAAGAAAGATAGAAAAGAAAATCAAAAAGGAAAAAGAGAGAACATGGATGTTGGAGGAAAAGGTTTACTTGTGGCAAAAAATAGTGACCTTAAACAAGCTTTATTTTCTCAACAAAACCTCCTAGTACTTGTTTACAAAGAGGCTATGTTGAATAATAAAGACTTAACCTCTACTTTGCCTAGTGTTGTTTTGTCTCTCTTGCAGGAATATGAGGATATTTTTTCCGATGAAGTACCACCCGGATTGCCACCAATTAGAGGGATAGAACATCAAATTGATTTCATTCCTGGAGCATCATTGCCTAACCGACCAGCATACCGCACCAATCCTGAAGAGACTAAGGAGATTCAAAAACAAGTCCAAGAATTGTTAGACAAAGGATATGTGAGAGAAAGCCTTAGTCCTTGTGCAGTTCCAGTGTTGCTCGTACCTAAGAAGGATGGCACATGGAGGATGTGTATTGACTGTAGAGCCATTAACAACATAACGGTAAGATATCGCCATCCTATTCCTAGGTTAGATGATATGCTTGATGAATTGACTGGTTCTACTATCTTTTCTAAAATTGACTTAAAAAGTGGCTATCATCAAATTAGAATGAAAGAAGGAGATGAATGGAAAACAGCATTCAAGACTAAACATGGACTTTATGAATGGTTGGTTATGCCTTTTGGTTTAACTAATGCACCTAGTACATTCATGAGGTTAATGAATCATGTCTTGAGAGCTTACATTGGGAAATTTGTGGTAGTTTATTTTGATGACATTCTTGTGTATAGCAAAACCTTAGATGAACATGTGGATCACATTAGAAAAGTTCTAGAGGTTCTTAAAAAGGAAAGATTGTTTGGTAATTTGAAGAAATGTGATTTTTGCACAAACAAAATTGTTTTTCTTGGCTATGTTGTTAGTAGTAAAGGTATAGGGGTTGATGAAGAAAAGGTCCAAGCAATTCAAGAATGGCCAACTCCAACCACCGTTGGACAGGTAAGGAGTTTCCATGGACTTGCAAGCTTTTATCGGAGGTTCGTGAAGGACTTTAGCACTCTAGCAGCACCATTAAATGAACTGACCAAGAAGAATGTCCCCTTCAAATGGGAAGATGTTCAAGAGAAAGCCTTCAAAACCCTTAAGGAGAAGCTCACGAATGCACCTTTACTAGCCCTTCCTGATTTTGGTAAGACTTTTGAGATTGAATGTGATGCTAGTGGAATTGGCATAGGCGGTGTACTCATGCAAGAAGGTAAGCCCATTGCATATTTCAGTGAAAAGCTAAGTGGACCAACTCTTAACTATCCTACATATGATAAAGAATTATATGCCTTAGTTAGAGTGCTGGAAACTTGGCAACATTATTTGTGGCCTAAAGAATTTGTAATTCATTCTGATCATGAGGTTAGCATATTAGGAGCCAAAGCAAGTTGAATCGAAGGCATGCCAAATGGATTGAGTTCATTGAATCATTTCCATATGTGATTAAGTACAAGAAAGGTAAAGAAAATATTGTTGCTGATGCTTTATCACGGAGGTATGTTCTTCTTTCCATGTTAGATGCTAAAATTCTGGGTTTTGAATTCATTAAAGAATTGTATGCTACTGATGTTGATTTTGGAGTAGCATTTCATCATTGCAAGCCAAACACTAGTTGGAATAAATTTTTCTTGCATGAAGGATTCCTATTTTATATTGACAAACTTTGCATTCCTAACTGTTCTTTGCGTGTGCTTTTGTTGAAAGAGGCGCATTCTGGTGGCCTTATGGGTCATTTTGGCATTGCCAAGACCTTTAGTGTTTTGAATGTACACTTTTATTGGCCTAGAATGCGTAGAGATGTTGAGAAATTTGTGGGAAGATGCATTGTATGTCATAAGGCAAAATCTAAATTAAATCCCCATGGATTGTATACTCCCCTCCCAATTCCTAATGTACCTTGGGAAGATATTTCAATGGATTTTATTGTGGGATTACCTAGATCTAAGATGGGGAGAGATTCAATCTTTGTTATTGTTGATAGATTTTCTAAAATGGCACATTTCATTCCTTGTCACAAAGTTGATGACGCTTCTAACATTGCTAATTTATTCTTTAGGGAAGTTGTGAGACTACATGGGATGCCAAGAACGATTGTGTCTGATCGGGATACTAAATTTTTAAGCTATTTTTGGAAGACATTGTGGAGCAAGCTTGGAACCAAATTGTTATTTTCTACTACATGCCATCCACAAACTGATGGACAAACCGAGGTTGTGAACAGGACACTTTCCTCATTGTTGAGAACAATCATCAAGAAAAATTTGAAGAGTTGGGAGGAATGTCTTCCACATGTCGAATTTGCTTACAATAGGGCCATTCATTCCACTACTAAATTTTCGCCATTTGAAATTGTTTATGGATTTAATCCTCTTACACCTATTGACTTGATTCCTTTACCTTTGCAGGAAAGAGCCAATATGGATGGTAAAAAGCGTGCTGAATTTGTCAAGCAAATTCATGAGAAGGCACGGCACAACATTGAAAGGATGACTCAACAATATGAAAAATGTGCTAATAGACGAAGAAAGCAAATAATTTTTAAGCCTGGAGATTTGGTTTGGCTACATCTAAGAAAAGAGAGGTTTCCAGAAAAACGAAAATCAAAACGAAAGTCAATTATGAATCATGTGCATTCAATGCACAATGTTTCAAAGTCAAGATAGGTGGATATTTATTTTCAAAATGCATTAAAAGCATTGTATCCAAAGTCAAGATAGGTGGGCATTTATTTTCATGTGCATTAAATGTATGTATCTTCAAGTCAAGATAGGTGGGCACCTTTGTCTCTCCATCCTATCTATAAATACCCCCCCAAGCTTATTGTAATAATCAGATTTGAGTTTATGAAAACTTGCATTCAAGTGTTTTCTCTCATTGTGTGAGAATTTATCTTTCTTTCTTTGCTCTTGTGAAACCTTGCTTTGTCAATCTTCTTTATAAGATTGGTGATTCAAATTCACAAAAGCCCCCAATTTGTGCTTCAACCCAAGTGCGTTGTTGTGTGGATTGGTTCAATTCGTGTTCGTGGTTGAACAAGCGTTCTAAATAGTAGGTCACGTTCTATATAACGTTGGTTGACTATTTGCACTTGTTAGGTCATTGAACCACTCCAATTCCTTCTTCAATTCCGGAGTGTGTTGTTCTTATTTTTCTTTTGTTAAGTCATGAATTCATTTATCGCCTACGCCGTGAAGATTAGGCAACCCTAAGGATTTTCCTATCAAGATCCATCCATGGTTGATCTGGAACAGTCAATGGCATGTACAAGCCATGTGCAGCCTCATTGCTCTTTGCTGTCTTGCAAGCAACACATCTTTCTACAATCCGATGCACATCCTTCATCATATTTGGCCAATAGAAATGCTCTTTCAACATTTCAAATGTCTTCTTTTCACCAAAATGTCCAGCCAGCCCACCTGCATGTGATTCTCTAACAAGCAATTCCCTAATAGAACAATTAGGAATCACAAGTTTCCCAAATCTGAACATATAACCATCATGCCTATAAAACCCTTTAATGGCCATTTTCTCACAAGCTGAATAGATTTTAGCCAGCATAGGATCAAGCAAGTATTGCTCCTTAATAAGTTCAAAGCCCAACAGTTTAGTGTTCAACAGAGAAATCAAAGCATACCTCCGAGATAATGCATCAGCCACAACATTCGTCTCTCCCTTTTTGTATTTGATTACATAGGGGAAAGCTTCTAAATACTCCACCCATTTGGCATGTCTTCTATTCAGCTTCCCTTGCCCCTTCAAATGCTTTAGGGATTCATGATCGGTGTGAATGATGAACTCCTTTGGTAATAAATAATGCTGCCATGTCTCAAGAGCTCGAATTAGTGCAAAGAACTCTTTATCATAGATTGAGTAATTCAGACTTGCTCCACCAAGCTTCTCACTAAAATAAGCAATGGGACACTTATCTTGCATTAAGACAGCTCCAATCCCTACTCCAGATGCATCACATTCAATCTCAAATACCTTTGAAAAATCTGGAAGAGCTAGAATAGGTGCTGAACACAATTTCTCCTTGATTAAGTCAAAACTCTTTTGTGTAGCTTCGGTCCATTTAAACTCACAATTTTTTTTTATGCATGCAGTTAATGGTGCAAGAATAGTGCTAAAATTCTTCACAAATCATCTATAAAATGAAGCAAGGCCATGAAAACTTCGTACCTCAGAAATACTTTTAGGAATTGGCCACTCCTTGATTGCTTTTATTTTCTCCTCATCCACGTGCACCCCATGTTGAGAGACAACAAAACCAAGGAAAATAACTTGGTCTTGACAGAATTGGAACTTCTTGAAATTGCCAAATAGCTTTTGTTCTCGTAATACTTCAAATACTTGCCTCAAATGCTCTTCATGCTCTTCAGAATTTTTACTATAAACCAAAATGTCATCAAAATAAACGACAACAAACATACCTATAAATTTTCGAAGCACATGGTTCATTAGCCTCATAAAGGTGCTTGGGGCATTGGATAATCCAAATGGCATGACCTTCTGATGTAATCAAGGATAACCCCATTGCAGCCCAAGAAAAGGAGAACACTTCAATTGGGCCTCTAACTCGTTCAAGGGTTAAAGAGCTTGGACTAATTGCAGCCCAAGAAAGGGAGAACACTTCAATTGGGCCTCTAACTCGTTTAAGGGCTAAAGGGCTTGGATTGGGCTTAACCACATTGTTGAAAGTGGAAGAAGTGTGAAAAGATTACATGTGGGTTAGTTGCATTTGTTGAATATAGTTGTAGTCTATTACCTATGCATTTCTTGTCTTTGACTTTTAGCTACCTATACATTTATTGTCTTTGACATTTAGCCTACACTACTTGACTTTTAGTTGATGCATTTAATGCATTAGTTGGAGTCTTTTGTCTTTTTGTTTTGGAGACCCTCTATAAAAAGGGTCCTTGCCATATGTTGTAAACCATCTTTGAATCATATATGAGATATTGGCATTTTGCTTTCAAGAGGATTCTTGAGTTTTTTCTCTTATCTAACTTGTGTTAGTGGCGAGAGTGGCTAGATTTCTTATCACTCACGTTCTTCTTTCTTGAGTGTGGCGAGATCAACCCATTTCTCTTAGTTGTGGCGCCCTTTGGCTTATCAATTGAGTGATTTGGTTTCATTTGTTTGTTTCTTTCAACCTATCCAGAAAATCGATCAAGTGTTTTCCCTCCGGAAATCACATCACCTTCCATTCATACAGCCCATGTTTTGTCTTAAAGGCTGTCTTCCATTCATCTCCTTCCTTCATACGAATTTGGTGATAACCACTCTTCAAGTCTATCTTTGAAAACACTTTGGAGCCATGTAATTCATCAAGCATGTCATCTAACCTTGGAATGGGATAACGATACTTGACTGTAATCTTGTTAATTGTTCTGCTATCCACACACATCCTCATGGTCCCATCTTTCTTTGGCACCAATAAGGCCGGTACTGAACAAGGACTCATGGACTCCTGAACATATCCTCTTTCCAGCAACTCATTTACTTGACGTTGCAACTCCTTTGCCTCCTCCGGATTCATTCTATAAGCTGGCCTATTTGGTAAGGCAGCTCCTGGTACAAGATCAATTTGGTGCTCAATACCACGAATTGGTGGTAATTCCTTTGGTAGTTCTTCTAGAAATACATCACGAAATTCTTCCAAGAGCCTTTGAATTTGTGGTGGAAGTGATCCCACAATTTCTGGTACTATCTCCTTCAAATGCAATAAAAGAACTAAATTAGAGCTGGATAAAGCTCTCTCAATGTCTCCTTTGTTGGCAAGTAAATTACCCTTCCTTTCAGCTTCCTGTTGATGTATCTTCACTTGTTGAGGACTCAATGGTGCTAACACAATCTTCCTTCCATCTTTCTCAAAGGAATATGTGTTTTTAAACCCATCCTGCAAAGCTCTTCTATCATACTGCCATGGTCTTCCCAAGAGCAAATGACTAGCACTCATTGGAACAACATCACATAGTACCTTGTCTTTGTAATTTTTTCCAATAGAAAACAACAACCTGTTTAGTGACTCTCACAACTCCATCTTCATTTAGCCACTGCAATTTGTAAGGATGAGGGTGTTCAGTTGTTGCTAAATTCAACTTCTCCACCAACGTAGTAGAAGCCACATTTGTGCAGCTCCCTCCATCTATAATTACACCACAAACCTTCTTTTCAACAGTACACCTTGTGTGAAAAATGTTCTCCCTTTGCTCATCACTAGGCTTAGCTTGCAAATTTAGAGCACGCCTTATGACAAGGAGTTCTCCCTCATCAGCATACTCCATGTTTTCCTTATCAGAACATTCTTCCATAACTCCTTCAATGGCTGCCTCATCTTCGCTTACCACTTCTCCATGCGTGTCTTGGATAATCATTACCCTACGGTTTGGACATTCAGATGCGTAATGCCCATGACCAAGACATTTGAAGCACTTTACATCTCTACTCCTTTTAGGAGGTTCTGAATCAGCTCCCTTTTCTTTCCCTTTTGATGAACTTGATGGAAGTTTTGAAGACTCCCTCTTCTCCACCTTTCTTTCTTCTCCTTTAGATGCAACCCATGATGGTGTTGTAGAGAAATTTGTGATTTTGTTTCTAGCTGGCTGTGACATTTGCTTACTAGAAACTCTCTTCCTTTGTCTCTCCACCTTGATTGCAAGTTTAATAACATCCTCTAAGGTTACATAATTTTGTAGTTCCACCAAATCACCAATCTCCCTATGCAAACCACCAATGAACCTTGCAATTGTTTGCTCTTGAGGTTCATTCAGTTCACATCGAATCATTAGCATCTCAAACTCTTTCACATAGTCTTCTACACACATACCTCCTTGTCTCAAGGATTGAAATTTGAAGAAGAGCTCTTGCTTGTAATATTCTGGCACAAATCTTCTTTGCATAAGTCTCTTCATTAGCCTCCAATTTCTGACTTCTTCCTCACTATCTCTCCTCCGTTGGTTCTTCAAATTCTCCCACCATAAATTGGCATAATCTGTGAATTCAAGGGCTGCAAGACGACATTTGGTTGCCTCCGAGTACTCATGGCACTCAAAGACCTTCTCTACACGCTGCACCCACTCCAAAAATTCCTCTGGAGAGCTACTTCCCTTGAAAGTAGGGACCTTCATCTTAATCTTCAATTCTTGCTCTCTTTGTTGCCTCCTTGGCCTTGGAGACCTTTCATCTTCTGTATTGCTTTCTTGGTCCGATTGCTCTTCATTTCTATTTCTTTGCTGCCGACGCCTTGGTTGATGGTTTAGCCTCTCCATTTGTTCTACCAAACGATTCAACTGCTCCATCATTTGTTGTTGAGACCTTTCCAACTTCAGAATTTGAGCTTGCTCTAAAGTAAGCCCCATTGGAATTGGAGGTTCAGAACTGTTTTCTCCAGACATGATCTCTCTCTATAAGTGTTCTACTCTCAAGTTACAAGAGTTTTCCCACACGAAACCACCGCTTTGATACCAATATGATGTGCCTAAAAGAGGACACAATCTGTACCACAAGGAAAATAAAGAGAAGAAAACCAACTCAACTAAATTGATAAGCCTATGGAGCCACAATCAAGCTAAGATGGGTAGAATTCGCCACACCCCAGATTAGAGAACGGAATGGGAGTGATAAGAATTCTGAGATTTTCTCGCCACACTAACACAATTGTTAGATAAGAGAAGATAGATGTGCACAAAGCAATCTGAAATATAATTCACTCAAATCTGATTATCTTGCCACAAGGGGGCAAGTTCCCTTTTATAGATAACAAAAACCAGCTGCCTCATTAATGCAACCAAAGCCACCTCATTAATGAGCCTACAACAACTATAGTCAACCTATAGCCACCTCTACAACAACTACAGCCTCCCTATAGCCACCTCTACAACAACTACAACCTCCCTATAGCCACCTCATTAATGAGCCTACAACTATAGTCAACATACAGCCACCTAGCCTATACTAACTACAGCCACCCTATAACCACCTCATTAATGCAACAACAACAACTACAACCACTTGGAAAGCTAAAAGACAATACAACAACTCTGAAAACATTAAATTACATCAGATTTTATATCCCAAAAAGTCATGCACGAAAATTATTAAAACAATAAGAAAAATCTGTAGTTATTTTAATCTTCAAAGTCCAAGCTTCTAAATTGGCCCAGCTGGCATTGCACACAAGTAAAGAAACCCAAGTCAATCCCATTTGATGCTTCTTGGCCCTTGAACGTGTTATTGGCCCATGTATAGATTCAACCTCTTGTTCTTCAAGGACAGCCTTCATGATCACATCAGACAAAGGGGAGGTAGAAATCGAATACCTCAAGAGGATGTTTTGGAGGATGAATACAATGATTATAATGAGGATGATAATGCAACTGTTGAAGGGGGAATTCCTAGAGGAGGAGGTAGAGGAGTTCGTGATGTTGGAAGAGGTAGAGGGAGAATGTATGAAAATGCAATCTATGGTAGAAACCGTGGTGATGATAATTTTGTAGACAGAAACTTGGGAAGCATTAAACTAAAAATACCTCATTTTCAAGGTAAAACAGATCCAGAGGCTTATTTGCAATGGGAAAAACAAGTGGAGCTTATTTTTTATTGTCATCAGTTTAGTGAGGAAAAGAAAGTCAAACTTGCAGTTACTCAACTTTCAGATTATGCTATAGCTTGGTGGGGCCAATTGGTGACTAGTAGGAGAAGGAATCTGGAGTATCCTATTGGGACTTGGCTTGAGCTTAAATCTGTCATGAGAAAGCGATTTGTACCTAACTATCATCGAGAGCTTGTGCAAAGACTTCAGGTTCTTAGACAAGGTAGTAGAAGTGTCGATGACTACTACAAGGAGATGGAAATGATCATGACCCGAGCAAATTTAGATGAAGATATGGAGACTACTATGGCGCGTTTCTTGGCTGGACTGAACAAGGAGATAGCTGACCGGGTTGATTTGCAACCATATGTGGAGTTAGACGAAATGGTGCATATTGCTATCAAGGTGGAGAAACAACTTCAAGGACGAGGGGCAGCAAGGTATACTTCCAAACATTTTTCCAATTCTAGTTCTTCTTGGAAAAATAATGGAAAAAGTGATTTTAGGGGTGGAAGTAAGGCTGTTCATGATGGTGCCAAGGGGAAGACAGATTCAGGTTCTAAGGAGAAATCCAAAGATGAAGAGCCTAAGGTGAGAAATAGAGATATTAAGTGTTGGAAATGCCAAGGGATAGGCCATATTAGCAAAGAATGTCCAAATAAGAGGGTTATGACCTTGAGAAATGATGAGATTGTGACTGATGAAGAAGAGGGTAATAATGAGAGTGATGATGGTAAGTTGCCAGAATTGGAAAATTGTAGTGATGGAAGCATTGAGGAGCCAATTAGAGGTGATTTGCTAGTTGCTAGGCGTGCTCTCAACACTCAATTGAAGGAGGATAGCCCTGAGGAGCAACGAGACAATTTGTTCCATACAAGGTGTCATGTTAAAGGCAAGGCATGTAGTGTGATTGTGGACAGTGGAAGTTGCACTAATGTTGTGAGTACACTTTTGATTAATAGATTGGGGCTGCCTACCACACCACACCCAAGGCCATACAAACTTCAGTGGCTTAATGATTGTGGTGAAGTTAAGGTAAATAAACAATCTATTATTTCCTTTTCCATTGGTAAATACCATGATGAAGTATTGTGTGATGTGGTTCCAATGTATGCTGGAGATATTCTACTTGGTAGGCCATGGCAATTTGATAGGAGAGCTATACATGATGGGTACCTCAATAGGTATTCATTTACCAAAAATGGGCGGAAAACCATACTAACACCGCTTTCCTCAAAAGAAGTGTATGAAGACCAATGTAAAATGGAAAGGATGAGAGTTGAGGCCGAAAAGAAAAAAAAAAAGAAAGAGTAAAAAAGGTGCTTCAGAGAGTGTAAATAAAAAAAGTGAAAATACATAGGGAAAAGAACAAATTTGGCCTAGAGAGAAAATAGAAAAGAATGTGTGTTTGATAGCTAGGACAAGTGAGGTAAGATATGCTTTGTACTACAATCAGCCTATATTTGTACTTTTGTACAAAGGGGCTTATTTGGCAACTAATGATCTTAACCCATCTTTGCCAAGTGTGTTTGTTAATCTTTTGCAGGAATTTGAAGATGTGTTTCCTAAGGAGATGCCTAATGGTTTACCACCAATTAGAGGCATAGAACATCAAATTGACTTCATTCCTGGAGCTTCGATACCCAATAGACCAGCATATAGAACTAATCCAACTGAGGCAAAGGAGATACAAAAACAAGTGGAGGAGTTGCTAGCTAAGGGGTATGTGAGGGAAAGTCTTAGCCCTTGCTCAGTTCCTGTTATCCTGGTGCCCAAGAAGGACGAAACATGGAGAATGTGTGTGGACTGCAGAGCCATCAATAAAATCACTGTAAAGTATCATCACCCTATTCCTAGATTAGACGACATGCTTGATGAGTTATATGGTTCTTGTTTGTTCACTAAAATTGATTTGAAATCTGGTTATTATCAAATTCAAATGAATATTGGTGATGAATGGAAAACAGCGTTTAAAACTAAGTATGGGTTGTATGAGTGGCTTGTTATGCCATTTGGTCTTACTAACGCACCAAGCACATTCATGAGATTGATGAACCATGTGTTGCGAGAATACTTAAGCAAATTTGTTGTATATTTTGATGATATTTTGATTTATTCTAAGTGTTTGGATGATCATGTCACACATGTACGACTTGTGTTAGATACACTTAGGCAAGAAAGGTTGTATGCTAACTTCAAGAAGTGCAGTTTCTGCATGGATAGGGTTAACTTTCTTGGTTTTGTTGTGTCTGGTCAAGGTATTGAGGTTGATGAGGAAAAGATTAGAGCTATTAAGGAGTGGCTGAGACCTAAGAATGCTAGTGAAGTGAGGAGCTTTCATGGGCTTGCTGGTTTCTATAGGAGATTCATTAGAGATTTCAGCACTATAGCTGCACCCTTGAATGAGTTAGTGAAGAAAAATGTTGGATTTGTGTGGGGAGATGCACAAGAGAAATCATTTAATGAACTTAAGGATAAATTGTGTAGTGCACCTTTACTTGCTTTGCCTAACTTTGACAAAACTTTTGAAATTGAATGTGATGCCAGTGGCATAGGAATTGGAGCTGTTTTGATGCAGGATCAAAGGCCACTAATGTATTTTAGTGAAAAGTTAAGTGGGGTAGCCTTGAGGTATCCAACATATGATAACGAGTTATATGCTTTGGTTCGAACTTTGCAAACATGGCAGCATTATTTGTGGCATAGGGAGTTTGTAATACATACTGACCATGAAAGTTTAAAGCATTTGAAGGGTCAAGATAAGCTGAATCGTCGGCATGCCAACTGGTTGGAATTCATAGAAACATTCCCATATGTGATTAAATACAAACAAGGTAAAGAAAATGTAGTTGCTGATGCATTGTCAAGAAGGTACACTTTGCTTAATTCTCTTGCTACTAAATTATTAGGATTCGAGCATATTAAGGAATTGTATCTTAGTGATGATGATTTTGGGGATATATTTGCATCTTGTGGTAATGGGGCTATTTCGGATGATTTTTACTTGTTTGATGGTTTCCTGTTTAAAAGAAATAGAGTTTGCATTCCTAAATGTTCTTTGAGGAAATTATTGATTAAGGAAGCACATGGAGGAGGCCTAATGGGGCATTTTTCAACCTGGAGATTTGGTTTGGGTGCATTTTCGTAAAGAAATGTTTCCACTTCAAAGGAAATCTAAATTACACCCAAGAGGAGATGGCCCATTTCAAATATTGGAGAGGATTAATGACAACGCCTACAAAGTGGACCTACCTAGTGAGTACAATGTAAGTCCTACTTTCAATGTGACTGATTTGAGTCCTTTTGCTACAGGTGATGTTTTAGATTCGAGGACGAATCCTTTTGAGGGGAGGGGAAATGTTATGGACCAGCCTACAAATCAAGATCCAAAGTTTCAACAAAAAGAGGATGAGCTCGACCAAGAAGGTGAAGATCAATTCCAAGAAATTTCTAACATTCATCAAGGACCTATAACCAGATCAAGGGCAAAGAAGATTCAACAAGTTCTAATCTGTCATCTTCAAGATTTAGTGGATTCAGCTTGCAATGGATTGCATGGACAACAAGACTTGGAAACAAAAGAGGCTCAAGTTCACTATAACTTAGTCCAAGTCCAGATTTTGCAATAAAGCCCAAGCCCAATTAACCTAATCAGACTTGCTAAGATATTTAGCATGTTTTTATTATTATTTTCGTGCATAAAACTTGGGGAAAGCAAAGTCAGATGTAATTCATTTGTTTAGAGTTTCTAAGCTCTCTTTTAGCCTTCCAAGATATGGTTGTAACTTGTGGAACCTTTTTAGCCTCCCAAAAATAGTGGTTCTGATGCTAGTAAATGTTTTTATTTCTTAATTAATTAAATTTTATTTTTAGCTGTAATGCTCTACTTATAATTAGAGCTTGAATGTAATGAATCACAACTTTTGGGCATAATTCAGAATTTATTCAAGAAAAAGCTGTTTTGCTTTTTATCTTTGTGTTCTTGTGTAGAATACATGCTAAGGAACATTCAAGTAGGTTGATCACCTTCTTGTGAAGTGTTTCGAATCTGGAATTTCATAAATGAGTTTTTCTTTATTCTAGATCTTTGATCATCTTCTAAGCAATATGTTTTCTAACCTTTCTTAGAGGTTGATTCCGAATTGGTTTTCTGGGGCTTTCAAGGTTAATGTTGTGGGGGTCCATTATACTCTAACGGGTTCTCAAGCTTGATTCTTGGAGGTTCTGTATCAGCAGGTCTGATAGATTGTCGGAAAGCAAACACTTAGGATATGATGAGCAAGAGATTGATATATTTAGGAGGGAGGAATGGTACACAGTTTATCGTACAAGCGACGATGTGCGAGATTGTGTGTAAAGATATGTTGACATTGCAAATGTACGGGAACTTTCCAAAAAGAGGGAGAAAAAGATATCGAGCAATGAAAATTGAAATCGAGTGAAATATAGAAGGATGGATATGCAGAAATGTTCGTTGGTGCGATTTAGTAAGCAAAAACTTTATAATCGGGTGAAACATGGCAAGAAGGATGTGAAACGTCCGAACACATTTTACAGTATAAAAAAATTGTACGTTTGCTGGAGAAAGTGAACTACAATTAGCAATCGAGTGAAACAGCGAAAGATAGATTTCAAGCAAGCAAAAACACGGTCCAATGAGAAAGACTGTTTATTGGAGCAAAACAAGGTAAAGATGCGTAATGAGTGATAACATACTATGTAACAGGATGAAATGAGGAAGTCGAACAAGAACAAGTCAGATAAATAGCACAAAAATGAAAACCAGCAAAATGGTGTCCAACTGTGTGAATATACGTTAAAATTTAAAGAGTCATAACAGCTCAAAGATGAGCGAACGAGCCCCAGCATGCGATATAGTGCGCAAAAAGTTGGAATCTTTCCAATATAAGTGGGAATCGTGAGAGCTGGCAAAAACATTATATCGATAGAAGATGTGTTGTCGATTATGAAAAAAGTACAATCAGGTCGGATAGTTCGAAAATGATTGAGCTTCAACAAACATGTGATAGAGTGCGCAAAAGATTGCGAGCAAGTGCAACAAAAGAATATGCATGAAAGGCGGGTGAGAAAAACAATGTAATGAAGGCGAAAATTTACAGGTGCATGAAATGGGGCAAATATGTGCAAACGAGTCATATCTTATGATGTGGGATGATGAAATCACCATCGAGCAAAAGTAGGTGTGATAGATTGCTGGAAAGCAAACACTTGGGATATGTTGCGCAAACAATTAATATGTTTAGGATGGAAGAATGGTACACAATTCATCGTACAAGCGACGATGTAGGAGATTGTGTGTAAAGGTACGTTGACATTCCAAACGTACGGGACCTTTCCAGAATGAGGGAGAAAAAGATATTGAGCAACAAAAATTGCAATCCAGTGAAATATAGAAGGATGAATATGTAGAAATGTTCATTGGTGCGATTTTGTAAGTAAAAACTTATAATCGGGTGAAACAGAGCAAGAAGGATGTGAAGCGTCCGAACACATTTTACAGTATAAAAAAATGTACGTGTCACGACCCGTTTTCTAGGCACATGACCGGCACAATGATGAATATCCCATCACTGTAAGCCTTTCGATAAATTCTTCCCACAAGTAAAATTATTAGTCATTATCTTTATATTCTTAAAATACCATTCTTTGATAAATACAAAGAAAATACATCAAATTTTCTTAATTAAAAATAATAGATCCTCAGTACAAAATACATTATCATACTGAAATACAAGCCAAATACCAATCCCTGACCTAGATGTCCTAAACGGTTACAGAGCAACATACTGTATAACAAAAGAAGGGACTACCCGACAGCGGGAAGGTCCAACGTGATCTACTCCTCTAGCGGATGTTCTTCGGCGGCAACCTGATCTGAACAAAAAGTTTGTACAGAGAGTGTGAGCTTTTAAACTCAGTGAGCAAATCGGCCTTGCGTTAATAAAATTCAAATACATCACCAGTTATGCAAGCATATCCGAAGGCTCAAGCTCAACCAATAAACATAGTTAGAAATTTCATACAAGAAGACAAAAATTCATCCAATTCAACAAACGTTACTAGTACTTGTCAATGGCAATATATCCCGGAGAGCGCACACAGGCCAGCTCACCAATTTTGTATTTTTCCGCCATGACGCACAACCTCATCCTCTTAGCTAGGGCGCCTCACGGATTTATCACTAATCCGGGCTATATCCCTACTGAGGGAATCGTTGTCTCCACACTCATTGGTCAAGACACCCTTTAACCCGGGTTTTCTGCCTTGCCGTTAGAGGGGGTACTGTACCGCTCAATCACAATCAATAGTACAACAGTTCATATCATAATCAGAAGTACAATATAATACTCATCCATATAACAAGTATAGTATATAACTATATGATTCAAATTTCATATCATCATGAGATACTTGCTTCGTCTTATCCATACTTTTGGATTAATTATCTCATTATATTCGTCATTCTGAATCCAATTTCCCCCTATGAATCTTGGGAGTGTACTACGACATACTTTTTATCACCAGTAATGCTAAAACTCTATTAAAACGGGGTCGTTTCACTCACCTGGATTCTGTACGAGTATCACTTCTCTAAATTGTTACGGACAAGAGTACGCAGGTGAATTTCAGTGTTCCGCTACAGAGATTTTCATGAAAGATTATAGAAAATACGTTAAGATTGTTTTCGTATAAATACTGTTTATACATACGGTTACTATTCATACGGTCACTATTCATACGTACAGGTACTATTCATACCAGAAATACAGAATATAATCTGTAAAAGAGTACACCAGGTAAGTTCCCAGGAAAGAGTGGAGGGTCACACTGGACACACTTAAAAACCAGGTCTTTCCTTAGCCAGAACTTTCCTAGACATGTATTCTTCACAGTTTACATTCTATTTCGGTAATCAGAGAATCAAAATAACACATAATCAACTAAGGACAGTTTTTCTGATGTGGAAGATCGGCCAAAGCCGCAACCACAGAGCATACTTAAGAAAATAACTTCTAGAATTTGAAAGACATAAAAAGGGCATAGTATCCTTACCTAAGCAAAAAGGAAAAGCCCAAAATCTCAGAGGTCTAGCGTCGGACTAAGAAATCTTAAGGAGAGAAGAAGAGAAGTTGAAGGTGTGATTTTGAAAGTGAAATGGAATGGTCTATTTATAGGAAAATTTAAGGGTACTATTCCATCTACCCGTCTCACCTACCAATTTCACTTACTAGTCTCATCTACTTGTTTCACTTATTAGTCTCATCTACCAATTTCATTTACTAGTCTCATCTACTAGTTTCACTTACTAGTCTCATCTACTAGTCTCACTTACTAGTCTCATCTACTAGTATAATCAATTTGCTAATTTAGTTTCCTTTTAATTTAGTCCCTCAAGGAATTCTGTCATAAAAAAAAATGTTGTTTTCTCCTACAAATTTCTTTCTAATTTTCTCTTATGATCAAACCACATCTAGTACTTGACATTTTAATTGTACAGATGAATAGTACTATATACGTAAATAGTATTATATGGGTGAATAGTACTGTACACTGAAATAGTAATAGTAGTTTGTAAACACGCATTTATATTTTATTTTTCATGGGTATTACATTATCACCCCCTTTAAGAAATTCGGTCCTCCGAATTTAAATTACCTCAAGTCGTGAAAAGATGCGGATATCTAGAACGCATGTCGGCCTCAGCTTCCCATGTGGCTTATTCGTGAGTTTGATTCCTCCACAAAACCTTGATGGATGGAATCTCCTTAGATCGGAGTTTCTTTACTTGACTATCGAGGATAGCCACCGGTATCTCCTCGTATGACAAGTTTTCATCTACTAGCATAGAATCATTGTGAGAAGGGTGAAGTATGTGAGAAGGGTCATGAAGGTACTTCCTCAACATGGATACGTGAAAAACAGGGTGAATCCCTTCCAGTTCCATAGGTAGGGCAAGCCGATAAGCCACTTTTCCCACTCGTTCTAAAATCTCATAAGGCCCGATATACCTGGGACTCAACTTTCCTTTCCTTCCAAATCTCAACACACCTTTCATTGGAGAGACCTTTAGAAATACCATATCGCCGACTGAGAACTCCAAATCGCGTCGTCTGTGATCAGCGTATGCCTTTTGTTTACTTTGAGCTGCTCGCATCCTACCTTGTATTGTCTTTACCTTGGTTAGGGCATCCTGGGCCAAGTCAGGTCCTAATGCTTTCGTTTCACCTATCTCGAACCAACCGATCAGAGATCTGCAACGTCTCCCATACAAGGCCTCATAGGGTGCCATCCCAATAATGGCCTGATAGCTGTTGTTATATGCAAATTCTACGAGATACAAATGCTTCTCCCAGCTACCACTGAAATCTAGGATACAAGCTCGTAACATATCCTCTAGCGTCTGAATCGTCCGCTCTGACTGTCCGTCTGTCTGTGGGTGAAAAGCGGTACTGAGGTCCACTCGAGTACCTAATGCTTCTTGAAAACTTCTCCAGAAACGAGAAGTAAATTGAGGACCTCTATCAGAAATAATAGATATAGGTACTCCATGTAGCTTCACTATTTCCCTAATATACAATTGTGCCAATGTCACCACACCGTAAGTGAGCAAAAAGTTGGAATCTTTCCAATATAAGTGGGAATCGTGAGAGCTGGCGAAAACATTATATCGAGAGAAGATGTGTTGTCGGTTGTGAAAAAAGTACAATCGGGTCGGATAGTTCAAAAATGATTGAGCTTCAACAAACATGTGATACAGTGCACAAAAGATTGTGAGCAAGTACAACAAAAGAATATGCATGAAAGGCGGGAAAGAAAAACAATGTAAAGAAGGAAAAAATTTACAGGTGCCTGAAATGGAGCAAATATGTGCAAACGAGTCATATCTTATGATGTGGGATGATGAAATCACAGTCGAGGAAAAGCAGGTCTGATAGATTGCCGGAAAGCAAACACTTGGGATATGGTGCGCAAACAACTGATATGTTTAGGATGGAAGAATGGTACACAATTCATCGTACAACCGACGATGTGCGAGATTGTGTGTAAAGATATGCTGACAATCCAAACGTACAGGAAATTTCCAAAAAGAGGGAGAAAAAGATATCGAGCAATGAAAATTGCAATCGAGTGAAATATAGAATGATAGATATGCAGAAATGTGCATTGGTGCGATTTAGTAAGCAAAAACTTATAATCAGGTGAAACAGAGCAAGAAGGATGTGAAGCGTCCGAACACATTTTACAGTATAAAAAATTGTACGTTTTGGGGAGAAGGTGAACTATAATTAGCAATCGAGTGAAATAGCAAAAGATAGATGTCAAGCAATCAAAAACATCGTCCAATGAGAAAGAATGTTTATTGGAGCAAAACGGGGCAAAGATGTGTAATGAGTGACAACATGCTATGTAAAAGGATTAAATGTGCAAGCCGAAAAGGAACAAGTCAGATCAATTGCCCAAAAGCGAAACCCAGTGAAATGGAGTCCAAATGAGCGAATATTCGTTAAAATTTAAAGAGTCATAACAGCTCAAAGATGAGCGAACGAGTCACAGCATGTGAGATAGTGAGCCCAAAGTTTGAATATTTCAAATATAAGTGGGAACTTGTGAGAGCTGGTGAAAACATTATATCGAGAGAAGATGTGTAGTTGGTTTTGAAAAAAGTATAATCGGGTCGGATAGTTCGAAAATGATTGAGCTTCAACAAACATGTGATAGAGTGGGCAAAAGATTGCGAGCATGTGCAACAAAATAATATGCATGAAAGGCGGGTGAGAAAAACAATGTAAAAAATGCAAAAATTTACTGGTGCGTCAAATGGGGCAAATAGGTGCAAGCGAGTCATATCTTATGATGTGGGATGATGAAATCACCATCGAGCAAAAGCAGGTCTGATAGATTGCCGGAAAGCAAACACTTGGGATATGGTGCGCAAACGATTGATATGTTTAGGATGGAAGAATGGTACACAGTTCATCGTACAAGCGATGATGTGTGAGATTGTGTGTAAAGAAATGTTGACATTGCAAATGTACGGGAACCTTCCACAATGAGGGAGAAAAAGATATCGAGCAATGAAAATTGCAATCGAGTGAAATATAGAAGGATGGATATGGAGAAATATTCATTGGTGCGATTTAGTAAGCAAAAACTTATAATCGGGTGAAACAGAGCAAGAAGGATGTGAAGCGTCTGAACACATTTTACAGTATAAAAAAATGTACATTTTTGGGGAGAAGGTGAACTATAATTAGCAATCGAGTGAAATAGGGAAAGATAGATGTCAGGCAATCAAAAACACCGTCCGATGAGAAAGAATGTTTATTGGAGCAAAACGGGGCAAAGATGTGTAATGAGTGACAACATGCTATGTAATAGGATGAAATGTGCAAGTCGAGCAGGTACAAGTCAGATCAATTGCCCAAAAGCGAAACCTAGTGAAATGGAATCCAAATGAGCGAATATTCGTTAAAATTTAAAGAGTCATAACGGCTGAAAGATGAGCGAACGAGTCACAGCATGGGAGATAGTGAGCCAAAAGTTGGAATCTTTCCAATATAAATGGGAACTCGTGAGAGCTGGTGAAAACATTATCTCGAGAGAAGATGTGTAGTTGGTTGTGAAAAAAGTACAATCGGGTATGATTGTTTCAAAATGATTGAGCTTCAACCAGCGATAGAGCGGGCAAAAGATTACGAGCAAGTGCAACAAAAGAATATGCATGAAAGGCGGGTGAGAAAAACAATGTAAAGAAAGCAAAAATTTACAGGTGCATGAAATGGGGCAAATATATGGAAACAAGTCATATCTTATGATGTGGGATGATGAAATCCCGGTCGAGCAAAAGCACGTATGATAGATTGCCGGATAGCAAACACTTGGGATATGGTGCACAAACGATTGATATGTTTAGGATGGAAGAATGGTACATAGTTCAGCGTACAAGCGACGATGTGGGAGATTGTGTGTAAAGATATGTTGAAATTCCAAACGTACGAGAACTTTCCAAAAAGAGAGAGAAAAAGATATCGAGCAATGAAAATTGCAATCGTGTGAAATAAAAAAGGATGGATATGCAGAAATGTTCATTGGTGCGATTTAGTAAGCAAAAACTTATAATCGGGTGAAACAGAGCAAGAAGAATGTGAAGCGTCCGAACACATTTTACAATATAAAAAAAATATACGTTTGGGGGAGAAGGTGAACTATAATTAGCAATCGAGTGAAATAGCGAAAGATAGATGTCAAGCAATCAAAAACACCGTCCAATGAGAAAGAATGTTTATTGGAGCCAAACGGGGCAAAGATGTGTCATGAGTGACAACATGCTATGTAACATGATGAAATGTGCAAGTCGAACAAGAACAAGTCAGATGAATAGCACAAAAGCGAAACCCAGAAAAATGGTATCCAACTATGGGAATATACGTTAAAATTTAAATAGTCATAATAGCTCAAAGATGAGCGAACGAGCCACAGCATGCGAGATAGAAAGCAAAAAGTTGGAATCTTTCCAAAATAAGTGGGGAATCGTGAGAGCTGGCGAAAACATTATATCGAGAGAAGATGTGTTGTCGGTTGTGAAAAAAGTACAATCGGGTCGGATAGTTCGAAAATGATTGAGCTTCAACAAACATGTGATAGAGTGCGCAAAAGATTGCGAGCAAGTGCAACAAAAGAATATGCATGAAAGGCGGGTGAGAAAAACAATGTTAAGTAGGCAAAAATTTACAGGTGCATGAAATGGGGCAAATATATGCAAACAAGTCATATCTTATGATGTGGGATGATGAAATCACAGTCAAGCAAAAGCAGGTTTGGTAGAATGCCGGAAAGCAAACACTTGGGATATGGTGCGCAAACGATTGATATGTTTAGGATGGAAGAATGGTACACAGTTCATCGTACAAGCGACGATGTGGGAGATTGTGTGTAAAGATATGTTGACATTCCAAACGTACGGGAACTTTCCAAAAAGAGGGAGAAAAAGATATCGAACAATGAAAATTGCAATCGAGTGAAATATAGAAGGATGGATATGCAGAAATGTATGTTTTGGGGAGAAGGTGAACTATAATTAGCAATCGAGTGAAATAGAGAAAGATGGATGTCAAGCAATCAAAAACACCGTCCAATGAGAAAGAATGTTTATTGGAGCAAAACGGGGCAAAGATGTGTAATGAGTGACAACATGCTATGCAACAGGATGAATTATGCAAGTCGAACGAGAACAAGTCAGATGAATAACACAAAAGTGAACTCCAGCAAAATGTTCTCCAACTGTGTGAATATACATTAAAATTTAAAGAGTCATAATAGCTCAAAGATGAGCGAACGAGCCACAGAATGTGAGATAGAAAGCAAAAAGTTGGAATCTTTCCAATATAAGTGGGAATCGTGAGAGCTGGCGAAAACATTATATCAAGAGAAGATGTGTTGTCGGTTGTGAAGAAAGTACAATCGGGTGTGATAGTTCGAAAATGATTGAGCTTCAACAAACATGTGATAGAGTGCGCAAAAGATTGCGAGCAAGTGCAAAAAAAGAATATGAATGAAAGGCGGGTGACAAAAACAATGTTAAGAAGGCAAAATTTTACAGGTGCATGAAATGGGGCGAATATATGCAAACGAGTCATACCTTATGATGTGGGATGATGAAATCACAGTCGAGCAAAAGCAGGTCTGATAGACTGCCGAAAAGCAAATACTTGGGATATGGTGCGCAAACGATTGATATGTTTAGCATGGAAGAATGGTACACAGTTCATCGTACAAGCGACGATGTGGGAGATTGTGTGTAAAGATATGTTGACATTACAAACGTACGGGAACTTTCCAAAAAGAGGGCGAAAAAGATATCGAGCAATGAAAATTGCAATCGAGTGAAATATAAAAGGACGGATATACAGAAATGTACGTTTTGGTGAGAAGGTGAACTATAATTAGCAATCGAGTGAAATAGCGAAAGATAGATGTCAAGCAATCAAAAACACCGTCCAATGAGAAAGAATGTTTATTGGAGCAAAACGGGGCAAAGATGTGTAATGAGTGACAACATGCTGTGCAACAGGATGAAATGTGCAAGTCGAACAAGAACAAGTCAGATGAATAGCACAAAAGCGAAACCCAGCAAAATGGTGTTTGTGTGAATATACGTTAACATTTAAAGAGTCATAATAGCTCAAAGATGAGCGAATGAGCCACAGCATGCGAGATAGAAAGCAAAAAGTTGGAATCTTTCCAATATAAGTGGGAATCGTGAGAGCTGGCGAAAACATTATATCGAGAGAAGATGTGTTGTCGGTTGTGAAAAAAGTACAATCGGGTCGGATAGTTCGAAAATGATTGAGATTCAACAAACATTTGATAGAGTGCGCAAAAGATTGCGAGCAAGTGCAACAAAAGAATATGCATGACAGGCGGGTGAGAAAAACAATGTAAAGAAGGAAAAAATTTACAGGTGCATGAAATGGGACAAATATATGCAAACAATTCATATCTTATGATGTGGGATGATGAAATCACTGTCGAGCAAAAGCACGTCTGATAGATTGTCGGAAAGAAAACACTTGGGATATGGTGCGCAAACGATTGATATGTTTAGGATGGAAGAATGGTACACAGTTCATCGTACAAGCGACGATGTGGGAGATTGTGTGTAAAGATATGTTGACATTCCAAACGTACGGGATCGTTCCAAAAAGAGGGAGAAAAAGATATCGAGCAATGAAAATTGCAATCGAGTGAAATATAGGAGGATGGATATGCAGAAATGTTCATTGGTGCGATTTAGTAAGCAAAAACTTACAATCGGGTGAAACAGAGCAAGAAGGATGTGAAGCGTCCGAACACATTTTACAATATAAAAAAATGTACGTTTTGGGCAGAAGGTGAACTATAATTAGCAGTCGAGTGAAATAGCGAAAGATAGATGTCAAGCAATCAAAAACACCGTCCAAAGGGAAAGAATTTTTATTGGAGCAAAACGGGCCAAAGATGTGTAATGAGTGACAACATGCTATGCAACAGGATGAAATGTGCAGGTCGAACAAGAACAAGCCAGACGAATAGCACAAAAGCGAAACCAGCAAAATGGTGTCCAACTGTGTGAATATACGTTAAAATTTAAAGAGTCATAATAGCTCAAAGATGAGCGAACGAGCCACAGCATGCGAGATAGAAAGCAAAAAGTTGGAATCTTTCCAATATAAGTGGGAATCGTGAGAGCTGGCGAAAACATTATATCGAGAGAAGATGTGTTGTCGGTTGTGAAAATAGTACAATCGGGTCGGATAGTTCGAAAATAATTGAGATTCAACAAACATTTAATAGAGTGCGCAAAAGATTGCGAGCAAGTGCAACAAAAGAATATGCAGGAAAGGCGGGTGAGAAAAACAATGTAAAGAAGGAAAAAATTTACCAGTGCATGAAATGGGGCAAATATATGCAAACGAGTCATATCTTATGATGTGGGATGATGAAATCACAGTCGAGCAAAAGCACGTCTGATAGATTGCCGGAAAGCAAACACTCGGGATATGGTGCGCAAACGATTGATATGTTTAGGATGGAAGAATGGTACACAGTTCATCGTACAAGCGACGATGTGGGAGATTGTGTGTAAAGATATGTTGACATTCCAAACGTACTGGAACTTTCCAAAAAGAGGGAGAAAAAGATATCGAGCAATGAAAATTGCAATCCAGTGAAATATAGAAGGATGGATATGCAGAAATGTTCATTGGTGCGATTTAGTAAGGAAAAACTTAAAATCGGGTGAAACAGAGCAAGAAGGATGTGAAGCGTCCAAACACATTTTAGAGCATAAAAAAATGTACGTTTTTGGGAGAAGGTGAACTATAATTAGCAATCGAGTGAATTAGCGAAAGATAGATGTCAAGCAATCAAAAACACCGTCCAATGAGAAAGAATGTTTATTGGAGCAAAACGGGGCAAAGATGTGTAATGAGTGACAACATGCTATGCAACAGGATGAATTATGCAAGTCGAACGAGAACAAGTCAGATGAATAACACAAAAGTGAACTCCAGCAAAATGTTCTCCAACTGTGTGAATATACATTAAAATTTAAAGAGTCATAATAGCTCAAAGATGAGCGAACGAGCCACAGAATGTGAGATAGAAAGCAAAAAGTTGGAATCTTTCCAATATAAGTGGGAATCGTGAGAGCTGGCGAAAACATTATATCAAGAGAAGATGTGTTGTCGGTTGTGAAGAAAGTACAATCGGGTGTGATAGTTCGAAAATGATTGAGCTTCAACAAACATGTGATAGAGTGCGCAAAAGATTGCGAGCAAGTGCAAAAAAAGAATATGAATGAAAGGCGGGTGACAAAAACAATGTTAAGAAGGCAAAATTTTACAGGTGCATGAAATGGGGCGAATATATGCAAACGAGTCATACCTTATGATGTGGGATGATGAAATCACAGTCGAGCAAAAGCAGGTCTGATAGACTGCCGAAAAGCAAATACTTGGGATATGGTGCGCAAACGATTGATATGTTTAGCATGGAAGAATGGTACACAGTTCATCGTACAAGCGACGATGTGGGAGATTGTGTGTAAAGATATGTTGACATTACAAACGTACGGGAACTTTCCAAAAAGAGGGCGAAAAAGATATCGAGCAATGAAAATTGCAATCGAGTGAAATATAAAAGGACGGATATACAGAAATGTACGTTTTGGTGAGAAGGTGAACTATAATTAGCAATCGAGTGAAATAGCGAAAGATAGATGTCAAGCAATCAAAAACACCGTCCAATGAGAAAGAATGTTTATTGGAGCAAAACGGGGCAAAGATGTGTAATGAGTGACAACATGCTGTGCAACAGGATGAAATGTGCAAGTCGAACAAGAACAAGTCAGATGAATAGCACAAAAGCGAAACCCAGCAAAATGGTGTTTGTGTGAATATACGTTAACATTTAAAGAGTCATAATAGCTCAAAGATGAGCGAATGAGCCACAGCATGCGAGATAGAAAGCAAAAAGTTGGAATCTTTCCAATATAAGTGGGAATCGTGAGAGCTGGCGAAAACATTATATCGAGAGAAGATGTGTTGTCGGTTGTGAAAAAAGTACAATCGGGTCGGATAGTTCGAAAATGATTGAGATTCAACAAACATTTGATAGAGTGCGCAAAAGATTGCGAGCAAGTGCAACAAAAGAATATGCATGACAGGCGGGTGAGAAAAACAATGTAAAGAAGGAAAAAATTTACAGGTGCATGAAATGGGACAAATATATGCAAACAATTCATATCTTATGATGTGGGATGATGAAATCACTGTCGAGCAAAAGCACGTCTGATAGATTGTCGGAAAGAAAACACTTGGGATATGGTGCGCAAACGATTGATATGTTTAGGATGGAAGAATGGTACACAGTTCATCGTACAAGCGACGATGTGGGAGATTGTGTGTAAAGATATGTTGACATTCCAAACGTACGGGATCGTTCCAAAAAGAGGGAGAAAAAGATATCGAGCAATGAAAATTGCAATCGAGTGAAATATAGGAGGATGGATATGCAGAAATGTTCATTGGTGCGATTTAGTAAGCAAAAACTTACAATCGGGTGAAACAGAGCAAGAAGGATGTGAAGCGTCCGAACACATTTTACAATATAAAAAAATGTACGTTTTGGGCAGAAGGTGAACTATAATTAGCAGTCGAGTGAAATAGCGAAAGATAGATGTCAAGCAATCAAAAACACCGTCCAAAGGGAAAGAATTTTTATTGGAGCAAAACGGGCCAAAGATGTGTAATGAGTGACAACATGCTATGCAACAGGATGAAATGTGCAGGTCGAACAAGAACAAGCCAGACGAATAGCACAAAAGCGAAACCAGCAAAATGGTGTCCAACTGTGTGAATATACGTTAAAATTTAAAGAGTCATAATAGCTCAAAGATGAGCGAACGAGCCACAGCATGCGAGATAGAAAGCAAAAAGTTGGAATCTTTCCAATATAAGTGGGAATCGTGAGAGCTGGCGAAAACATTATATCGAGAGAAGATGTGTTGTCGGTTGTGAAAATAGTACAATCGGGTCGGATAGTTCGAAAATAATTGAGATTCAACAAACATTTAATAGAGTGCGCAAAAGATTGCGAGCAAGTGCAACAAAAGAATATGCAGGAAAGGCGGGTGAGAAAAACAATGTAAAGAAGGAAAAAATTTACCAGTGCATGAAATGGGGCAAATATATGCAAACGAGTCATATCTTATGATGTGGGATGATGAAATCACAGTCGAGCAAAAGCACGTCTGATAGATTGCCGGAAAGCAAACACTCGGGATATGGTGCGCAAACGATTGATATGTTTAGGATGGAAGAATGGTACACAGTTCATCGTACAAGCGACGATGTGGGAGATTGTGTGTAAAGATATGTTGACATTCCAAACGTACTGGAACTTTCCAAAAAGAGGGAGAAAAAGATATCGAGCAATGAAAATTGCAATCCAGTGAAATATAGAAGGATGGATATGCAGAAATGTTCATTGGTGCGATTTAGTAAGGAAAAACTTAAAATCGGGTGAAACAGAGCAAGAAGGATGTGAAGCGTCCAAACACATTTTAGAGCATAAAAAAATGTACGTTTTTGGGAGAAGGTGAACTATAATTAGCAATCGAGTGAATTAGCGAAAGATAGATGTTAAGCAATTAAAAACACCGTCCAATGAGAAAGAATGTTTATGGAGCAAAACGGGGCAAGGATGTGTAATGAGTGAGAACATGCTATGCAACAGGATGAAATGTGCAAGTCGAACAAGAACAAGTCAGACGAATAGCACAAAATCGAAACCTAGCAAAATGGTGTCCAACTGTGTGAATATACGTTAAAATTTAAAGAGTCATAATAGGTCAAAGATGAGCGAACGAGCCACAGCATGCGAGATAGAAAGCAAAAAGTTGGAATCTTTCCAATATAAGTGGGAATCGTGAGAGCTGGCGAAAACATTATATCGAGAGAAGATGTGTTGTCGGTTGTGAAAAAAGTACAATCGGGTCGGATAGTTCGAAAATGATTGAGTTTCAACAAACATGTGATAGAGTACGCAAAAGATTGCGAGCAAGAGCAACAAAAGAATATGCATGAAAGGCAGGTGAGAAAAACAATGTAAAGAAGTCAAAAATTTACAGGTGCATGAATTGGGGCAAATATATGCAAACGAGTCATATCTTATGATGTGGGATGATGAAATCACTGTCGAACAAAAGCACGTCTGATAGATTGCCGAAAAGAAAATGCTTGGGATATGGTGCGCAAACGATTGATATGTTTAGGATGGAAGAATGGTACACAGTTCATCGTACAAGCGACGATGTGGGAGATTGTGTGTAAAGATATGTTGACATTCCAAACGTACGGGATCGTTCCAAAAAGAGGGAGAAAAAGATATCGAGCAATGAAAATTGCAATCGAGTGAAATATAGGAGGATGGATATGCAGAAATGTTCATTGGTGCGATTTAGTAAGCAAAAACTTACAATCGGGTGAAACAGAGCAAGAAGGATGTGAAGCGTCCGAACAAATTTTACAGTATAAAAAAATGTACGTTTTGGGCAGAAGGTGAACTATAATTAGCAGTCGAGTGAAATAGCGAAAGATAGATGTCAAGCAATCAAAAACACCGTCCAAAGGGAAAGAATTTTTATTGGAGCAAAACGGGCCAAAGATGTGTAATGAGTGACAACATGCTATGCAACAGGATGAAATGTGCAGGTCGAACAAGAACAAGCCAGACGAATAGCACAAAAGCGAAACCAGCAAAATGGTGTCCAACTGTGTGAATATACGTTAAAATTTAAAGAGTCATAATAGCTCAAAGATGTGCGAACGAGCCACAGCATGCGAGATAGAAAGCAAAAAGTTGGAATCTTTCCAAAATAAGTGGGAATCGTGAGAGCTGGCGAAAACATTATATTGAGAGAAGATGTGTTGTCGGTTGTGAAAATAGTACAATCGGGTCGGATAGTTCGAAAATAATTGAGATTCAACAAACATTTAATAGAGTGCGCAAAAGATTGCGAGCAAGTGCAACAAAAGAATATGCAGGAAAGGCGGGTGAGAAAAACAATGTAAAGAAGGAAAAAATTTACCAGTGCATGAAATGGGGCAAATATATGCAAACGAGTCATATCTTATGATGTGGGATGATGAAATCACAGTCGAGCAAAAGCACGTCTGATAGATTGCCGGAAAGCAAACACTCGGGATATGGTGCGCAAACGATTGATATGTTTAGGATGGAAGAATGGTACACAGTTCATCGTACAAGCGACGATGTGGGAGATTGTGTGTAAAGATATGTTGACATTCCAAACGTACTGGAACTTTCCAAAAAGAGGGAGAAAAAGATATCGAGCAATGAAAATTGCAATCCAGTGAAATATAGAAGGATGGATATGTAGAAATGTTCATTGGTGCGATTTAGTAAGGAAAAACTTAAAATCGGGTGAAACAGAGCAAGAAGGATGTGAAGCGTCCGAACACATTTTAGAGCATAAAAAAATGTACGTTTTTGGGAGAAGGTGAACTATAATTAGCAATCGAGTGAATTAGCGAAAGATAGATGTTAAGCAATTAAAAACACCGTCCAATGAGAAAGAATGTTTATGGAGCAAAACGGGGCAAGGATGTGTAATGAGTGAGAACATGCTATGCAACAGGATGAAATGTGCAAGTCGAACAAGAACAAGTCAGACGAATAGCACAAAATCGAAACCTAGCAAAATGGTGTCCAACTGTGTGAATATACGTTAAAATTTAAAGAGTCATAATAGGTCAAAGATGAGCGAACGAGCCACAGCATGCGAGATAGAAAGCAAAAAGTTGGAATCTTTCCAATATAAGTGGGAATCGTGAGAGCTGGCGAAAACATTATATCGAGAGAAGATGTGTTGTCGGTTGTGAAAAAAGTACAATCGGGTCGGATAGTTCGAAAATGATTGAGTTTCAACAAACATGTGATAGAGTGCGCAAAAGATTGCGAGCAAGAGCAACAAAAGAATATGCATGAAAGGCAGGTGAGAAAAACAATGTAAAGAAGTCAAAAATTTACAGGTGCATGAATTGGGGCAAATATATGCAAACGAGTCATATCTTATGATGTGGGATGATGAAATCACAGTCGAGCAAAAGCACGTCTGATAGATTGCCGGAAAGCAAACACTCGGGATATGGTGCGCAAACGATTGATATGTTTAGGATGGAAGAATGGTACACAGTTCATCGTACAAGCGACGATGTGGGAGATTGTGTGTAAAGATATGTTGACATTCCAAACGTACGGGATCGTTCCAAAAAGAGGGAGAAAAAGATATCGAGCAATGAAAATTGCAATCGAGTGAAATATAGGAGGATGGATATGCAGAAATGTTCATTGGTGCGATTTAGTAAGCAAAAACTTACAATCGGGTGAAACAGAGCAAGAAGGATGTGAAGCGTCCGAACAAATTTTACAGTATAAAAAAATGTACGTTTTGGGCAAAAGGTGAACTATAATTAGCAGTCGAGTGAAATAGCGAAAGATAGATGTCAAGCAATCAAAAACACCGTCCAAAGGGAAAGAATTTTTATTGGAGCAAAACGGGCCAAAGATGTGTAATGAGTGACAACATGCTATGCAACAGGATGAAATGTGCAAGTCGAACAAGAACAAGCCAGACGAATAGCACAAAAGCGAAACCAGCAAAATGGTGTCCAACTGTGTGAATATTCGTTAAAATTTAAAGAGTCATAATAGCTCAAAGATGAGCGAACGAGCCACAGCATGCGAGATAGAAAGCAAAAAGTTGGAATCTTTCCAATATAAGTGGGAATCGTGAGAGCTGGCGAAAACATTATATCGAGAGAAGATGTGTTGTCGGTTGTGAAAATAGTACAATCGGGTCGGATAGTTCGAAAATAATTGAGATTCAACAAACATTTAATAGAGTGCGCAAAAGATTGCGAGCAAGTGCAACAAAAGAATATGCATGAAAGGTGGGCGAGAAAAACAATGTAAAGAAGGCAAAAATTTACAGGTGCATGAAATGGGGCAAATATATGCAAACGAGTCATATCTTATGATGTGGGATGATGAAATCATTGTCGAGCAAAAGCACGTCTGATAGATTGCCGGAAAGAAAACGCTTGGGATATGGTGCGCAAACGATTGATATGTTTAGGATGGAAGAATGGTACACAGTTCATCGTACAAGCGACGATGTGGGAGATTCTGTGTAAAGATATGTTGACATTCCAAACGTACGGGATCGTTCCAAAAAGAGGGAGAAAAAGATATCGAGCAATGAAAATTGCAATCGAGTGAAATATAGGAGGATGGATATGCAGAAATGTTCATTGGTGCGATTTAGTAAGCAAAAACTTAGAATCGGGTGAAACAGAGCAAGAAGGATGTGAAGCGTCCGAACAGATTTTACAGTATAAAAAAATGTACGTTTTGGGGAGAAGGTGAACTATAATTAGCAATCGAGTGAAATAGCGAAAGATAGATGTCAAGCAATAAAAAACACCGTCCAATGGGAAAGAATGTTTATTGGAGCAAAACGGGGCAAAGATGTGTAACGAGTGACAACATGCAATGCAACAGAATGAAATGTGCAAGTCGAACAAGAACAAGTCAGACGAATAGCACAAAAGCGAAACCCAGCAAAATGGTGTCCAACTATGTGAATATACGTTAAAATTTAAAGAGTCGTAATAGCTCAAAGATGAGCGAACGAGCCACAGCATGCGAGATAGAAAGCAAAAAGTTGGAATCTTTCCAATATAAGTGGGAATCGTGAGAGCTGGCGAAAACATTATATCGAGATAAGATGTGTTGTCGGTTGTGAAAAAAGTACAATCGGGTCGGATAGTCCGAAAATGATTGAGGTTCAACAAACATGTGATAGAGTGCCCAAAAGATTGCGAGCAATAGCAACAAAAGAATATGCATGAAAGGTGGGTGAGAAAAACAATGTAAAGAAGGAAAAAATTTACAGGTGCACGAAATGGGGCAAATATATGCAAACGAGTCATATCTTATGATGTGGGATGATGATATCACTGTCGAGCAAAAGCACGTCTGATAGATTGCCAGAAAGAAAACGCTTGGGATATGGTGCGCAAACGATTCATATGGTTAGGATGGAAGAATGGTACACAGTTCATCGTACAAGCGACGATGTGGAGATTGTTTGTAAAGATATGTTGACATTCCAAACGTACGGGATCGTTCCAAAAAGAGGGAGAAAAAGATATCGAGCAATGAAAATTGCAATCGAGTGAAATATAGAAGGACGGATATGCAGAAATGTTCATTGGTGCGATTTAGTAAGCAAAAACTTACAATCGGGTGAAACAGAGCAAGAAGGATGTGAAGCGTCAGAACAGATTTTACAGTATAAAAAATGTACGTTTTGGGCAGAAGGTGAACTATAATTAGCAATCGAGTGAAATAGCGAAAGATAGATGTCAAGCAATCAAAAATGCCGTCCAATGGGAAAGAATGTTTATCGGAACAAAACGGGGCAAAGATGTGTAATGAGTGACAACATGCTATGCAACAGAATGAAATGTGCAAGTCGAACAAGAACAAGTCAGACGAATAGCACAAAAGCGAAACCCAGCAAAATGGTGTCCAACTGTGTGAATATACGTTAAAATTTAAAGAGTCATAATAGCTCAAAGATGAGCGAACGAGCCACAGCATGCGAGATAGAAAGCAAAAAGTTGGAATCTTTCCAATATAAGTGGGAATCGTGAGAGCTGGCGAAAACATTATATCGAGAGAAGATGTGTTGTCGGTTGTGAAAATAGTACAATCGGGTCGATAGTTCGAAAATGATTGAGCTTCAACAAACATGTGATAGAGTGCGCAAAAGATTGCGAGCAAGTGCAACAAAAGAATATGCATGAAAGGCGGGGAAGAAAAACAATGTAAAGAAGGCAAAAATTTACAGGTGCATGAAATGGGGCAAATATATGCAAACGAGTCATATCTTATGATGTGGGATGATGAAATCACAGTCGAGCAAAAACACGTCTGATAGATTGACGGAAAGCAAACACTTGGGATGTGGTGCGCAAACGATTCATATGTTTAGGATGGAAGAATGGTACACAGTTCATCGTACAAGCGACGATGTGGGAGATTGTGTGTAAAGATATGTTGACATTCCAAACGTACTGGATCGTTCCAAAAAAAGGGAGAAAAAGATATCGAGCAATGAAAATTGCAATCGAGTGAAATATATAAGGATGGGTATGCAGAAATGTTCATTGGTGCGATTTAGTAAGCAAAAACTTAGAATCGGGTGAAACAGAGCAAGAAGGATGTGAAGCGTCCGAACAAATTTTACAGTATAAAAAAATGTACGTTTTGGGGAGAAGGTGAACTATAATTAGCAATCGAGTGAAATAGCGAAAGATAGATGTCAAGCAATCAAAAACATCGTCCAAAGGGAAAGAATTTTTATTGGAGTAAAATGGGCCAAAGATGTGTAATGAGTGACAACATGCTATGCAACAGGATGAAATGTGCAAGTCGAACAAGAACAAGCCAGACGAATAGCACAAAAGCGAAACCCAGCAAAATGGTGTCCAACTGTGTGAATATACATTAAAATTTAAAGAGTCATAATAGCTCAAAGATGAGCGAACGAGCCACAGCATTGGAGATAGAAAGCAAAAAGTTGGAATCTTTGTAATATAAGTGGGAATCGTGAGAGCTGGCGAAAACATTATATCGTGAGAAGATGTGTTGTCGATTGTGAAAAAAGTACAATCGGGTCGGATAGTTCGAAAATGATTGAGCTTCAACAAACATGTGATAGAGTGCGCAAAAGATTGCGAGCAAGTGCAACAAAAGAATATGCATGAAAGGCGGGTGAGAAAAACACTGTAAAGAAGGCAAAAATTTACAGGTGCATGAAATGGGGCAAATATATGCAAACGAGTCATATCTTATGATGTGGGATGATGAAATCACAGTCGAGAAAAAGCACGTCTGATAGATTGTCGGAAAGCAAACACTTGGGATATGGTGCGCAAACGATTGATATGTTTAGGATGGAAGAATGGTACACAGTTCATCGTACAAGCGACGATGTTAGAGATTGTGTGTAATGATATGTTGACATTCCAAACATACGGGAACTTTCCAAAAAGAGGGAGAAAAAGATATCGAGCAATGAAAATTGCAATCGAGTGAAATATAGAAGGATGGATATGCAGAAATGTTCATTGGTGCGATTTAGTAAGCAAAAACTTAGAATCGGGTGAAACAGAGCAAGAAGGATGTGAAGCGTCTGAACAGATTTTACACTATAAAAAAATGTACGTTTTGGGGAGAAGGTGAAATATAATTAGCAATCGAGTGAAATAGCGAAAGATAGATGTCAAGCAATCAAAAACACCGTCCAATGGGAAAGAATGTTTATTCGAGCAAAACGGGGCAAAGATGTGCAATGAGCGACAACATGCTATGAAACAGGATGAAATGTGTAAGTCGAACAAGAACAAGTCAAACAAATAGCACAAAAGCGAAACCCAGCAAAATGGTGTCCAACTGTATGAATATACGTTAAAATTTAAAGAGTCATAATGGCTCAAAGATGAGCGAACGAGCCACAGCATGCGAGATACAAAGCAAAAAGTTGGAATCTTTCCAATATAAGTGGGAATCGTGAGAGCTGGCGAAAACATTATATCGATAGAAGATGTGTTGTCTGTTGTGAAAAAAGTACAATCGGGTCGGATAGTTTGAAAATGATTGAGCTTCAACAAACATGTGATAGAGTGCGCAAAAGATTGCGAGCAAGTGCAACAAAAGAATATGCATGAAAGGCGGGTGAGAAAACAATGTAAAGAAGGCACAAATTTACAGGTGCATGAAATGGGGCAAATATATGCAAATGAGTCATATCTTATGATGTGGGATGATGAAATCACTGTCTAGCAAAAGCACGTCTGATAGATTGCCGGAAAGAAAACACTTGGGATATGGTGCTCAAACGATTGATATGTTTAGGATGGAAGAATGGTATACAGTTCACCGTACAAGCAACGATGTGGGAGATTGTGTGTAAAGATATGTTGACATTCCAAACATACGGGAACTTTCCAAAAAGAAGGAGAAAAAGATATCGAGCAATGAAAATTCCAATCGAGTGAAATATAGAAGGATGGATATGCAGAAATGTTCATTGTGCGATTTAGTAAGCAAAAACTTAGAATTGGGTGAAACAGAGCAAGAAAGATGTGTAGCGTCCGAACACATTTTACAGTATAAAAAAATGAACGTTTTTGGGAGAAGGTGAACTATAATTAGCAATCGAGTGAAATAGCGAAAGATAGATGTCAAGCAATCAAAAACACCGTCCAATGAGAAAGAATGTTTATTGGAGCAAAACGGGGCAAAGATGTGTAATGAGTGACAACATGCTATGCAACAGGATGAAATGTGCAAGTCGGACAAGAACAACTCAAACGAATAGCACAAAAGCGAAACCCAGCAAAATGGTGTCCAACTGTGTGAATATACGTTAAAATTTAAAGAGTCATAATAGCTCAAAGATGAGCGAACGAGCCACAACATGCGAGATAGAAAGCAAAAAGTTGGAATCTTTCCAATATAAGTGGGAATCGTGAGAGCTGGCGAAACCATTATATCGAGAGAAGATGTGTTGTCTGTTGTGAAAAAAGTACAATCGGGTCGGATAGTTTGAAAATGATTGAGCTTCAACAAACATGTGATAGAGTGCGCAAAAGATTGCGAGCAAGTGCAACAAAAGAATATGCATGAAAGGCGGGTGAGAAAACAATGTAAAGAAGGCACAAATTTACAGGTGCATGAAATGGGGCAAATATATGCAAACGAGTCATATCTTATGATGTGGGATGATGAAATCACTGTCGAGCAAAAACACGTCTGATAGATTGCCGGAAAGAAAACATTTGGGATATGGTGCTCAAACGATTGATATGTTTAGGATGGAAGAATGGTACACAGTTCACCGTACAAGCAACGATGTGGGAGATTGTGTGTAAAGATATGTTGACATTCCAAACGTACGGGAACTTTCCAAAAAGAGGGAGAAAAAGATATTGAGCAATGAAAATTGCAATCGAGTGAAATATAGAAGGATGGATATGCAGAAATGTTCGTTGGTGCGATTTAGTAAGCAAAAACTTAGAATCGGGTGAAATAGAGCAAGAAAGATGTGGAGCGTCCGAACACATTTTGCAGTAGAAAAAAATGTACGTTTTGGGGTGGTGCGTATATTTTATAGCACATAAAATATTTCAGTAAGTATACTGGGTCACAACAAGTAATAAAGTGATAAGTAGAGTATCGTCCCACAGAGATTGAGGTATCAAATAAAATTCAATTAGGCTAAGTGAAATGCTATTAAGAATTATGAAGGAAATTTCAGAAATTACACAAAAAAGGGGGGTGATGATTGAAACAACGCCATATAAATAACTGAAATTTAAATAACTAAACAAAAAATAAAACAGACAAAAGATGTGTAATTGGTCACAAATTCCATGGAATTGTACATCATCATCCTTTTCTTTGAATATTCTTGGCTAATTCTATTATGTAATCTTCAATCTAAAATTCTTAGAAAGTCTTCTAAGACTGAATTATATTAAAATTATAGTTAGGATGATCTTCACTAATCTATAACTCAATTATAATCCGATCAAGTCCTAATCACATCAATGCCCCGCAATCGCATATGACATGTTATCTCTTGTCCTACTCATTACAAATACATAGCAATCGCATGCATGTATAAATAACAAGCTTAATAGGACAATAAATAAAATAGAACTTTGGCCTAGAAAATACTCATTGGTCCAAATGAATTAAAGTACAATTTTCATTTCATCAAATGACCGACTACACAAGAAAATGAGATTGATTTCGTTGGTCCAATCCGATTAATTCATAGACAAATTAATCTTTGAATCATTGAAGAACAATTCAATTAAATTACAATCCATTCAATGTTGGCCAATTTTCTAAAATATTATTGAATCCAAAAACTTTGAAATTACAATCTAACTTAACCAAAATAATTGACTAAAATCTTAGATCAACCATTCAATTAAATTATGAAGCTCAAGAAAATTATTCAAGCCACATAAATAAAACTATCTATATCTAGATAATCTAATTTATGGTGGAAATTACAAGGTCAAGCTCAATATCTAGCTAACTCTAGCATAGACATCAAAATTCCAAACTCATTGAAGGTTAATCAAGCATTCAAGAGCTTAATAATCGGTAAAATCCATTCCATTAAACGAAAGTGCATTAAAATCGAAATTGTTCAGCAATAAAACATCATAGAACCAAACTACATCAATCCTTAAACTTATAAAATTACATGGAAGAGAAGGAAAAACATGACAGAAAACAGAAAATACAACAGAAATCTAAGAAACTATGAAGGAAAATGCGAGAAAAGGAAGGAAAATGGGAGAAGGAGAGCCATTACCAAGTAGGAAGGCTTCCTTTCCCTCTAACCAAGCTAGAGAGTTGCCTCTATTTTGCTCCCAGCCACTGCTGCCCAAGGAAGGCAGAAAAATGGTGCTAGGACTTCTTTTCTGAAAAATGACTTAGCCTCCTTAATAAATTTCGATTTTTCAAATATAAAACTGATCTAACACATGCCTAAAGGGATATTCTGCCCTAGATGCCTCCTGGATGCCTCTTCCATGATATGGCAGCACTTTGACAGCAAAACAACAGCAAAATTAATATTTCTGCAGCAGCAGAAAGGTATGGCAGTAGCAGAATGGTATGGCAGCAGCAGAATTAATATTTCTGCAGCATAAAGTGACAAACAGCAGCAGAACAGCAGCAGAATATCATGGCAAAATTAATATTTCAGCCATGCTTTTTTTTGACCTACGAAAATTAATATTTCTGCCCAAAAATTCTGACTACATGGCATTGAATAAGAGTTCAAGTGGGCCCCACATCCAGCATATCCTAGTCAGCATCTACATCACCCAAAAAGTGCCACATTAGCATCCAAATCAGCATCTTTGTCCATGTTAACACTTTTCTCTCGAAAATTAAAATTTGTAGGAATTAAAATGAGCATTTTACAATTCAAGTTCTAAAAATATAAAAATTGAGACACATTCAATCCATAAATAGTTTATACCCAATAAATTTCAAAACATAATAAAATTAGAGAATTGACAAAATTAAAAAGGCAAAAAGGACTAAAATAGGGACTAAAATAAATGGAAAAAATATGTTATCATGGGGAGAAGGTGAACTATAATTAGCAATTGAGTGAAATAGCGAAAGATAGATGTCAAGCAATCAAAAACACCGTCCAATGAGAAAGAATGTTTATTGGAGCAAAACGGGGCAAAGATGTGTAATGAGTGACAACATGCTATGCAACAGGATGAAATGTGCAAGTCGGACAAGAACAACTCAGACGAATAGCACAAAAGCGAAACCCAGCAAAATGGTGTCCAACTGTGTGAATATACGTTAAAATTTAAAGAGTCATAATAGCTCAAAGATGAGCGAACGAGCCACAACATGCGAGATAGAAAGCAAAAAGTTGGAATCTTTCCAATATAAGTGGGAATCGTGAGAGCTGGCGAAACCATTATATCGAGAGAAGATGTGTTGTCTGTTGTGAAAAAAGTACAATCGGGTCGGATAGTTTGAAAATGATTGAGCTTCAACAAACATGTGATAGAGTGCGCAAAAGATTGCGAGCAAGTGCAACAAAAGAATATGCATGAAAGGCGGGGAAGAAAAACAATGTAAAGAAGGCAAAAATTTACAGGTGCATGAAATGGGGCAAATATATGCAAACGAGTCATATCTTATGATGTGGGATGATGAAATCACTGTCGAGCAAAAGCACGTCTGATAGATTGCCGGAAAGAAAACACTTGGGATATGGTGCGCAAACAATTGATATGTTTAGAATGGAAGAATGGTACACAGTTTATCGTACAAGCGACGATATGGGAGATTGTGTGTAAAGATATGTTGACATTCCAAACGTACGGGAACTTTCCAAAAAGAGGGAGAAAAAGATATCGAGCAATGAAAATTGCAATCGAGTGAAATATAGAAGGATGGATATGCAGAAATGTTCATTGGTGCGATTTAGTAAGCAAAAACTTAGAATCGGGTGAAATAGAGCAAGAAGGATGTGAAGCGTCCGAACAGATTTTACAGTATAAAAAAATGTACGTTTTGGGGAGAAGGTGAACTATAAATAGCAATCGAGTGAAATAGCGAAAGATAGATGTCAAGCAATCAAAAACACCGTCCAATGAGAAAGAATGTTTGTTGGAGCAAAACGGGGCAAAGATGTGTAATGAGTGACAACATGCTATGCAACAGGATGAAATGTGCAAGTCGAACAAGAACAACTCAGACGAAAAGCACAAAAGCGAAACCCAGCAAAATGGTGTCCAACTGTGTGAATATACGTTAAAATTTAAAGAGTCATAATATTTCAAAGATGAGCGAACGAGCCACAGCATGTGAGATAGAAAGCAAAAAGTTGGAATCTTTCCAATATAAGTGGGAATTGTGAGAGCTGGCGAAACCATTATATCGAGAGAAGATGTGTTTTCTGTTGTGAAAAAAGTACAATCGGGTCGGATAGTTTGAAAATGATTGAGCTTCAACAAACATGTGATAAAGTGCGCAAAAGATTGCGAGCAAGTGCAACAAAAGAATATGCATGAAAGGCGGGTGAGAAAAACAATGTAAAGAAGGCAAAAATTTACGGGTGCATGAAATTGGGCAAATATATGCAAACGAGTCATATCTTATGATGTGGGATGATGAAATCACTGTCGAGCAAAAGCACGTCTGATAGATTGCCGGAAAGAAAACACTTGGGATATGGTGCTGAAACGATTGATATGTTTAGGATGGAAAAATGGTACACAGTTCACCGTACAAGCAACGATGCGGGAGATTGTGTGTAAGGATATGTTGACATTCCAAACGTACGGGAACTTTCCAAAAAGAGGGAGAAAAAGATATCGAGCAATGAAAATTGCAATCGAGTGAAATATAGAAGGATGGATATGCAGAAATGTTCATTGGTGCGATTTAGTAAGCAAAAACTTAGAATCGGGTGAAACAGAGCAAGAAGGATGTGAAGCATCCGAACACATTTTACAGTATAAAAAATGTACGTTTTGGGGAGAAGGCGAACTATAATTAGCAATCGAGTGAAATAGCGAAAGATAGATGTCAAGCAACCAAAAACACCGTCCAATGAGAAAGAATGTTTATTGGAGCCAAACAGGGCAAAGATGTGTAATGAGTGACAACATGCTATGCAACTGGATGAAATGTGCAAGTCGAACAAGAACAAGTCAGACGAATAGCACAAAAGCGAAACCCAGCAAAATGGCGTCCAACTGTGTGAATATACGTTAAAATTTAAAGAGTCATATCAAAGATGAGCGAACGAGCCACAGCATTCGAGATAGAAAGCAAAAAGTTGGAATCTTTCCAATATAAGTGGGAATCGTGAGAGCTGGCGAAACCATTATATCGAGAGATGTGTTTTCTGTTGTGAAAAAAGTACAATCGGGTCGGATAGTTTGAAAATGATTGAGCTTCAACAAACATGTGATAAAGTGCGCAAAAGATTGCGAGCAAGTGCAACAAAAGAATATGCATGAAAGGCGGGTGAGAAAAACAATGTAAAGAAGGCAAAAATTTACAGGTGCATGAAATGGGGCAAATATATGCAAACGAGTCATATCTTATGATGTGGGATGATGAAATCACTGTCGAGCAAAAGCACGTCTGATAGATTGCCGGAAAGAAAACACTTGGGATATGGTACGCAAACAATTGATATGTTTAGAATGGAAGAATGGTACACAGTTCATCGTACAAGCGACGATGTGGGAGATTGTGTGTAAGGATATGTTTACATTCCAAACGTACGGGAACTTTCCAAAAAGAGGGAGAAAAAGATATCGAGCAATGAAAATTGCAATCGAGTGAAATATAGAAGGATGGATATGCAGAAATATTCATTGGTGCGTTTTAGTAAGCAAAAACTTAGAATCGGGTGAAATAGAGCAAGAAGGATATGAAGCGTCCAAACAGATTTTACAGTATAAAAAAATGTACGTTTTGGGGAGAAGGTGAACTATAATTAGCAATCGAGTGAAATAGCGAAAGATAGAAGTCAAGCAATCAAAAACACCGTCCAATGAGAAAGAATATTTATTGGAGCAAAACGGGACAAAGATGTGGAATGAATGACAACATGCTATGCAACTGGATGAAATGTGCAAGTCGAACAAGAACAAGTCAGAGGAATAGCACAAAAGTGAAACCCAGCAAAATGGTGTCCAACTTTGTGAATATACGTTAAAATTTAAAGAGTCATAATAGTTCAAAGATGAGCGAACGAGCCACAACCTGCGAGATAGAAAGAAAAAAGTTGGAATCTTTCCAATATAAGTGGGAAATGTGAGAGCTGGCGAAAACATTATATCGAGAGAAGATGTGTTGTCGGTAGTGAAAAAAGTACAATCGGGTCGGATAGTTTGAAAATGATTGAGCTTCAACAAACATGTGATAGAGTGCGCAAAAGATTGCGATCATGTGCAACAAAAGAATATGCATGAAAGGCGGGTGAGAAAAACAATGTAAAGAAGGCAAAAATTTACAGGTGCATGAAATGAGGCAAATATATGCAAACGAGTCATATATTATGATGTGGGATGATGAAATCACTGTCGAGCAAAAGCACGTCTAATAGATTGTCGGAAAGAAAACACTTGGGATATGGTGCGCAAACAATTGATATGTTTAGAATGGAAGAATGGTACACAATTCATCGTACAAGCGACGATGTGGGAGATTGTGTGTAAAGATATGTTGACATTCCAAACGTACGGGAACTTTCCAAAAAGAGGGAGAAAAAGATATCGAGCAATGAAAATTGCAATCGAGTGAAATATAGAAGGATGGATATGCAGAAATGTTCATTGGTGCGATTTAATAAGCAAAAACTTAGAATCGGGTGAAACAGAGCAAGAAGGATATGAAGCGTCCGAACACATTTTACAGTATAAAAAAATGTACGTTTTGGGGAGAAGGTGAACTATAATTAGCAATCGAGTGAAATAGCGAAAGATAGATGTTAAGCAATCAAAAACACCGTCCAATGAGAAAGAATGTTTATTGGAGCAAAACGGGGCAAAGATGTGTAATGAGTGACAACATGCTATGCAACTGGATGAAATGTGCACAAGTCAGGCGAATAGCACAAAAGCGAAACCCAGCAAAATGGCGTCCAACTGTGTTAATATACGTTAAAATTTAAAGAGTCATAATTGGTCAAAGATGAGCGAACGAGCCACAGCATTCGAGATAGAAAGCAAAAAGTTGGAATCTTTCCAATATAAGTGGGAATCGTGAGAGCTGGCAAAACCATTATATCGAGAGAAGATGTGTTGTCTGTTGTGAAAAAAGTACAATCGGGTCGGATAGTTTGAAAATGATTGAGATTCAACAAACATGTGATAGAGTGCGCAAAAGATTGCGAGCAAGTGCAACAAAAGAATATGCATGAAAGGCGGGTGAGAAAAACAATGCAAAGAAGGCAAAAATTTACAGGTGCATGAAATGAGGCAAATATATGCAAACGAGTCATATCTTATGATGTGGGATGATGAAATCACTGTCGAGCAAAAGCACGTCTGATAGATTGCCGGAAAGAAAACACTTGGGATATGGTGCGCAAACAATTGATATGTTTAGAATGGAAGAATGGTACACAATTCATCGTACAAGCGACGATGTGGGAGATTGTGTGTAAAGATATGTTGACATTCCAAACGTACAGGAACTTTCCAAAAAGAGGGAGAAAAAGATATCGAGCAATGAAAATTGCAATCGAGTGAAATATAGAAGGATGGATATGCAAAAATGTTCATTGGTGCGATTTTGTAAGCAAAAACTTAGAATCGGGTGAAACAGAGCAAGAAGGATATGAAGCGTCCGAACACATTTTACTGTATAAAAAATGTATGTTTTGGGGAGAAGGTGAACTATAATTAGCAATCGAGTGAAATAGCGAAAGATAGATGTCAAGGAATCAAAAACACCGTCTAATGAGAAAGAATGTTTATTGGAGCAAAACGGGGCAAAGATGTGTAATGAGTGACAACATGCTATGCACCATGTGCAAGTCGAACAAGAACAAGTCAGACGAATAGCACAAAAGCGAAACCCAGCAAAATGGTGTCCAACTGTGTGAATATACGTTAAAATTTAAAGAGTCATAATAGGTCAAAGATGAGCGAACGAGCCACAGCATGCGAGATAGAAAGCAAAAAGTTGGAATCTTTCCAATATAAGTGGGCATCGTGAGAGCTGGCGAAACCATTATATCAAGAGAAGATGTGTTGTCTGTTGTGAAAAAAGTACAATCGGGTCGGATAGTTTGAAAATGATTGAGCTTCAACAAACATGTGATAGAGTGCGCAAAAGATTGCGAGCAAGTGCAACAAAAGAATATGCATGAAAGGCGGGGAAGAAAAACAATGTAAAGAAGGCAAAAATTTACAGGTGCATGAAATTGGGCAAATATATGCAAACGAGTCATATCTTATGATGTGGGATGATGAAATCACTGTCGAGCAAAAGCACGTCTGATAGATTGCCGAAAAGAAAACACTTGGGATATGGTGCGCAAACAATTGATATGTTTAGAATGGAAGAATGGTACACAGTTCATCGTACAAGCGACGATGTGGGAGATTGTGTGTAAAGATATGTTGACATTCCAAACGTACGGGAACTTTCCAAAAAGAGGGAGAAAAAGATATCGAGCAATGAAAATTGCAATCGAGTGAAATATAGAAGGATGGATATGCAGAAATGTTCATTGGTGCGATTTAATAAGCAAAAACTTAGAATCGGGTGAAACAGAGCAAGAAGGATGTGAAGCGTCCGAACAGATTTTACAGTATAAAAAAATGTACGTTTTGGGGAAAAGGTGAACTATAATTAGTAATCGAGTGAAATAGCGAAAGATAGATGTAAAGCAATCAAAAACACCGTCCAATGAGAAAGAATGTTTATTGGAGCAAAACGGGGCAAAGATGTGTAATGAGTGACAACATGCTATGCAACATGTGCAAGTCGAACAAGAACAAGTCAGACGAATAGCACAAAAGCGAAACCCAGCAAAATGGTGTCCAACTGTGTGAATATACGTTAAAATTTTAAGAGTCATAATAGGTCAAAGATGAGCGAACGAGCCACAACATGCGAGATAGAGAGCAAAAAGTTGGAATCTTTCCAATATAAGTGGGAATCGGAAGAGCTGGCGAAACCATTATATCGAGAGAAGATGTGTTGTCTTTTGTGAAAAAAGTACAATCGGGTCAGATAGTTTGAAAATGCCTGAGCTTCAACAAACATGTGATAGAGTGCGCAAAAGATTGCGAGTAAGTGCAACAAAAGAATATGCATGAAAGGCGGGTGAGAAAAACAATGTAAAGAAGGCAAAAATTTACAGGTGCATGAAATGGGGCAAATATATGCAAACGAGTCATATCTTATGATGTGGGATGATGAAATCACTGTCGTGCAAAAGCACGTCTGATAGATTGCCGGAAAGAAATCACTTGGGATATGGTGCTCAAACGATTGATATGTTTAGGATGGAAGAATGGTACACAGTTCATCGTACAAGCGACGATGTGGGAGATTGTGTGTAAAGATATGTTGACATTCCAAACGTACGGGAACTTTCCAAAAAGAGGGAGAAAAAGATATCCAGCAATGAAAATTGCAATCGAGTGAAAAATAGAAGGATGGATATGCAGAAATGTTCATTGGTGCGATTTAGTAAGCAAAAACTTAGAATCGGGTGAAACAGAGCAAGAAGGATGTGAAGCGTCCGAATACATTTTACAGTATAAAAAAATGTACGTTTTGGGGAGAAGGTGAACTATAATTAACAATCGAGTGAAATAGCGAAAGATAGATGTCAAGCAATCAAAAACACCGTCCAATGAGAAAGAATGTTTATTGGAGCAAAACGGGGCAAAGATGTGTAATGAGTGACAACATGCTATGCAACAGGATGAAATGTGCAAGTCGAACAAGAACAAATCAGACGAATAGCACACAAGCGAAACCCAACAAAATGGTGTCCAACTGTGTGAATATACGTTAAAATTTAAAGAGTCATAATAGGTCAAAGATGAGCGAACGAGCCACAGCATGCGAGATAGAAAGCAAAAAGTTGGAATCTTTCTGATGTGATCATGAAGGCTGTCCTTGAAGAACAAGAGGCTGAATCTATACTTGGGCCAATAACACGTTCAAGGGCCAAGAAGCATCAAATGGGATTGACTTGGGTTTCTTTACTTGTGTGCAATGATGGGCTGGGCCAAATAGAAGCTTGGACTTAGAAGAATAAAAGAAATGCAGATTTTCTTATTTTTTTTTAATAATTTTCGTGCATGAATTTTTGGGATACAGAATCTGATGTAATTTAATGTTTTTAGAGTTGCTGTAATGTCATTTAGCTTTCCAAGTGGTTGTAGTTGTTGTTGTTGCATTAATGAGGTGGCTATAGGGTGGCTGTAGTTGTTGTAGGCTAGGTTCATTAATGAGGTGGCTGTAGGGAGGCTGTAGTTGTTGTAGGCTCATTAATGAGGTAGCTGTACTTTGACTATAGTTGTTGTAGGCTCATTAATGAGGTGGCTGTAGGTTGACTATAGTTGTTGTAGGCTCATTAATGAGGTGGTTGTGGTTGCATTAATGAGGGAGCTGGCTTTTGTTATCTATAAAAGGGAACTTGCCCCCTTGTGGCAAAATAATCATATTGGAGTGAACTATATTTCAGATTGCTTTGTGCACATCTATCTTCTTTTATCTAACAATTGTGTTAGTGTGGCGAGAAAATCTCAGAATTCTTATCACTCCCATTCCGTTCTCTAATCTGGGGTGTGGCGAATTCTACCCATCTTAGCTTGATTGTGGCGCCATAGGCTTATCAATTTAGTTGAGTTGGTTTTCATCTCTTTATTTTCCTTGGGGTACAGATTGTGTCCTCTTTAGGCACATCATATTGGTATCAGAGCGCAGTGGTTTCGTGTGGGAAAACTCTTGTAACTTGAGAGTAGAACACTTATAGAGAGAGATCATGTCTGGAGAAAACAGTTCTGAACCTCCAATTCCAATGGGGCTTACTTTAGAGCAAGCTCAAATTCTGAAGTTGGAAAGGTCTCACAGTCAAATGGAGAGATCTCAACAACAAATGATGGAGCAGTTGAATCGTTTGGTGGAACAAATGGAGAGGCTAAACCATCAACCAAGGCGTGGGCAGCGAAGAAATAGAAATGAAGAGCAATCGGACCAAGAAAGCAATACAGAAGATGAAAGGTCTCCAAGGCCAAGGAGGCAACAAAGAGAGCAAGAATTGAAGATTAAGATGAAGGTCCCTACTTTCAAGGGAAGTAGCTCTCCAGAGGAATTTTTGGAGTGGGTGCAGCGTGTAGAGAAGGTCTTTGAGTGCCATGAGTACTTAGAGGCAACCAAATGTCGTCTTGCAGCCCTTGAATTCACAGATTATGCCAATTTATGGTGGGAGAATTTGAAGAACCAACGGAGGAGAGATGGTGAGGAAGAAGTCAGTAATTGGAGGCTAATGAAGAGACTTATGCAAAGAAGATTTGTGCCAGAATATTACAAGCAAGAGCTCTTCTTCAAATTTCAATCTTTGAGACAAGGAGGTATGTGTGTAGAAGACTATGTGAAAGAGTTTGAGATGCTAATGATTCGATGTGAACTGAATGAACCTCAAGAGCAAACAATTGCAAGGTTCATTGGTGGTTTGCATAGGGAGATTGGTGATTCGGTGGACCTACAAAATTATGTAACCTTAGAGGATGTTATTAAACTTGCAATCAAGGTGGAGAGACAAAGGAAGAGAGTTTCTAGTAAGCAAATGTCACAGCCAGCTAGAAACAAAATCACAAATTTCTCTACAACACCATCATGGGTTGCATCTAAAGGAGAAGAAAGAAAGGTGGAGAAGAGGGAGTCTTCAAAACTTCCATCAAGTTCATCAAAAGGGAAAGAAAAGGGAGCTGATTCAGAACCTCCTAAAAGGAGTAGAGATGTAAAGTGCTTCAAATGTCTTGGTCATGGGCATTACGCATCTGAATGTCCAAACCGTAGGGTAATGATTATCCAAGACACGCATGGAGAAGTGGTAAGCGAAGATGAGGCAGCCATTGAAGGAGTTATGGAAGAATGTTCTGATAAGGAAAACATGGAGTATGCTGATGAGGGAGAACTCCTTGTCATAAGGCGTGCTCTAAATTTGCAAGCTAAGCCTAGTGATGAGCAAAGGGAGAACATTTTTCACACAAGGTGTACTGTTGAAAAGAAGGTTTGTGGTGTAATTATAGATGGAGGGAGCTGCACAAATGTGGCTTCTACTACGTTGGTGGAGAAGTTGAATTTAGCAACAACTGAACACCCTCATCCTTACAAATTGCAGTGGCTAAATGAAGATGGAGTTGTGAGAGTCACTAAACAGGTTGTTGTGCCATTTTCTATTGGGAAAAATTACAAAGATAAGGTACTATGTGATGTTGTTCCAATGAGTGCTAGTCATTTGCTCTTGGGAAGACCATGGCAGTATGATAGAAGAGCTTTGCATGATGGGTTTAAAAACACATATTCCTTTGAGAAAGATGGAAGGAAGATTGTGTTAGCACCATTGAGTCCTCAACAAGTGAAGATGCATCAACAAGAAGCTGAAAGAAAGGGTAATTTACTTGCCAACAAAGGAGATATTGAGAGAGCTTTATCCAGCTCTAATTTAGTTCTTTTATTGCATTTGAAGGAGATAGTACCAGAAATTGTGGGATCACTTCCACCACAAATTCAAAGGCTCTTGGAAGAATTTCGTGATGTATTTCCAGAAGAATTACCAAAGGAATTACCACCAATTCGTGGAATTGAGCACGAAATTGATCTTGTACCAGGAGCTGCCTTACCAAATAGGCCAGCTTATAGAATGAATCCGGAGGAGGCAAAGGAGTTGCAACGTCAAGTAAATGAGTTGCTGGAAAGAGGATATGTGCAGGAGTCCATGAGTCCTTGTTCAGTACCGGTCTTATTGGTGCCAAAGAAAGATGGGACCATGAGGATGTGTGTGGATAGCAGAGCAATTAACAAGATTACAGTCAAGTATCGTTATCCCATTCCAAGGTTAGATGACATGCTTGATGAATTACATGGCTCCAAAGTGTTTTCAAAGATAGACTTGAAGAGAGGTTATCACCAAATTCGTATGAAGGAAGGAGATGAATGGAAGACAGCCTTTAAGACAAAACATGGGCTGTATGAATGGAAGGTCATGCCATTTGGATTATCCAATGCCCCAAGCACCTTTATGAGGCTAATGAACCATGTTCTTCGGAAATTTATAGGTATGTTTGTTGTCGTTTATTTTGATGACATTTTGGTTTATAGTAAAAATTCTGAAGAGCATGACGAGCATTTGTGGCAAGTATTTGAAGTATTACGAGAACAAAAGCTATTTGGCAATTTCAAAAAGTGCCAATTCTGTCAAGACCAAGTTATTTTCCTTGGTTATGTTGTCTCTCAACATGGGGTGCACGTGGATGAGGAGAAAATAAAAGCAATCAAGGAGTGGCGAATTCCTAAAAGTATTTCTGAGGTACGAAGTTTTCATGGCCTTGCTTCTTTTTATAGACGATTTGTGAAGAATTTTAGCACTATTCTTGCACCATTAACTGCATGCATCAAGAAAAATTGTGAGTTTAAATGGACCGAAGCTACACAGAAGAGTTTTGACTTAATCAAGGAGAAATTGTGTTCAGCACCTATTCTAGCTCTTCCAGATTTTTCAAAGGTATTTGAGATTGAATGTGATGCATCTGGAGTAGGGATTGGAGCTGTCTTAATGCAAGATAAGTGTCCCATTGCTTATTTTAGTGAGAAGCTTGGTGGAGCAAGTCTGAATTACTCAATCTATGATAAAGAGTTCTTTGCACTAATTCGAGCTCTTGAGACATGGCAGCATTATTTATTACCAAAGGAGTTCATCATTCACACCGATCATGAGTCCCTAAAGCATTTGAAGGGGCAAGGGAAGCTGAATAGAAGACATGCCAAATGGATGGAGTATTTGGAAGCTTTCCCCTATGTAATCAAATACAAAAAGGGAGAGACGAATGTGGTGGCTGATGCATTATCTCGGAGGTATGCTTTGATTTCTCTTTTGAACACTAAACTATTGGGCTTTGAACTTATTAAGGAGCAATACTTGCTTGATCCTATGTTGGCTAAAATCTATTCAGCTTGTGAGAAAATGGCCATTAAAGGGTTTTATAGGCATGATGGTTATATGTTCAGATTTGGGAAACTTGTGATTCCTACTTGTTCTATTAGGGAATTGCTTGTTAGAGAATCACATGCAGGTGGGCTGGCTGGACATTTTGGTGAAAAGAAGACATTTGAAATGTTGAAAGAGCATTTCTATTGGCCAAATATGATGAAGGATGTGCATCGGATTGTAGAAAGATGTGTTGCTTGCAAGAAAGCAAAGAGCAATGAGGCTGCACATGGCTTGTACATGCCATTGACTGTTCCAGATCAACCATGGATGGATCTAAGCATGGATTTTGTGCTTGGATTACCGAGAACAAAAAGGGGAAAAGATTCAGTTATGGTGGTTGTTGATAGATTCTCAAAAATGTCTCATTTTATTTCATGTCACAAAACTGATGATGCTTCTCATATTGCTGATTTATTCTTCAAAGAAGTTGTGAGATTGCATGGCATTCCAAAGAGTATTGTTTCTGATCGTGATGCCAAATTCTTGAGCTATTTTTGGAAGACATTATGGATGAAGCTTGGAACAAAGTTGCTATTTAGCACAACCTGTCATCCTCAAACTGATGGGCAAACTGAAGTGGTAAATAGATCTCTTTCCTCTTTGCTTAGAAGTGTTATCAGTAAAAACTTGAAGATTTGGGATGAGTACTTGCCGCATGTTGAATTTGCTTATAATCGGAGTGTTCATAGTACTACAAAGAAATCTCCATTTGAGGTTGTGTATGGATTTAATCCTAATACACCAGCAGATTTGGCACCTCTTCCAATTAATGAAAAATTTAGCTTGGATGGCAAAAGTAAAGCTGAATTCATGAAGAAAATGCATGAGGCAGTAAAGAAGCAAATTGAGAAAAAGAATGCTGCCTATAAAAAGTCAGTAGACAAGAAGAGAAAGCATGTTCAATTTAGCCCAGGAGATCTTGTTTGGATTCACCTACGCAAGGAGAGATTTCCAAACAAAAGGAAGTCTAAACCTATGCCACGAGCTGATGGTCCTTTTCGAGTACTAGCAAAGGTAAATGACAATGCGTATAAAATTGATCTCCCAGGAGATTATGGTGTTTCAGCAACATTCAATGTAAGGGACATAACCCCTTATTTGGAAGATAACATGGAGCTGGATTTGAGGGCAAATCCTTGTCAACCAGGGAAAGATGATGTGATCATGAAGGCTGTCCTTGAAGAACAAGAGGCTGAATCTATACTTGGGCCAATAACACGTTCAAGGGCCAAGAAGCATCAAATGGGATTGACTTGGGTTTCTTTACTTGTGTGCAATGATGGGCTGGGCCAAATAGAAGCTTGGACTTAGAAGAATAAAAGAAATGCAGATTTTCTTATTTTTTTTTAATAATTTTCGTGCATGAATTTTTGGGATACAGAATCTGATGTAATTTAATGTTTTTAGAGTTGCTGTAATGTCATTTAGCTTTCCAAGTGGTTGTAGTTGTTGTTGTTGCATTAATGAGGTGGCTATAGGGTGGCTGTAGTTGTTGTAGGCTAGGTTCATTAATGAGGTGGCTGTAGGGAGGCTGTAGTTGTTGTAGGCTCATTAATGAGGTAGCTGTACTTTGACTATAGTTGTTGTAGGCTCATTAATGAGGTGGCTGTAGGTTGACTATAGTTGTTGTAGGCTCATTAATGAGGTGGTTGTGCTTGCATTAATGAGGGAGCTGGCTTTTGTTATCTATAAAAGGGAACTTGCCCCCTTGTGGCAAAATAATCATATTGGAGTGAACTATATTTCAGATTGCTTTGTGCACATCTATCTTCTCTTATCTAACAATTGTGTTAGTGTGGCGAGAAAATCTCAGAATTCTTATCACTCCCATTCCGTTCTCTAATCTGGGGTGTGGCGAATTCTACCCATCTTAGCTTGATTGTGGCGCCATAGGCTTATCAATTTAGTTGAGTTGGTTTTCATCTCTTTATTTTCCTTGGGGTACAGATTGTGTCCTCTTTTAGGCACATCACTTTCCAATATAAGTGGGAATCGTGAGAGCTGGCGAAACCATTATATCGAGAGAAGATGTGTTATCTTTTGTGAAAAAAGTACAATCGGGTCGGATAGTTTGAAAATGACTGAGCTTCAACAAACATGTGATAGAGTGCGCAAAATATTGCGAGCAAGTGCAACAAAAGAATATGCATGAAAGGCGGGTGAGAAAACAATGTAAAGAAGGCAAAAAATTACAGGTGCATGAAATGGGGCATATATATGCAAACGAGTCATCTCTTATGATGAGGGATAATGAAATCACTGTCGAGTAAAAGCACGTTTGATAGATTGCCGGAAAGAAATCACTTGGGATATGGTACTCAAACGATTGATATGTTTAGGATGGAAGAATGGTACACAGTTCATCGTACAATCAACGATGTGGGAGATTGTGTGTAAAGATATGTTGACATTCCAAACGTACGGGAACTTTCCAAAAAGAGGGAGAAAAAGATATCGAGCAATGAAAATTGCAATCGAGTGAAATATAGAAGGATGGATATGCAGAAATGTTCATTGGTGCGATTTAGTAAGCAAAAACTTGGAATCGGGTGAAACAGAGCAAGAAGGATGTGAAGCGTCCGAACAGATTTTACAGTATAAAAAAATGTACGTTTTGGGGAGAAGGTGAACTATAATTAGCAATCGAGTGAAATAGCGAAAGATAGATGTCAAGCAATCAAAAACACCGTCCAATGAGAAAGAATGTTTATTGGAGCAAAACGGGGCAAAGATGTGTAATGAGTGACAACATGATATGCAACAGGATGAAATGTGCAAGTCGAACAAGAACAAGTCAGACGAATAGCACAAAAGCGAAACCCAGCAAAATGGTGTCCAACTGTGTGAATATACGTTAAAATTTAAAGAGTCATAAAAGGTCAAAGATGAGCGAACGAGCCACAGCATGCGAGATAGAAAGCAAAAATTTGGAATCTTTCCAATATAAGTGGGAATCATGAGAGCTGGCGAAACCATTATATCGAGAGAAGATGTGTTGTCTTTTGTGAAAATTGTACAATCGGGTCGGATAGTTTGAAAATGACTGAGCTTCAACAAACATGTGATAGAGTGCGCAAAAGATTGCGAGCAAGTGCAACAAAAGAATATGCACGAAAGGCGGGTGAGAAAAACAATGTAAAGGAGGCAAAAATTTACAGGTGCATGAAATGGGGCAAATATATGCAAACGAGTCATATCTTATGATGTGGGATGATGAAATCACTGTCGAGTAAAAGCACGTCTGATAGATTGCCGGAAAGAAATCACTTGGGATATGGTGCTCAAACGATTGATATGTTTAGGATGGAAGAATGGTACACAGTTCATCGTACAAGCAACGATGTGGGAGATTGTGTGTAAAGATATGTTGACATTCCAAACGTACGGGAACTTTCCAAAAAGAGGGAGAAAAAGATATCGAGCAATGAAAATTGCAATCGAGTGAAATATAGAAGGATGGATATGCAGAAATGTTCATTGGTGCGATTTAGTAAGCAAAAACTTAGAATCGGGTGAAACAGAGCAAGAAGGATGTGAAGCGTCCGAACAGATTTTACAGTATAAAAAAATGTACGTTTTGGGGAGAAGGTGAACTATAATTAGCAATCGAGTGAAATAGCGAAAGATAGATGTCAAGCAATCAAAAACACCGTCCAATGAGAAAGAATGTTTATTGGAGCAAAACGGGGCAAAGATGTGTAATGAGTGACAACATGCTATGCAACAGGATGAAATGTGCAAGTCGAACAAGAACAAGTCAGACGAATAGCACAAAAGCGAAACCCAGCAAAATGGTGTCCAACTGTGTGAATATACGTTAAAATTTTAAGAGTCATAAAAGGTCAAAGATGAGCGAACGAGCCCGGCATGCGAGATAGAAAGCAAAAAGTTGGAATCTTTCCAATATAAATGGGAATCGTGAGAGCTGGTGAAACCATTATATCGAGAGAAGATGTGTTGTCTGTTGTGAAAAAAGTACAATCAGGTCGGATAGTTTGAAAATGATTGAGCTTCAACAAACATGTGATAGAGTGCACAAAAGATTGCGAGCAAGTGCAACAAAAGAATATGCACGAAAGGCGGGTGAGAAAAACAATGTAAAGAAGGCAAAAAATTACAGGTGCATGAAATGGGGCAAATATATGCAAACGAGTCATATCTTATGATGTGGGATGATGAAATCACTGTCGAGCAAAAGCACGTCTGATAGATTGCCGGAAAGAAAACACTTGGGATATGGTGCGCAAACAATTGATATGTTTAGAATGGAAGAATGGTACACAGTTCATCGTACAAGCGACGATGTGGGAGATTGTGTGTAAAGATATGTTGGCATTCCAAACGTACGAGAACTTTCCAAAAAGAGGGAGAAAAAGATATCGAGCAATGAAAATTGCAATCAAGTGAAATATAGAAGGATGGATATGCAGAAATGTTCATTGGTGCGATTTAGTAAGCAAAAACTTAGAATCGGGTGAAACAGAGCATGAAGGATGTGAAGCGTCCCAACACATTTTACAGTATAAAAAAATGTACGTTTTGGGGAGAAGGTGAACTATAATTAGCAATCGAGTGAAATAGCGAAAGATAGATGTCAAGCAATCAAAAACACCGCCCAATGAGAAAGAATGTTTATTGGTGCAAACGGGGCAAATATGTGTAATGAGTGACAACATACTATGTAACAGGATGAAATGTGCAAGTCGAACAAGAACAAGTCAGATGAAAAGCACAAAAGCGAAACCCAGCAAAATGGTGTCCATCTATGTGAATATACGTTAAAATTTAAAGAGTCATAATAGCTCAAAGATGAGCGAACGAGCCACAGCATGCGAGATAGAAAGCAAAAAGTTGGAATCTTTCCAAAATATGTGGAAATAGTGAGAGCTGGGGAAAACATTATATCGAGAGAAGATGTGTTGTCGGTTGTGAAAAAAGTACAATCGGGTCGGATAGTTCGAAAATGATTGAGCTTCAACAAACATGTGTTAGAGTGCGCAAAAGATTGCGAGCAAGTGCAACAAGAGAATATGCATGAAAGGCGGGTGAGAAAAACAATGTAAAGAAGGCAAAAATTTACTGGTGTATTGATGTGATTTCCGGAGGGAAAACACTTGATTGATTTTCTGGATAGGTTGAAAGAAACAAACAATTGAAACCAAATCACTCAATTGATAAACCAAAGGGCGCCACAACTAAGAGAAATGGGTTGATCTCGCCACACTCGAGAAAGAAGAACGTGAGTGATAAGAAATCTAGTTGCTCTCGCCACTAACACAAGTTAGATAAGAGAAAGAACTCAAGAATCCTCTTGAAAGCAAAATGCCAATATCTCATATATGATTCAAAGATGGTTTACAACAAATGGCAAGGACCCTTTTTATAGAGGGTCTCCAAAACAAAAAGACAAAAGACTCCAACTAATGCATTAAATGCATCAACTAAAAGTCAAGTAGTGTAGGCTAAATATCAAATACAATAAATGCATAGGTAGTGATGTGATTTCCGGAGGGAAAACACTTGATCGATTTTCTGGATAGGTTGAAAAAAACAAACAAATGAAACCAAATCACTCAATTGATAAGCCAAAGGGCGCCACAACTAAGAGAAATGGGTTGATCTCGCCACACTCAAGAAAGAAGAACGTGAGTGATAAGAAATCTAGCCACTCTCGCCACTAACACAAGTTAGATAAGAGAAAGAACTCAAGAATCCTCTTGAAAGCAAAATGCCAATATCTCATATATGATTCAAAGATGGTTTACAACAAATGGCAAGGACCCTTTTTATAGAGGGTCTCCAAAACAAAAAGACAAAAGACTCCAACTAATGCATTAAATGCATCAACTAAAAGTCAAGTTGTGTAGGCTAAATGTCAAAGACAATAAATGCATAGGTAGCTAAATGTCAAAGACAATAAATGCATAGGTAATAGACTACAACTATATTCAACAAATGCAACTATCTCACATGCAATCTTTTTCACACTTCTTCCACTTTCAACAAAGTGGTTAAGCCCAATCCAAACCCTTTAGCCCTTAAACGAGTTAAAGGCCCAATTGAAGTGTTCTCCCTTTCTTGGGCTGCAATTAGTCCAAGCTCTTTAACCCTTGAACGAGTTAGAGGCCCAATTGAAGTGTTCTCCTTTTCTTGGGCTGCAATGGGGTTATCCTTAATTACATCATCCTCCCCTGGTTGAAATGGATTTGTCCTCAAATCCAAGTCCTCTTTATCTTCTAAGTACGGGGAAAGATCCCTCACATTGAAAGTAGTAGAAACAGCATAGTCTTCAGGCAAATCAATTTTGTATGCATTATCATTTACCTTGTCTATGATACGGAAAGGACCATCTGCCCTTGGCATTAATTTGGACTTCCTTTGGTTTGGAAATCTTTCTTTTCGAAGATGAACCCACACTAAATCTCCTGGACTGAATTGAACAAATTTTCTTCTCTTGTTGGCAGTCTTCTCATAGATGGAGTTCTTCTTCTCAATTTGCTGTTTAATGTTTTCATGTAACTTCTTTATCATGTTAGCCTTCTTTTTTCCATCTATGCATTCTCGAGCTTCAAGTGGTAATGGTACTAAATCAAGTGGGCTCAATGGATTAAATCCATAAACTACTTCAAAAGGAGAGTGTTTAGTAGTACCATGTACACTTCTATTGTAAGCAAATTCAGCATAGGCCAAGCATTCATCCCAACTTTTCAAGTTTTTGCCAATGATAGTTCTTAGCAAAGTAGAAAGCGTTCGGTTCACCACTTCAGTTTGCCCATCAGTTTGTGGGTGACAGGCAGTACTAAAGAGTAACTTTGTTCCTAGCTTTCTCCATAAAGTCTTCCAAAAGTAGCTAAGAAATTTGGCATCACGATCTGACACCACATTCGTCTCTCCCTTTTTGTATTTGATTACATAGGGGAAAGCTTCCAAATACTCCACCGATTTGGCATGCCTTCGATTCAACTTCCCTTGCCAGTGTGAATGATGAACTCCTTTGGTAATAAATAATGCTGCCATGTCTCAAGAGCTCGAATTAGTGCAAAGAACTCTTTGTCATAGATTGAGTAATTCAGACTTGTTCCACCAAGCTTCTCACTAAAATAAGCAATGGGACACTTATCTTGCATTAAGACAGCTCCAATCCCTACTCCAGATGCATCACATTCAATCTCAAATACCTTTGAAAAATCTGGAAGAGCTAGAATAGGTGCTGAACACAATTTCTCCTTGATTAAGTCAAAACTCTTTTGTGTAGCTTCGGTCCATTGAAACTCACAATTTTTTTTATGCATGCAGTTAATGGTGCAAGAATAGTGCTAAAATTCTTCACAAATCGTCTATAAAAAGAAGCAAGGCCATGAAAACTTCGTACCTCAGAAATACTTTTAGGAATTGGCCACTCCTTGATTGCTTTTATTTTCTCCTCATCCACGTGCACCCCATGTTCAGAGACGACATAACCAAGGAAAATAACTTGGTCTTGACAGAATTGGCACTTCTTGAAATTGCCAAATAGCTTTTGTTCTCGTAATACTTCAAATACTTGCCTCAAATGCTCTTTATAGGTATGTTTATCAAAGCATACCTCCGAGATAATGCATCAGCCACCACATTCGTCTCTCCCTTTTTGTATTTGATTACATAGGGGAAAGCTTCCAAATACTCCACCGATTTGGCATGCCTTCGATTCAACTTCCCTTGCCCCTTCAAATGCTTTAGGGACTCATGATCAGTGTGAATGATGAACTCCTTTGGTAATAAATAATGCTGCCATGTCTCAAGAGCTCGAATTAGTGCAAAGAACTCTTTTTCATAGATTGAGTAATTCAGACTTGTTCCACCAAGCTTCTCACTAAAATAAGCAATGGGACACTTATCTTGCATTAAGACAGCTCCAATCCCTACTCCAGATGCATCACATTCAATCTCAAATACCTTTGAAAAATCTGGAAGAGCTAGAATAGGTGCTGAACA